>CM033275.1:28017664-28667828 GCA_019343175.1 Oedothorax gibbosus
CACCAAAAGGCATTGGTTTATATTTTGTCCACGAACTATAGTGCATCTCAGTTAAATGCGAGGTATAAGTAGTTGAAAAGTTGTTATCAACCAATGGACACATAGAATATTTAACAAGATTTTTGCAAATTCAAATATTTTATAAGGAGTTAGGGAGCATTTGATAGGCTAAAGATAATCTTTGGTGTAGATATCCTAATTGCCAATCCCACTGTGGTCCACATTCGTTACACCGAACTGTGGCAATCCGAAGTCCCTCCAGCACACCAAATGTATTTTGATTATATTTTGTCTATGAAATAAAATGGATGCGATAAATGCTGTCAATGATTCGGGGCAATATACGCGGAAAAAGCAGGCAAGTCGGAAAGAAGTGCCAGCAATTTATATTCCATTTTATTTCCACTACTTTTAGCTTCCACACTAGGTTTATAACGTAAAAAATGTAAGGTATTATAATCGTTCAGTCCGTCTATCCGTCTGTCCGTCACCCACTTTCATAGCCCAAACTACAAATCCTACGGCAAGTGTGATACGTCAAAAAATTCAGCGCATCGAAATTAGAATACATTGAAAATTTCAGAAAAGAATTCGAATCCAGTACTCAATTATTTAAAAAAACTGCAAAATTTAATGCTCATTTAAAAAGCATAGGAAGCCATTTTTATTAGAATTAAATCACATTGCCATTCGCAACAATCGCTCGAGAAACTTTAATTCTTTTAGACAATAAATTAAAATAAATTTATTTTTGCGACATCGATCAGTTTGAAATGACGTCAAATATATTTCACTACGAGATTCTTTGTATGTTGATGTGAAATGTTTCCATTCTATTTAAAAGCGAAGAATATTACATATTATTCTTTGAAATCTATATATAATATAATACTCTTATACGGAACCCAAATTTCCTTATATTTCTATCTCTGGAATGGCAACAATCGAAATGAACAAAAATACTACTAATTTCAAAATGGCCGACTGAGAACAACAAAAAAGTGTTTCTTCAGGAATGGCTTTAAAAAGGGAAAAATAACTATAAATATTATGCACAAAACATAGTTCGATACGGCAGAAAAACGTCTATATATAATTCTCTTATACGGCTCCCAAATTTCCTTATATTTCAAACTCTGCAATGGCGACACAATCGAGTTTGTTTACATTTCGACTACGGTAAAGAGAAGTTGATTTTGATTTACTCTAAGCGTTATATAAGATTCGTTATTAAGTTAAAAAAAATTAGGATAGAATCAGTAAGTTTAAATTTAAACATGCATAATATTAGGGACGTTTAATGTTTGAAATTTTAAATTATAATTTCGATTGACTGATCTACCAAACACAATTGTTAATAAAATAGGAAAAAATTCAAATTGGTTTTAAATATAGTTTCTAAGCGTTGACGGCTACCACGGTTTCCAATTTATTTACGAATATGGATCTTAGTCAAGCAGCGAAGTATTTTCTCAATAATAACCATTAATTTATAAGCATTAATTTGTAATTATTTTATTTTAAAAGGATACTAAAGGCGGTTAACCTAAAAGATGTCCGGATTTGGCGCCAGTCGAAAAATGTCGCCAAGTCAAAATGACAACAAACCGTGCGTTTGCCAAGTTTGTGAAATGACAACAAATAATTACTTAAAATGCTGCTCAAAACTGAAAATGCCTGCTGAGAGAACATGAAAGATTTCCTTATTAAAAATTATCGTGGTATTTGCGATCGTAGATCGTAGCGATATTTTAAAATAAGAAAATCAGAACTCAACAGTTTGCTGCAAGTTCAAAAACAATGTGCACAAACAATAATTTAAGAAATGAGTTATTTTAATAATTAATGATTAATAATATTTTAAATATATTAATACGATTTAAGAATTCTTAACGATGAAAGAAATGGACAGGATCAACTTATAAACAAAGTAGCAAAATAAATTCTCTAATGAAAACAGAATACATAGAAAAAAAACTAAACTATTTCATAGTTAGTCGCTTAAAATACAATCTTTGGCGATTTTTGTAGCCAATGGCTGCCATAATACGAATTTGGCGAAAAAATTGCCGGACATGTTCCTTAAGGTAAGGCTAGACTAAAATATTTCAATGAACGGTGAGCGAGCGAAGCGAGCCTGGATCGCGAAGCGATCCAAAGGGAACTGCTTCGCAGTTCCAGGGGTTGGCGAGCGATAGCGAGTAGGGGGGTGCCCCTTAGTATAAATTATTTTTTGCAAACGATAAGTAATAATTATTGAATTTCCGAAATAAAATAAATGAAGCTAGCCAAATTTAGCATGCAAATGTTTAATATAGAATTAATGCTGTGGCTGTCGCCTTTTTACTAATAAACACAACTGTTGTGTGGAAGCGGGTACAGTGACAGATTCTGTTACAAATCTACTTGTTTCTTTCTGTCATACTCCTCAAAAAAAGAAGCACTGTCGTGATGTGAACTCTTAAAACAAAAGTGAATTCACTCCTATAGGAAAGCATTTTCGCACGGAAAGGAGTGGAAATTAACTCAGACTGAGTCAAACCGCTCGTTTTAAGAGTTTTAGGACGCAGATTGTTTTTTATTCTTTTCCCACTCGAAAAAGAGTGAAATTCACTCCTATAGGAGAATGTGCATTTCGGCACGGAAAGGAGTGAATTAACTCAGATGATTAAACCGCTCGTTTTAAGATTGTAGGACGCAGATTGTTTTCTTTTTATTTATTTTACCCACTCGAAAAAGAGTGATTCATCCTATAGGAGAATGCATTTTCGACCGGAAAGGAGTGGAAATTACTCAGACTGAAAGTTAACCACGTTGTTTTAAAGTGTGGAACGCAATTTTTTTTTTATTTCTTTTACCCACTCCGAAAAAGAGTGAATTCACTCCTATAGGAGAAGTGCATTTTCGCAACGGAAAGGATTGAAATTAACTCAGACCTGAGTTTTTTACAACCGTCTGTTTTAAGAGTGTAGACCAAGATGTTTCTTTTATTTTTTAACGTGAATTCATTTAAAGTTAATTTTCCCTAATACTCAGCAACCTAAAATGTCCGCTCGTTTTGTATGGTGAAGTGTGACAAATTTTTTTTTTTATTTTTTCTCAAAAGATTATCAATTATTCTATGGGAATCATTTTGCAACGGAATATTTGAAGAATTACTCTCAGAACTGAAGTTAAACGCTTGTTTGTAAAGTGTAACAATTTTTTTCCTTTTATTCTAATATTAGATTATTCTAGATTATTCTATTAGACTTCATTTATTCTAACGTGATATAATTTAAAGTTAATTATTCTCCTATCAGCAACCTAAAATGTTTCTTTGCAGCTACGTTTTTGTATTGGTGAAAGTGTGAACAAAACTTTTTTTTCCTATTCATTTATTCTAATATTAGATTATTCTATTATACTTCATTTATTCTAATTATTATTCTAATATCTAGCCTGCTTCATTTGTGCGCTACTGCGCATATACAACAAGAACCTCTCTATTCTCCTTCCTAGATCTATGATTCAATTGACAACAGGTGTACAACACTACCGTGATATTTTACTTCACATCTTAAAAATCTCAATTAAAATCAAAATCTCAAATTAAATCTCATTATTAAGTTATACTTTTTATAAGCATACTTAAATTAAGTTTTATAATTTATGTTCAATTAAACAATGATATATATTACTTATCTCCGATAAACTACTTTACATAAGTTGATTTCTCTGTTAAAACAAGTAGGTTTGTAACAGAATCTGTCACTTAACCCGCTTCCACACATTTGTGTTTAACAGGAATAAACGTGCCAAACACAACATTAATTCTATATTAAACATTTACACGCCAAATTTGGCTAGTTTCATTTATTTTATTTCGAAAATTTAATAATTATTACTTATCGTTTGCAAAAATTAATTTATATTTCAAAGAATAAATATGTAATATTCCTCGCACATTCCTGCACATTTTTATGCCAAGTTAGAATTTTCTATGCATCTTTCTTCATACATATATAATGAACCATCAAAAGAACTCTATTGTGATATTACAACAATCCAAACTGAATTATATCACATAAATAAATATATATATTTTTTTTTTCGAATAAAGTTTCTCGTACGTTTAACGAAATGGCAACAGTGAAAATATTGAATAAAAATGGAATTTGCATGTAATTTCAAAGTAGATTAAATTTTTAGTTATTTAAATTTTAAATAAACTTCTAATTAAAATTTTTAATGAAATTTGGAATGTAGCCTAATCTGATTTTTTACTTCAAAATGACGTATTCCACTCGTCTGTGGGACTTGTGGATGGCAAAAGTGAAATATTGAATAAAAATGGAATTTGCATGTTATTTCAATGTAGATTAAACTTGTAGTTATTTAAATTTTAAATAAACTTCCAATTTAAATTTTTTAATGAAATTTGGCATGTAGCCTAATCTGATTTTTTGCTTCAAAATGACGTATCCCACTTGTCTGTGGGACTTGTGGTTCTTTCTGTGAAAGTGGGTGACGGACGGACAGACGGACGGACTGAACGATTATAAAACCTTCCACTTTTTACGTTATAAACGTAGTGTGGAAGCTAAAAGGGAAGAATTAACTACTGCACTGTCATATTTTCCCTTTCAGCTGGGGAAAAGTTTTCCACCAACCAATAAGTTCTTTGTCTAACAAATCTCCAGCAAATGGAAATATATTTTTAATGAGTCAGGGTGCCTTTGATCCGCTGAAAGATAAATCCTTGTTTGCCGAATACTTCATTGCTAATCCCACTAACCTGTTAAGTCCTCCATAAGCTAATCCCACTATCCTAGTGTTGGGCATTAATTAATTAATTTGCCAATTGTCTTGTTAATTGACTAAAAAAGTAATTGCAATTAAATTAATTACAATTAAATTAATCGCAATTGAACTTTGAATTGCACCTTGCAATTAATTTAATTTGATTAACGTATGTCAATTGTAACTCACAATTAAATTAATTACAATTAACTTTTTTAGTTGTTTTATGAAACAATTAAAACTAACAATTAACTTTATGTATTAAAACGGAAATGAGTAAAGATTTATGAAAGTTAAGCTGTAAGTCTTAGACTTAAGACGAATAAAAAAGGGGTTAATTGCTATTTTTAATTAAAATTAACAAAACAATTGAAAATTAATTGTTACTACTACAGTTAACAATTAAATAATTGTTAATTGTAATTTTCCACAATTACAATTGATGAATTGTTAGTTGTGGTTGCATTTACCAATTAATTAAATGTTAGTTTTTAATTGTTCTTGCAATTAAAATTTGCCCAACACTGGCGGCGGACCACTACAGATGCAATATCGAATAACATATAATGCTAGGTGACACTGATTTACTGCTTCGTTACTACCAGCCATTTACATTATAGTAAAGGGTGTAGCATACGAGTCGAGTCAAAATAGAACGCAGCTGACGAAAAAACTGAGCATTGAGAGTGAAACCGAAACAACCATGAAATCGCGGATGTTAAAGAAGGAAAACTGGAAAGAGTAATGTTATCGGAAACAATCTAAAGGCTTGTATTGCAGCTGACGTTCCGTTCGGTTAGGATGACGTGAGACCCTAAGGTGACCGTGAGGTTAGGATGACGTGAAGTGTTTAGTTCCAAAGCAAGATCGGCATTTTACCGAGTATCTGAAGATTTGAAAGGTTGTTAAAAATGGTCAATAAACGAAATAAATTAAAAATCATTACAAATCCAACGTAACGAAACCATGATAAACAAAATCCTTTAAAGTAGGATTGGTCTTTCGGCCGGCAATCGCTACCCCCTGTCCCAAAAGCAAGAATATTTTATACAAGCTTTTAATAGAAATTCCGGTATTCGATGAATTGTATGCGTTCTTCGTAATTAGAATTGCAGTCGGCCTTTCGAAAAGGGCAAACTAATTGTTTTCTCCAATGAGATTTATCTATGAATAATATCAAAAATAAAGGAATTTGATTGGGTAGAGAATAAGTTCGGAATCAGTTGATTGGATAGTAATTGGAACAAAAGAAATCATAGAAATAAACTGATTGGTTTAAATTTTACAAAACGAATTGTAATGGTTTTTGTTTTTACCGATTATAGAAATTAAATAAAATAGAAGTTAAAACAATGGCCAAAAACAGGTAACTTAATTTATTTGTCAATATTTTATTATAATGGAAAATTCGAAATATCTTTGATTTTTTTTAAATACTTAAAATAAAATTATTTTCAATTTCATTATCAATAGTTTCTTTACCAAAAAATAACTAAGGATAATTGAAGAGCTTAGTGGAAGAACGTGCTAAGTGACAATTTTGAAAAAATTGAGATTTTTGTGTCAATTAACATATTATTCTATTCTTTAAAGATAACAAGTTTGCCCTTTTTCATAAACTTTAAGTTTAGTATATTTTTTACGGTTTGCAATTTCCTTTTATAACAGATCTGAGTGCAAACTAAAAACTTTGAAGCTGATTTTCTCGTTTTCAACTTTTTGTCACTTAGCACGTTCTTCCACTAAGCTCTTCAATTATTGAAAAGCAAACAGTATTTGCTAAAAATCTATTTAGTTAATGTTCCAGTAAATATAAATATGAAATCTTATTTGAAGTAAAATGTAAAAAAAAAATTAATAATATCAATAAAACTAAAATTTTTAAAAGAAATATTTTTCAATATTGTAAATATATATCTTAAAATTGGGTTTCACATTATTATTATGCGACATAATGGATTAAAAGGATTTGCGAACAATAGCGCTACACCTGAAGAATATAAAATTCATTTAAAGAAGTATGCCAAAAGCAATCACAAGGATTATGTTTATGTTCAAACTATCAAAATAAATGAAAATTGAAAAGCTATACAAAAATGAAGATTTCTATTTAATCTAGCACTCTAATCAAATATTTATTGTTTACTTTGAAAATAACAAGTTGTCATAACATTTGAAAAGTTATATTTGAGTCTTTATCTGGTATAAACCTTAGGAAATAAATTGCTTTGTATAATATTTTGCATTTTCTCGAAACATTGCATTGGTTCGATTTTTTTATAATATTCCATGATAAAAGATCTGCTTTATTATTTCATAAATAAAAATATCGATTTTTTTTATATGTCCATGATAGGAATCATCGTCGAATAGAGCTACTCAGGGCTATTGGAGACGGGGAACGTCCAATTTAAAACCAATTCATTATTTATGTTTTATGTCTCTTAAAATTATTTTACAGATATTTCAGTTATGTTGCAATATTTTTTCAGCTCATTGATAACTTCGTTGTCTTGGAGAAAGTTATACAATAAATCAAAAACATTTAATGCATAGATGTCTTAAAAAAGCATTTAAATGTGTGAAAGTCCGTTATGTTTCAATGAACTGTAGAGTTTCAGGTAGAATCATCGCCGAATTAGAGCTACTCAAGGGCTATTGGAGAAGGGGGACGTCCAATTTAAAACCACAGTTAAATGACGAGCCGACATCTGAGTAGGCCCCTAACGCTTTTTTAAAGGCATTATCGTACACGAAGTCGGGACTTTGGGGCGTATTTAATGAGATCTCCCTCTACTAGGGGGCCGTAGTGAGCCTAGTGGTCAGCGTCTCGGTCTCGGGATCGGAAGGTCCTGCGATCGAGTCCCGGTACCACTGAAGACCTACCGAGTATATGCGGAGTGCGTGCTCGTTAAATCTGTTGGGTCCGAAAGTCCTCCAAGTTCCCATACCAAATCAATACCTCTGGGGGTGACAAGCCAATTCTGGGGATCCTCTAGTTGGCCTCTGTCTCTAAAAAAATTAGATGGATCCACTTATGTGTGTGCGTTGTCTGTTGTGTCTGTCTTACTTGACGAAGGTTTTTAAGCGGGTCGCTGACCAAGCACACAAACCTGAATATATATGTTTACCAACCAACCCTATACTCGGGGCATTGTTCGTCGGACCTTTTAGTTGCACAGTCTATTTACATGCCATCAGTTATTTTGGATACGTAACATAGGACCTTTCGACAGCAAGGAAAGCATCTTACAGACAGAGCTCCCCAACCGCCTGTATTTTTAAGAGCACATGCAAATATGCTTAGAAAAATAAATTCCCCTGAGGCAGGACAGCACAAATTCACATTACTCATGAGGTAAATACTTTAGCTCAGGCGATTTAGTACGTGGCTTACATACAAGAGATCCCTTGTTAAATATTAATAAATATATGAATTCCAGAAACTGTCTCATACGATATTTTGTGTACTGACGTTCTTTAAGCCTCTTTAACAACATTATTACTTTAGCGCAGACGGTATAGTATTGGGCTGGCATTCAAGAGATCCCTGGTTCATTGTCAATGATTATATGAACAAAAGAAACTGTCTCACATGATATTTTCAGTTCCGATGTCCCTTCCACTGTATTATAAACGAAATACTAGTACACCACTGTTATCGTTCACAAATTAAATACCCTTTACGGCCTATTTTTAATGTAGCGTTGGTAGTACTTTAAAACCGAAAGAAATGCAAACACATTATCTAACGTATTGCATTTTTGTATCATATAAGGGCAAGGACGTCTATCTTAGCATTAGGGGCAGGTCAGCAAAAACCCCATATTACCCAAGAGTAAATAATTTTTCGCAGACGGTTTAACTATCCTACCTGATATTTTGAGTTCCGACGTCCCTTGTGCCCCTTCCACGTCATTATAAACGAAGCACTGGTACATCCCTCTGTCCTCTCTTCTAACCGACGATATATGCAGGACATCTCTTGACAGCAGTCTGACTCTCGTAGAGGGCGCCACCGGTACTTTGTCCTTTTTCCAGCTGACGGTGTGTAGGGGGTACCCGGTGACGTTGCAGTTGAATGTGGCTTCTTGACCGATGTTGAGGACTTGGTAGGGTGGTCTGAGGTTGACGACGAGAGAAGCTGGAAAGTGAAATGTTAAGGATGAGATGATAAAAATGTTGGTGGATGATGGTTTTTGTACCAATGGATACTAATAAGTAATGTTGTAGCATTGAATTAACTTACAACAGCCTGTATTTCATTTACTTTGTTTAGGTAACCAATTCTTTGTCCCGATGTCCCAACTAACAGATTAATACAGAACTATTGTTTTTATTTATTTTTCCAAAGTATACCTTCAGTCCCTGGACAAATTATTAGACGCACTTGCAAGATTTCATGTAAAATATTAATTACCGGGTGATATTGTACCGTTTCATTATTTTAAATTGATTTGTTTTTTATTTTTATATTATCCAATCAATTACTGATTTATTTGACATAACTAAAACAGCATTAATTTAGAAAAGCATAAGTTTATTAAGTTTTAAAGAAAAGTTAAATGAATGTTAGTAAAAGTCAATATTTAGTTGAACCATCTTTGGCCGCTATCAAAGCTTTAATTCTGCGCGGCATGCTATCAATGCAAGACTATACTGTCTCCTGCATTTGAGAGGATGATGATTTCACACAGAAATAATCTTTTCTAGGAGCTGATACAGGTTTATACTTGTTTACGTTCATGTATCAGTTTGTCAACACAGTGTTGCCATACGTTAAAAATAAATACAAATATGTAGTCTACAACAATTCTTTTAAATAAAAATCAATAATATTGTAGTTTAACTATACCATTATTGCATAAAAACTCTTAAGAAACATAAGGTTACTAAAAAAAATATACAGTGCGTCTAATAATTTGTTCAGGGACTGTATAATCGTCTTTTTATAAATTACCAAATGAGTTGTTGAATTTGTTGACTTTGGACCTGGAGAGTAACTTTTGCCTAAACACAAAACCCTCCCCCCATACAGACTTCCTTTCTTATTTTTTCTACTCATAGGTTAAGGTAGAGTAGTCACTAATTGAAAAACGAGAGCACATGTTTAAAGAGTGTCCTTAATGAGAAGTTATTGCTTGAAAGCTTGGACGAAAGTTATCCCATTCGATGGAATTTTTCTTTTGCTCCAATCAGTTCAGACTGTTAATCCGAAACGTACACTGTACAGTCCCTGGACAAATTATTAGACGCACTGCAAGATTTCATGTAACAATCAATGATGAACAAAATACCTTTAGAAGGACATTTGTGTTCCTAAACTTAAGCTATTGAATAGAAAATGTTATCTGCTATACTTAATACAAACATCGACATCTCTTTTAATGATACGACATTCTTTGGTATGTTTTCATCATTACTAAAAAATACTGTGCGTCCAATAATTTGTCCAGGGACTGTATTCCAATGAAACAAAATTTTGATGTACCAACATATTTTAATATTGATATCGAGTAGTGTAAATTCTATTATTTATTTTGATTTAATTCCTATCCAAAAGTATTCCAGTCTGAGTTAAACACAATGAATCTGATTCAAAATCCATTGTATTTAAAAATTAATATGTTTCTATTGTAGTGAATCTTATTTAATTTAATTTCTATTCACTTTCTTTGTTTCGCACCATGTGCAAAGTAAACTTTTGCACATGGTACTTATCTTTGCACCCGAATATCCTGAAAAATTACGAACCAAAATCATAGATCTGTCAATCAAATTTCTCACCCAATAATATAAATTCTTATATATTCTTTTAACCAAAATCCCTGCATCATAAAGGCGGGACAAATTCATTCTCAGTGAGATTCGAACTGAACAAGACATCACTTTTGCTCTTGCTCTCAAGCCAAAAGGACCTGTGATGTCCTGAGCCATGATTTTCTTGCTATTTAATCTTATGTAGTTAGTGCTGTGGTTAGTTTAATTAAATGTCTTTCACTTTCAAACCTTCAAAAACCTTGTGCTGTCGCTATGTGTGTGATGCTCGCTGGGTTTTCTTTTTGGCGTCAGTTAGATGACCTTTTTACGAGATATTGCAGCTGTATAACAATGCGTAGTCTGGGGGTCGCCAAACTTGACGTGTTCCTAGATCGTAAATTTGAAATCAATGGCTGGACCGCGCTCCAAATGATGGTGGAGGCCCAAAAGCGAATTGTGGTAAGTGTGTTCTTTGAGTGACAGCGGTTGGACCAATGAAGTTTTTGGAAGGCGGTTCGAGTGTTGAGATGTTTTTCCGTGTGAGACTTTGAGAGTCAGAATCGAAATATACTTCACTACAGAATAGAACTAAATATTGAACTGATGTATGTTTGTGTAAAAAGAACGATGTTTCAAGCTGTAATCTTCACCCAATGGGTATGTAACATTTTGAGAAATGTCTCCGGAACCAGCCATTAAAATTCCAACGCGCCTCACTATTTTACAGAAAACTTAAGTACCTGTGACGATGAGTGCACTCTCAATCCGCCTTTCACCGATACTGTTACGCACGATGCACTGATACTTTCCACCATCGGTATGAGACGTCTTCTTGATGTTGAGAGTTCCTTGGCTGATCCAGATGCGTCCATCCTCTTTAACTGGACGCAAGACGCCTTGGACGTCTTTCATCCACCTGAATGTAGGAGAAAATATGAAGGTTAGCGGATATGTAACCAATGGACAACTGGAACGGGTTCACATACAGTGACGTCACAGCTACATCTAATATCGTCGTATAATTTACGCAAGGAGGATATAATGTATACATATGTGTATTCGTATTCCGTAATGTGATCAAATTTTTTTATTTAAAAGAAAACTCGTAAATTCTCCAAAAAAGACTATATGAACAATAGGTATACAAAGATGGCTGCCTTCCCCCACCTCCCCTCCACCTCTCGCTTCACTCGGTTCCCGTACGTTTGAATCCGCGTGACGGCTCCTGTTCATTATATCCTCCTAGAATTTACGAACCATCCTGCAGCAAATCCATCCAAATTAGAACGGTCGCGCCTATGTTGATGTCACAGATACGTCATTGTCATATACTCGACAATTTTACTTCTACCACCCAATCGTATTTGTTTCAGTGATAATCTTTTTGACTATGAGATCATCATTTAGTTTTCATAAATATTATTTTATTCACGTTATTTTTGTTGGAAAGAAAAAAAAAAATGAAAAAAAGTTAAACGGAGACTATTTGCGCAATTTTTAGTTCGATGGTTGAATAACAAACTAAACTGCACTGCGAAATCCATTACATTTGGTCACCATAGTAAGCAATTGTAAACAATTTGTGTAAGTTTACCAATTTTAATTCCTGAATCAATGTACAATTTCTAAATTAAGCTAATTAAACACAAGTTGATTGAGGATTTTTTCACTAGCAATTTCGGGTATTTCACTGGACTTTCATAACATGAAAAAGAAATTCAAGGTGAAGCTAAGTTGCTTCATATATGTTAGGTTAGTTTTAATTATCGTCGCACTAGAGCTACACGAGGGCTATTGGAGATGGGCGTCGTATTTTAGAACCACAGTCAAGTGACGAGGCGACACCTGAGTAGGCATCCAACGCAACCGTTAAGGGCGACATCGTACGCAGCGTTAGGACTTTGAAGGATATTTAACGTGTACTCCCGCCACACGGGGAATTATTCGTCGGACATTTTTTGCTGCACGGGCCGTTTGTCGGTCGGCAGTTATTTTGGCGATGCCCGGACCCGAACCTGGGACCTTCCGCATGCTAGGCCAATGCCTAACCGCCTGGGCTCCACTGCCCCGCTTCATATATGTACAGCTGGGGAAAAAAAACGATCCACCCTTCATATTTCGGCTGCTATTGGTCAAGGAATTTTGTGCAAGGTGTCATTTTTCAGGAAATAGATAAGGAATTAAGAACTGGCAACCAAAATTGTATAAGGGGTCGTCTACATATTAAAATGAGTACCAACTTTGAAAATTCCAATAGCAACACCCAATTTTTTTTACATAAAAATGTTCAGCAACTTCAAAATACCCCAGGTATAAAAAAGAATTATTCATTTTGCATTATTTGCTGAGATATTAAAGCATTAATTTTCAATTCGTTTGGGGGGAAATCTCCAAATTGATAAAGGTAATATTTAGGGTGTTTTCTCGAAACGACAAGCTAGCAAAAGGGTTACCATAATCTCGCCAAAGGATGCTAGAATTAAACCTTCTTCACTAATATTGTGATTTTTTTTATGTTTTTACCTTTTTTTTAAATTTTGGATTTAAAAATTCAGAAATAAAATAAAGGGTAGACGAGAAAAAGTTAATTTTAAATTAAGTCTCATATACGATTATTTATAACGAACAAATTTTCAAATGCAATTAGTTACAATCAGATAGACAAACATTATTATTACATTTATGTTTTACATTTTATGCAAATTTTTGTTTCATTCATATTGCTACAAAAGGTTGGTTTAAAATTCGGCACACTGGGTCTGGGACATATCCCGACAGCCGAAATCCCGACAAGCCAAAATTCCGACAAGCCGAAATCCCGAATGGGTCTAAATCCCGATAATAGATTTTTGTCCATTTCTCGATTTTTTTTAAATATTAGAGATTATTTATTTAGTTATTTAGTCAGTTATTTAATCAGTTATTTAGTCAGTTATTTAGTCAGTTAGTCAGTCAGTTAGTCAGTTAATCAGTCAGTTAGTTAATCAGTCAGTTAATCAGTCAGTTAGTTAGTCAGTCAGTCAGCCCGTTAGTTAGTCCGTTAGTCAGTTAGTTAGTCAGTCAGCCCGTTAGTTAGTAAGTCAGTCAGTTAGTCAGTCAGTCAGTCAATTAATCACTCCGTTAGTTAGTCCAGACTGACTAACTTAGTCTAACTGACTATCAATTAGTTAGTCAGTGCACTGACTGACTCACTGACTAACTAATTGACTGACTGGTTAACTAACGGACTAAATAATGGACTAACTGACTGACTCACTGACTAACTAATTGACTGACTGGCTGGCTAACTAACGGACTGACTGACTGACTGACTAACTTACTGACTGACTAACTGACTAAATAACCAACTGACTAAATAACTAAATAAATAAGTAATCTCTAATAATTAAAAATAATCGAGGAAATAACATATTATTGGAAATTTGATAATAAAATAATTATAAATAATATCGGAAATAACATACATTCAAAAACATAGTAATCGATATAATTTAATGTTAATTATACAAACAAAATACATTGTATGCACTTGAAACAAGAAAAGATTTTTAGACATTTAACAGACATAAATAATTTGAATAAACATTTACCAAAAACGCTTTTCAACCACCAAACGATAATGTAAATTAGGAAAAAATTTGCTAAGTAATTTTTTACACGGTCCCTAAAATTCGTTTTTTTCAGTATTTTAACAATAACTCGGCAAATAATTTTTGTTGAATTAAAAAATGCGGGATTTTGGTTCTACTTGATTTACTCTATCGATTTATGTAACAAAAATTTGTGGTTGCTATTCATGTTTTATTTTTTCTTATTTAAATTTAAATAAAAAAATAATAAAAATTAAAAATTGATGAAAAAACTTGTATGATTTGTTTTTGGAAGATTAATAAGTATATAATGAAAAAAAAATGTTGGTTTAATTCATTTTATTTGTGGAGGTATGAATAAAAGTTTGTGAAACTTTTTTAACATTATGGGCCTTCAACTTCGAATGCTTATATCTCAACAAATAATGCAAATTAATAAAAAATTTTTTGGATCTGGGGTATGTTGAAGATGATAAACATTTTTATATAAAAAAAATTGGGCGTTGCCATTGGAATTTTCAAAGTTGGTACTCATTTTAATATGTAGACGACCCCTTATACAATTTTGGTTGCCAGTTCTGAATTCCTTACGCTATTTCTTGAAAAATGACACCTTTCACAAAATTTCTTGACCAATAGCAGCCGAAAAACGAAGGGTGGATCGTTTTTTTTCCCCAGCTGTACGTACATTATTTTACCTTAATCTAAATGACTGGTAGTAACGTAGCAGTTAATCAGCGCCATCTAACGCAGATGTCATTTGAAGTTGGATATGCGGCAAGTTGCTACATTACTATAAAACTTAATTATATCAACTAAAATGCAGTACTTACTACATCAAAGTTGTAAAAGACTAAGAAGTATAGTAGTTCGTGGACTTTTCTTCGTACTCACTGTGCAACAGCTAGGTCCAGGGCCGGATTTCTAAATAGGCTAAGTGGGCTGTAGCCTACAGTGGCGAATTTTTTGGGGCGGCAAATTTTACGACCAATTAAAGCGGCATTCGGCATAAAAAAATTATTTTAAAAATACGAATATTTTTAAGAAAGAAAACCAATAATTTACATTAATGCGTAAACCGTAAACGCATAAGGAACGTTGAAAGAAAAATAGCAAGAACAGTTAAAAAAATTCGCCCATTTCGCTTTCGATTTAGTGTGTAAAGGTACATAGATGATTCTAATATGTGTATCTATTTTAGACAGCACATACCACCCTGTTTTGCAGCTAACCAGCTACCTTTCCCTGAAGGGTGAGAATATTATAACAGGTGCGGCAAATCTAGCCTACAAGCGGCAAATATTGAAATCCGGCCCTGGCTAGGTCCACCAATAAGTCCACAATTACCTTTAAATCATAAGTCGGTTACTGTAAATATCTAAAATTAAAACCCATTTACTTAATGCTCTATCCCACATCATTCTTAGATATAGATTATCAATTCATTCTGGGATATTAAACAACGACTTACAAGAAAAACCATCAAATTATGATTACCCATCCCCCACACCAAATGGGGAAAATTAGAATTTTTCTTCCCCCGAAAATATTTAAATAATTGCCGTATTTGGGTCAAAGACTTCGAACAAAAATGGACTGTGCATTGGTAACCATAATAGGGGACAAACATTATGCCCATGGTGCATCATTAGGAGGGATTGTCAGTTCCATAGAGCTAATGTATCAGTTTTGAAATCACAACTTCCGCAGAAGTATTGCTTTGCCATGTTAGCCCTTTTCCCCCAGGTATTGGAATCAAAGTAACATCGAAATAAAACAAATTTGAAACGAAAATGTTATCTAGTTATTTAATTATATATTTTTGTAGTTTTAAAATGCCAAAAATATACAGCAGATGGCGACAATATTTTAAAACTTTATAAATTAATAAATAACCGGATGCTATTTTCTTTTCCATTTTATTCTACATTGATGTTATGATGATTCCCATACCTGGTGGAAATGGGATAACATGGCAAAGCAATTCTTTTTCAAAAGTTGTGAGTTCAAAACTAATGCATTAGCTCTATGGGACGGACAATCCCTCTCAAGTGAACGTCGCGATAGAGCTACACGAGGTATGTTGTCTACGGGTTTTGTAATTTGAAGGCACTGTCAAGTGACGAAGGCTATCACCCAAACTGGCACACAAATTCCTGGACTTTAGACCACTACACAGGCACGCACCCACAAGGGGAAGGTATAAAGGGGATGTATCCCCCCCTCCAAGATTTTTTTTAAAAAATTCTGTTTTTAAATCCGCCAATAGTGAACTCATCGCATACTGAATACTGGTTTGCGGGAGTTGCATTTCACTACAACTACGAAATAAATAGTTGCATTGCTGCATTCCTATTCCTAAGAAATACACTAAAAAAGTAAATAAAACTTATTTCATATATTCCAAACTCCGCAAAGGAACATTTCTTGCTTCTTTTGTAAGACAGCTGATCTGAAAGATTTTGTCAAAATAAAACCTAAAATCTTTTATCTTTCTATCATTCACATTCCTATAGTCCCTACTCAAAAGTTGCATTCAAAGAGCTAAAATAAACTTAGAATAACCGGTATTTTAAGGGATTACTTTAAGAATTTTTTAAATTTTTTTCCGTTGGTTGGCCCAGGTACCCCCGGTCACCCCCCCCCCTTATTTTCTGAGTGCGCCACTGCCACTACATGTGTATCATGCACCAGCCCTCATATTCAAAGCATTATTTTTTTTTTTAGCCAGGTCCGCTAATAGGATAGCTTAGACGATACGATGACTGAAGCTGATAAAGTATATTCTTTCATCTGGCGTTTTAACCCTCGCTTGTACTCTACATCAAAAAATATTTGTGTTTTATTTTTTAATATGATGATGATGTCGTGTCCATGGATAAAGATTATATTTGACCAAAGGTCTCATAGACTGCTTCAGCGATCTGCAGACAGTGGTCGTCAAAAAGGTCTTCGTAGGGCGAGTTGGTGATTTGCTGCAATTTTGCCAGGATGGCTAGGCAAGAGAAAATATGTTTTGGATCCAGTTCCGAGTCGGGGCAGTTTCTGCAGCTGGAGTATTTCCTAGTTCCATCTTTTTGGATTTCCATCCCTTTAAAGTGGCGTGTATTTAATCTAGTTAGGGAGGTCGCAGTTACCCTATTGGTGTTTAATGCGCAGATTTGGTGTTTAATTTTAACACTTCTGCTGTTAAATTTTGCTTTGGCCACTGAGTTGATGTCATTAAAAGTGGTTTGGGGAAGAACACCATTGTTGAGTTTTCTTGCTTCTTACCTTATTATTTACATTAAGTAATTGAAAGTAAAATTTTAAGATGTATTACCTATAATAATTTGATATATATTATAATTTTATTTCAATAACTTTTGCGCTAAACGTATGGAAAAGTCGCCCATAAAAGTAACCTTTACTTCACTGATTCTCATCTATATCCCCTATCTAATATGACTTTTTAAGAATTAGATAGTCGACCTACTTCGTTCGTGTCGTTGTTTTAGGTCGTTAACAGGCTAAACAGCTAACGATCAAGTCTTGAAATGGTTTACGTATTATTCCTTTATGATACCTTTGGGGCGAAATATCACCAATTCTAGACGCATCAAAAACATTAGCGTTATTAATTAGTGAATGCATGTAATAAATATGCCAAAAGTTTGAAGATATAATGAAATATGAATAAGGGTTTCTATATTTTTTGTAAATTAAAACCATAGCAATAAAGATTTATTAAATGTAATTAAAATACGCATAGACGAACAAATACAAGTTTCACTAAAAAAAGTAAAATGTCCTATTTGCTATTACTTTAATGATCAATATATCTTTTATAAAAAAAATTAGGTTTATAACAGTAACTGTCACCTAAAATCCCCCACAAGAGTTAAGTTCGTCAGAAAAAACTCGCCCAACACAGCTTTAAATTTTAGTTTGAACTTTTGAACGCCAATATTAACTAAAAAAATTCATTATCAAATAAAATCATAAAAAATACATAAACTAAAATTAAAAAATAACCACTACATCTACAAATAAATACTTAACAATATTAATTAATTAAATTAATATTTCCACTCAACAACTCACCTGGAAATATTCTTTTTCGCGTCTTTATTATTTAGGTTTCTTTAATAAGCTCATTTCTCAATCTATTAGAAAAGAACGCTTTAATTTGTAACATTTTTTCATAAAAAAAAAACTTTTTTTAGATCTCAAAAGCCTTAAAGCAACACATGTCATTTCACGCTTCACTTGAATAGCTGTCAGCGTTCACATTTAATTTTGGAATAAAGCAGTTAAAAAAAATCGTTTTTTTATTAAATATTCTAATGTAACAAAATCGTCGGACATCGTTAATCTCCTCCCTTCAGTGATATGATTTGAAAAATATTGTAAGAGGTGTTTTATGACCAACAATGTGTTTGTTTCACGGAGAATCTGGCAATAGCTCTGCGGTTTTGTTTTCATGTCTCTCAAATTACTTTTGTTGATATTCGAAATTGATATTTCTAAGAATAAGTTATTTTAATTGTTATTTTTTTAAAATTACAACTTCTTGCTGTGCTGTTGGTTGTTTTAATCATTTATCAAGAAAAACTTGCATTGAAAGAAGTTGGAATTTTAAAAAATTAACAACTAAAATATTCTCTTCGAAATCTTACTCCCGAATACCCGAATACCAAAACAACAGTAATTCGAGAGACATGAAAACAAAACCGCAGAGCTATTGCCAGATCCTCCGTGAAACAACCCCATTTAAACTGTCTTATATTTTTTTTGATATTTATAACAGATATAGAAAAGATAAATGCAAAAAACTAAGAAATTGTTTTTTGCTCAAATTGGAAAACTGAAATTTTTGGGAGAAATAGTTAAACAGTTCATAAAATAGCAAACGCTTTTTTGCTTTATATGAGTTTATTCTTAAAATGTGTGTTACTTTACACTAAAAAAACGCTTTTTGATATAATGTTCAGTACCATGGTAAATTTCTAGATAAATTTAAGCAGAAAACCCATATTCGATGGAAACTTTTTTCCAATCCCCGTTAATAAATTTAAAAAAAATGGTTTCAAAGAATTTCTAGTATACTAGCGTCATATACGAGGCGTTGCACGGGTGTACCTTTAATAATCAACATGTAAAACTCAAAAATGTATGTCTAAATATTTCCACATTGTTCAATTTATAATCTTCGAGAATAAATGGATTTATAGGAAATATAATTAAAATCGATCTGAGTAAATATGATCAAGCATTATAAATCAAAAAAAGATTTTAATCCTACTATTAAACCTTCAAATTAAGCAAGAAATCAGTTATATATTTAAAAAAAATTACATTACCAATCGAAACAAATTAAAAATTCCATAAAGAAATAAATAAGAACGAATTTAAAGAATACTTCATTTAGTTTATAATATTTATAAACCAGTACTTGTTAACCAATTGAAACCCAAGTGCATTAATATTTTTAATGGCTGTTGCCAAAAATTGTTTTTAGAGTTAAAAAAATTGAAAAATAAAATCGGCATTTCGTTTTTTATGCAAGATATTTTTAGCACGTAGTTGATTAAATGATATTGTAAGTAAAGAAATAGAATAAAAAAATGAAATTTCATTTTTTTGGGTGAAAATACACAGAGCTTAAAAAAAGATAAATTAATAAGGATCGCTAAAAATACACTAATTATGCTATTTTTTGCTACATAATGTTTTGACTCTTTAAGTTTGTCAATAGAGTTAATGAACACTTTTTGGGTTTCAAAAACATTTCAAAATTTCTTTAAGTTAGATTTTTTATACTCGTGAACGTGACATATTTTTATAAGGAATGATTTTCCCAAGGCATTAAAAATATCACTTCCAATGAAAGAAGCACAAAATGTGTTTGTAAGGAAATTAAAAATGTATACACAACCTTTAATTATGGTTACTTAGTCTAAAATTATGTGTATATTTATTAGGTAAACAAGATAATATCCTAGATAATTTTTTATTTTACATTATTCGAGCGTTAAACATCTGTTGATTTTGTATGCATCTATAAATTTATTTAAATTTTTAAAAAACGTAGTTTTTTATTAAAAAAATTGTATGATAAACAAGTTAAAACAAAAATAGCTATATTATGTTAAAATACATATTCAGGTAAAAATAAAATTCACACAAAAAACTATTGTGTCAACTATTAATTTACTTTTTTTATATTTGAAAAGCAATGCCTATGGGAAGTTTCTGGAACAATTATAAAAAAAAATCGAAAGGCATTGTTTATTTTTTTTTAAATAACGTTTTTAGCTATGCCTCATATGCATACATTACAAAAAATTTACAACATTTTGATGTTTTATAATGTCTTTTTTACAAATAACCAACCTGATAACTTAATTCAACCAACATGTAAACTATCCGGATTTATTTCAGTAATAATCATTTTCCGGATTCCAGGCGCCAAGAGAGTTTAATGTTGTCTCTTTGAAAATCTAGCAATTGTTCCACATAACACGGCTATTATTATATTTCTACCAAAACTTGAGACTATATTAGCACGGCAGAGTAGGAGTCGAAATAGAACACTTTATTTACAAACTAACCAGACGATATATACACGTGTTGCCACATGGCATTGTGCAATGAATGACGATGACGTAATTACAATGATCGGTGAGTTATCACCTGAGCTGGTAATTTGGACAACACATGAGCTAGTAATTTCACTTACAAAAACAACAACGGCAATTCATAATGTAGATAAAGATCCGGTATTTCTTGGTTAAATCCGGAAAGTTGACAGGTGATATAATATTTTATTATTTGCAGTTTTTAAATTAAAATATACAGTAACACATAAATCGCTTTTAACAGAAGAGCTGTTCTGTTTACTTTAAAACAATGATTTTAAACCAAGAATGACCAAATCAAAATAAATTCATTTTTAAAATATACAACGAGACAAAAGGGGCCGTGGATAGCCTAGTGGTTAAGGCTCGTTCTCGGAATCGGATGGTCCCGCGATCGAGTCCCGTTTTCACTGAAGACCCACCGAGTATATGTGGAGTACGTGCTCGTTACATTTGTGACTCCGAAAGTCGTGTGGGCGGTCATGGCCCAGTTTTTCACGAGTACAGGTCCCTGAAGACTATTTCCCTCCCCTTCAGGGACATGTCTAAATTGTGGAGGTGGCGATAGATGGAAGCATCTGTCACTTATGTGTGTCTGTCTAACTTGACGAAGGTATATAAGCGGGTCTCTGACCAATCACACAAACCTGAATATATGTCTACCAACCAACCAAGGAGACCAAACCATACGAATAAAACATATTCCTACAATCCAATATCGTTCAAACCCTTATATTCCTTCCAACAAGAAAGAAACTGGAAAAATTTCGTGCACCATGTTCAATTAACTTATGTTCAAAATGACAAGAGCCATTACCAATTGACCCAGTGTAGTTCGAGTGCGACTGTAACTCAACCAAAATTATAACTAATTGCGTAAAAATTATGCTTTTTAGTCAACTTTAAAAAAAACACCCCTGAATTTTCGAAATTTAGCAACACTCACCTTACAATTGTAACAATTCTACAACACCATGTGATATTACGTTAAAAGCTTTTCCTATATCATGAAATATTTTTAAGACACTTACAACATCATGCTGACATCGTAATATCGGTTTAACGTCCGATTGTGATCGTACGATATCTTGCAAACTCATCTTAAACAAGATGTTCTTAAAGAACTAAAATAGCCTATTTTTCTGTTACTTAAATACTTACTGAAATTCTAATCGGGAAACAACTATGTTCCTAACAGTAAATATCATCAACAATCGTTTCTACACTAGATTTACACACATTAGAAAAAAAAATCGCTAAACACAGCATCCAGCTATAATTTAAACTTTAAAAGCCAAAATCAACTATTTTCCTTCATATTTTTCACAAATTAACTTAATATTATTTATCGTCTGTCCGATTTATTTGTAGTTCGAAGAAATAATTAAATATTTATCAATAACAAAAATAATGAAACTACTCCAAACTGCATTAAAAAAATAAATGTAAATTAAAACTAAGCAGAATTGTATGCAAAAAATATGCCTTGTCGCTTTCTTGGTAAACAATTAATGAACAATCAAAAAATCACATTGTGCTACATTTTATGTCGTCATTCCAAAATGATCATGACGGACGGAATCGACCGCATATCAATACCTACTTTTCATTTTTTAATTCTTTCGAATTAAAAAGAAAAGTAGCTAAAAAAAATCTACAACTAGACCAACCATTCGAATTTAAACTATTCCTACAATCCAATTTTCCTCCAAAACCCAATTTCACTTTCAAAGAAATACAGCACTGAAAAACTTCCGTGACCCACCATACATATACAATTTCTCGGAACGAATGTCCGGAAAATTCGACACCTTTTGCAGAAGACACCACCGAGTTATACTTGTTAAGATACGTGCTTTATAAATTTGTGACTCTAACGTGTGGCGATTAATCATGGCCCAGTTTTTCCCCTATTCACAGGTCCCTGAAGCTATTTTCCCTCAGGGTGTGTAAATTGGAGGTGGCGATAGATGGAAGCATCTGTCACTTATGTGTGTCTGTCTAACTTGACGAAGGTATATAAGCGGGTCTCTGACCAAGCACACAAACCTGAATATATGTCTACCAACCAACCAAGGAGACCAAACCATACGAATAAAACATATTCCTACAATCCAATATCGTTCAAACCCTTATATTCCTTCCAACAAGAAAGAAACTGGAAAAATTTCGTGCACCATGTTCAATTAACTTATGTTCAAAATGACAAGAGCCATTACCAATTGACCCAGTGTAGTTCGAGTGCGACAGTAACTCAACCAAAATTATAACTAATTGCGTAAAAATTATGCTTTTTAGTCAACTTTAAAAAAAACACCCCTGAATTTTCGAAATTTAGCAACACTCACCTTACAATTGTAACAATTCTACAACACCATGTGATATTAGTTTAAAAGCTTTTCCACATCATGAAATATTATTTTAAGACACTTACAACATCATGCTGACATCGTAATATCGGTTTAACGTCCGATTGTGATCGTACGATATCTTGCGAAACTCATCTTAAACAAGATGTTCTTAAAGAACTAAAATAGCCTATTTTTCTGTTACTTAAATACTTACTGAAATTCTAATCGGGAAACAACAACTATGTTCCTAACAGTAAATATCATCAACAATCGTTTCTACACTAGATTTACACACATTAGAAAAAAAAATCGCTAAACACAGCATCCAGCTATAATTTAAACTTTTAAAAGCCAAAATCAACTATTTTCCTTCATATTCTTTCACAAATTAACTTAATATTATTTATCGTCTGTCCGATTTATTTGTAGTTCGAAGAATAATTAAATATTTATCAATAACAAAAATAATGAAACTACTCCAAACTGCATTAAAAAAATAAATGTAAATTAAAACTAAGCAGAATTGTATGCAAAAAATATGCCTTGTCGCTTTCTTGGTAAACAATTAATGAACAATCAAAAAATCACATTGTGCTACATTTTATGTCGTCATTCCAAAATGATTCATGACGGACGGACATCGACCGCATATCAATACCTACTTTTTCATTTGTTTAATTCTTTCGAATTAAAAAAGAAAAGTAGGCTAAAAAATCTACAACTAGACCAACCATTCGAATTTAAACATATTCCTACAATCCAATTTTCCTCCAAACCCCATTTCACTTTCAAAGAAATACAGCACTGAAAACCTTCCGTGACCCACCATACATATACAATTTAAACACCAACGAAAAACTTTCAGAATATCTGACACATTTTAAAGCAGAAGGGAAAGCAACCACTTTAAGGAAAAACAAGTTTCAGGGATACTTAGGCTTAAGATACTTCTAGTGCAAATTTATGATAATTAAAACTCTACACAGATGTTGCGATTTAATCGAACGGTTGAGGCTAGATTTTTCCCCTTATTCGACAGTTTTTCTGTAAGCTATTTTCCCTCAAGGTGTGTAAGTTAAATGATAAATTTGCAGAACAGTTTATTTCTGTGATATTTTTAAGGGGGACACCAGCCCCCCGAAAATTTTCAAAAATGACATTTCGATGTTTTTAGTGTTTCCTAAAATATGAAATCTTAGCTTTTCAACGATCTCTTACATTAAAAATTTCGAGTACTGGAAGTATTTTTAATATATATATTTTTAATAAACGTTGTTTAGGTTAAATCCAGTCACTTTTTATAAGTAAGAAACCACTATTGTTTACTTCAAACGGTTATATCTCAAAACTGACTTTTGTCAATGTTCACGTACCTTTTTCTCAAAATCTACTGTAAGTATCAGCCTGAAATTTTAATACGTATTTAAGAAGTTTGTTTCTAAAACCCGCTGGAGGGATTTGACTGTAAATATTTAACTTTTTTTTTAATATTATTGATATTTTTTTAGGTAAAACAAATATGTAGTTTCACTTAAAAAATTAAAATTTAAAAATTAAACAAAAATTTGAAAATGACTCCCTTAAAGTATAGTTAAAAATCCATTTACCAACTGGTAAAAATTTCCTTAAAAAAATCAAATAGATTCTGAGAAAAAGGTACATAAAAAAAGGTCATTTTAACATGGGCTTTAAAGGAGGGCTCCGGTCCCCCTTAAATTCTATAATGTTATGCAGTCAAAATCTGCTCAAGCAAATCAGACTAATTTAAACGATTTCCCTCTTCGTCTATGTAGCCTTAGGTCTACAAGCTACTAACTAGGTGAAGTGTTATTTAAGAAGATATTACTCAAACCGGGTCCACGAAAATGAACCTCAAAGGATCCACATTCGGAAACTTAACGCAGTATTTTTGTTATGGGCTATTAGTAATAGTTTAATGCCTTTTCTAGTAATTTTTTATATAGCCGGGAAATAAATTTCAAATTTTGCATCATTTGGCGAATAAAATTAAATTTAAGTAGGAAAAACGGAATTTTTTAAAAAGGATTTTTCATTACGGTGTTATTTTTATTATATAAAACGTATGTAGTTTAGCTTTATAACCGAGGAGTTATTAAGCATTGTCATTTTAATCAAGATATTATAACATTAAGGTATATGAGAAATTCAAGGGACCGGCTATTTATGGTCTATAAATAAGTTGTAGTAAACGACGTAGTTGCAACCGAATTCGACTGTAATAAAAAAATTCATTAATCATAATAAAAAAATCGAAATTGACATTAAAAACTTTGGTAGAAAGTGACTATTGCATAATTTAAATAATTATGGGGCAATAAGTTTATTTAACGAACTTCTTAAAAAAATTTAATAACCACTAAAAAAATTTAAACTATTTTTCTATTCACCAAAACTACAAATTCATTAATTTTTTGTATTAAATGCCCAATTCGTATTAAAAAATATATTTTAAAGCTACTTTTACTTTATCGCTAAAAATATTCAAATAATAAGTTTCATGCATAATTGAAAAAAAAAACATGTTTTCTTTCAATTCTTATATTTCGAAATCGTATTACTATATTCCTTGGGGCCGGAAAACTTAAAGTTGAAATAAACTTTACGCACTGGTGCAATCTAATAGAAATTATTTCAAAATATATTTAAGGAAAAAAAAACAAAATCCGCAAAGTTTTCACGAAATTTCCTTTTTCTTATAGTTCAATTTACATTAATCGTGACTTTTCTTAAGAATTTTGTATTTTTTTTCCTTCTCTACCATCGAATAAAGATGGAACACTTTTATCTTATTTAAACCATAATTATTTCCTGAATAAAAATCATATAAGAATTTTAAAATATACTCAGCTAATTTGAAAGAGAAGTAACAAATTGTTAAGTTATTTTGAGCAAACTTTACATTCCAATATGTTGTTATAAAAGCGGCATGTGTTGAGTATGAAATATTTTAAGGGCAGACTCGAATATTGAGCAAAAAACACATCTTGAGATTTTTAGAGTGGGATAACATTTCAAATGTTATCTTCGAAATGGTATAATTTGGTAGGCAATATGTCAATTAGAAGTATTTTCAATTAATTTTTAAAAAAATATTTTCCGTATAAAAGATAGCTAAAAACTATACTTAAAAAACCATTTTCAGAAACTGCATATTTTAGTACAAATGTAGCTTTTTCTCAGTAACTACTGAGTATTTCGCTTAGATTTTTTTTGCATACACATTGAGTACGTTTACACAAACAGACACATGCTTTTAAAGAAATGTTAATTATTTTTTTTAAACAAATAATTTCAATGATTTTTTAATAAAATGTGAGAGCTAGTTTAAAAAAAAAAACAAATTAAATATATATATATTCCTAAAAGCATTTAAATATTTGTGTAAAAGAGTTTGAACTTCAACCGTGTAAAATTTTGAATCAGTCCAACAATTAGTTCCAGAGAAAAAGGTACATGAAAATTATCATTTTAACATGGGTATCAATAAACCTCCTATCCCCCTTTATGGAAATAACGTTTGGTACTGTGGCGGTTATATACCACACTCACGCAACCTCAATCAATCATCCACTCGCTAGAGGGCGCAGATTTACCTCTGCGTTTCTACCAGTATTCTGAATAACATCGAAAATAGTAGTATATAAGCCGAGGTAACTCATCTCCACCTTGAGGATCCTTTTGTAAGACTGTGGGTTACCGGGCAGCTACAGTGGTGACCCGGACGTGATGGTAAATCAGCGCCACCCAGTTGTTGATGGCATGTTGAGTTTGCGTGTGTGGTGAACCGCCACACCACTCCTCTCCTAGAAACGAGGTAAGTTACCGTGCGCAGATTTGCTTCGCCGTGCGTTGTGCTGCGGTTGAGTTGTGTGCCAGCGTTGGCCGTTGAGTGCATTAGCAGCGAGTAGCAACCGTGGATGAGCGCATCGTAGCAGGAGCGTCGTTGGAGTGGGTGACGATCACGTCCTCGGGTCACCACTGTAGGCAGCTACAGTACTTTTCCATTACAGCGTAAGATATAATATCGCCAAAAATGTCCAAACAACGCCAAACGGAATATTTCCAATGATAACTTTTAACTGTGTATATACTGTGCTTTGTAGCAAGAAAATGTATTCGTATTTTGTCAAATGTTTCGCTTGACCAGATTTGCGCCCGCGGAACGGAAAAGTAAATAAGTAAGAATAACTAGGAAATTTTAGAATCACTTAAGTAGCTTTCGTAGCTGTGTTAAAGCTCTCCGTAGTGTCTAGAATTCGACAGCCGGTTCTGTTCAAACCATACAATGAATTTCAATTCATTACAATGCTATTTTTGAACAATAATAAGATACCTTTGCTACTGCTGTTAATCTTTTCGAGTTATCTACAATTCTCTGGTTAACTTTCACATCAATATCGAAGTGAATATTATAACAAATGTATTGAACAAAATAAATTGTACTCATTTTTTTTTACTTTCTTTTAACTTCACATCAATATCGAAGTTATAAAAATTAACATTAAAAAATTAAAATAGGCAGTATCAGTTACAGTTATGTTTTACTTAACTTTAGAAGATAAATTTTATTCAATACAAAAAACGCGCAGGACCAATTATACTTACTTTGACGAAAAACCAAAAGATAAAGGATAAAAAAACCTACTTTTAAGTAAATCTTACTTTATAATGCTGAAAACTACTTTAATCTATGGCGTTTTACAATTATTTCAACGCTTTATACGTTCGTATTTTTATGTTAAGAAATAGATTACCTCATACACTTACACGCAAATGCTGTATTTCGAAAAGAGATAAAAAAAAAACCTTCATTAAACTTTATGCAAATTTCTGAAAATACTCAACGAAAATAGCACTTATAAGTTTCCAAACGAAGTAATTTGAGGCTCCCGAGTATTAAATTTTCCCGTGGATACCATAATTTCGTTTGAAAACAGGATGTGTTTAAAAATAAAGTGTTTTAGTTTCTTGGTTACCGAACAAAAACATAATTTCCCTAATTTCGTGGGATTTAGTTTCGGAATTTCATTTTGAATTTTTTTTCTTTTGTTTCGTTGTTTTGAAAAGCCTTTTCGATTAAATTTAATTTTTCTAATTGTAATAACTTCATTTCTTTTACAGGTACGATACGATATGGTTACATTGTGTCGGAGATTAGTAAAATACATTAGTTTCCAAAAAGGGATTTTGCTGATGTCAATATTAATCCTTTAATGGCTTCAATTATTGTTGTAATCATTTAAATGTAAATTAAAAATTGAACTGGGGGTTTTATTTTCTAAATATTATTACATAAAACTTAATTGGGAATTAGCTTACACTCATTGAAGAATTAGCTTGTGAAATATTAGAAATTTTAATAATTGAAACGTGTATTTTTATTTTTGAATTATTAAGGGGGTCGGATGGGTGTTTGGGTCAAAAATGTAGATTTATATTTTTATTTTACTTATCTTTGCTTTAATTTAAGACCAAGATTATTGATTTCTGTTTAGTGGTTTCATTTTTAAAAGCAATTTTGAGAAACTCTGAACGTCAGTTCCTACCTAAACCTTACATTTCTTTTGCGTTTCCTGAAATGTAAGGTTTTTCATTAGTTAGGAACATTTTTATCAGGAACTATAAAAGGTATCAACATATTCTGTTTCATTATTTTTTCCCCATAAAAAGCTCTCTGAGGAATTTTAAATATCTCTGCTCAAAAAAAATTATACAACTATAAATCTGTTTTTTTTTGTGTTTTTAAATACATATTTTTAAAAACATCACTGTAAAAGTATTTTTTAAACTTTGAAATATCCTTAGTTTAAATAAAAGAACTATATGTAAAGAACAAAATATGAAAAAAAATTCATTATGATATCTCATATAGTTCCTGTGTGAGAGAAAATTGTTCCTAAAGTTAGGAAAATCAACATTGGCCATCCGACTCCCATTGACACAAAAACTATCATCAACCCATTTGCGTTCTATGTTCAATGCTTATGAGCAATTCAAATTTATAGTAGTATTATACAGGGTGTCCGTAAAAGAATGTCCTAGTTTTAATGGTATATTACAGCAGTTTATTTTATACTTAATATAACAAATCATACATGATATTGAAGGAAAACTAAACTAGTTTTCCTATAAGTGCTCCATGTGTGCCGTTTTAGTGATACGCACACATCCAAACGAAAATGCAATCTTCCATACTGTCTGCGCAAGTCCGGAGTATGGAGCAACAGCCTGTGCAACTGTGAAAACGATGTAGCGGTACAAGCGCATGCGCTTATCTGAAAACTGTTGAGTTTTTCTTTATTCGTCCCCTTCAACGACATTACAATTACACTTCAACCACAATATTATTACAATTTGAAATTAGGACATTCTTTTACGGAAACCCTGTATATCTATGAAGGTTGTTCTACCTTACGGAGGTAGAACCTTCATAGATACATGAGGTAGAACCTGCATTAAATTCCTATATGATATAAAATCCATGCTCAAAGTGTTCCTTAGTTTCGATCTACATAGTTATAATTTTGACATAAAGCTAAATTACAAATCAGTTAAAAACAACAAAATTAAGTAAAAATGCAATGCAGAAACTAGTGGAATTCGCTACGTAAAGATTTGCTTTTATTTTATGCGCTTAGTGATACGTTCACACATTAAATAAAATACAATTTTCATACTTCTTTAAGACGCGCAATCCGTAATAAGCTAATACTTGACATTTACTTGTGAATAAATGTAGCGGTATTTAACTCAGACCTTATCTGAAATGTTTGGAGATTTTCTATTTATACGATAACTTCAACTACAAAAACTACACTTTCTAAAACCACTATATATATTAACAATTTGATAACACTAGGACATGTCTTAGAATTTCGCACCATACAAAGCTAAGTAGTATTCTATGAAGGTTGTTTCTTTACGAAGTGAGTATCCTTCTAAAATATATGCTTTAAAACTTCTGCATTATTCCTATATGATAGTTAAAAGCATTGCTCAATATTTAGAAATTCATGAACTTTATTAGCTATAGTTAGTAATCTATTAAAAAGCGTCAAATAAAATAATCCGTGTTGAAATAAAGAACGCTCTTTGCAAGATGAGTGGACATTGCAGTGCCCAGAATATATAAGATTTTTTTTTATTTTATGGCTTAACCACAAAATACAACACCAACACTATGTATATCCATAAACGTAATATACTACTTGAGTTGTTAACTATATACCCTAAGCTTTATCACCTATTTTACAGTTAAAAACAAATTATTTTCAAACTTCATTGTTTTTAAGGTAACAGGGAACAAAACGACCACTCAAAATCTCGAATTTTCATTTCAACTTTAGTTACTGAATCGTGCCTTTACAATAAAACTCCTATGATGCACATTTGAATATGGGGCTGGAGTTTGAAAATTTGGTAGTTAATTTCAATATAACTTTGTTGAAAGCTTTAAATGTCGTTATTCCAAAACACCCATTTTCAGCCTTAAGGTACACTTTTCTCTTTTTCTAGTTTACTAGAAGGGTTGAAATTTTATGTGATGTCGTATAACACAGTGAACCAAAAATATTCCAAAAAGATATTAAGTGAGTAAAAATAAGACGATTTTTCTGATTTAAGAAATTCGTAAAATTTCTATTTAGGTTAATAACTTAAAATTATGAATGTTTTATCGTCAAACTTGTGGTTCATTGCGTTGAATAGGTTTTTTTTTTATTTCTATAAAAAAATATTTTCAGATACACGCAATAGTTGTGCTGGAAAGTGTACCTAAAATCTAAAATTCAGTGTTTTAAAATAATGATGTATGAAGCTGGAAACAAAGTTATCTTGAAATTTACTACCACATTTGCAAACTCCAACACCATATTCAGGTGCGTATTATATAAAAAAAATTAGTAAATATTCATTTTAGTGATTAAAAGTTTAAATGAAAATTTGATATTTTGAAGCTTCGATATGTTCCCTGTCCCCTTAACACATTCCTCATACAATTCACAAGTAACAGAAGCAATAGCAAGCATAAATTCCAAGTGCAGCTAACAGCAACCCTAATGTTGCGAGTCTCCATAAATCAAGGAACGAAATAATGACACGTGGCTACAATAATGGTTAGAATAATATGTAGGTGGTGTTTGGTAGAAAGTAAGGGCTAATACAGGTTAAACAAATGAAGCTTTGATCGGTTTCAGGGTAGGGTCAAATAGACAGTTGTCTAAATATGTGTTGTAATTATATTGATAAACAAGTAGGTTTGTAACAGAATTTGTCACTTAACCCGCTTCCACACACCAGTTGTGTTTAACAGGTAAAAAGGCGACAAACACAGCATTAATTCTATATTAAACATTTACATGCTAAATTTGGCTAGTTTCATTTATTTTATTTCGGAAATTCAATAATTATTACTTATCGTTTGCAAAAATTAATTTATATTTCAAAGAATAAATATGTAATATTCCTCGCTTTTAAATAGAATGAAAATATTTCATACCAACATACAAAGAATCTCGTAGTGAAATATATTTGACGTCATTTCAAACTGACCGATGTCGCAAAAATAAATATATTTTAATTTATTGTATAAAAGAATTAGTTTTTCGAGCGATTGTTGCGAATGGCAATGGTGACTTAATGCTAAAAAATGTCTTCCTATGCTTTTTAAATGAGCATTGCATTTTGCAGTTTTTGAAATTAATAAAGTACTTCGAATTCGAATTCTTTTCTGAAATTTGCAATGTATGCTAATTTCGATGCGCTGCATTTTTTTTTCTACACTTGTCCGTAGTATTTGTAGTTTGTGGTATGAAACTGGGTGACAGACGGACAGACGGACGGACTGAACGATTATAATACCTTCCACTTTTTACGTTGTAAACGTAGTGTAGAAGCTAAAATCATTCGATATGAATCAGGTTGAAATGACGTCATAATAATATGTCATAATGAGATTCTTTGATTGTTTGTATTATTAGTTTAGAAAGATGAACAAAGCTTTTTTTTAACCAGACGTAATTTGTCATTTACAATTAAGCATTCAAGAATTGATAATGACCTTTCAATACTAATTATTCCTTTTACAAGGTTTTTCATTGTCTTTTGCTCTTTTTTAAATGGTATTTAAAAATAAATTCGTTTAGTTATATTTTTGAAAAGGTGATAGATATTTTCCATGTTGTATACTGACATGAAATGTTTTGTTTCTTTTCAAATGTGAGCAACATCCCGCATTTATTCTTCGAATTGCAAATAAGTATAACGAACTACAATACGTTTTTGAATAATAGTTTTTTTCTTCCATTTGTCGCTTAAAAGCTTAATACAGCACAAAATGCTGTGTTTGGAGCTTTTATCTGACGCGTTAATTTTGTGTGGAATCAGTTCTAAGTGACAGTTTCTGTTACAATGATACTTTTTTTCCTCGCCAATTGCGTTCATCCCATTCTTACCTCCATTATTATAATTGTCATTATTTATGGGAAAACCGAAGCCGGGAGTATCTGATTAACTGTATGTAATGGGGAATGTAACTCGAAACAATGATTGATGTAGTGTTGTTGAATATTAAGGGCCAGTTGAGCAACCTATCCGGCATTATGTGGTAATCGTGTTTTTAGTTGTGGGCAGAAAATAATGTTACACATGGAAGGTTGTGGTTTAAATGTGCAGCAAAAAATAATTGTTACAGTGTTCAGAAATCCACCTACGAATTTTTCGAGAATTTTTAATTTCGCGGCTGCAAATATCGCCAACCGAAATTTTTTGGCAATAAAACATAGGCATACATTCTAAAACTACAACATTTGAAGTGTATTTACAACTGTGTCTCCAAGTTATTGACTCTTTGCTTCTGGAGTAGCTGACCTTTCAAGTTGACCCTTTTTTGGAAATGATCAACTGTGAGACCCTGTAACTACCAAAGTAAAGAGTCACCCATGGTGTTTTATATTTTTCTAAGAAATACCCTAGTGTGCGCAAGTAATCCAATAATTATTTTTGTGGGTCACTTATGGTTTAAGCAGACAATTAGGCAGAAATATGACAAAAATCGACAAAAATGACCTATTTCAAAGGACCCTGACCTTCAAAGCCATGAGTGACCCACCAAACTAATGATGCTGACATGTACCGAGTATCAAGTACAATCCATATTTAAAAAAAAATCATGGAACACTTATGGCTTTAGAAGTAGAAGGATGATATAATGTACACCATTGATCCATTACCTCAAACATTGACCTTCTCCCAAGCTTAAACAAGACGGATTTAAGAAAAACTGAAAATCACTTTTTCCTATCATAGTACTACTAACATATCCTGAAAATTTCAAAAAAAATCGAAGGTATTAACTATCACAAGTTGTCCCCCTTGAAAAACAAGAAGTTCATAAAGAACTAAAATAGCCTATTTTCCTGTTACTTAAATACTTACTGAAGTTCTAATCGGGAAAAAAAAACTAGGTTCCTAAAGTAAATATCATCAACAGCCGTTTCTACACTAGATTTATACACATTAGAAAAAAAATCGAAACACAGCATGTCCAGCTATAATTTAAACTTCTAAAAGCCAAAATCAACTATTTTCCTTAATATTCTTTCGTAAATTAATTAAATATTATTTATCATCTGCTCGTGATTTATTTGTAGTTCGAAGAATAATCAAATATTTATTGATAACAAAAGTAACGAAACTACTCCGAACTGCATTAAAAAATAAGAAATGTAAATTAAAACTAAGCATAATTGCATGCAAAAGTATGCCTTGCCGCTTTCTTGGTAGATAATGAATAATCAAAGAATCAAATTGTGCTACATTTTATGACGTCATTCCAAACTGATTCATGAAAATATTATTTTGCTTCAAATATGTTTAAATAAATAAAGTTTCTCATGCCATTGTTGATTTGGCAACAGTGATTTAAATGACTCAAAATTGAATTTCAATGCTAATTCAACGGGAAATTCGCCGAAAGATAGTAGATTTATGTCAGTCCGGTCGTACAGACAGACGGACAAAAAGTATGAAAGTTGGGTATCTGAGGTCATAGCTTTCAAACAAAAAAAGAATTTTTAAGATCCGATGGATAGAACCGATTTTGGAAGGGGGGTACGGACAGACAGACGGACATCGACCGCATGTCAATACCTACTTTTTCATTTTTTTAATTCTTTCGAATTAAAAAAAGAAAAGTAGGCTAAAAATGACTTAAAATTTGTGCTGTGATTACCCGGTTCCGCAAATACGGTGAACGTCACCGCAAACGTTGCTTGTGAAACGGGCGTTACCACGGCCTACTTGACTACTAAGGCCGAAGAAGCTTTCCCAAACAAGCTCGGGGACGGAACTTTTGACGTCATAGTTCCGAATGACGTTTTTCCGAAGATGAAGACAACCTGTCTCGAAACCTGTTCGGAACCAAATTTCCGTCTACGCTCTTGTTTAGGAGAGCTTTTCTGGCCTCGTTATTGAAGTTGGCCGTGGCGTTCACAACAATTAGTAATTGTACCATTATTGCTCTAAAATTATCAATATTTTCGTATACTTTTCTTACAGGTTAGATTTATTGATTGCATACAAGAATGGTTCAAGTCATTAGTCTACATACTGCAGCTTACATACTCATCAGGAGAGACAAAGGTTCAAAAATCCCGGGCTCCCTTCGAAACAAAGATGAATGACCTAACAAAGTAGAGGATGCTTTTAGAGTAAGGATGATGAACAGCAACCAGCAGCGCCCTCTGGAAAATTCCTGCACAACTACCAATTTATTTTTCTTTCGTTGATGGTGGGATGATGTGAAAGGTGGGAATAATTTGTTATATTGTTTGGTTATAACAATAATTTTTTTTTGTTGAGTTATATTTTTTGTTATATTATAATATTAAAGTTTGTTTCTGTTTATAATTTTCATTGTATTGTTGATGTGTCAACACATTTTTAAATGACTGAAAATTAAACTTATTTCTAATTAAATTGGTAGTTTGTCGACATACAGGTAGACGGATGTCCATACGGAAGTAAAGGAAGATTGACAAAATGAACGACAGGTAGATCTCTGATGTCATACACTGTTAAAAATTTTTTGCTTGGTTTCACCATGATATTGGTTCCTAGTAGCTGCAACGGCTGTGTGGTGAAACGTTCCACCATATTTTTGGTATTCGGTCGAACCACTTCTCAGGTTTTTGTTACCAAATCCAGAAAAATGGTTTTAAAAAAAACCGAAAAAAAAGGTGAAACATATCACCACACAGCCGTTGCAGCTACTAGGAACCAATATCATGGTAAAACCAAGCACACAATTTGTAACAGTGTAGTTTTCTAACAAAAAAGAATTTTAAAGTCCCGTCGGATAGAACCGGTTTCGGAAGGGTGTACGAAGAGACAGGCATGTGCAGTAGGTCAATACCTAATTTATATATTTATTTAGGGGCCCGAATGGCCGAGTGGTTTGGATCGCAGACCATTACGCTAGCAGTCTGCGCACTGTAACGGGTGCGGGTTCGATTCCCGCCTTCGCCCTGGGTGTACTTTCCTTTCTCTGTGACAGTAAAAATTCTTTCTGTGTCTGTGTTACTTGACGAAGGCTTATAAGCGGATCTCTGATCAAGCACACAAGCTGGAATATATATGTACCTACCCTACCCTATATTTATTTATTTTTAAATAACCCTTTGAATAAAAATCTAGGGGTTTGAAACACTGTACGACTTTCAATTATCAATCAAATCAATATATTTAAAGGAAATTATGAACCCCATAAGGTATATTTAATAAATTAAAATTCCAAAGAAATTTTTAACAGCTACAATTTGCGCATGCGTGCTTTCCTCAAAACCCTTATTATGACGTTCGACAGGTACAAGAAACTCGTGAACCAAATTTGAAGTCTGATCTCTTTTAGTTCGATCTTTTGGGTGGTTTCAGACATGCAGATAGTCACAAATCAATCTCCAAAACACACTTTTTTAGAATCAGAACCCTTAGAAAGTGTATTTAAACACAAAATCTCCATTTCAAATTTTTGAACCCATCACAAAAGCTTCATTATATTATTTTTATGTAATTAAAGTAGGTAATTTAAAATAAAAATGAGCGTTCGCCAAACTACACTGCTCAAAACAATTAAGGAAGGACTTTGAGTACTTTTCTTTGCCCTTTCAGTTACAACTTCTTATTTTTTATTATGAAAATCTAAAATTTGTGAAATAGACTCATTCCGGGTAAAACAGGGGGAAAATCTTCATTTTTTAACTAAAATATAAGGGGGGAAATATTGGAATCATAACTTTTGAATAAATTATAACAATAACTTTTTCAAAACTTTATTTATAAAAAAGAGGTAAAATGAATTTTTAAACATCTAAGAATGCAAGCGTGAAGAATTCAGGGTCAATTTATTTCAGAAAAAATTTTGGGAGTCAATTTTATTTTACCATGTTTTTCATATTTTCATTAAAACAAACTTTATTTAATTCTTCAAAAGACATGGTTCTTCCATCTAACGATAAATAAGTGCGAGCTCAACTTAGTGAGAAAAAAATCGGAAGCTGATGATACCAAATGGAATCATTGGGGGTGAAAGAGTTTAAACCATGTGTTCCCCTAATTGTTGCAAGAAGTGTATAAAAAATGCAAATAAGTGAATGAGCCAGAGAAGTCCAGGAACCAAAACAAAATCCAACCTCTCTTTTAAAAGTCCCTAACTTCAGATATCATCCTCATAAAGTATGTATGCATTTTCACTTCGCACTGAGAGCTTTTGTCACACCTTTTATGGTTTTGAAGCGAAAACTTCGGGAGAAATATTAAAAAGAGTATATCACGTTGTTCGCTGTGGGCAACTAGGGACAGCGTTAAATGTTGTTTAGTGCTGAAATTGTTTGACAGTTTCTGCGGTGGGAATTTCGGATGAAATGTTGGGGATGTTATTAGTCTCTTGGGTTTTGAGGTGAATTTAAAATATTCGAGGTGAATACGTAATAATCACTTAGGAGGGCTTAACTGTTATTTTGTTTAAGGGGATACGGTACCCAAACAATTTTTTTCTAGAAATAACAAACTTTTAAATTATAGTATTTTTTATATAATGTTCACTCTAAAAAACATATTCTAGCAATGAAAACAAATATTTACAAGTGATTTTTCATTTATTTTTTAAAAAAAGTCAAAATTTTGAACTTGTTAAAACACAGTTTCAAAAGTTGTTTTGAACTTTTGAAATTTTGAAAACGCTACTCCTCTTTCAATTTTGAGAATAACTCCACCAAACTTTTATAGTTTGTTTTGAGTACTATTTGTTCATTTGTTACAGTTTGAGCCACAGTTAAAAAGTAACATGTATTTCTACAAGAAATCCCCCAAAATTACAAGTTATTGAATTCAAATTTTTTTTAAGAAACAAATATACATAGTATACCTTATTACATACACAATTATGTGCATCATTTATATAAAAACACAGGTTAAAAATTTCAAAATTCTAACTTAAATAGCAAAAAAGCCTTAGGGATTTATTAAACACAAGAATTGAAAACCGCGAAACAGAGAAAAAAAGGTTGGAAGCAGACGAAATACGTATTCAAACTTATAAGAATGACTCCCGAAAATATTTAATAATTTTTTTTTACAAAAGATATCATTATAAAACTTTCAGTAAATGTTTAGAAAAGTATTGTAAATAATAAGAATTAAAAACCGAAAAATCAATATTTTGACTAATTTTTGGTTGTTTATTGAATATGGAAAATGGGGTGGCAGAAGTTTAAAGGTTAGTCTCTTAAAAATATGATGAATGGAGGTAGAATTAAAGACAATATCAAATCGGTTTCAAAGTTTGTATGTTAACAGTTTTTTATTGCCACGTTTCATACACAAATTTCGTCCTTAAACTAAAAATGAAAAAGCAGCCTATATGATGGTTTCAATTCATAAATTTATAATATCAACGTTAAAATTTTTTAGAAAAAACACAAAAAATGTAAACTACTTTAAAACATTATCTGAATAAACTTATGAAGATATAAACTTGCAAACTGTTATAAAACTAATCATATCCATGCTTATTTTGAAATAAAACTTTTGTTAATTTAAGGAAATTGATTTTGAAGTGGAGAATTTAAATTTTTCAACTGGTTAAACAGGACAACGTTACTTTAGAAACCGTTGCAATAATCAATGTAAAGCCACTTAATCTCTCAGTATCACGTGACGGGGCCGTGGATAGCCTAGTGGTTAAGGCATCCTTCTCGGAATCGGAAGGTCCCGCGATCGATACCACTGAAGACCCACCGAGTATATGCGGAGTACGTGTTCGTTAAATCTGTGTGTCCGAAAGTCCTATGGGTGGTCATGGCGCAGTTTCCCACGGGTACAGGTCCCTGGAGACTATTTCCCTCCCCTTCAGGGACATGTCTAAATTGTGGAGGTGGCGATAGATGGCAGCATATGTCACTTATGTGTGTGTGTTGTGTGCGTATGTCTTACTTGACGAAGGTTTATAAGCGGGTCTCTGACCAAGCAAACAAACCAGAATATATATCTACCAACCAGTCACGTGACTAAATACAGAACAATGATTGGCTTAATTTTGGAGAATGCAAGTTTGAACGTGAGAACGAAACTTTCTTTTAACATTAAAAATAAGTGGAATATTTCCAAAACTTTAATACCAATATGTGGCACAATAAAAATAGAACCGAAATATATCCTAAACTCAATTTTTTTTTCTAATTGAGAATCTATCTCTTATGGTTAGAACTCTAATATACGATTCAGTAAACCATTTTAAAATGTGTCTTGTTTTAGTGAAATAAAATGTCGTTACGAGAAATTTACATATTTGGGAATACACGTTTATTTTCACAAAACATACAATTACGATTCAAGGGTGTTAGTCTGTCATAAACAAAAACACAACCCGGCCTAAATTAAATACATTATACAAAAGAAACTTATATGAAACAACAGGAAACAATATTTGAAAAATGCACGTATACTGCAGATATATATCATGCAAATCAGTATTTTTATACCGAAATATCCAGTTCTAGAGTATTTATTTTGAATCGTTTTTATTTTGTATGGATTTTCCATGGCTTTTGCGAGAGCAAAAGTGAAGTAACGGTAAAAAATTAAAAATTTCAGGTAAATGACGATTTGTTTCTGGTGGTTGGTGTGGCTTAGTATTGCCATTGGTAGAATAATTTATTGTGACCGTATGGAACCAGCTTAACAATTCGTAAAGAATTGCAGGTTGACATTGAGTGGAACATATCTCCAGGTGACTGTGCGGTGTAAACTGCGTAAAGAAGGGTGGACGGACCAAAATAGTCTCAAGGAGCACCTGTACCCGTGGTAACTGCGATGACCGCACGGACTTTCGGACCAACAGATACGAGCCGTACTCCGGCATTACTCGGTAGCTCAGTGTACCGGACTCGATCGCGGACTTCATCTCGAGAACGCTGCCACTAGGTCCCTATAGCCCTTGTTGTGGTTGGTTGGTAGACATATATATTCAGGTTTGTGTGCTTGGTCAGCGACCCGCTTATAAACCTTCGTCAAGTAAGACAGACACAACAGACAACACACACATAAGTGGATCCATCTAATTTTTAGAGACAGAGGCCAACTAGAGGATCCCAGAATGGCTTGTCACCCCCAGAGGTATTGATTTGGTATGGGAACTTAGAGGACTTTCGGACCCAACAGATTAACGAGCACGTACTCGCATATACTCGGTAGGTCTTCAGTGGTACCGAGACTCGATCGCGGGACCTTCGATCTCGAGACCGAGACGCTGACCACTAGGCTTCCTATGCCCTTGTTTGTGGTGTAGAAGGCAATATTTGACGTAGATATGATGCCACAATGAGCCTAATAATTCCAAATCGGTCGAATTTGCAGACGATGGTTTTTTTTAGGAGTATAAGCCAATGTTTGACGCATCTGTGACGCAGGAGCGGCCCGCGAAATGATGTATGTGTTGCAAATTTGTCTATATGTACACGATTAGAAAATGAGAGTTTTGGCTCGTGGTTGGGTTGTTTAGATTAGCGTTACACTACTGCTGCTCGAGGGCTTATGATAGCTCTCGTGAGTTTAGCTGTAACGTCACCATAGCCGTGGCCGTCCCAAATGTAAATCGTGGTGGACTTTTGGGGACTTATATTACAATTACTGTTGAAATAGGCCAATAGGGTATTTGACTAAAATATTTTTATTGGCTTAAAATATTCTTATGCCAAAAATATTAGACCCGTATTTTTTCTTTTTTTCAAATACCCCATAAAAAGGGAGAAAATAATTTAAAAACTAGGACGAAACATTACGCACGAAAACGCTTTGTCGCTTTCACGTGGTATCTATGACGTCACTAGTAACTATAAACAAACTTTGAAACACCATTTTAGAATCTACTTTAAGCAAATTTGAACTATCCGCTTCTGTAAAACCTCCACCCATTATCTATATAATTCTTATTTTAAAAGTAAATTGGATTAAATCCAGTTTAACTGCAAGCAAAAAAACATCACACCAGTTTGTTTATATATACTAGTGACGTCAGCCAAATCGACGTGTTTGTGATCACGTGACGTACCGATGAAAAATACGCCATTTTAAAATGATTTTTACTAATTATTTAAAGATTTAATTTGCAAAAAAATATATACGTTTGTTATTTTTGGGTTAAAACTATAATAATTTAATATTGGAAGGTATTTTAGCGATACAATCAAGTACCCTATTGAAAGTTAAACCATAAGTACCGTGTTCCGTTTGACTTAACTTTGTCACTGCGATTATCCGGCACTACAATTTACTTTTTTTTGGTTAAACTTATGACCGATATGCATTTTCAATTTGTGATATCTGAGTCCTAGCTATTGTAAGAAAACTATACAAGATTTTATACGTTTCACGACTTGAATGGCTACAATTCCACATGAATGACAATAAGGTTATGATTGGTTAATAAATGAAGTGGGAGGAGCATAATGTTCTATAACACCAATCACTGAATCCACCAATGAAATCCAGGAAATGATTTAACGTCACTTGAAATAAGCCAAAAAAAAAATTCTTGAAAATTCCATATCTATCTGATACTTCAGTTTCCCACAAAAATGAGATAGAAATAAAGGATATTACATCTGCATATAGAGCAGGATTTGACTTTCAAAACGTCATGCGACTTTTATTATATTATTGTTTACTTTTTATTATGTGTCTTTTAGTGGCATCGTGTATGGTTTCAAAAAAGTATTATTCATGACACGCGATATTTTTTGCGGAAGTGTTCCGTTGAATAAGGATAACAAATATACGAAATATACAATAAAGACATTTTTATTTTAATAATTTTGAGTTTTCCTAGCAGCGATGAAAGATTAGGTGATATTTTAAACAATTCGTTAAGTTCAATTGGGATTTGGTTAAAAACTTTCAAAATAAAAAGTAATCCAAAAGTTCTTATTTGCGAGTAAAAAATTAAGATTTAGAAAAATGTACCATCACAATTTTTCTTCAAATGTTATAAGCGGGGATATTTTGTCTGTAAAAGAAATAAACATTTTGTGGTAATCGAAAGGAGAGTGTTTTTTTTTAACTTTTAATTAGCTAATATATACAGAGTGGCGCAAATAAAAGTGGCCCCGCCGTAGAGATAGGAATGTATTGAAATGCTTGGTGAGAAAAACTATTGAAGCAGTCTGAAATCCTTCAAGTCTAACCTGTTTTTGCATTGGTTGGATTGATTTAGCATCACATTAGAGCTACTCATGGACTATTGGCAAATTCAGATCTTAGTGCTGATTTAAAAACAATGGTTTTCTCGACATTGGTCCATGTGTCTCAAACCACTCTACGACCTGAACTAAAACAACTACGTACTTAAAATTTATTTCACGATATCCTAGCACCTATCAGACGTCATAATAATGTTTTACTGAAAATTGATCATGTCAAAGGGGTAACTAATTAAGAACTTTTTAGGTTTTAAAGGTATTGAAATTACGCTTTAAGGTATACTATTACCTTTAAATGTGTGCATTGATTAATTGAGCGCTAATTAAAAGTTAAAACTATGAAAAGAGTCTAGTGTTAGACACCAGTATTTTTATGTAGAACTACACTCTTAAAACAAATGAGCGGTTTTAACTCAGTCTGAGTTAATTTCCACTCCTTTCCGTGCCGAAAATGCACTTCCCCCTATAGGAGTGGATTTCACTGTTTTGTTTTAAGAGTGTACACAATGAAAATAGTTAAAACTATGAAAAGAATTTTTATTTAAATTCAATACGGAGCTAAAAGTTACCAGAAAATATAAGCTATAACCTAAAATGACAGAAACTGATGACAATTTATAGCGATATTTTTAATCGATACAGCTAATGCAAATTTAAATTCTTTACGATTACCACTTTTCTAACAGCATCTGTAATTGTAGAGAATGAAACGTTAATAAAACTCATCCAAGAAAGATTTTTACACATATTTCGTATTTTTAAAATGAGAACAATAAAACCATCCCGAATCTTCCAAATTTTTCTCTTTAAACAACAATTCAAATCTGCTTTTGTTTGAGTACAAAATCTTTTCAAAGTAGATTTTTTTTAATGGAATATCTCTCCTTTAAAATCAGAAGATTTCGAAATAAAATGTAAGGCAATAAGTGTATTTATTAAATGGAATTTGTTAGTAAAAAACTTCTTTTGTTTTAAAAGTTCAGACGATATTTATTGGATTTAAACTGAAGTGAAATTCTACGGCAGCTGTTGGTATCTGTCATTGCATATTTATACGAAACAATAAAATTCGGATAATATAATTTATTCTTTCTAAAACTGACAAAATTAAGCAAAGATAAAAAAAAATCTTACATTTTGGAATTAAGTTTAATTTAAGAATATAATTATTTACTGTAATTTTTTAAAACAATTTATTGTTTAACGGTATTGAACTAAATTTGTTTTCAAAGATTCTACAAAGGAATAATTTATTTTGATTAAATGTAACCCTTTTCGTTTGCAATGGCTTATATGCATTTCGTTAGAATCTATAATAATAAAAATGAAGTTTTGTATGTATGCATGTGTGTGTCTATGAACTATGATGGTTAATAAAGGCCATCGCACTAGAGCTGCATATTAGTGTTTGGTAGGTTGGTGGACATATATTTTCAGGCGTGTGTGCTTGGTCACAAAGACCCGCTTATAAACCATCGTCAATAAGGACGGACGCGACATACACACACATATATAAGACAGATGCTGCCATCTATCGCCACCTCCACAAAATAGACATGTCTCTGAAGGGGAGAGAAATAGTCTCCAGGGACCTGCACCCATGGGAAACTGCGTAATGACCGCCCACAGGACTTTCGGACCCAACAGATTTAACGAGCACGTACTCCGCATATACTCGACAAACACGAACATCCATGCCTTACCGGGATTCGAACCCGAACCCAGAGGCTCCAAAGGCTAGCTCCCTAACCGTTGCGCCGCCGGGTCGGCATTAGTGTTTAATGTCTTTATTTTTTTTGCCAAATACGTTGCCAAACAAGCCAATTATTAACTAAAACTCGCCAAATGGGCACTTTCTTTTATAAATAATTTATTAGCTGGTCGGTTGTTCGAAGGTCATTTTGTTAGAGCTGTATAATGGGTGTGTTTGTAGCTATATCTATTTTCTCGCCAAATAATTTCCCAAAACGCGCCAAATGAGCTAAAAGATTGTATGTATTTATGAGGGAATTGTGATGACATTTATGAGTGCATTATATAGCGTATTTTTCAATTTGGAATTTTAAAGCAATGAAACGGGATTTAATACTTTATAAAGAGCGGTAACAATAACATAAGTTTACGATCCAAAAACAGGTTATATGGTACACATATTTGGAACGACTTGATATTTTTTAAATCCGTGCGAAGAACGGGTATAAATTTGCTAGCGGTAAAATAAATTAACGGTTTTAAATACATAGATAAGTTTGAAATCTAACCATGGTGCGACAATTTGACTTAGGGTATTTTGAATTGTTGTTGCACTAGAGCTACATAACGGCTTTTGGTGAAAGGCGTCGCAATTTAGAACAACAGTCAAGTAATGGGCCGACACCTGAGTAAGCACTCAACACAACTTTTAAAGGTTGATATCTGACGCAAGGTCGGGACTTTGGGCATTGTTCAACATGCACTTCCCCTACAGGGGATCATTCGTTGTGAATCACAGACCGTTTATATTTCGGCAGCTATTTTGGAAATGCCCGGATCCGAACCTTGGACCTTCTGCATGCAAGACGAACGCTTTAACCGACTACCCTCCTCCCCCCAAATTTGGCTTAGGACTATTGTAACAAAAGATTACCTGTGATTGCCAATATTTTGTAAAGTTTGACAAAAATAAGTACATGATGCATACAAAACATATTATAAAATTGGTATTTTTATCCCTTAAGGAGGGACTGTCAGTAGCATAGAGCTAATGCATTAGTTTTGAAATCACAACTTTTGCAAAAGAATAGATTTACCATGTGTAGAATCGTATAGGTCGTATCACAATTAAATCATTCAAACACAAGCGTAACGGTTTATTTTTAAATCAACTTTTATTATTATAAAGTCTCAACTATTTCAACGTCTTTTTTAAAAACTACTACAATCACGCAAAATCGCGCGTTTTTACAATCATCGAAATATGAGTGATGCCAACTTTCGGCCATCCTTTACACATCCATCGTCCTCGATGATCCAATAATTACATTGCTTTGGGTATTTCAGCTTCCTCTGTGAACAGTCCTAGACTTCGTCTTCTACTCCTTCGTCTTCAGTCTCACATCACCAAGCCTTCAATTGGCTAACATGTGCGGTGGTACAGTAGAAACGACCCTTTTTCTTTGGCTCAAGCTGTGCAATTCTGTACGTGTCGTTAGGTAGAACTTCCGTCACTACTAATGGTCCACGGTACTTAGGGTGAGTTTTTGTTGGTTTTCCAGTTTATTTGGTGTTCGTCTAAAACACTAATCACATGATGTAATACTATAGAGAGTGCATTTTCGCCCTTGGACATAGGTAAATTTATGTTCTGAGTTAATTACCGTTCGTGTGATTTAGCGCCAACTTCTGCTACTTAGGGTGTTAATGTTCACATCTTTTCAGCATTCTCAAAATCCTATGAAACTATCTGTTGTCTGTTAGGTATTAAATTAAACCGTCACTATTTCTGCACGGTATAGGGTAAATTTGTTGATTAACCGCTACTTGTTTTAAGAGAGTCGTTAACTACGACTATTTCTCTTTATCGAAAAACTTATTCTGGATTTCTTTGGACCATAGTACTTCTTGTTTTTGTTGATTTCTCGAGGTTTCTGCTTCTGACGAACCTTTTCAGGCTTCCATGATCGCATCTCATCGCAAGCATCTCATATCCTTCTCCTGAACCTGGAACTGTTGTCTGTTGTATTCACCAAGTGTTATCCGTCATTCTGATGTTGTCCCAATCTTTGTGTTCAGATCATCACTTGTATAACTGAAGTACCGAATTACTGTAAATCGTATAATTTAGTACAAACTTTCGTATTAAAACATCAACACAATCGTAACGGTTTATTTAACAAATCCGACTCTTCAAGTCTCACTGACTCAACGCTTTTTAAACTACTACACACGCGATACGCGCGTTTACAATCTCGAAATATGAGTGATGCCAACACATGTTATCCCATTTTCACCAGGTATGAGAATCAACATAACATCGAAATGAAACAAATTTGAAACGAAAATGTTATCTAGTTATTTAATTATTAATCGATAAAGTTTTAAAATAGTGTCGCCATATGGTGTATATTTTTGGCATTTTAATACTTCTAGTTATTTAATTGTATATTTTTTATCACATTTTGGTTTCAAATTTGTTGCATTTCGATGTTATGTTGATTCCCATACCTGGGGGAAAAGGGCTAACATGTCTAAGTAATACTTCTGCGGAAATTGTGATTCCAAAACTAAAGCATTAGCTCTCTGGGACAGACAATCCCTCGTAAATAGACACATATAATAAAGACTCAAAATATATAGACATGCACGACAGCTTTTGCAGTTTTGATCGCTAATTTTGAAACTTATAAACCCGATAAATATGCAGTTAAAATAGACACAAATAAGCAGCTTTTTGAAGACAAATGGGAAAAATACCCTTAAAAGCCTCTTAAAGGAATCCATAACTGTATTTTTCGATTTATCGACTAATTTATATTAAGTTGATACTCAAAAATATCCGATTTAGATACGTTATAATATTTCACAATAATCACATACATATGTAATAATACATTTTTGGATTACATTTTTGAAATTTTATACTTCAGGATACATTGAAGCGTATTTTAGTGGTATCATTAAATATAAATTTAAAGGTTTGCTCTCTTGAACTCTTAAAACAAGATATGGTGAATTTTTGGAAATATAATGCGCTATTTGTTTAGATAATGGTCTTTGAAAGCTGTTTATGGTACTTTGGAATTGCGTATTTAAGGGGGCTATTACGGTATGGCTGTATCATTTTATCGTGACGTAAATGAAAATGTATTTCTTGAGTTTAATGCTTGGAAAAGTGCATTGAACTAAATTACGATTTGTGCACAATAGTTTTGAAATAGTTATGTAAGCAACTAGTACGTAATGTTAGTCTTTTTTAAACGAGTTGATTATATTATTTTACGAAAAAAGAGGTCGAGTGAAAAAATTCTTCGAGTTTAAAAAAAGTGTCAAATACGCACAGTTCTGATACATAATTTTTGATAATCACGTGCAATCTATATTTTGTTAAGTTGCTAACAAAGTTTTATTGTTCTCGTGCAAATCATTTTTTTATACTGAACAAGGATTGGCAATGAAAATTTCCCTGATAAATGTAGAAAATTTTGTTCTTGAAGCAATTCACTAGTCGTTATAGGAATTCTAAAGAGAATATCGAGGTACCTTCGGAAATTGAACACACATGTATCTAAGGATGCAACTTAACTTGCTGCCTGTAAAGTCGATTACATAATTGTTAATAATCACATGAGAAAAATCTCTTGCATTTTAATCAATAATCGCTGATATTTTTTTTTCTATACCGGCAATTAAATTTTTTATTTGCGTGTGGAGTGCGTAGCAAAATTGTTTACGCACTTGTTCGTAAAGTAAATTCTTACGAATCGGTAAATAAAAATATTTACTTTTGAGACTATTTTTGAATTGAAAAAGTGAGATTTTTTGCATGGTATTGTAGCATTTTTTTTTTAGTTTATTCTTGGAGAAGTTCATTAAACTAAAATATGATTATTCTTGAATTGTTTAAAAAAATCACCTTATTTTTATTTAAAGAAAACATTGTTGATCATAGGTTTGTTAAAGCTAATTGTAGGCTAGAAATAGAAAGCCGGAAACGCCCAACCTACTGAGAAAATAACTGCGCCAAGAATTAATGTTTTCTTCGGATGTCATGCGCAAAATTATAGATATTCTCTGAATATTTATCATGCATTAATGACAAAATGGTTATTATTGCAGTGAAGTGCAAATCTTCACTATTTTATCTAGAAAAGCATCAAATTTCATACGCGTTACTTATAACACGCTTATTAGAATAGTTTAGTTTGAATTATCGTCGCACTAGAGCTACACGAGGACTATTGGCGACGCACAGTTAAGTGACCACAGTTAAGTGACGAGCCGACACTTAAGTAGGCACCCAACGCAACCGTTAAGGGCGACATCGTACGCAGCGTTGATAATTTGAAGCATATTTAACGTGCACTCCCTCTACACGGGTTATTATTCGTCGGACATTTTTGGCTGCACGGGCCGTTTATAGGTCGGCAGTTATTTTGGCGATGCCAGGACCCGAACCTGTTACCTTTCGCATGCTAGGCGAGTGCCTAACCGACTAGGCTCCCCAGCCCCCTTATTAGAATAGAGTTTTAAATAAAATCTCCCAATTGAATGAAAATTATACTACAATTTTGATAAGCATATTAAATTAAAATTCTTGTTATTTTTCTTTGCTTTTACAATAAAATTGAATTTTAATTTATTTAATCACTAAATACTATTAAATATACAAAGTCCTAAAGTACACTGTGTATTTAATATGTCTTTTCATACCAGTTTTATGAATTTTGATTCACTGACTACCTTTTGTCTTGCTGAAGTTTCCGGATATATTGGAGAGAGGTGATAGATGGTTTGCCACAACCTTAATACGTTTTTGGTAAAGAACAGTTGCTATATGCTGACAATTTTAACTGAACTGTTTTGTTGTTTAATTCAGTAAAATATAAAGTAATTGAAAAAGGTTGCATTGTTTACAGATATAAACAACAAATACAACCGGATGTCTAAATAAAATAGAACATGATACAAATATTTTTTAAACTAAAAAAAAATTTAGATAGAGCTAATCTCCGTGTTTTTGTGGAGAACTTTTAAATTCCGAAACAAAAATCACATTAGCTCAGATCAAATATAGTATTTATAAAGAAACATCGTAGGTAAAAAAAACAAATATGTAAACAGAATGAAAATAAAGGGTAATTAATTAACATAAAATCTAAGAAATGCATTTTTACATTTAATGCGATATAACAGGTGAAAAACTAAATCAACTTATTTTATTTATCATCATTAATGCCTTGCCTTTCCTTTTCGTAGCATCTTGGATGATCTGTAGAATTCCTGAATCACGCATCTAGGCTTAATTCAGCGTTAGCGTGTTACGCTAACATTGCGTTTGCACGTTGAAGAATTGTAGAATTAGTTTGGGGTTTTAAATTAATAAATTATTTCAATTTTTGGTAAATTAATTTGGGGGAAGCTTTTAGAATCGATAATTTTTGGTTTTTATGTATTGCTGATTCATACTGATGATTCAGCTTAGGGCGTTAGAGAGGCATTATTTCGACCAAAATAGGGAATAGGGTTTTTTTAGGGAATTTCATAGGGAATTTTATTGGCCGTGTGTAGGTTATAACTATGATCAATAAGTAATAATAACATGTAATATTTGAAAAGCTATTTCGATATTAACGTAGTAGTTTTTCCGTAGATTTGCTAAATTATAAAAAAAACATTAAAATAATATTTTTTAATTTTAGTTTTATACAAATAAAACTATTTTGGAAAAGTAACATAGTAATAGTTTTTTACCTTTCCCGTTAACAAAATTCTAAATCAAAACTTGGGGTGGTTAAGACTGCATGAATTATAATTACCGCTCAAAAAATTAATGCACACTTTTAAGGGGGGCGATACATGTAAAAATCGATTTTTTTTAATTCATAAATAGTTAAAATAACATCTCAAAAATATGCCTACAAATGTTTAGACTGAAATTCGCATTATTTATTGATTAAAAAGTCATTTAAATGCTTCACCTCAACTCGGCGCTTGAGGGCTTTGTCAAAACTTTAAGCACGTTTGTCTCAAAACTACTTTTTTTTTAAATTGGCGGGCAAGATCACTCAAAAAGTTATCAATCGATCCTTATAAAATTTAGTATACGTCTTCTCTATAGTATTATCTTCTATTGGAACCTCAAAAATGCCAAAAATATTTTTTTAAATGACAGTTTTTTCCCCAAAAAAACCTTTGAAAAAAGGGTAAAAAAATCGAACTTTTTTTATTCTGAGGCTTGCCGATTTACAGTTTTAACTTTTTTTTTTATTTTTTATTGGTTTAACTAGAACATGTAAGTTTTATGAACATTTTCAAATAAAAATTTTTGATTTCAGATTCATTTTGGAGTAACTAGAATTCCCGCCGGTTGATACTTTTATACGCGAGGGGTCTCAGGAGATGAATTACTACGGCGGCCATTTTGGAAAAACTAAAATAAAAAAAATCTAATTTTTGTATTTTAATGTACAATGTATAAACATACTGAATTTTAAAACGATTCATGTATTTCTTCCCTTTTAATAACGTCTCTGAAAAACGATCAAAATTTAGGTGGTTACATGTAGCGCAACCCTTAAGGGTAATTATATACTTTATAAGGTAATTACGATAATTTTAAAATTGAAGCGAGTTTTAAATTGTGACCTGACATCTCCTTGTGATTTCTTCCTTTGGGGCTTTGTAAAAGATCGGGTCTACGTTGCACCCCTACCCCACGTTTTTCCAACCTTGAAAGGTAGAATTGTACAGGCTGTTGTTTCCGGACTTGCTGCAGACAGTATGGGAAGAATTGCATTTTCGTCTGGATGTGTGCCGTATCACTAAAGTCGCACACATTGAGCACTTATAGGAAAAACTAGGTTAGTTTTCCTTCAATGTCATGTATGATTTGTTATATTTAGTATAAAATAAACTCCTGTAATACACCATTAAATCTCGGACATTCTTTTACGGACGGACACCCTGTACTTTATAAGGTAATTCCGTTAATTTTAAAATTTAAGCAGGTACTAGGGAACCTATGCTCCCACTTTCAACGGGTACTAGGAACTAGTGTGCCAAATTTAATGACCGTAGCTCGTTTTGATCAAGCTGAGGAGTGTTCTAGACATACAAATGGACCAATGGTCTAAAAGCACCTTTTTAAAATCAGCAGCCTCCAAATTGTGCAGAAAACACAAAATCTCCATATTCCGATGTTCGACCCTATCGCAATAGTTTCATCACCTTAGTTTAGTTAGTCATCACCTTAGTCACCTTTAGTCATCACCTTAGTTATCGTCGCACTAGAGCTACACGAGGGCTATTGGCGACGGACGTCGTATTTTCGTCAAGTGATAAGCCGACACCTGAGTAGGCACCCAACGCAACCGTTTAGGGCGGCAGCGTTAGGACTTAACGGAGGAAATTTAACGTGCACTCCCGCCACACGGGGTATTATTTGCCGGACATTTTTGGCTGCACGGAGTTATTTTGGCGATGCCCGGACCCGAACCTGGGACCATCCGCATGCTAGGCGAATGCCTAACCGACTGGGCTCCCCAGCCCCCTCATCACCTTAGATTTTATATTAGAAAAATGAAGTAAAAACTAAAGATAACTGCTAAAGAAGACTATAGAAGTAAATATTTTTTAGTTTCATTCGGTAAATTAGTTCTTTGGTCTCTAGCAAAAACTATTTCAAATAAAATTAGAGTAATTACTTCTTTTGAACATTTAAAAAGTTATAACTTCTTTTTCGAAAATAACCCAATCTCTCTATATCCTTAAAGCACAGCATAACTTTTCAAACTCCCACAAGTAAAAATACTACCCAATATTCAATTTCCAAAGATTAAATGTCAAAATACTATCGGAAAAACATGGTTGACTGAAACTTTCCAAGAAATACTTTCTGCCAAAATATATATTTTTTGAATAATCTTATCGCATTTCCAAGCTCAGTGTAGCTTTGAAGACATGCAGATAGACAACAATATGTTTTTAGAGTCAGTCGTAACTCTGTCGGGTTTATTTTATTCGCTATAAATTGGTATAAACATCTGATATAGGGGCTTAACCCTGTAAGAAATGCGAGTGATAATAATAAATTGCAGGGGGGAAATGTTTGGCGAGAATTTTTTTTATTGGCGATTTGAATCAATTGAAAATATTGATATTTTCATTTTAGCTTCCATACTACGTTTATAACGTAAAAAGTGGAAGGTATTATAATCGTTCAGTCCGTCTGTCTGTATGTCCATCACCCGCTTTCATAGCCCAAACTACAAATACTACGGACAAGTGTGATACGTCAAAAATTTCAGCGCATCGAAATTAGAATACATTAAAAATTTCAGAAAAGAATTCGAAGTACTTCAATTATTTAAAAAACTGCAAAATTAATTGCTCATTAAAAAAGCATAGGAAGGCATTTTTATTAGAATTAAATCACCATTGACATTCGCAACAATCGTTCGAGAAACTTTAATTGTTTTAGACAATAAATTTAATTAAATTTATTTTTGCGACATCGATCCGTTCGAAATGACGTCAAATATATATCACTACGAGATTCTTTGTTCGTTGATAAATGTTTTCATTCTATTTAAAAGCGAGAAATATTACATATTTATTCTTTGAAATATAAATTAATTTTTGCAAACGATAAGTAATAATTATTGAATTTTACGAAACAAAATAAATGAAACTAGCCAAATTTAGCATGTAAATGTTTAATATAGAATAATAATGCTGTGTTTGGCGCGTTTTTCAATGTGTTCATCACTTAAATGTTGTGTGGAAGCGAGTTAAGTGACAGATTCTTTTACAATAAACCTACTTGTTTAAATATATAACGAATTTTTAATATCCAATAAGACAATTTTTTATTAACGGGGACAATTTTTGTGTATTTTTTGGAATGACTAATGAATAGTTGAATGACAATATCGGTCCTTATTCCCTAAAATTAAGATTTCTGTAATTTTTTTTTATTGTTGAATACTCAGTTTATAACTAAACCGGTCTATCTTCCACCGTCAATGTTAAAATGTACATATCTCAAATAATTCAAATATTTTATTATTATAACAAAAATTCTGAATTCAACAGATTAATTATTATAATGTTTGTCAACAATTGGCTTGTTTCGGGTGACATAACTCCTTCCCGTTTTCATTATTGTCTTTCCTTTAATCAGTGTTGTGATTGGTGCTATGTTCCCACATGACATTGATTCACCAATGGGCTTGTTTCACGAGGGATCTGGCAACAGCTCCGCGGTCTTGTTTTCATTTTTCTCGAATTACTTTGGTAGCTCAAATTATTTTGGTATTCCAAATTCAGTTTTCTACGAACATTTTAGTTGTTATTTTTTTTTAAATTCCAACTTTTTTCAATGCAAGTTTTCATTGATAAATGATTAAAAAAACCAACAGCACAGCAAGAAGTTGTAATTTAAAAAAAAAATAACTAAAATAACTTATTCTTAGAAAACTCAATTTCGAATATCATTTGTCGTATCTTTAAGCTGCATAGATCGTTTATAGGGCAGCAGTTATTTGGCAATGACCGGACCTTTCGTATGCAAGAAAAGCCTCTTACTATCTGGGATCCCCAGCCCCACTGCATAAAATGCGTTGACAATAACCCATTTGGCGACTTTACTCAACCTCCCGAAAACCGCCAACCCCACTGCAGTCCCCAGTCGGACCAACTACTTTTCTAGTCTTGGCAAAAAAGATATAGCTCTTCCTCAAAAGGTTTTTTTATGTGCATTTTCCATCCAAACAAATGCGATGGTCTATCCTCGGAGTCCCAAAAGAGAGGGACTCCCTTTATTTTTATGCCATACTTTTCATTCTTTGTCCAGACAAATGATGTTAAATAATATGTATTCGTTTTTGTGTTCTTGTTATGTGCAAAGTTTGGAATTGTACAGTCCCTGGACAAATTATTGGACGCACTGCAAGGTTTCATGTATCATACAATGATGAACAAAATACCTTTAGAAAGACATTTGTGTTCCTAAACATAAGCTATTGAATGGAAAATACTATCTGCCTACTTAATACATATATCGACATCTTTTTTAATGGTATGGCATTCTTTGGTATGTTTTCATCATTACTAAAAGATACAGTGCGTCTGATAATTTGTCCAGGGACTGTAGTAAGATTCTGGCATTGTTGCTAGTCTTCTTCTTCTTCGAGTTCTATTGCGATAATTTATTTTCGAATGTATGTTGCATGTTCGTTTACTTATGAGTCAAAAGTATAAAATTAAAAATATTAAATGAAATCCAGAAAACAGATTTTTGAAATAATAGATATAAAAGTATGTTTTTTTCTGTTTAACTTTCAGTTTAGTAGAAATAAAGGGCTGGAGCCGTAAAAAATATACATATATTTGTGCTATGAAAAAACTAACAAGATTTGCCATTTTTTAGCAATTAGTAGTCCATTCTTACATTGACATTCTAACATTAATGCAAATGAGTTTAAAAATTTACACTAAAGCACTTTTTTTGCGATAACCCCGAAATCGGGTTGACTCTTGTACAGCTTTTTTCCGGGTGATATCCGTAATCAAAGGCTGAAAAGTGTTTTTCATATCTTCTTCTATCGAACCATTTTACAAATACAAATACAAAAATTGTCGACCAACAACAGGCCAGAGGCCCAGCAACGTTGGTCCAAACCTCCAAAATAGATATAATCCATTACCAGTTTCCAATGACTGTCAAGTTTCTTCTTAAAATCTTCTACTCTCTTCGAATGCACAACATAATTTGGTAAAGCATTCCACTCATTGACAACTCTATTGTAAAAATAATGTTTTCTTACCACCCTTCTAAAGCACGATTTATTCGACTTCTGATCATGTCCTCTGGTCCGGCAATTTAAGGTGAAATCTAAGCCCTTCATGTATCCCTGTTTTATGAACTTGAATAACTACATTAAATCACCCTTAGCTCTCCTGTTTTCCAGGGAATACATGTTTAAAGATCTTAATCTGTTATCATAATCAATACTAGATAGACCCTTTTATTGTTTAAAGTTTTAAAATAAATTGTCTAGTTACAGGAACATAAAACAGATATTGGCATTTAAATGGATGTCAGGTCACAGAGAGTAAGCAAAATTACTTAACAAAGAGAACAAAAATAACTGAAATAAATCCGTTGTTTTAGCGTTACTGCTAGAAATATTCTATCGTAGAAAAAAAAGTTCTACAGAAACTATTTGAAAATGAAAACAACATGGTATTTTCTTTTAAAGAGTCCATACTGACTGTAACTTAACCCTTTCAGTCTCAGTGATGCCATTTGGCATCATCATGTTTCTGATCATAATGAAAACAATTATAGTGCTGGACATCTATTGGGATTAATTAATTAAAAATATTTTCTAATAGAAAAAAGTTTGAAGAATCAAATGATGTGCTTTTTGATATCATAAATGTCTATAGACGATCAGAAAAAAATTTCTTAAATGATGATACCAAATTGTCATTGTGACTCAAAGGGTTAAAAGCCCTTTTCTTTATAGTACAAAAAAAAGTTTACCGATAAAATAATTTGTTGTATTTGATTGCGTAAAAAAAACGCCGTTTAGACAAGGTTGAGATTCTGTTTTATATTAGAGATTTTGTTTAGGTTATTCTTGAGTAAAAGATTCCCCTAATACCCACTTGGCTTGGGGTTTTGTTAGCAAAATTAAATCGTGGCATACTTTATTATCCGCAGAGATCTTGGTCTCATTGTAATCTGAGTAGTATCCAAGATAGTGAGTTCTCTCGCTAGAGATTTAGGAGTTTTGGGGAGCAATGATTTCAAAATGAGTAAACAGTGTGTTAATCAAGTAAGAAAGCCAATCGAATGTTGGGATATATTAGAAAAAGTATCACTTCCAAATCTAAGGAGATTATTTTACCATTGTATAGGGGATTGGTAAGGCCACATCTGGAATATACTGTTCAGTTTTGGTCTCCCTTCCTCAGAAAAGATATAGAGTTGCTTGAAAAAGTTCAGCATAGGGCTACAAAAATGATTAAGGGTCTATCTGGTATTGATTATGATAACAGATTAAGATCTCTAAACATGTATAGCTAGGGGTGTATTCTATGGAAAACATGAGAGCTAGGGGTGATTTAATACAGTTATTCAAGTTCATAAAACGAGATCTTTAAATATGTATAGCTAGGGGTGTATTCTATGGAAAACATGAGAGCTAGGGGTGATTTAATACAGTTATTCAAGTTCATAAAACGAGATCTTTAAACATGTATAGCTAGGGTGTATTCTATGGAAAACATGAGAGCTAGGGTGATTTAATACAGTTATTCAAGTTCATAAAACGAGATCTTTAAACATGTATAGCTAGGGGTGTATTCTATGGAAAACATGAGAGCTAGGGGTGATTTAATACAGTTATTCAAGTTCATAAAACGAGATCTTTAAACATGTATAGCTAGGGGTGTATTCTATGGAAAACATGAGAGCTAGGGGTGATTTAATACAGTTATTCAAGTTCATAAAACGAGATCTTTAAACATGTATAGCTAGGGGTGTATTCTATGGAAAACATGAGAGCTAGGGGTGATTTAATACAGTTATTCAAGTTCATAAAACGAGATCTTTAAACATGTATAGCTAGGGGTGTATTCTATGGAAAACATGAGAGCTAGGGGTGATTTAATACAGTTATTCAAGTTCATAAAACGAGATCTTTAAACATGTATAGCTAGGGGTGTATTCTATGGAAAACATGAGAGCTAGGGGTGATTTAATACAGTTATTCAAGTTCATAAAACGAGATCTTTAAACATGTATAGCTAGGGGTGTATTCTATGGAAAACATGAGAGCTAGGGGTGATTTAATACAGTTATTCAAGTTCATAAAACGAGATCTTTAAACATGTATAGCTAGGGGTGTATTCTATGGAAAACATGAGAGCTAGGGGTGATTTAATACAGTTATTCAAGTTCATAAAACAGGGAGACATGGAGGGCTTAGGTTTTACCTTAAATAGCCGGACCAGAGGACATGATCAGAAATTGAATAAATCGTGCTTTAGAAGGGAGGTGAGAAAACATTATTTTTACAATAGAGTTGACAATGAGTGGAATGCTTTACCAGGTTATGTTGTGCATTCGAAGAGAGTAGAAGATTTTAAGAAGAAACTTGACGGTCATTGGAAACTGGTAATGTATTAAATTTATTTTGGACCAACCTTGCTGGGCCTCTGGCCTGTTGTTAGTCGACAATTTTTGTATTTGTATTTGAGTATCGAAAACGGTAGCGAAAGCCTCCCAGATGGTGACATAAAAAATTTCTCTCAGCCAGGGGAATATGTCGAGTCTGCAAAGGCTTAGCCGCCAATAAAGAAGCCTTTAAAGAAAAAAAAAATAGATAATTCTTTTTTAAAAAATATATCTAAGTTGTTTGTTGGATGAAGAACAACGTTTGACGTAGCTGTAAAGTCAATGTAGGCATATCTGTTCCACTCTTCCATTAAGATAACATAAATAAACACATGATAACCATTCCTATAAAATAACCTATACTGTCCCCGAAAAAGCCAGGCATTTGAAGTTGGACAGACCAGAACCCAAGCACCAAAAGCCATATAAATGCGGCCAACATTTGCCCGGACAAAGTATTCAATCATATCTGACAACTGGACAAATGTTTCTTTTTTGATAAATGGCAACAGTAAACACACATACATGTCCAATATGGGTTTTTCCCGCCAGCATGAGTGATGTTATTTAAAGTATACAACATCAAACATTTTTGAGTGTATGTGCATGTGTTTCGATGTTAGCACTTTTGTTCGATGAAACATGTTTGCAGTGTTATTTATGTGAGTGTAGTTTGTGTGATCCTGCGTATTTGAATGGGTGTTGTGTGTCTTGTGTTAGGTTATATGGGGTAGAATAATGTATTCGGTAAAGTATGGGGGGTGATTTGAAGTGCATTCATTGATTCAGGTTAGCACCGAAAATATATTGCATATATTTTTTTACGTAGAAAAATCAAGGTATTCGTAGTGTGTTTTATAAAATTTAAGGTACCCGACTACGTTGAAATGACCATTTTTGATGAAATTTAACATTTTTCTTTTATTATTTTAAATTATAGCGGAGATTATTAAGAATCCAAAACTGTCTCTATATTGACTCTGCATAAAATAATCTTTCTTTTTCTGCATAAATGAATCTTCTGTATACAGTTTATTTACATTAAATTGATTTTCTGCAAAATGAAATTTTTGAAAATTTTCTTCTCGACAAACCATATTTCTCAAAAAGTACTTAACCGAATGTTTTGATTTTTTTTGTGCATATTTTTTATACTATTATCTAGGGAATAGACTACAGACTAGTAGTTTAAAGCATTATTACAGAAATTATGACACTTAATATCATAAATAGTAGAATAAAAGTACATAAAAATCTTTAACTCAGCTTCGACAACTCATAACTTTTTATTGGTGCGATAAATATCTTAGATTTTAGTCTATTCCCTAGGTATCAAATTAAGATGTATTAATCTATAGTTGTTTTAAAGAAATCTTAACTATATTTTTAGTTATAAAGTCTATCGTAAAGGCGAAAAGCATCAAAAGTTACCTACAAAATCTTAAATTACAAAAAATATATTTATTTAAAATGAAAATTGTCACTTATTATTAATATTAGTTGTGTTGGTGAACTTAAAAATACATAAAAAATAAGTAATAAAATTTATTTAAAAAAAAGTGTCAAACGTAGTCGGATACCTTAACTTTCAGTATAAATATTATTGAAAAATCTTAAATTACAATCGCTTACGTTACACAGGTATACTTTATAGTGCCATATATGTTTCCGAAACTGAACCACATATTAAGAGAAAGCATTATGTAGTGTAATTTATAAATATGTCGAAGTAACTTAATATTAATAATATTCTTATCTTATTGTATTAATTCTTATCTTATAACGTTCTACAGAAATACAAAAATATGAAATTATATATTTCGAGAAAATTCACAAAGATTTCCACTTAACTTTAAAAATGTTTATCTTAGATTTAAGCAAACAACTAAAAGAAAATATATATCAAATTGTTTATCAAAAACATTGGTAAATTTAAAATTTCTGAATATTGTAAGATAACAATTTTTTTTTAATTTTAAAATACAAAATAAATTTAAACGAAAGCTTATTAGTAAAAATAATAAAAAAACTCTGAGAAAATGGAAGCAATAATTTAAAAAAATGTTTCGTAATTTATTTAAACCTTATAAAATGTGTTTTCAATGTTGTTTAAATAATATTTCTATCACATTTGAATAAATTCCTGTCTTGATGAAACATTAATTGTGACAGTCTTATTGCAAATCTTAATATATTTTGAAACGTAAATTATTGTTTAAAAGTTTATTGTACACTCTTAAAACAAAAGAGTGAAATTCACTCCTATAGGAGAAGTGCATTTTCGGCACCGGAAAGGAGTGGAAATTAACTCAGACTGAGTTAAAACCGCTCGTTTTAAGAGTGTAGGCCGCAGATTGTTTTCTTTTATTTCTTTTACCCACTCCGAAAAAGAGTGAAATTCACTCCTATAGGAGAAGTGCATTTTCGGCACCGGAAAGGAGTGGAAATTAACTCAGACTGAGTTAAAACCGCTCGTTTGTTTTAAGAGTGTAGTAAATTAAAAAAAAGTAAATAATAATTTATAATGAAATGTAATGACACTTTTATTAATGAATAACGCAAACTAACGTTCACCCACAAAATATTACCTCACACACCCAAAATTCCAAAACTAGTTTTCAGAAATATTTAATTATAAATTGTAACTAGTTCAACTACACAAGTTTTGATTGTTTTTGATTACACAAAACCATCGTAATTGAGTTATCTTTTCAAAACCAATCTAGTCACGAGTAAAATAATAATATTCTCAACTAACGATTAAATAATTAATTACAAAATGTAAATCATTGATTTGTAATTGAAAATCTAATTTAGATCTGTTGTGTTTAATGATACTCAAACATTATTATACATTTTATTCTTTCATTTGTACAAGAATAATACAGTTAAGAAAGTTATGCAAATTAAATATATGTTTATTTTTGTAATTTGCATTCAAAGTAATTTAAAGCATTAACCATAAAATAAAACACGTCAGTAAAATATTTCAAATTAAACACAGCCCTTAATTATATATGAATAGTAATTGGAAGTTTACATTCATCTATTGAAATACATAAATAATTGAATTAGTTACAGTTGAGGGAGTTATTTTAAAATTAATTATGTTCAAAACTTGTTCTTAGATATATTGAATTAAATTTTCATAATCCAATGTAACTACAATCTAATTACTGTCAAATTTCATATTATTGATTTTTATAAACTATTTCTACTATTATTTTTACTTTTTTACTCACATTATAAAAAATGTACGTAACGGGAAAAAATATATTTGCATAATAAACGCTCAAAATAATTCTGATTATTATAACAATTATTTAGTTATGTTTAAAAAAAGCAGTAACCCGTTAACGCCAAATTGTGAATATGATTAACATAATTATTTCCGAATATAAAAACGTTAACTTCAAGTTTTTTAAATAAGTTTTTAGTATAACTTAATTTGCCTTACATAAATTGCTTCGAAGCCATGTCTTATATTATGTTTATTTAAATAAGCATTTTGCTTAAGTTTTTAGAACCACCAAAGTTTATAGAATTACCATATTTTCTTGTCAATCGTCTTTAATAAGTTTAAGGGTGAAAAATTCTCCAGTTTTTGTGTAGGTATCCTTTTATATTTATTATTCATATTCATCTTATTAGCTCATTTTAATGGACAATTTCGAAATATAACTATATATTCGAATTGAAATGCATTTAAAAGAATTCCTTTTCTGCAAAAATAACATTAATCTAAATTTATAATATTTTATATAGCCTTTTTTATTTTGAAATTTAATTTCTTGCCAATCAGTACTTAATAAATTTCTCTCTGGGAGATGAGCAAATTGACAGATGTGTAAAGTTTGTAATTTAAAATTTAGAATTTAAAATAAAAATAATTAATTTCATATGTAAAATTTAAAAAAAAAATTATACTTCAGTAGTAAATTATCATAAAATGACTCCTCCATACTTCAAATTTTAAAATAAATAAAAATTATAAAAAATAAGTTATTAAAAATTATGTATGTTGCTGGAAAACCTGACAGTCAGGGATGTGTTTATACGCCTACATCCCTCAAAGAATATTTTAAAATTATTTACTCATTTGAAAAGGGATTTTTGCAAAATTTTCCCACAACATATCTTAATAAAAGTTGGTATTAATGTTGAGCTAACAGTTAAACAAGAACAGTTATGTAGCTTTATGTATAAAAATTGCCCAAAATAAGATTTTTTGTGAATTTTCAACTTCATCCTTTTAAAAAAAATAACTATTCACACTAGACCTTATCCCATACCTTTGTTAATGGTATATGCCTCAATGCATGAAAAAAAATTCTGGAGCTCTACATTAATTTACCTAAAGGCTTAGGGTTTTAACCATGCACAAGCCGAAAAAATTAAAAATTCAAAAAATCAACATAAAATTTCAAAAACCATTTTACCAAACCACTATAAATCATTTTCAATAAACCTCTATCATTATATAGGATTCCTTCTTTTTTTTGCAATATCCTTAGTTCACAGCATTCGAGCGTGTTTAATTATTTTCTGGACAGCCCTAAATTTTGGGTACCGCGTCCCCTTAAACTTGTAATTATATATTTAAGAGTAAAGAAAGCAAACCTGAAATCTTTTTAATGGTATTTAATGCCAATCTAATTTAAGATGGATTGTCAGTCCCACAGAGCTAATGCATTAGTTTTCTAATCACATCTTCCGCAGAAGTATTGCTTTGCCATGTTAGCCATTTTTTCCCAGGCATGACAATCAACATAACATCGAAATGAAACAAATATTGAAACGAAAATGTTGTCTAGTTATTTAATTATATATTTTTGAAGTTTTAAACTGCCAAAAATTACAGCAGATGGCGACACTATTTTAAAACTTTATCAATGAATAATTAAATAACCGGATGTTATTTTCTATTTAATTTCGTTTTAAATTGATGTTATGATGATTCCCATATCTGGTGAAAATGGGATAACATGGCAAAGCAATTCTTTTGCAAAAATTGTGATTTCAAAACTAATGCATTAGCTCTATGGGACTGACAGTCCCTCTTAACAACTACCGTTTCTTTTATAACATCCCGATAATAAAGCAAAATCCAGATATTTTAATGACTACGTAATAAAGTTTTATTTTATGTACACTAAATAAAGCCTCCTATTTAATTTCGCCGTAAAAGTCCTGTAACGAGATATATAAAATCAACATTGATGGTGAATCTTCACTAATAATTCCCGGTAACTCTAAATATAGCTCATCTTCTCATGAATGCAAAACTCCCGGGGCCAAAAAGCAACAAAACTCGCAATTCTCAGGTTACCAAAAATCAATTTCTAAAGCGAACATTAAATTTCGCTTATCGTCAGCAATTAACGAAAAGTTTCCGAGCCTTAATATTCGAAGTGTGGAGGTAGGAATGGCGTTGAGGTGGTGTATGGTGTAAATGCAAGGAAGGAACCGGGTTGTAACATGAATCCGTTAATTGGTTTCAAAATAGGCCCAAAGACACTAAAGAGATGCCGACCCGGCGGCGCAACGGTTAGGGAGCTAGCCTTTGGAGACTCTGGGTTCGGGTTTGAATCCCGGTAAGGCATGGATGTTTGTGTTTGTCGAGTACATGCGGAGTACGTGCTCGTTAAATCTGTTGGGTCCGAAAGTCCTGTGGGCGGTCATTGCGCAGTTTCCCATGGGTACAGGTCCCTGGAGACTATTTCCCTCCCCTTCAGGGACATGTCTAAATTGTGGAGGTGGCGATAGATGGCAGCATCTGTCTTGTATGTGTGTGTATGTCCACTGCCATCTTTATAGAAGCTGCCTGTCCGTCTTGAGCATTTCCTATGGTAATCGAAGACGACGCTAGTTCACCTCTCTGCCGCTTGTAGCGCTAGTTGCGTATACTAGCGGCTAATATGTTTCAAGGCAGTTTTGTCACAGGAAATTTTATATAACAAAATAATTATGGATTGAATAACAGATCGAAGTTAGATTTTTTTCTTAATAAGAAATAAAATGATCACAAAAAAATAAACCCACGAAGAATTAAAATAGAAGTCCCATTTAAATCAGTTTATTTCCTTTCCAGATAAAAATTCAAAAGTTTACCTCACTAAATGTAAAAACGCAATTAAAACGAAAACGGCATTAGGATAAGAGTGTGATTTTACTCAAGTTTTAAAAATATCATACAAATGTATGATTTATAGGAGTATTTGCATAATTATTTAAAAGAATTTAAAAAAATTTACATTTCCTAATCCATGTAAAATTTGGATAGCCTAAAATTTTGTCAGTCATTTTTTACTTCTCTATAATATATTTTGGTAATTTCCTCTGTAAAATTATATATATAATTTTCAAATATATATACTATTAAAAGTGTAAGAACAGTTATGAGTAAAATAAACATTTCCTTATCTTATTTTTTATTTAAATGATACAGAAACATAAATAAATATAACCTACTAAAAATATTAAACAAACAAAAAAATAACTTAAATACCAAATATATACAAAAATACACAAGATTCGGATTCTATTAACCTTTTCACTCCCAATGATTCCATTTGGAATCATCGAACTTATTCTTTTTTTTTAGTAAGTTAAACTCAAACTTATTTCAAATAAATTTTATTAAATGCTCTATTCATTTTTTTAAAAAGTTTTATTTTCTTTTTGTATCAAAAGATGGAAGAATCATGACTTTTGAAGAATTAAATAATGTTTGTTTTAATTAAATGAAAATCTGAAAAACATGGTAAAGTTTCGCTCGCAATTCCACATCGGCAGGTATTTCGTGGAAAGATATGCCACTGCCTTTTATAAATCTTGATGTACAGTTGGGAACACAGCAGTATGACATAATTTTAAATGATTTTCATTACAAATTGAAATAATTTTGTTAAAATTCAACAAAAAACGCCGAATGCAAGATTGTTGTTTAGCTAAAACCAATGCGTAAACAAACAATTATAGTATACGAAAGTAGCGCCCTCTAACGACCTATAGCAATACTACGTGAAATCAAAGAAAATAGGTGATCGGACAGGCAGCTTCTATAAAGATGGCAGTGGTATGTCGTGCCCGTCCTTCTTGACGAAAGTTTATAAGCGGGTCTTTGTGACCAAGCACACAAGCCTGGAAATATATGTCAACCAACCAACTAAAGAGATTATGGGAATTTCTTAGCGTGAGTTTTTACTGGTAACCATGTTTTACTGGTATGATAAGATTCACTCAAAAAGAGGTATACCGATACCGTTGACGAAAGTTACATTTCACCTCCGAACACAATTAAAATTAGGATTCATTAAAAAGAACGAGGATACCTTTGATGAATCTTTAAAGGAGCGGGACCGATCCGTTTCCAGATATTTTCAAATAATTTCCTTGATTAACTTCACGAAAGAAGAGGCGGGGGTAGATGTTCTTGTCGTTTGCACGAATGACACACCCTTAGCACGTATCGAATACGCATGAATTGTGAAGTTAAATACTTGTTTTCTAGAGCGTTCGCATGGCGGAGCTAAAAGCGATCGCATACGCAGAGTCAACGTGCGCGAATTCGAAGCGTTTTAGTTCATTTTCAGCCTTAGAGGCCATTTCTCTTGGCCCTAGATGCAAGAAATATATTTTGTGTGTGAAATAAACGTCATAATAAAGATAAAGGCAATTACATTCGCGAGGGGATATTTTTGAACTAATATCAAGTAGAGACTATAGTTCTTAATTAACATACATATACTTTAAATTTAAACCAATTTAGGTAAATAGAAGATCCATTAATTGAGATCGCTTATACACTATCATTAACTGATCGAATGGGAGATTTGAATAGGAGTGGAGCGAGGGCTGTTTTAGGTTTAGAAGATAATGATTGACTGCTTGACGTAATTGTGACGTCAATTTAGACGTGGTCATCTAGTTTAGAAGAATGAGCTACCGGAGGGTTTGTTAGTGGAGTTTAAAACAACGTTTTGGGCCGTAGGGAGCCTAGTGGTCAGCGTCTCGGTCTCGAGATCGGAAGGTCCCGCGATCGAGTCCCGGTACCACTGAAGACCTACCGAGTACGTGCTCGTTAAATCTGTTGGGTCCGAAAGTCCTGTGGTCAGTCATTGCGCAGTTTACCACGGGTACAGGTCCCTGGAGACTATTTCCTTTTGTCTAAATTGTGGAGGTGGCGATAGATGGCAGCATCTGTCTTGTATGTGTGTGTATGTCGTGCCCGTCCTTCTTGACGAATGTCTATAAACGGGTCTTTGTGACCAAGCACACAAGCCTGAAAATATATGTCTACCAACCAACCTACCAACCAAGCAAGACAACGTTTGATGTCGATGGGACGTCACTGTAGGGGTGGCCATTTCACTCATTCATTGTCATATTTTTGTATTAAAATATCCGATTCGATAGCTTTATTTTTGTAAAAACAAAATTTTACAAGATATACATGAAGGCTTTGGACACAATTTAGAATCACAGCCAATTGACGAAGCAGACACATGAGCTGGCACATAATGTAACCGTCGTATGTGGCCTTACTACACTATGTAATGACGTATTCTACTATTAATCTGTTGAATATAATTTCTTTAGCGTTTTATTTTGGGCCTATCAAATGGATTTGGCGACTTCCATTCTGATTCACTATTTTCCACGCCAGACATCTATATTATTCTTACATCTCATGACCCAGAGCCGCTACCAATGATCAGCGATAGGCGAAAGAAAGGAAAATACCCTGCAGGGTCTAATTACTACACAAAGAAATAAATTGCTACGTGTAAAATAGACTCAAGTCCTCAGTAAGGTTTCCCTACATGCTTCTTCTTACAGTTAATTGTATACTAGAAGAAGGTTAAAGGGAAATAGCCCAATGAACTTAAAGCCTTTTTATATTAGGTCCCCTTTTATGTATTTAATGAATTGCTCCGCAGAGTTTTCATAAACTTTATGAAAGGCCCTTCGAGTTAATGCTGAGTATTTTGTAGGTTTTTAAAATTTATGTGTGTTTGGGTATGATGATTTAATTTTTGTATTAAAAATGCTTTACACATATATTCTTTATAGTATAAACAAATTTTACTAGTATATATGTATTTAAAAGTACGTTTTGCAGCTAATTTCGAAAAAAAATAACATTTAATATTTGCTGTTAGCCACAATAATTTAGTCGAATTGTTTAAGCAAAAGTATAAGCTAGAGTATAAGCAAATTCTACAAGCATATATGTATTTAAAAAAAACGTTTTGAAGTTAATTTCGAAAAAAATAACATTTAATATTTGCTGTTAGCTATAATTTAGTCGAATTGTAAGGTTTTGAGCGGTAAAAATACACATTTTTCGTGTGCTTTAAATAAATAATCGAAATAGTTTTTTTTATTTATAGAGCGTTGTAACTTTTGCTTTAATCCAAAATGTCTTATAAATTTACCGCTGAAAACTTGTTTGGCAATTCCTCCGAAACTTGCTTGACCCGTGTACTGCGTTATTTTTTTATACAATAAATCAGCTGCTTTGGCATCGGTATTGTTATAAAGATTGAACATTCTAGTTTATAATAAAAAATTAAATATTTAAAAAAATTACATAATGCGGTTGTAAAGTGATTTTACAAAGATACACGCATTAGTTAATTTGGGGTAAAGTGGATAATATCGAATTCGAAAAGCTGGATCGTTTTGAGGATATAATAATAATGACTTTATTATTAGAATCTAGCAAGAAAAAGTGAATAATTAAAAACAAATCATATTAGCTGCTTAGGGAAACATTCCCGTTCAAGCAGCGTAAAAATTTAAATGAAATGAAAGTTTATAATAAAGTACAAATAATAATAAATAGCAATAAATTACAGTACATGGTACTTGCTAAGATATTGTTTTTAGCTTCCACACTACGTTTATAACGTAAAAAGTGGAAGGTTTTATAATCGTTCAGTCCGTCTGCCTGTCCGTCTGTCCCCCACTTCCACAGAAAGAACCACAAGTCCCACAGACAAGTGGGATACGTCATTTTAAAGCAAAAAATCAGATTAGGTACATTCCAAATTTCATTAAAAATTTAAATTAGATGTTTATTTAAAATTTAAACAACTAAATTTTTTTTATCTACATTGAAATAAATGCAAATTCTATTTTTATTCATATTTTCACTGTTGCCATCCACAAGTCCCACAGACAAGTGGGATACGTCATTTTGAAGCAAAAAATTAGATTAGGCTACATGCCAAATTTCATTAAAAAATTTAAACTAGAAGCTTATTTAAAATTTAAATAACTAAAAATTTAATCTACATTGAAATAACATGCAAATTCCATTTTTATTCATATTTTCACTGTTGCCATTTCGTTAAACGTACGAGAAACTTTTGTTAAAATAAAAATAAACACTTTTGAAAAAATATTTATTTATGTGATATAATTCGGTTTGGATTGTTGTATTATCACAATAGAGTTCTTTAATGGTTTTATATATATATGTATGAAGAAAGATGCATAGAGAATTCTAACTTGGCATAAAAAAATATGCTAAGTTTCGCTTTTATTTTTAAAGCATCAATTGTACAAATTATATATTTTTGAACTGTAAATTAATTTAACAAACTATAAATAAGTGAATTTTTGAAAGAAATGTAAATGGGAAATTGTGGCGACAAAAATATTTATTAAAAAATATTACATCATTATTCTTCGAACTTCAAACAAATTTAGCAAACGGTAAAGTCTAATTATTAAATCTGAGAAAGAAGATTAAAGAAAATAGTTAATTTTGGCGTTTAAAACTTTGAATTACAAATAGCTAAAGGCCCTGTTTTTATTAGAATTAAATCACATTTGCCATTCGCAACAATCGCTCGAGAAACTTTAATTCTTTTAGACAATAAATTAAAATAAATTTATTTTTGCGACATCGATCAGTTTGAAATGACGTCAAATATATTTCAATACGGAATCCTTGTATGTTGATATGAAATGTTTTCATTCTATTTAAAAGCGAGGAATATGACATATTTATTCTTTAAAATATAAATTAATTTTTGCAAACGATAAGTAATAATTATTGAATTTTCGAAATAAAATAAATGAAACTAGCCAAATTTAGCTTGTAAATGTTAAATATAGAATTAATGTTGTGTTTGGCGCGTTTTTTCCTGTTAAACACAAATATGTGGAAGCGAGTTAAGTGACAGCTTCTGTTACAAACCTACTTGTTTCTAATTACTTAATGTTCGTGCAGAAAATATTAAAAATATATGTCGATATGATATTTTTAATAAATTTAAAGAGAGCGTTTTAAAAATGAGTATTTGTCAATATTTTGAATTTAAATATATATGTAAAATAAGCCGTCAGGGAAACTTCGGTGTAATTAAAGATCTCCTATTTGAGAGTTATTCATCAGGAGAAGGTTGATTTGACGTCTGCAGTCGACGAAAGAGTGTGATCGAATGCTCACTAAAATGGCGAAAAATCTCGAGCTCTGCTTCACTGACCAATCAGAGTTAGAAGAAAGTTGAAACATCAACTTAAAAATGTGATGACTAAACAGTTTCTGTGGGAACGATTGATCTAGGCGACTGTTTGTCGCCGAAGTACTAAGTGATATTAAGCATATATGAAAAAGATAATTTAAGTTATTAAGTTTAATTAGGGTACAAAATATAAGATTTTGAGGGGGTTAAGTTATAATATGTTATATATATAGGAATAGAAATCGATTAATGGCTTAATAAATACAATTTCTCATGCCTTATTTTGTTATGTAACGTGATTATGTTAATACAATATTGAACTTCATGGAATATTTTTTTATTAACTCCACAAGGCTAAAAATAATGTTTGACTCCAGTTGTTTAAATTAAAAAAAAAATTAGTAAATGTAATAGAATTTGAAATTTTTGCTTACATTTGAGAAGATTAACAGTTGCTATTGTCAGTGCCTGTTGCATCCGAACTTAGGAAATTAATTTGTATGAAATATTTTGATAACGATTGCTTTGTGAAATAGGAACTAGTTTAGTTTAGTTTAGTTTGAATTGTCGTAGCACTAGAGCTACACGAGGGCTATTGGCGACGGACGTCGTATATTTAGAACCACAGTCAAGTGCCGAGCCGACACCTGAGTAGGCATGCACCCAACGCAACCGTTAAGGGCGACATCGTACGCAGCGTTGGGATTTTGGAGGATATTTAACGTGCACTGCCTCTACACGGGGTATTATTCGTCGGACATTTTTGGCTGCACTGGCCGTTTATAGCTCGGCAGTTATTTTGGCGATGCCCGGACCCGAACCTGGGACCTTTCGCATGGTAGGCGGACGCCTGACCGACTGGGCTCCCCAGTAACGGAATAGGAACTAGGGAAACATATTTTGCAAGATGCTATTTTCCTATTAAAATTCTTAGGGTTGGGGCCCGTCTGTAAGGCGTTTGTCTTTCATACGAAAAGTCCTAGGTTCATTTGTACGCATTGCCAAAATAACTGCCGACCTATAAACGGTCCAACGAAAAATAACCTACGCAGAATGAGTACACGTTAAATATGCTCCGAAGCCTGTACGCTGCGTGCGATGTCGCTTCTAGGAGTTCCGTTGGGTGCCTACTCAGGTTTCGGTTCGTCACTTGACTTTAGTTTTAAATTACGATGCCCGTACTCAATAACCACCATGTAGATATAGTGGGACGATAATTCTAAGCTACTCAACCAATAAAAATCCCGTATGGTAACAAGATATTAAAAATCATCTTTTTCGAGAAAAATGCCTTAAAAGGAACAGTCGATTAATATTTTCAATTACATTTTTCAACGCAGAAAAAAACACATCAACCATCACCAAACCCCATTTAACTCCCGCCCTTTCCACAACTAACGCAATAAAACCGCATTCCTTCTAACCGCCTAAAAATAAAACTTTTCCTTGGCGGCAAATCTTCGCAGAAAAAGAATGAGAATAAAACCCCACCTAACAATCGTCAGGCGTTCTTTTAATCAACATAAATCAATTCTACTCAATCAACCAATTTGTACGTAGAAGTGTAGTGGGGGTTTTATTCGGGGGAGGTGGGAGTCAAGTTGAGAGGCTTGGCGATGAAATTGGTGAAAGTGGTTGGAGGTTGGCTAATTGGCGTCCAAACTCTAGTCGGTAGAAATTGGCGTATTTTTCTATTTTGTGGGAGTCATTTGATTTGGGTTCTGAATTATGATGTCTGTCTCCAATAGCACTCGTGTTGCTCTTGTGCAACGATGAATTCAGCTATAATCAACCATTTTGTGGGTGAAAATCTTGCCAAACGGAATCTTTGTCAAAAAAAATTAATTTCCTAGCGACCAAAAACACAGTATACGTAATTAAAACAAGTAGGTTTGTAACAGAATCTGTCACTTAACCCGCTTCCTCACAACAGTTGTGTTTCACAGGTAAAAAGGCGACAAACACAGCATTCATATTCTATATTAAACATTTACATGCTAAATTGGGCTAGTTTTATTTATTTTATTTCGAAATTTCAATAATTATTACTTATCGTTTGCAAAAATTAATTTATATTTCAAAGAATAAATATGTAATATTTCTCGCTTTTAAATAGAATGAAAACATTTCATATCAACGTACAAAGAATCCCGTAGTGAAATTCATTTGACGTCATTTCAAAGTGATCGATGTCGCAAAAATTAATTTATTTTAATTTATTGTCTAAAAGAATTATAGTTTCTCGAGCGAGTGTTGCAAATGTCAATGGTGATTAAATTTTAATAAAAATGGCTTCCTATGCTTTTTAAATGAGCATTCAATTTTGCAGTTTTCTAAACAATTGAAGTACTTCGAATTCGAATTCTTTTCTGAAAGTTTCAATGTATTCTAATTTCGATGCGCTGAATTTTTTGACGTATAGCACTTGTCCGTAGCATTTGCAGTTTGGGATATGAAAGTGGGTGACGGACAGACAGACGGACTGAACGATTATATTACCTTCCACTTTTTACGTTATAAACATAGTGTGGAAGCTAAAAACCACAGTATATACATATCTATGTTAGCATTGGAAATATTTTGCTCGGCGGCGGATGTACATCTTTGGCGACTTATCCGTATGTGCCCGCGAAACGGAAAAGTATAAAACATGATCTTGTAAAGTAAATAGAGTTGCGACAACTTTGCCAGAAAACTACCAGCGTTCACCAATTAGCACTGTATTTTTTTAGTAAGGATAAAAACATACCAAAGAATGCCATATCATTAAAAAAGATGTCGATATATGTATTAAGTATAGCAGATAGTATTTTCTGTTCAATAGTTTAAGTTTAGGAACACAAATGTCCTTCTAAAGGTATTTTGTTCATCATTGATTGATACATGAAATATTGCAGTGCGTAAAATAATTTGTCCAGGGACTGTAAGGTACCCTGGTGAACGAACGATGGATTGCTATTGGCCAAGAGGAAACACAATTGGTTAAAATGGAGTGAGAAAGAAGCATTTTCCATCTCGCAAAAGTTGGACTTATCGGAACTTTCTCTGCGTAAAAGTACAAATTACTATTAAATGATTTTAAATACTACCAAACGAGTTGCAGGGTCTAGTTAACCCGCATCATCCATATTATAACTAAGATATAGGGTTGTAATATTTCATGTTTATTACTCTGAATTGGTGATCGTATAGTAAAAATAAATAATGAAATAGTGGTTAGTACTTAGATTACAAAATGCGTCATGATTAAAATTAAATAAATTAAAAAATCAATCAATGTAAGGTTCGAAGTTATCTTTTATGCTCTCTCTGAAAATTAATAAATGAAATAAACAAAGGTTAAATAAGAATAATAACACTTTACTGATGGTTCCAGAGATATTTTAAATTTAATGTTACATACCAAAATATGTAGCACGCAGCTTTATACATATCGTTCTTAAACATACTAGAATTAGAAAACAAGGGTAAAAAGAAGGTCCTAGTCCGTTCAAAAAATCAGTTCAATCTCTCTCTCTCTCAAAGTCTCACGCGGAAAAGCATCTCAACAACCGGACCGCCTTCCCAAAACTTCATTGGTCCAACCCCTGTCACTCAAGGAACACACTCACTCCAATTCGATCCTGAGCTTCAAACAATACTGGAGCGCGGGTTTTCTATCATTGAGAATTTACGATCTTGGAACACGTCAAGTTTGGCGACACCCAGACTACGGCATTGTTATACAGCTGCAACAACTCGCAAAAATGTATTCTAATTGTCCCCAAAAAGACCATACACGAACAAGACTCACATAGCGACAGCACAAGTGTCATCGCAATTCATTTGCAATTTTGGCGATCGTAAATTCAATTAGACGAAGTCGCCACCGTTCTACCTGGACCCTATATCATAGTTCTACTTTCGACAATGTCAGTTTTGCAACTTCTCCATTTAGTTTTACTCGCATTTTGTTATGTTAATACAAACGTCTACATTATTTTTTCCTTCAATAAAATTCCATTATTTTAATTCAAAGCACGGCAAATAATTGTGTTGTTGTTGTTACTGATCCCTGTTGCCCAGCAGAGCTAGACCAGGTCTATGATGTTGCACACTCCCAAGAAATCAATAACCAAAAATGGTCGCTCAAGAAGATCTTCTTTATCGAGTCCCAAGCACTCAAGGATGTGCTCCGGAGTGGCTTGGCCTTTGGAACACATGGTACAATTCGGGAATTCCTTTTCTTTGTTGTTATATGTCAATGTTCTTAGGTGGCCAATTCGAAACCGTAGCAAATAATTGTGAAATTATAAACTGTATTACGGAATCGGAAATAATCAATTCACTGAAATTTCCCATCATGTGTACGCTATTCAATTTATTTTATTCTCTCTGGCTAGGCGTACAAAAGTTTGGATACATCCAACAGTCTGTATAGACGTATTGCAGTATCCCACAGTTGCCCTCATTCGGAAAAGCATTTGCACGTTTTAGGACTCGATGAAAAACAAATTCAGTGAATTAATATTTCCTTTTGCAAAGAAGTATTTAAATTAATATTGAATAATAGTTATTTATGCAACTAGTGTGAAAAGTAAGGCTTTTTTAAACGAGTTGAATAAACAAATTCACGAGTTTAAAAAAGGCTATTTTCAACGCGTTGTCAAACAATATTTTTTATAATAACGTGCAAAAAAGTTTATTAAATTGGCATTTATTGATTGGCTTATTAATTATTTTAATATCACGTTCAAATGATTGGAAAGTGATTATTTATATTAATGATTATTTTAAAATCACGTGCAAAATGTATTTCTTAGATTGGCAGTGGAAATAAAACGCCAAATAAAGCATCCCGTTCAAATAAAGAATTTTACACCAATCACACTCTTAAAACAACAGAGTGAAATTCCCTCCTATAGGAGAAGTGCATTTTCGGAACCGGAAAGGAGTGGAAATTAACTCAAACCGAGTTAAAACCGCTCGTTTTAAGAGTGTAGGACGCAGATTCTTTATATTTTATTTCTTTTACCCACTCCGAAAAAGAGTGAAATTCACTCCTATAGGAGAAGTGCATTTTCGGCACGGAAAGGAGTGGATATTAACTCAGACTGAGTTAAAACCGCTCGTTTGTTTTAAGAGTGCACAAAACCGCCGAATAGAATATCACGCTCAAATAAAGAAATTTACACCAATCAGATGCTCTTATTGACTTTGTCGCACTAGTGCGAAAAATTAACTTTGAAACACGATTTCGTTAAAAGCATCACTTTTGTCACGATTATTGATTTGAAAAAATTAGGTTTTTTTGCACGATATTATAAAAATATTATTCGATTCAGAGAGTGACACGACAAATTGGCCCATTATTTCTTTGGGCCTACTTCTAAGTCCATCAACGCCCTCACTTGACACATCGAATTTTACACAGTTTTTGTCCATGCGGCATCTGCACCGCACTCTAACCTCTTTTGTTTTACCAAGGTATTTTTCTTTGCTCGATGAATTTGCGTTTGATTCTTTGTTTTAGAAGTGTTGCTCGTTTATCTTTCGGGGTGATCTGACTTTTAGAGTTTGGTTTGTTGATTGGTTGGGAAAGAAAAAAATAATTTGTTTTCGTTTGTGTACTTCTTGTTAAAAGGTATTAAATTAAGGTTAAATGGTGATATCTTTAGCTGATTTTTTTTATTTCGAACGCATTAAAATTTCTCTTTTTTTGTTTGTAATGATCTTTTTGATTTTATAGGTACGCATTACATTTTTATTTTCATTCATTCATCTGTTTTTATACACTGGAGATTACTGAGTCGCTTTTTAAGCACTTTGTTTAAGTTCCCAAACGGCTGCATACTTTTTAAAATCCTTTAGTCTCTTATTTGCTTTTGAATTAAGTTGATATTGTAAGCTCTCGCATTTTTTTAATAGTAAGCATCCTCAAAGATGACACTACGTTATAGCGACGTCAACATAAAAAGAGGCATATTTTTACAGTATTGCTTCGAAATTAATTGATAAGCAGAGTGTTTAGGTACTAACAGTACATACTCCTGTACAAGCCTGGATTCTGAAGGGGATAGGGAACAATTTTCATTTTAACTTTTAATCACTAAAATGAATATTTACGAAATTTTTTATATAATACGTACCTGAATATGGTTTTGGAGTTCGCAAATTTGGTAGTTAATTTCAATATAACTTTGTTTCCAGCTTCATACGTCATTATTTTAAAACACCGATTTTTAGCTTTTAGGTACACTTTCCAGCACAACTATTGCGTGTATCTAAAAATATTTTTTTATAGAAATAAAAAAGTCTATTCAACGCAATGAACCTCAAGTTTGACGATAAAACATTCATAATTTTAAGTTATTAACATAAATAGAAATGTTGCGCATTTCTTAATTTAGAAAAATCGTCTTATTTTTACTCAATATTTTTTTAGAATATTTTTGGTTCACTGTGTTAAATAGACATGTATACGACATCATAGAAAAATTCAACCCTTCTAGTAAAATAGAAAAAGAGAAAAGTGTACCTTAAGGCTGAAAATGGGTGTTTTGGAAAAATGACATTTAAAGCTGGCAACAAAGATATCTTGAAATTAACTACCAAATTTGCAAACTCCAGCCCCATATTCAAATGTGCACCATAGGAGTTCTTTCGTAAAGGCACGATTCAGTAACTAAAGTTTAACATGAAAATGTGAGATTTTGAGTGATCGTTTTGTTCCTTGTTACCTTAACGTAACATGCTACGGTTAAATTGAAAACCGTATATGCAATATAACCTCTTCACTCCTGAAAAAATCATAAGCTTATTTTCTTTATGTAAACTTACGTATTCAAAACCATGTTTTGCAAGTAATTTTTACTTCTGCATTACTGCCAGTCATATATATTTCAACAAATATAGAAGTATTTAAGTGACCTTGGTCTTCACCTTCAAGTACCTTTTGGTGGACGCGGGTTGTCGTAATATCATGATCAACATTATAAAATATTACGCACCTGTAGGTTGGAGGTGGGCTTCCTTGCGCCACGCAGGGCATTGCGCAGATGACCCCTCTTCTGCCTTCACTTGTGGCTGATGGAAAGTCACCCTTGGTAACGTCGAAGCGTGAGGCTCTGTTAAAAGAAAAAAATATGTTAATTCTAGCACCGTTCTCTTAAGCATACCTCTAACACAATAAAACTCGAAAGATCTGAAGCATTGCTAAATTTTGGAACAAAAAAAAATCGGCCTATCTGTTGCTGTTCTTTTTTGACGTAAGTTATGAATAGCAATTGTTTCTGACCGACAAAAATTATACTAGGCATAGCATCAAACAAATAGATAGGCCAGGTATAAAATTTTATAGGTCGTACAGTCCCTGGACAAATTATTAGACGCACTGTATTTTTTTAGTAATTTTATGTTTCTTAAGAGTTTTTATGCAATAATGCTATATTTAAACTACAATATTATTGATTTTTATTTAAAAGAATTGTTGTAGACTACATATTTGTATTTATTTTTAACATATTACAACATTGTGTTTTTGGCAGCAATAGTAGATTTTATTTTATGTACTAAATCTTGCAGTGCGTCTAATTAATATTGTATCCATGGGATTTGTAGCATAAAACTTTTGTACCAACTGTGACTGTTTTCTAAAAATGTGTTTCTAAAAATGTGTTTATTATTCAAAAACCTTGCGCATTAAATATGAAAAAAATTGAATATAGAGCTAAAAAGGTTGCACGTGAACTTATAAACTAGTACACAAACAATTCTGAAAAAAGATTTTGAATACATTTTAATAAAACAATTTACAGAACAGTGGAGTACTTCGAATAAAAAACACACGTCAATAGTTGAACTGGTTCTACGATAAGAATTATACCAAAACTGAAGTGAATATACAAAATAGTACATAAACAGTCATAACATTGAAAATGATATTTTTTACCAAGGTTCATTAGTGTAAGATCAGTTTACTTATGGCTCGACTCAGTGGCTGAGAGGTTAAACGTGTACGTCTTATAAGTCCAAGTTCGCGGGTTTGAGCCCCGGATGAGTCGTCGGATTTTCTGGATGGGAAAATCAAGAGCAAGCATGTCATATGATTATGTGGCATATAAAAGATCCCTGGAGTACCAATTTGGCTTCTATTCTCTCGGTAAAATTAAATCTCTGAATACTTAAACATCCACAGAGAGCTCAGATTCTTTGTAATCTGAACATCAAAATTGGTAGCGAGAGTCGCCTAGATGGTGCCACAAAAAATGGCTCTCAGTTCTGGGGAATACGCCGAGTCTGCAAAGGCTTGACCGCCATAATTGCAGCCCCATTGGAGGAAAAAAAATTACTTATGAAAAATTACAAACTCACTCTACATGTACTTAATACCACTATCCACAATCCACTAATCATAAGTTTTTAAAAAAAACCTAAATTATACCACTTCAAAAACAATACAATTACTAATACCGGAATTAGAAATACGGAATACAGCAGCATTTCAAAAGCTCATTACAACAATAAATCTCGCCGGTGGCAGATTCCACTCATCACCTGCCTACCAAAACCGAGTTTAAATAGACAGCGGGAAATTCATAAGAAGCTTAGACAAGAGTGTAAGTGTTGGTTTATTTATAACAATAATTTACGATTGAAAATACATTATACAGGGTGTCCGTCAAAGAATGTCCGAGTTTTAATGGTATATTACAGGAGTTTTATTTATACTAAATTTAACAAATCATACATGACACTGAAGGAAAACTAACCTAGTTTTTCTTATAAGTGCTCAATGCGTGCGCCTTTAGTGATACGGTACACATCCAAACGAAAATGCAATTCTTCCCATACTGTCTGCAGCAAGTCCGAAGTAATGGAAGCAACAGCCTGTGCAATTCTATCTTTCAAGGTTGGTAAGGCGTGGGGTAGGGGTGGAACGTAGATCCCATCTTTTACGAAAGCCCCAAAGGAAGAAATCACAAGGCGTGATGTCAGGTCACAATTTGAAACTCGGACATTCTCTTACGAACACCCTGTTTATATATTACGGTTTTGCAGACTTTTAAACTAGCTAGTTAAAAATCTAGCCCATTTAAATCACTGACAATAAACTGATTTTTTGATCCCTGATAATAAACTGAAACAGTAAAAGGACCGCAGCATGCACAGGTAAATTACCACCGTAAAAAAAAAAACAAAGTTAAGGTAGACCCGTACATTAAAGGGCTTAATTTTTATTTCTTAATATTTTCACTTAAAATTTTCAGCATAGTTGGAAAATATAAATATTAGAACAACTACGATAAAAAAAAAGTATTATTATAATTATTTTTTTGTTTATGGACAAAAAAGTTGACATTTTACCCCGATTTTTCCAAATATTTAAAACCCTACTCCTCCCTTAATTTTATAGATTCAAGCCCAATTTGTTTTTTTTTACATCAGGTGTGTAGAACAAAACAATGTTGAGATATTTCGAAAATAATAAAAAATAATTAATTGTCAAGGACACTCAATTTTTTGAGAAAAAGAACGCATTTTCAATGTAAAATGTATTTTTTAAAAACTTAAACAATCATATCATAAAAACTCATCAATGGTTTGTTTACTACATCATACGGAATCACACAATAGAAAAATTAACTCAATAGGATGATTTCCCTCTACGCCTTAGCGGTTCGAAGAAGGTGACAAGCTCAGAAATATGTTTCCGAGAAAAACACGGTTAAAGATTTTAGTTGTTGTTGAAAGTTCTTATACACGTCATCTAAATTGTAAGAAAATTACATGAACAAAACTGCCAAGGAACACCAAATTTGGACAACATATTCTTCAATATGTAAGGTATCATTTCTGATATTTTTTTTCCACAATTTGAAATTATTTTTCGCTTTTCAAGGTACGGGTCTACCTTAAAGGTTACCAATGGAAAAATTCTGCTTGGCATTTAAACCTATTTGGCGACTCATGATAAATTTTTAAATAATAAAGTTAAAACGCGTGGGAGAAAGAGTAATACAGCATTTTACGTCTGACGTAGTTAGAGTAGTCTACTTAGCCCAACTACTTACCTACTAAATTTGCAAATATGGTGCGCTCATAACCCATTTTTACGCAAATGATCCTCAGGTGGAGATGAGTTACCTCGGCTTATATACTAGCTATTACTTTGAATTATAGAATATGTAGGAACGAGATGTAACATCAGCGCAGCCTAGTTGTTGATGATATTGAGGATTGCGGTGGTGTGGTGAACCGCAAACACACTTCCTCCTAGAAACGAGGTAAGAAACCGTGCGCAGGCTGCTTCACTGTGCGTTGTGCTGCGGTTGAGTTGAAAGCCAGCGTTGGCCGTTGAGTTGCGTGGAACGTTGAGTTGAGTTGCGTGCAGCGTTTAGCGCATTAGCAGCGACTAGCAACCGTGGTTGAGCGCATCGTAGCAGGAGCATCGTTGGAGTGGGTGACGATCACGTCCTCGGGTCACCACTGTAGCGGCCTCAGCAATCCATAGTATAACAAAAGGATCCTCAAGGTGGAGATGAGTTACCTCGGCTTATATACTACTATTAACGTCGTAATCAAGAATAGTGGTATGAACGAGATGGTAAATCAGCGCCACCTAGTTGTTGATGGCATGTTGAGGTTGCGTGTGGGGTGAACCGCAACACAGATAAAAAAAAAGCTTCTGCATTTTACGTGTGACTTAGTTAGAGTTGTCTACTCAGACCAACTATTTACCTAACCTATCTTGCAAATTATGTGTTGGGATTGCTTTTAGCTTTTGTGATTGGTTATTATCGGACTACAACCACGACATAGTTTGAGCTCCCTTCTCGAAAGAAGGTGTTAAGCTGTGTCCTGACTACGACATCAAATGCTACAAATGCAACAAAACTTGGTGACCGCCAAGGGCGCCAAGAGATGCAATAGCATGTGGCTGACTCTGCCAAGTCGCCAAGTTTTGTTGCATTTGTGGCATTTGATGTCGTAGTCAGGACACAGCCTTAAGAAAAGTTATTATGGGATGTCATAGAATATATTCACGCCAACAATTCATCGGTTGATTCCCCTTAACAGTTATCAGAAAAATTCCAGATGGATAAACATATATTGAAAAGTCAAATTATTTTCCAAGAAATAAGCTTCATGGTATGCAAATTAACTAAACAGCCCGTTTCTTTCGAATATTTAAAACCGATTTTACTCAAAATCAGGCAAATCCAGGCTGCAACTAATTCCAACCGAAACAGACGGATTACAAATGAACACTTATCAAGCAACAACGCATAAAGTTTCGTATTAAATTAGTTCCATTTTCACTGGAATCGAACCTTGAAACACGATCAATCACTGTCTCTGAACGCAGGGAACTTTTGGGAAGTAGATATTTCCGTTAATTTAGTCCCTGGGGTGAGTGGGGAAAAATAATGGGGACAAATTTTAACGAAGATGTGGCATTTGGGGAAGAATAGGGATATTTTATTTTGATTAGGAGTTGAGAGTTTTGTGATTTGGTTTTAAATTCGGTTTTGGTTGAAAAGCATCGCATTAGACCTACAAGAGGGAAAATGGCGTAAATGTTACTTTTATTTTTCATTTCGTTTAATCTGGTCTGTTTTAGGTTCCACACTACGTTTATAACGTAAAAAGTGGAAGGTATCATAATCGTTCAGTCCGTCTGTCTGTCCGTCACCCACTTTCATAGCCCAAACTACAAATGATACGGACAAGTATGATACGTCAAAAATTCAGTGCATCGAAATTAGAATGCATTGAAAATGTCAGAAAAGAAATCGAATTCGAAGTACTTCAATTATTTAAAAAACTGCAAAATTGAATGCTCACTTAAAAAGCATTGGAAGCCATTTTTATTAGAATTAAATCACCATTGCCATTCGCAACAATCGCTCGAGAAACTTTAATTCTTTTAGACAATAAATTAAAATAAATTTATTTTTCCGACATCGATCAGTTTGAAATGACGTCAAATATATTTCACTGCGGGATTATTTGTACGTTGATATGAAATGTTTTCATTCTATTTAAAAGCGAGAAATATTACATATTTATTCTTTGAAATATTAATTTTTGCAAACGATAAGTAATATTTATTGAATTTTCGAAATAAAATAAATGAAACTAGCCAAATTTAGCATGCAAATGTTTAATATAGAATATCAATGCTGTGTTTGTCGCCTTTTTACCTGTACACAAATTTTGTGTAGAAGTGGGTTAAGCGACAGATTCTGTTACAAACCTACTTGTAGTGTATAAAAAACGACGTAGGAAGAAGGTCAGTCATTATTTAGAAGGCTTTGCGAAAAGTACTAGGTAAATTCATACTAGGTAATTGAAAACAAAAACAATATCCTTAAAAGTTGTCTGCACTTCCGATTATTATATTATTGGCATTGTTTAGTAGAGCAGAAAGACACGTTTTTAGAAGATGATTGTTCATCTAACAATCTATCACTTTCTTGTTTGTCAAAAACATTGCAAAAGTAGGGTATTTTCGCTAATTTAGTCCCTTGAGATTGAGGGAAAATGTTTTGTGGAAAGTTTTTAACAAAGAATGCGATGTGTTTTTGGGAGGAATGTGGTCTTTTATTTTGATTAGGTAAAAGAAACTTTGCTTTCAAGGTTTATTTGGATCGATTTGTGGTTGGTTTTGGAGTTTATATATTTTAAGGAAGGTGACTGTGTAGTTTTGTATTTAAAATAATTTTACGATTATTTTAGATAATTTGTCCTATAAGGCATGGCGGAATATATGAAATATAAGACATGTGATGGGGGGACGGGAGGGGGTGGTAATGTGGAAGATAAAATTATCAAATATAAAAAATCGATTTCTGATAATAATCGAATGACATTTAATTCGATGTCCAAATTTTGCAGATAATTATTTATAGCATGCAATCTTGAAAATACCAATGCAAACATATGAGAAGATATCATTAACAGTTCAAACAATCCTAGACTTATTCATTTTATATACTAAATACACACTTAACTTCACACTAAACAATCCATCTAATTCAAGTTCTACTCACTTTAAACCTTGGCTAATTTTCTCATTCTCAAAATACTTAAAAAAAAACAACCCTAATTAATCTCTCCCATAATGAAGGAAGGGACCACTTAATATTCCTCCCAAATACACCAGCGCCCCCTGACGGATTCAAAACTTATTCTTTGGGCCTCGAACCTGGGATCTCCAATTACACTGACCACGAGAAATTCCATTAATTCAAGAGAGACTGTTGCTAATGAAGTTAGAGGGTTGGGGTAGATTCAGGGATGTAGGTTGGATTTGAGGAGCGGTTCTGTTTTGCTAGAATTACTTTGGGAAAATTTGTGTTTATTTTCTTTTTCTTTTAACTCTGCTTATACGTTATTTTCAATTTCCTAATATGAAATACGAGGTATGTATAATGACGAATGACGAGTACGAATGATTCGTTAGTAGAATGCATCACAATAAGACAAAAAGTAAGTTTAAGGGGACGTTAAATATATTTGACGTCATTTCAAACTGATCGATGTCTAAAAAATAAATTTATTTTAATTTATTGTCTAAAAGAAGTTTCTCGAGCGATTGTTGCGAAAGGCAATGGTGATTTAATTCCAATAAAAATGGCTTCTTATGCATTTTAAATGAGCATTCAAGTTTGCAGTTTTTTAAATATAGTGCAAGGAAACTGATTTTAAATATAGAGCATTTTTGTATAAGCTGACAATCAAAACATTGCTTTACAGTGGATTTAATTGATATTTAAAAAAAAAAAATAAAGGGTTTGGCTACACACAAATGGGCAAGGGGTTATACCAACAAATTCGGAAACAATATTTAAAGAATTGTGGATGTCATGAAAACCTAAGGAGAAATGAGATAGAGATTAACATTGGAAGAGTTCCGTTTTTTGAAAATGCATGTGACCTTAAGGGGACGCGGTACCCAAAATTTAGGGCTGCCCAGAAAATAACTAAGCATGCTCGAATGCCGTGAGCTAAGGATATTGCAAAAAAAAGATGGAATCCTTTATACAGGTAGAGGTTTATTGAAAATGGTATAGTGGTTTGGTAAAATAGTTTTTGAAATTTTATGTTGATTTTTTGAATTTTTTATTTTTTCAGCTTGTGGGGGAATAGTTAAAACCCTAAGGCTTTTAGGTAAATTAATGTAGAGCTCCAATTTTTTTTCCTGCATTGAGGCATATACCATTAACAAAAGTTGGTATGGGATAAGGTCTAGTGTGAATAGTTATTTTTTTTTTAAAATGATGAAGTTGAAAATTCCCAAAAAAATCTTATTTTTTTGGCCATTTTTATACATAAATCTACATAACTGTTCTTGTTTAACTGTTAGCTCAATTTCCATACCAACTTTTATTAAGAGATGTTGTGGGAATATTAAAAAAAATATTAAAAAATGCTTTAAATTGTAGGAGGAGTAGCCTTTTGAAAAAACGTTACAATTTTTAAATGTTTTAATTTTTAAAAAAAAATTATTTTTCAATATTTATTATTTTTACGTATATGTTTATTGAATGTTAGTTCTTTGTAAAAATAGTTTGATTTGGATGCTATCTATAAAAATACTGGATTTAATTTTTTGGGTACCGCGTCCTCTTAACTGCTTATACTTTATTTTTAATTTCCCAATATGAAATATGAGGTAATGAGAGTAAGACAATGGGGATGAAAATCCAAAAGGGAGATTATGTGTTTTATAGTCGTTTCGGATGGTGACGATTCTAAAAAAAGTGGGTTGTGAACATTGATGCGTATGTCTCTCTGTTGGGAACTACGACATTGTTTTGAAATAGAAAATGTTCTGCCCCTGGATTTGAAGACGTTACTACATTAGAAATGTAAACAAAATAGGATTCGGTAAACTCTTTTACAACAAAGTTCTATAATCTCAAGATCAAGATATTTCTAAATGGGAAGAGTTCATTTGAGATAAATTACGTCGCACCAGAGTTCCATAATTCAAATTGGTGATGGGTGTCGTTATTTGGGACCATAGTCACGAGACTATCCAACACTCAAAGCTGCTTATAAGGTAGTTTAGTTTAGCTTAGTTTGAATTATCGTCGCACTAGAGCTACACGAGGGCTATTGGCGACGGGCGTCGTATTTTAGAACCACATGCTTTTAAGGTAGACATCGTATGCTTTGTCAGGGCTTTAGATATTATTTACCGTACGCTCCATCTATACGTGGAAATATTTGTCGGATTTCTGCTGCACAGACCGTTTATAGGGTTTGGTTTAGTTTGAATTATCGTCGCACTAGAGCTACACGAGGGCTATTGGCGACGGGCGTCGTATTTTGGAACCACAGTCAAGTGACGAGCCGACACCTGAGTAGGCACCCAACGCAACTGTTAAGGGCGACATCGTACGCAGCGTTAGGACTTTGAAGGATATTTAACGTGCACTCCCTCAACACGGGGTATTATTCGCTGGACATTTTTGGCTGTACGGACCGTTTATAGACAGGCATTTATTTTGTTGATTCCCGGACCCGCACCTAGAACCTCTCGCATGCAATTCAAGCACTTTACCAACTGGGCTCCCCAACCCCATCTAAACGTGAAATAACGGTACTTAATAAACGATAAATTTATTATTCAACATCTCATTCTTTATCCATCAATTTTAAGAGAAACTATTTAAACTTTCGTTAAGGAAGGAAATTCCTCAAGTAATGAAAGTAGAGTCGTTACAATGTGTGGGTTTTTTGGCCACTTAAACGTGCTTCTAATCTGTAGTGTAGAACTTCGCTTTTGAGTTGAATGCTTTACCACTTATTTCATTGTTAATGTGTTTTTTTATTAAAAAGAAAGTAATTTTATTACGGAGGAGTTGCAGGGTTGGGGGTGTTAAATAGGTCACAAGGGAATAGCTGTTAATGAATTGTAACAGTTTCTTTTTACAATGTTGCCCTTTGCGCTTTTTTGCGAGGTGTTTTATGAAAGCTAAAACCATTTACATAAAAATGCAGTTTCTTTCTCTTTTCGTGGGGTTAAATTCCACAGCCTTAGAAATTGGACGAAATAATTTTGCTAATAAAACCAATTAAAAAAGAAAAACAAAAAACCAAAGAGAGTCTTACTATCTCGAATTTTTGTATGAACATTTATCTGGACTGTGCCTTTTGGTGGGAGCAAATATAGACAAATGGAGTCTTTGGCAATGAACGGAAATGTTCTATCGACAAAATAAAGTACGCAATTAAAGTACTACAGTATACACTGTATGCACATTTACCATCAGTTAAACTGTCGCTACATCTTAAATCGCCTACAAAACTATCACCAGCTATCATTACAACCCTAAACAGTCAACAGAAATCTTTTTAAGACAATTTAGTACCCGCACTACAACTACCATATACAATCAGCATCATTACATACATTTGCCCCGTCCCATTACAAAACAAGCACGATGTTGATTACATCACACGACACGCCTAATCGCTTGCCCAATCAGCAACAGCCACGTCATAGCAATGTTTACCAACAAGCATTTAGTATATCGATTGAGCAAGCAACAACTTGTCATCGAAATCGTATCGTCATCTTAAATGAATATATGGTGATTACAGAGAGTAGTCTGTAATTGCACTTGGATTACAGGGACTATTTTAATCGGCTTGATAATGCTATTGTCCAGCTCTTATTGAGAAGTGGATGTCTCTTGTAGTTGAATAGATTTGTAGATTTAGTTTTGAGTTTTTTAGTTCTTAAATATATTACAATGCTAGAGATGTGTAAAACTACATGAGTTTAAGTATAACTCAATGAATTAAGGGGCACCGGAGCCCTCCTTTAAGCCCATGTTAAAATGACCTTTTTTATGTACCTTTTTCTCAGAATATATTTGATACTTTTTAATGAAATTTTTACTAGTTGTTAAAGGGATGTTTAAACTATACTTAAATAAAGGCATTTTTAAAAAATTTGTTTAGTTTTTAAATTATAATTTTTTAAAGTGAAACTACATATTTTTACCTAATAAACATCAATAATATTAAAAAGAAAAAAAAAGTAAGATATTTATAGTCAAATCCTTCCAGCGGTTTTTAGAAACCAACTTCTTAAATACGTATAACAAGTTTCAGGCTGATACTTACAGTAGATTTTGAGAAACAGGCATATGAACATTGAAAAAGTAAGTTTTGAGTATAACCGTTTAAAGTAAACAATAGTGGTTTCTTACCTATAAAACATGACTGGATTTTACCTAAACAACGTTTGTTTCAAAAAAAATATTAAAAATACTTCCAGTACTCGAAACTTTTATGTAAGATATCGTTGAAAAGCTAAGATTTCATATTTTATAAGAAACACTAAAAACATTGAAATGTCATTTTTGAAAATTATTGGGTGTCTGGTCCCCCTTAATATATTTAAATGTCATTATGTATCCTATAATATATAGCTTTTAAACCTAAACAACTCTATGGAAACTAAACAAGAGCTCAAACGGGAGAGCGTCACTGAGGAGTGCTCGTTCAAATAAAAAGGTAATTTTGTTTCGAAATGTACTTCTGAGTAATCAAGACATCAATGTTAGATATTTTGGTACAAACAATATTTATTTAATTTTTGCTGTTTTTTTATGCATAAAACATACTTTAAATTCAAACCTGGTCTTAATTGAATAACACAAAAATCAGTTCAAATATATATATTTTAAAACTTTGCAAGCAGGATTTGCCGTTTTCATAATGAAAAACTTTGTCTTAAATGTTAGTTTATTTTTTCTGAATATAAACATGAACGATGTTTCTTTGAAATTAAAGGAAAGTTTAAAATAACAAGCAGCAAATAGTACGCAAATATTGTAGAAAACTGTAGATTATATTAATACAAAACTCTTCTGCGTATAAAAATGTAAACCAACCGTTGCGAAAATGCGCACACTCAATGTTAACAAACAATATTTGTAACGTCAAAAAGATTATAAATCATAGAAAAGTTATATACACTAAATATTATGAAACAGAAGCAACTCTTTGTTATAAACAATAAATACATAATATGTTCTATACAAGTGGACACAAAACTCTCCTAAAACGTCTCTTTCTGTTCCATCTCACTAAATGTCACATCGATCATCTGTATTTGAAGTCTTTCTTTGCCAAGTACACAATAACGTTAGAAGTAACCACTAACTATCAATATTATATAAACCATAGAAAATAATAAAATAATATAGTTTGGTACAAATCATATGGTAGGGGAACTAGGGACATTTGACCCATAAGGATACATAACCCAGTGCCTTTTTCTCAGCAATGGAAAAGTTTTGTGAGTTGAAAGTGGCATCCCTTTTTTTCCTTTCAGCCAGCTGATCACATGGTGAAACAAATGAGCTGAATAATTGCGTATGTGTTTAGTTATGTGAAGACATACGTTTTCATGCACTGAAAGTAAATTTTTGAGGCCGTAAGGTTTTCCGGTCTACATTTTTTAGTTTAAAGGAAAGATTTTTTTTAATTAGTTACTTGTTTAGTTCATGCTATTACCTACTGTTACGTGTATAATAGTGCTCATGTAATTATTCGCAAATGACTTTGTTTTGGGGTTAAACAATAAAAGTGCAACTAGGGATAAATGATCTAAGCCAATTAATACAACCCAATTAAACAACACAAAAGTAGACCAAGTAATTAAAAAAAATAGCGGGAGTCCTAAAAGTAAATGACTGGGTTCTTAACGGAGTATAAGGTTTGTTGGGAACGTCCAAGGGAATTTTTTTAACGAGCTTACAATTCAATATGCAGAAAGAATCAATGGAAAATGTTTTAAATGGCCTGAAATGATAATACATCCTAAGTTATATGATCAAATAGTAGCGATTCTTCAACCACCTGTGTTTTCTCTGAAAAATAAACGAAGCCTCAATTTCTTTTTTTTTCGACCAGAATTTACTTTTAAATTTGATTATTTTGTTAGTATAAGCATAATTAATGTGATAAAAATAAAAAGTAATACTTTTGTCTGAAAATACTATAAAATCTATATAAACTTCATAAGAACTTCACTGAAAGTTTTAGCAGCGGTAAATTTAAACATTTATAAAACCTTTTGGATTTAAAAAAATGTTGGAATGGATTATTCACTTCAAAATTATTTATTTATTTACTACTACCATACATAACAAGTCCATTTACAGGTAGAGGGCTAATACAAGACAGATCACATATACAAAAACTAAAAGGGAACACAACAAGAAAAACAAGGAATAACAAGAAGTTCATAAAGAACTAAAATAGCCTACTTTCCTGTTACTTAAATACTTACTGAAGTTCTAATCGGAAAAAAAACTAGGTTCCTAAAGTAAATATCATCAACAGCCGTTTCTACACTAGATTTATACACATTAGTAAAAAAATCGAAACACAGCACCCAGCTATAATTTAAACTTCTAAAAGCAAAATCAACTATTTTCCTTAATATTCTTTCGCAAATTAATTAAATATTATTTATCATCTGCTCGTGATTTATTTGTAGTTCGAAGAATAATTAAATATTTATTAATAACAAAAGTAATGAAACTACTACAAATTGCATTAAAAAATAAAGAAATAGATAAATTAAAACTAAGACAGTAATGCATTCCAAAAAGTATTGCAAATTGCCGTTTCTTGGTAAGATACATGATAATCAAAGAAATCAAAATTGTGTAATTTTATGACGATTCCAACGATTCATGAAAGTTATTATTATGCTTCAAAAAATATGTTTAAATAAATAAAGTTTTCATGCCATGTTGATTTGCAACAGTGATTTAAATGACTCAAAATTGAATTTCAATGCTAATTCAATGGGAAATTCGCCGACAGATAGTAGATTTATGTCCGTCCGGACGTACAGACAGACGGACAAAAAGTATGAAAGTTGGGTATCTGAGGTCATAGCTTTCTAACAAAAAAAGAATTTTTAAGATCCGATGGATAGAACCGATTTTGGAAGGGGAGTACGGACGACAGACAGAACAGAACAGGACAGACAGACAGACAAGCAGACGGGACATCGACACGACATATCAATACCTACTTTTTTCATTTTTTTAATTCTTTCGATTATTAAAAAAAGAAAAGTAGGTAAACATTAAAAACAAAATTCCAGATAGGTCATTTTAAATATGGTAAACAGAAGAACCAGCAAAAGTGTACACCAAAGAAAAAAAAATAATAGGGACAAGATAGCATCTTTTCCGAAACTCAATATAAGATAGTATACACAGTATAGACACAGTATACATACAAATATAATTAGACAAATAGGAAATGATGTCACATTTTAACTTAAGAAAAGTATCAAAGAAAATATCGCTATGAGAGGGCAGACTATTTACTAGGTCAATGAAATATCAGTAAAATTGCAAGTAGTTAGCTTTAACATTCCCAGTTTTATATTAGCATTCTTTGTTATGTTTTGAACATGTAGTTTAAAAGTAAAATTATATTCGTACACTCAGTATATATGCGTGCTGTACCTTCAACGCAATTTTTGTACTAACCGTGCATTATTATCTGATCGCAATCCAATTTTGATAGTGTTCCAACACTACTTGTAATTCAACATTATGTGTTTCAGAAACATGATTCTGAAATCGCTATAATTTCGATGACACTTAAATCTCACTGTCGATTTAAATATATTATCAGAAAATTAATTAAAATAATATATTATTCCATCAATTATTTGCACACAAAAAAAATCATGACCCAGCCATCAAAATATATAGACCCCCCACACATCCATGAAAATGGATCACATCCCGTATTTTTGGACATCTAAGTAAGCGCCGTCCGCCTAAACTGTTTAGTTGGATGGGCACATATGATGGATGGGGTCTTTAGTGGGACGGAGCAAATAGGGAAAGTTTGGGGATAGTTTGTAGCATCAAATGAATTGATAATGTCTGCCTTAGTATTCATGTCTGTCTTAGTCCGTCCACATTTTAGCTTCCACACTACGTTTATAACGTAAAAAGTGGAAGGTATTATAATCGTTTAGTCCGTCTATCTGTCCGTCTGTCCGTTCGTCACCCACTTTCATAGCCCTAACTACAAATGCTACGGACAAGTGTGATAAGTCAAAAAATTCATCACATCGAAATTAGAATACATCGAAAATTTCAGAAAAAAAATCGAATTCGAAGTACTTAATTATTTTAAAAACTGCAAAATTTAATGCTCATTTAAGATGCACAGGAAGCCATTTTTATTAGAATTTAATCAACATTGCCATTTGCACAATCGCTCGAGAAACTTTAATTGTTTTAGACAATAAATTAAATTTATTTTAGCGACATCGATCAGTTTGAAATGACGTCAAATATATTTCACTACGAGATTCTTTGTACGTTGATATGAAATATTTCCATTCTATTTAAAAGCGAGAAATATTACATATTTATTCTTTGAAATATAAATTAATTTTTGGCAAACGATAAGTAATAATTATTGAATTTTCGAAATATAATAAACTAGCCAAAGTTAGCATGTAAATGTTTAATAACGTAAACAACGACAGGTTCAGGGTTAGGTAGATATACAGAGCACTAGAGCTACCGTAGTACAATTGGCGACGGGCGTCATAATTTAGAACCACATTCAAGTGACGAGCCGACCATTGAATAGGCAACCAATGTTATTTTACAGGGCGACATAGCGCTCAGTGTCTGGACTTTGAAGCGTATTTAAAGTGCACTTCCTCAGCACGGGGTATGATTCGTTTTTGGCTGCACATGCCGTTTTGTAGGTCAGAAGCATAGATATTATAGTTGAAGTATTAGATTGGCAGATCACGCGACCTCCAATGCTAACGACGGGACGCGCATGGAGGCCAAAATAAGAGGGAAAAACGGCCAATGTTGCTGCCACTTTAAGGAGAAAAATACTACGAAAAAATATCATCTAATTCTAAAATTACAAAAAAATAAAATACTAGAAAAGGATTTAAAGTCACTAAAAATATCCCAAAATGCAGCTAGTATTTTTACGATATTTTTTTGTAATTTTAGAATTAGATGGTATTTTTTCGTAGTATTTTTCTCCTTAAAGTGGCAGCAACACTGGACATTTTGCCCTCTTATTTTGGCCTCCATGCGCGTCCCGTCGTTAGCATAGGAGGTCACGTGATCTGCAAATCTAATACTTTAACTATGATATCTATGGTCATAAGTTATTTTGTCCCGACCCTGGGATCTTTTGCATGCAAGGTAAGCCTTACCGACTGAGTTCCCTCAGCCCCTAGTCATATATTTTATGATTTGATTGATTTTATTAGACAGATTTTATGCCCGCCACCCAATATTAGAGGGGTTATTTTTGAGGGATATATTTTTCTCCCGTTATCCATTTATATTATAACAACACTAAGGACATAACCTACAAATATAACCTCCGCGGCATAACACCCTAAAAAAAACACTACAATAAACTTAAATCTAAGTAATCCCATCCTCATATTCTATTCATAGATATTCATACAATCACTTGAGTTTAGCAACAAAAAAGATTACCCAAACGGATGTCCCCTCCCACATACCCATCCCCCCCTCTTTCCCGTTTAGACCATAAGTCAGGATGATTGATAGACTCTTCCAAATGAGTTGGGAAAGGTCTGACAGTTTTCGTAAATATTTAGGATCTTGGTTTGAGTTTAGTTGCAGGTGATTTTTGAAAATGAAATTCAGGTGAGAAGGATTAGAAAAATTTCCAAATGTTTTAAAGTTTTTATAATAGTATTTTCCCAAGTCAAAATTTATGCTAGTACTAGCATAGAAATTATGCTAGTTTTTGCTATGTTTTAATCTATTTTTTGCTACAATATGCCTCCTTATGCTAGTTAGCATGCCATGCTTATGAAGGTAGCATACAGAAAAAAGCATTTCATGCTATAAAACTAGCATATGATGCTAAATAGCACTGCAAGCTTCTCAAAAGCATGCTGAAGGAGATACCTTGAAAAGCTATGTTTTGCTTTTTTATGCTAACTAGCATAAAATGCTATACAACTACCATACAGAAAACAGCATCTTATGCTATAAAACTAGCATATGATACTAACTAGCACTGCAAGCTTCTCGAAAACATGCTAAGGTAGTTACCTCGACAAGCTATTTCTTGCTTTTTTATGCTAACTAGCATGCTATACAACTAGCATACAGGAGAGTTACATGGAAGGTCAACAAATTGGAAGACGTGTTAAATGTGCAAACGTTAACACTATTGAGGACAGGTTAAGTAAAAATTTATTACAAAAAGGGGGGAAAGTAACGGTGATTCTGGCCCTAGTAGCAATGTTTCTTGAAATTTGCTCGATCGATCGTTGATCGTTGCGCCATCTCACTTAAAACTTTTGTACCTAACATATCGTATCTTATTTAGCATAATTTTATAGCATGTGATTCTATAAAATTATGCAAAATATGCAGCAGATTATAGCATGTGATGCTTTTTTGTTTATGCTAATAAGCATAAATTGTGTTCGAATTTTAATTATCTCATGCTAGTTTTTCCATGCTAAACTAGCAAATATTTTAAGCATCTCTTGCTAGTTTCCTATGCTAGCAGTAGCATCTTTTATGCTAGTTAGAAAAGCAAAAATAGCATACATTTTGACTTGGGTTCCCTATAGTTTATTATAATAATATGTACCATACATAATTTATACATACTAGGTACTATACATCCATTTATATATATAATATATTCCATACGGTTTATTCGCTTATAATTATATACGTAACAGTATAGAATGGAATATAGAAATGGAATATTACACAAATGTTTTATATAGCCTCTCTTTCATTTACGGAATCAAGATGTAATCACTATTTGTAACTCATGCTCGCCAAAAACTTTTTTAACTATCGTAAACCAAGTAATAAAATAGTTAGCTTCAAGCAACTCAGACTAAGTAAAAATTTCGCCGCCAGACCGTGCATTTATTTCCATTTTTAAAAGCTTACAAAACATGAAACGCACGCTCTACTCTGGGTTGACAGAAGTGTTAATAACATTTCAATGATTAGTTCTTCTTATTTGGTTTACTCATGATATTTTGTAAGGAGAAGGAATCTACTGAATATTTGTTAGTCAACCGTAAACATTTTCGATATGTTGAGAGAATTCGTATGGAAATCTTTCTGGATACTTTTTATCGACGTTTTATCATTAAAAGTTTTTTTCTGATGCTATATATGTATACTTTTTGAATTGTGCAATGGGGTATTTGACTAAAAAAAATTGGCTTAAAATATTCTTATGCCAAAAATATTAGACCCGCATTTTTCTTTTTTTCAAATCCCCATCAAAAGGAAAATGAATTTTAAAATTAGGACGAAATATTATGCCCGAAAACGTTTTGTGGCTGTCACGTGGTATCCATGACGTCACTAGTAATTATAAACAAACTTTGAAACACCATTTTGGAATCTACTTTAAGCAAATTTGAACTCTCCGCTTCTGTAAAACCTTCTTCCATTATCTATATAATTCTTATTTTAATAGTAAATTAGATTAAATCCAGTTTAACTGCAAGCAAAAAAACATAAAACCGGTTTTTTTTATACATACTAGTGACGTCGGCCAAATCGACGTGTTTGTTATCACGTGACGTACCGATGAAAAAAAGCCATTTTAAAGTGATTTTTATGAATTATTTAAAGATTTATTTTTCAAAAAAATATTTACGTTTGTTATTTTTGGGTTCAAACTATAACTAATGTAATATTGGAAGGTATATTAGCGATACAGTCAAGTACCCTATTGAACGTTGGCTTACATACTACGTATAATATTGTGCTATAATCTAGATAACTGGGAGTAACGTAGAAATAAATTAACGCCATCAAACTTGGATGTTATTTGAAGTTGCGTGTGTGGTGGATCGCTACCTTCAGGTTGTCATTACTATCTCTATGCTAGTAGAGTCAATACATAATGGCTATTTATAATCTATTTTTCTACCAAATCAATATTATTTTAGTAGTTACAAGCTTGTCAAAACACTACCGAATATTCCTTAAAACACTGTCACCCATAAAACGTAATTTACGAGTATTTGTTTCTGCATCCCGTAATGAGCTATTTATCAATGATGCCCCGACCTGGGTTATTTGCAACCGGGATTTTACAGCTCCTAAAAACGCAGGATTTCTGTTACAAGGAATGGCAACACTTTTTAAAACTTCTGACTCCATTTACATGTGACTTCGGAAGTGAGGTTGGAATGTATTTGGCTAGAAAGGAAGAGTAGCCAACTGAAAGTCGCCATACATAGGCCTTTTAGAACTATTTTGAAATAAAAACTAGGGGAGTGAAACACCATTCGACTTACGATTGACTCTAATAGCAGAGATTTGATCAATGGAATCGGGTTAAAGATCTGTATAAGAACTCACCTACAATTTTTTGATTTTACTTTTTGTTCATGATCACGTGTCTATCTCGTACTAGGAATTCGTGTTCGGTCCGTAAATTTGTTTTTTTTTTTGATTTTTTAAAAATACTCATCCGACTGTCCCTGTGCCCAAAGTCTCAGTCCCTTTTTTTTAAGCACTATACCTTGAAAACCTATAAATTCCCAAGGCATAAACACCTTGCGCATGCGCGTTTTTTTTTCGAAAACGCTATTATGACGTCCCACAAGTACTAAAATCTCATGTAATAAATGTGAAGTTATAAAAGCTTTTTTTTAGATTTTGCTGTAGAGTGGTTTTAGACGGACGGACTGTTAAAAAATCACTGTGTTTTTCAGAATCAGCCCCCTCCAAAACGTGCAAAAAACACAAAATCTCCAATTCAGATTTTTAACACCATCGCAAAACTGTATCTTATATATCATAATAGTTAATTGAAATTAAAGCAAAATAATGATTAAAAAACCTTCTGAACAATGTTATTTAAATGCATAATGCTTAAAGGTTATTAAACTTCATAATTATTTATTTTCATAGCTGTTAATTGTAGTATAATTTAAATGTTTTACAAAGAAGCGCCAAATAGTTTACTAAGCGTTTTTGGGCTTTATTTAAGCGAATACTGCTTCACTTGGGCAATCTTTTTCGCATTCGTTTTTACACGGCAGCACCTTTCTTATATTCTAACCTTTATTGTGACTTCGGTTCTTAATAAACCAAGTTTATGAACCGTAAAAGCGTAATGGCTTTACGACTGTAGTACATTAGTGTTTGCATCGCGTATGAATCTACTAATCATGGGTTTTAAAACTACTTTTAGATAATTAAGTTGTCTGATTTTTGGCTTCTTGTGTTGTAATTATGGAGGCGTTTTGTTTATGGGGGTTTTAGGAACGTTTTTTGTAATTGTGTTTTCTACAATTTATGGGATGTGTTGATATGTAAGCTTGTTTTTAAATGGAAATTTAATAGCAACATTAGTTCATTTACAGACATTTTTGACCGAACTGATCTATAACAAAGATTTAAGGATTATTCAGTTTTGGTACTTCTTTGGAAATAGTTTAAAGTAGTTTCGCACAAAGCTGTCCCGGTAATTTTGCCATACGTACGTTGCGGAGCTTAAACTCAGCCAAATTCAACTTTTTTTTATTTACAGCGCGTGGTGATAAAATTTACAGTTGTTTGAAAAAACTTTGCACTCGAGGTATAAAGGCCTTATCACACGAGAGCTCGTTCGTTCAGCGACGCCCGTACGCCATAACAAAAACTGGTTTTTGGAGCAGTTTTTGCTCCATGAGCATTTTCGAGTTGACTCGAAAAAATCCGGCTCATTTTAAAATTCCTCTGTTTAAATCAAAGAGCTAATAATAGGAAAGAAATAACAAAGCAAAATATGTTGATATCTTTTATAGTTCAGGAGAGAAACGTTCCTAACTGTTGAAAAACCCCATATTTCAAGAAACGCAAAAGAAAAGTAAGGTTTAGGTAAGAACTGATATTAAGAGTTTCTCAAAAATGCTTATAAAAAGAAAACCACTGAACAGAAATCGATAATCTTGGTCTTAAATTGAAGCTAAAGATAAGCAGAATGAAAAACGGAAAAAAATCAACATTTTTGACCCAAACACCCATCCCACCCCCCTTAAACGAGGACGTACGTCACATCAGTGTACCTAAGACCAATACAGTAAAAAAGTACAAACTTATTCTGGGATCCAACCCGGAGCCTTTTAACAGCCCGAATTACGATACTTGACACTGTAGAACTTTACTACCTAAACTACACAATCTGCAAGTATAAAAGAGAATGTTCAAGCTTTTCAAAAATATCGATACCGAAGCAGTTGACTTGTACGAGTCGTTATTTGTAAAAAATTACGTGTTTCTTAAGGAGTTGCTGGCATTGATGCTGTTTAAGGCAACTTTTTCGATAAAACTCTTAACATTTAGTATCAGAAACTTAAATCAGCGCCGTATGAGGGCGTGCAGGGGTCTTAAGGGGCCATACAGGGGTCTTAAGGGGAGGCGGTACCCAAAATTTAGGGCCGCCCAGAAAATAATTAAACATGCTCGAATGCTGTGAGATAAGGATATTGCAAAAAAGAAGGAATCCTTGATAATGGTAGAAGTTTATTGAAAATGATATAGTGGTTGGGAAAAATGGTTTTTAAAATTTAATGTTTCTTTTTTAAATTTTTGAATTTTTCAGCTTGTGAATGGTTAAAACCCTAAGTCTTTGTGGTGAATTAATGTAGAGCTCCATTTTTTTTCCTGTATTAAGGCATATACCATGAACAAAAGTTGGTATGGGATAAGGTCTAGTGTGAATAGTTTTTTTTTAAATGATGAAGTTGAAAATTTGCATAAAATCTTATTTTTTGTCCATTTTTATACATAAAGCTACATAACTGTTCTTGTTTAACTGTTAGCTCAACATTAATACCAACTTTTATTAATAGATGTTGTGGGAACATTTTTCAAAAAAATCCATCAAAAAATTCTTTAAATTGTATGAGGAGTAGCATTTTGAAAAACCGTTAGAATTTTTAAATTGTTTAATTTTTAAAAAAAAAAAATCTTATGTTTCAATATATATTATTTTTCCGTATATGAATATTAATTATTTGTAAAAATAGTTTAATTTGGATGCCAGCATTAAAAATATTGGACTTAATTCTTTGGGTACCGCGTCCCCTAAGAGATATTAGCTGAAAGAGAAAGTGTAACCAACGACTCAAAAACAGTTTCCAAAAAACGATACTATCATCAGAGGGCGTTGATCAAGAAAGTAGTCGGCCTGCTGCTATACCTATGCCCACAATGGTAAAAGCAATGCGAGGAACCTTTTCACCCAGGCCAGCAATAGCGATTGGCATACTATCTGGTTTAGTCAATGTAATACACACTATATATTCGTTAGTTTAATGCAAACGCTAGCAAATAATAAAAAAATAGATTGACTTCCAACATTTTATTTAAGGTCAATCATAAAACAAAAGTAAAAATTATAAATTAAATGCTTTATATTTAGTATATGTATTACAATAATTAAAACGTAACCTATTAACACCAAGAAGCCCTAACCAATCTAAACTCTCTTACCACCCATCCATTAAAATACATCAACAAAAAAAAACCTTCACCACAAAGTAAAGTACCCAATCCTCTCTCTTTATCACACTAAAGAATCCTAGATCCTTTTTATCCGGAATAAAGTCCTGGATACCGGATTTATCCGGTGAGTTAGTGTCGCCGGGAGCTTAAGAATCAGTTTCAGGAGGAGATAGTTAGAGGGCGCCGTGGGATTAATTTATCTAAGTTGGTTGGAAGGATGGGAGGACGTTTTAGGCCTTGATTTGTGTGGAGGAATGACTTTGTTAGATGTATATTATATGGCTTTTTTATATTTTTATTATATAACCATAGATATCATAGTCTAAGTATTAGATTGGCAGATCACGTGGCCTCCAATGCTAACGACGGGACGCGCATGGATGCCAAATAAGGGGGCAAAATGGCCAGTGTTGCTGCCACTTTAAGGAGAAAAATTCTACGAAAAAATATCATTTAATTCTAAAATTACAAAACAGATAACAGTAAGCGATAAGTTGCCATATGTTGCAACCTTTCTCCTCTTGGCGATTTTCATGATTGGTACGCTTTTAGAAGCTGCTTGACAGAGCAATGAGCAGTCCATTCTATTTATGTCTATGCAATTGGCATGTTTTACAGGATGGGAATGAACTCCTTCTAGAGCCGTGATTGGTAAATCAATATCACGTGTGGACAGATCCCGAATCGGAGAACCGATTGATGGAAAAGCAGAAATAAATGCTGGGAGAAACTGCGTCACCTGAAACAAGCCAATTCAAGATGGACTAAAAATAAAACGTTTTTCTGTAACACTTTTTGTAGCAAAACCAGCAGGTAATGCACGAAATGGACAACTAAAATGACCACGCCTACGGTGACGTCACAACTACACCAAACTTTGTCTTATATCCAACAAAAAAAAAACACCCGGCAGCTAATTCATCCCCATTGGAAAGACCACGCCTATAGTGCCGTCATACATTATATTTCACAAATAAACCATGCTCCGCCTTAAATCATTCATTACATTTTATGCACTTATATAGAAATGTTAAAATTCCTTATTGTACTAGATTCATTATTGATAATATTAATAAATCAGTGATAAAAATTATAATTATATTAAGAATAATAATTAAAAAAATCTTCATAGCATTGATTTACTTTCAAATTAAATTTTAAAGAAAACAATAAAAATAACAAAACCGAACACTACTAACCTAATCACACAAATTTAATTATTCGATAATTAATGTAATTACACACTAAGACACTTTAACGAAGCCGGTCTTTCACAAGTTTTGAGTAATTCTATACAACCTTCAAGTTCCTCGATTTTAATCCTAGATTGAATGGCGCGAATTTCCTCGCAAGGGGATTAGGGTTTGGTTCGCAAAGCCTTCTGGTAATCCGGATGTAAGCTTTACAATTTAAAATGCCGTTTACAGACTTCACATCCGTCATTTTAGGTATTTGGAGGAGTTTGAATTTGTTTTTTTAATCCTATGCACAGAAAGTTTGGCTGTGTTCGGAAGAAATGTTAGTCGTACAACTTTCTGTAACCTGGCCAGATCAAAGAGTTCTATAGTAGGGTAGAGGAACGACTCGTACTGAGCTGCCATCGGCAGCCATGGCTCACTACGGAGCCCGAATAGAGTGGCAAAAGTGCTCTCTCTCTCTCTAGTTAATTTATAATTTTTATAATTTTGATACTGAGAAAGGAAGTACACTCAGGGCAAAGGCAGGAATCGAACCCCCACCTGTTACAGCGCGCGGACTGCTATCATTATGGCCTGCGATCCAAACCAGTCATCCATCGGGCCCCACATGCCACCCTATATTGTCTCCGTGTTGGTCCATTGCGCTGTTGCCAGGTTCAGTCTCTACCCTACTATAGAACTCTTTGGGCCAGATTTGTTTCAGGGTTTCGAGTTTAGTGGCTATGAAATCATTATTAATTTTCGGAAATTTACGTTTAAAAAAACATGAAAGAAATGGATTCTTTTTGCAATTTTTTTTCGTTGTTTAACAGTTATTTAAGCAACTAGTGCCGAAAAGAATACTTTATTAAGCGAGTGGCTTTTAATTCACGAGACCGTAGGTCGAGTGAAATAATGACAAGAGCTTAATAAAGTATTATTTGGCACGTGCTTGCTTACAATATTTTTTATAATAACGTGCAAAAAAGTATTTCTACCAATGAGTGATTTTCATGACATCATTTAGTTTCCATGGTGATATTCAAAAAGTAGTAAAAGAAAAGTTGTAAAATAATTTTCTATTTTGAATAAAAATCCTTTCCTTTTCAAAATTTCCTTTAATAATTTTTGTAGTACTTGTAGTTTCCATGGAGATATTAGAAAATGCAAAAGTAATGAACCAATAGAAATAAGTGCGTTTCATGACATCATTTAGTTTCCATGGAGATATTCATGACATCATTTTGTTTTTCTACCAATCAGATACTCTTATTTACTTTACCGCACTAGTGCCGAAAGTACTGCTTTCGGCACTGTATGTGACGTAAGCACGTAATGTGTTATTTTCGCAACGATTTATGAATGAATATGATATAAAAAAGTGAGCTTTTTTGCACGTTGTTATAAAAATTTATTTTCTAAGTTTAAAGTACCGAAATCATAAAGCTTTGGTTGTTTATTTGTAGCACACACACACACACAAATATGTATATTTTTACTGTTCAAAATCTCGAATTCCCCTTAATCGACGTTCTTCTCAGCAAATGTTAAATGCTTACTTTTACAAAATCAGTTGCAATCATATTTTTTAAGTATATAATTGTTTGAAAATATATTTTAAATATATGCGTATGATTTTTTTCCGTAAGTAAAGAGGTTAATGAATTTATTGACAATATATACAACACTTCATCCAAAGTAAATTTTTAGTCACTCAAAACACAAATTCCTCTCTTACTAATAAATCCCACACCTCCCGAAATATTGTATCTGAATTAATACCGCAACTTCCATCCGCGACGTTCGGCTGACGCTAATATATTCCAGAAAGTCCGGGACACAAAATCGAATTCCTCAGAGTCCCCGGATTCCCTTATTAAGGGATCAACGTGTCTGTCCCTATTTGCGATGCCGGATAGCCCAGAACCAGGACACGTACTTGCTTAGTCTAAATAGAGGAGACGTAATTTAAAATGAGGGTGCTTGTGGAAAATGTGAAAAATATTGGTGTCGCATTTTGGGATTTATTGATCGATTCGTGATTAGTTTATGTGGGTATTATTAGTGTGGCGGTTCACCACACACGCAACCTCAATATGCCATCAACAACTAGGTGGCGCTGATTTACCATCTCGTTCCTACCACTATTCTTGATTACGACGTTAATAGTAGTATATAAGCCGAGGTAACTCATCTCCACCTTGAGGATCCTTTTGGTAGACTGTGGGTTACTGAGGCCGCTACAGTGGTGACCCGAGGACGTGATCGTCACCCACTCCAACGATGCTCCTGCTACGATGCGCTCAACCACGGTTGCTATTCCCTGCTAATGCACTCAACGCTGCACACAACTCAACTCAACGGCCAACGCTAGCACACAACTCAACCGCATCTCAACGCACAGCGAAGCAACCCGCGGCGCAACAGCCCATTATTGGGTCAAGGTCTGCCGTGCCCAATTCAGCTTTCGTGACCAAGGGCTCTGGGATGCTAGGCATATGTCCCAGTTACGTGGTAAACCTGACGCGAGACCCCCAGTGCTTTGTTCCCAAGCATGCTTGGTCCTCATTTTATAGACCCACTTAAGGAATGAAAGGTTGAGTGAACCTTGCCCAATCCGGGATTCGAACTTCGAACCTATGGCACGGCAATGCAACGCACTATCACTGCGACACGGGGCCTCTTATTGGTAATATATCATAATTAAAACTAAGAAATGATACTGTGCTCTATCTAAACCTATATAGTTATTTACTATAATTTTAATAATAAAATATATTTATCCATTATAATTTTAAAAGGTTATAATAATATTTAAACTGTGTAATATTACTATACAATCTAAATCTAATCAATATGTTATCTAATCAATTATATATATATATATATATATATATAATATATATATATATATATATATATATATATATATATATATATATATATATATATATATATATATATATATATATATATATATATATATATATATATATATATATATAATATATGCTATCTAAATAGAGAAGAAGTGATTAAACGACGAAGACGTGATTCCTTCTATGCACAGTTTATTATAAAAATCAGATTAAATTATTTGTTCTGTGACGCAACGAATCAAGCATAATAATTATTATTATTCAAAATTAACTTTATTTTAAATGCAAATATCCTTTTTGATGGAAATGGCTGCATTTTGTTGAAAAATAGCTATTATTTAAAAATTCTGTATTATAATACTGGAGGGAATATGGTTATCGCACATCAACATGAACAATTTAAATAAATTTAAATATTTCCACACATTCAAAATTCTTAAATCACACTTTATCTTACACATAAACAGCAAATTTATTTACTTTCAACCGAACATCGTGAATACTTGATTTAAAAAGACTTGTACTAACTCTACTGACTTTAAACTCTGTGGAATCACTAATCTTACTTAAATTTCCGTTCCCTTTTACATTTAGTTAAAATACGAGAAAATATGTGAGAAAAGAGATATATTCGAAATCCCAAACCAAAACAGGAAATGAGGGAATTCATAGTTATCGGGGTTTTATCGCCAAATTGCTCCACCGTCGCCAATACCTTTGACCGGCGAAAGTCGTTGCCCGGAAAATATACGAAATATCTGCAATAGATTTGTATTTTTTGGGGTTACCAATTTAAAAAGAATATTTCATAGTATAACTTAGAATTAAAGGTGCACAATATTTTTTATAGGTTGTTAATGTCCAATTTTCCAAACCATCGCCAATACTTTCGAACGACGAAAGTTTTTATTTGGAATCTATACAAAATATCTGCAATATAAATTTATTATTCTATTTTGTGCCGAATAATTAAAAAAATTATAATTAAGGAAAGTTAAAGTCAAGTTAAATAAAATTAAAAGTTGATTAAAAGTACAAAATATAGTTATTAAATGTTTACAATATATTGGCGATGTTAATTAAATATTGGTGATAATCCAGACAATATAGGCCAATCTGTTGGCTACAAATCTGTGATTTGGCGAAAAAAAAACGGTGTTTGGCGATAAACCCCCAACTTCTAGTACTACTAAAACCTTACAAGTATTTTAATCAAAGCGCTTCTAAGCCAAGCTATCCCCCAACAATGCAAAATAAATGTTTAATGCTGCCTTTTCCAATTTTTAAAAGGTCCAATTCTTAAGATACAATATTAAATCAGCTTCGTTACCGCGATAAAATCTCGGGGATTCACGTTTCTCTTGGGTATGTAACAGTACTCGCCCTCTAGTGAGTTTTGGGAAAGAAAATTCCCTACTTTGCGATGACGCAAGGTTGCTAGGGAAAATGCGAAAGGGATTTTTCAGTGTTTTTGAATCTTAGTTTGAAATATGTGCGTTATATTTGTGCAACAGTTGTTTTGGTTTTGAATTGTTTTATAAAGGTTGAAAACTAAGCATGATTTTAAGTTTTATTTCAATGAAGTACAGCAGTTATGTGATAGATTAATAAGCACACGTTTATAAAAAAAGCAGAACGAAATTGTTAAAGGGATACGGTACCCAAAACATTATTTCTAGAAATAATAACATAAACTTGTAAATTCTAGTGGTTTTATATAATGTTCACTCTAAATAAACATTTTCTAGCCAGAAAAACAAATATTTTCAAGTAGTTTTTAATTTATTTTTTTTAAAAAGTCAACATTTTGAACTTTTTACTCCTCTTTCAATTTTGGGAATAACTCCACCAAACTTTTATAGTTTGTTTTGAGTACTATTTGTTCAAGAGCTGTGCATGGATTAAAAAAAAGTGAGCTACAGTGAAAAAGTAACATGAATTTATACTGAAAATCACAAAGAAATTAAAAATAGACCTTATTCCATGCACAATTTTGTGCACCATATTAGAACATAGGTATATTAGAACACAGGTTAAAAATTCCAAAATTCTAATTTAATTAGCAAAAAAGCCTTATGGATTTATTAAAAACACAAGAAATGAAAAACGCGAAACCGAGAAAAAAGGTTGAAAGCAGACAAAATACGTAACTTATAGGAATGACTCCAGAAAATATTTAATAACTTTTTTTCTATAGAAGATATCATTATTAAACTTTCAGTAAATGTTCAGAAAAATATTATGAATAATGAAAAAGTAAAAACTGAAAAATCGATATTTTGACCAATTTTTGGGTACCGTATCCCCTTAAATAATTAACATTATAAATTGCAAACAATCGCTTTAAGTTTGCAATAAAACTGTTTCAATAATTATTTCAATAACAAAGATAGCTATTTAATAACTTTATTTCAAAATATATTATTGTAATAATTTGAAATCAAAATATATTTTAATAGCATTATTGTAATTAATTTTGTTGCAATAAAATTATGGAAATAATTAAACTAATGATATTGAATATTTAATTTAATTTAGTGTGAATTATCGTCGCACTAGAGCTACACGAGGGCTATTGATGACGGGCGTTATATTTTAGAACGACAGTCAAGTGACGATATTATTGAATATTAAAATACCATCGGTGAAACCTTTTACTGTAGTGTAACTATGCTAAATAATGTTGTGAATAATGTTCCTTTTCTTTTGCTAAGCACAACCTTAATACAAAAATCTTTGAAATAAATAATGACTAAAATATATACCTATTTTAAGTTTCAGGTTACAGACAGTTGAGACATAAAATAACAATTTAGTAGCAACGCACAATTATTAATTTTACATTTTCGAAGAAAAGATGTCAGTGTTTTGGTTAAAGATTAGAAGTATTTTCTTTTGGGGATTAACACTTTGATATGATGTCTTATTTCGAGTTCGAAAGAATGAAAATATCCTTAAAAGTGTTTTAAGACTTCAAGGAAATGAATCGTTTGGATTTTATTTAGTTTATTTTAATTTGATTTGGAAAAAGTATTGAGATAGATGAAAGGAGTAGTTTTAGATGACAAAATATTTTTTAGAAAGAAAGTGCTATTAAGATGATACAAATTTAATTAGAATTCTATTTTAACAATCAGACAAAACTAGTTGGATTGAGTTAAATTAACTTCGTACCTGGGGCTGGGGAGCCCAGTCGGTTAGGCATTCGCCTAGCATGCGAAAGGTCCCAGGTTCGGGTCCGGGCATCGCCCAAATAACTGCCGACCTATAAACGGCCCATGTAGCCAAAAATGTACGACCAATAATACCCCGTGTAGAGGGAGTGCACGTTAAATATCCTTCAAAGTCCTAACGCTGCGTACGATGTCGCCCTTAACGGTTGCGTTGGGTGCCTACTCAGGTGTCGGCTCGTGACTTTACTGTGGTTCTAAAATACGACGCCCGTCGCCAATAGCCCTCGTGTAGCTCTAGTGCAACGATAATTCAAACTAAACTAAATTAACTTCGTACTACAGCTACACGGGTGCTATTGTCGACAGGCGTCATAACTTAGATCCACAGTTAAGTAAAGAGCCTATATACACCTGAATTGTCCCCCCCCCCCACGCAATATTTGCAATTCGTGTTGAAATATCACTTTAGTTTTTTAGGAATATTTTGAACTTAATCAAGAAAGTAATAGGTGAAATGAGTAGTTTTAGATAATTACAAAATCTTTTTCGATAGAAAGTATTTACCGAGATAAAAAAAAATTAGCTAGTTTCAGATAACCAGGCTCTTCCCAAATTTAATTACTGCACATTTTTTTTTAATCAATCTTCAGTTAGTGCTCTGTTTCAGAGCAGCTCAAGAGAGGGCTGAAACTTCGGTATTCCATATTCCCCGACTATTTCATAATACCCTCCTCTCCCCTATACAAAAAACAATAATTTGTTAGAATATACGTATTGTTGAACTTTAAGAAATGATAATTTTCTGAAGTTATAAATCTGTTTTGAATTATACTTATTTTAATATATATTTATACATGCGTCACCATATTTGGCATCGGAAACATACCTTTTGCCCTATTTGACTTACACCAATTTAAAATAAGATCTTCAGTTCTTGCCTAAAAAAATATCAGTGTTATTGTATGGAAAATCTGCTAATTTAATTTAATTAAATTAAACTTTTTATTTAAATATATTTTGTAATTATTACACTGTAGAATTGAATGGAAAAAATCGAATTGAATAGAACTGTAATTGAAACATTACAGCATTAAGCAAATTACGAATTATTTTTTTCGCAACCGCTTATCCATAGCTGTTTTCAGAAGATAAGATTATTTTATCATCTATTTGTTACAACTCCTTGAATAATCCAATTTGCTTTAGTTAATGTTTGATACAAAAACTTTCAAATAATTAAATTTCAAAACTTCACAAATCCCCTGCGCATGTTAAAACCATACCAAAATTATCAAATCCAAATATTATTTCACTTTTAAAATTTCCATTTTACTCTAATAATAATCCCCAACGAACTCCAATAATCTCCTTAAAACATTCAAAAGAACATATTTAAGATTATATTTTACTTCAAAATAATTCCATCTCAATTCCACAGAGGCTAAGTGTTCGAAACCCAAATTAAAAATCAAAAATTTCATCTGAAATTCAACCGCCCACTGTTTCATTGATTCTTGTGTGTGTGTGAATTGAAACTCCTAACATAAAATGTGCCAAGTCATCTGAAAGATTTCCCTAGACACTTCTCCTTTGACTAAAATAGTAAAGAAAGTAGCGTAAAGGGAAATTTTAAAATGAACTTGGCTTTCTTTTGTATTATTTGGCGCTTCTAATAGGCACATAATTCAATTAGGGCCACTTTTACCAGCGATAGATCGAACGAAAGAAGGACTGCTTTTCGGAAGTCGAAGTAATTATTGTATTTCTTTTTACTTCTTCCCAGAATCGAAATCCTGATGAAGGGTTTAAACGTTGATACGACTAATGAAGTTTTGACAGAGTCATTCAATAATGTTATATTCTACTTATCAAAGATTTATGGTGACATATTTTTAGAAATTTGGTTTATGCTTCAGGCTAAAGAACTGAATCACAGCTTGTGCAAGTTACAAGGACAAATACAGTCCCTGGACAAATTATTATACGCACTGCAAGATTTCATGTAAAATATTAATTACCGGGTGATATTGTACCGTTATATTATTTTAAATTGATTTGTTTTTTATTTTTATATTATCCAATCAATTACCGATTTATTTGACATAAATAAAACAGCATTAATTTAGAAAAGCATAAGTTTTAAAGAAAAGTTAAATTAATGTTAGTAAAAGTCAATATTTAGTTGAGCCACATTTAGCCGCTATCAAAGCTTTAATTCTGCGCGGCATGCTATCCATGCAAGACTGTACTGTCTCCTGCATTTGAGGATGATGATACCACACATAAATAATCTTATAATAAATAATTAATATAAATTAATCTTAATCAAAATTAATCATAATAATCTTAAAATAAATACAAATAATGCAGTCTACAACAATTCTTTTAAATAAAAATCAATAATTACTAACATTAATTTCACTTTTCTTTAAAACTTAATAAACTTATGCTTTTCTAAATTAATGCTGTTTTAGTTATGTCAAATAAATCAGTAATTGATTAGATAATATAAAAATAAAAAACAAATCAATTTAAAATAATAAAACGGTACAATATCACCCGGTAATTAATATTTTACATGAAATCTTACAGTGCGTATAATAATTTGTCCAGGGACTGTAGGGCAAAATGAAGAAATATTTTAGTTTTAGGAGTTCCTCAACATTCTGAATCGATTGAAGATATAGTTAAAAATTCAGATTTCCTCATTGCATAATTGATTTTCTCCCATTGTACTCTGAGGTAGTGTTTTAATCTAAGCTGTTGACTGCGGGATTTCGACATCTTTATTCCCTGAGAGATCGGGATTTTGTGGATTTAGACGGAGAAAATAACCTGCAACCGAAGTGGATTGGAGTCAATACTAGTTTCAGTGTTCTTTTATCTTCTTTATTTGATAGTTAGTAATAGTTACGTCTGATACAGTGACACAATATATATAGTATAGCTTTAACTTTGTTTGAAATAGGGTACTTGTCTAAAAGTTTTTTATTGGCTTAAAATATTCTTATGCCAAAAATGTTAGACCCATATTTTTTTTTTTTCAAATACCCCATAAAAAGGGGACAAAATGAATTTTAAAATTAGGACGAAAAATCACTCCCGAAAAGGCTTTGTGGCTGTCACGTGGTATCTATGATGTCACTAGTAACTATAAACAAACTTTGAAACACCATTTTGGAATTTACTTTAAGCAAATTTGAACTATTCGCTTCTGTAAAACCTCCACCCATTATCTATATAATTCTTATTTTAATAGTAAGTTAGATTAAAACCAATTTAATTACAAAAAAAAGCATTACACCGGTTTGTTTATACATACTAGTGACGTCAGCCAAATCGACGAGTTTGTGATCACGTGACGTACCGATGAAAAAAAAAGACATTTGAAAATGATTTTTATAAATTATTTAAAGATTTATTTTGCAAAAAAATATATACGTTTGTTATATTTGGGTTCAAACTATAATTTAATTAATATTGGAAGGCATTTTAGCGATACTGTCAAGTACCCTATTGATTTTTTAGTAGAAATTGGGTTGTAATATTTTTCTTTGATAGCTTGGATCAGCATAGTAGAATATATTGCCTGGGAACAGGTTTACCACCACACAATATCTATATAATATACCTTGTCATATTTAATTTAAATTATTTCTTTCAAAAATTTAATGGTACTTTGTTCGTTAATAATTTTTATCTCCTACTATTTGCTCTTTCGTTTTTTCAAAGTTAGTAATAGCTTTGGGCTGCGAAGAAATCAATAGTGTATTATTCAATACTTTTGCAAGAAAATTTATTACTGTAGTTTTTTTTAAAAAGTTATAGTTTTTCTAAGGCAGTCAAAAAATATCATATAATGCGAGTTTTATAATTTTTAGTGAGAAAATGCATTTTCTGTATTATTTCTAATATTGTTTAATATACTTAAGGAAAGTTTTACAAAGATGTGTTGTCTATCAATAGTTTTTTCCGGTCTGATACAGTTTTATTTGGTACAGTAACAAATGTTCTATCATATTTTTATTCATACATATGTGTGCATATTTTAGTCTTTTACTCTTCAAAAAATAATGTAAATAAAATACTAAAACACAACCATAATTTTAAACCTAAATTAACTATGCAATTAACTGATACTAGTGGCGGCCCTTATATCACGTATACATTTCTGTTTAGTTTAGTTTAGTTTGAATTATCTTCGCACTAGAGCTACACGAGGGCTATTGGCGACCGGGCGTCGTATTTTAGAACCACAGTCAAGCGACAAGCCGACACCTGAGTAGGCACCCAACGCAACCGTTAAGGGCGACATCGTACGCAGCGTCGGGACTTTGAAGCATATATTTAACGTGCACTCCCTCTACACAGGGTATTATTCGTCGGACATTTTTGGCTGCACGGGCCGGCAGTTATTTTGGCGATGCCCGGACCCGAACCTGGGACCTTTCGCATGCTAGGCGAATGCCTAACCGACTGGGCTCCCCAGCCCCCAATAAATGTATGTATAATATAACTTACTTTCATATTTTTTTTTACATAACCCTATAAGATATGGTTTACGTTCCATCATATTTTTATTCATACATATGAATGCACTCATATAACTTGCATCACTCAAATGTGCAGTCCGAATTCAGAACATATAACTCTTGAAACTTATGACATACTTTAAAAGTGGACACCCTATGCAGCGCTGGATTTTCCGACACATTTAAACTTTCCTTCTTCTGAAATACGTTTTCGAATTCGATAGGTTGAAAGAGATGCATGTTTTTCTTTTATAAAACGGTTTTACATTTAAATTGATATTACTAAACATTGTTATTAATAACTAATAACGTATTAATGTAAAACACAATATAGTTAAACTCATAGTTTCCTTGCACAGAAGCCACGACCATGGGCGGAGCTAAAAAACGCGCGGAGCAATCAGATGAAGAGAATATTTCATCCGTTTTATTTTGTCTTTATCTGATTGTTCCCCTCGTTTTATAGCTCATCTCATGGTCGTGGCTTCTGTTCAAGAACTAGAGTTAACTATAATATGTTTATAAATAATATATATATATAATGATATATACTATAATATATATATAAATAAATATATATATATATTAATTATAATATAATATATAATGTTACCACTCTTCTACACGAAGAGTATCAATGAAGAGATACCAATGATAGCCGCTGGAAATATTCCTACTTACTATCAGTTATCATAAAAATAGGGTATAGGATAAAATAGTAAAAATAGAATAGGATTTTTACTTAATTTTTTTTTTCATTTTTTACAAAAAGTGTTTATTTTTTTTATAGTTTGATAGCAGATAGTCCATAGTCAGCCCAAAGCAATACATATGCCAATTTATCCTATCCTACTGGGATCCCCAGCCCCTTTTCTAACATTGAGCAATCCATCAAGTATTTATAAACAGTTGATACAACATTGTCAACTTAACTCAAAGCGCCCCTGGCATTCAATGCACCTGACAGACATGCCTACTTGCATTTCCTTTTGGAAAACTTGGTTGTCATAGCAACGCAATGATATTTGAGAGCTTGATATTTTTGAAAGTATGTATAGGCTTTGCGTGGGTGGGTATGAGGGAATTATTTCTTGAAATCGGGAAAATGAGAGGTCTGGTTTATTTGAATTAACGCCATTCTACACTGCTCAAAACAAATAGGGGAACGCATGGTTTAAACCCTTTCACCCCTAATGATTCCATTTAGTATCATGAGCTTCCGATTTTTTTCTCACTGAGTTGAGCTCGAACTTATTTATTGTTAGATGGAAGAATCGTGTCTTTTGAAGAATTAAATAATGATTGTTTTAATTAAATGAAAATATGAAAAACATGGTAAAATATAATTCACTCCCAAACAATTGTATGATATAAATTGACTCTAAATTCTTCACGCTTGCATTCTTAGATGCTTAAAAATTGATTTACTTTTTTTTAAAAATAAATTTTTGAAAAAATTATTGTTACAATTTATTCAAAAGTTAGGATTCCAATATTTCCCCCCTTAAATTTTTAGTTAAAAAATTAAGAATTTTTTCCCTGATTTTTACCATTTCATTCTGGATGAATATTGAATCTATTTCACAATTTTTTTTTTATAATAAAAAAAGAAGTTGGAACTGAAAGGGTAAACAAAAGTAAGCAAAGTGCTCCCCTAATTGTTTTGAGCGGTGTAAATATGAACCATATACTGGTATACAATCTGGCGTCAAGACATCAATTTAGTTGTTTCCAGTTTAAAACCTTCTGAACGTTGGAACCAGCTTTTTCTGTTGTTACTATTACAACAGTTTTTTCAGCATTAATAATAAACTATAAAATTTAAAAATACATTTTTATTAACATGTTATTTTTTTTTCAGGTGGAAAAGATTTCAAGATCATATTTTCATAAATAAACCCAATTCTGAAGTTCTTTTTCAATTCTTTTTTTTTATAAAGTTCTTAATAATATGATTGATTCTACTTACATTACTAGTACTATAAAATTAAATGTGCCTTCTAGAGTAACACGTAATCGTGGTTTGTTTTATTTGAATTCTAATCGGATTAACTGTATTTTAAATATTCGTCTATATAAATTTTATAAAACTTATTACAGTGTCTGAGGAACTGGATATATTTTGTATGCATTTTAATGTTTTTAAAGCTAATTGTCGGAGGCTATTCTCTGAATTGTTTTTCTTTTTTTTTTTTTTGTTTTTCATTGTCTTTTATGATGTACATTGTAATTGGATTTTTTTTCTGTTATGTGCATCTGAAACAAACAAATAAATATTCTTAAACAATAGTTTCCTTTAAGAACAGTTTTATATACATACTTCAGTTAATTAGCTTAATAATTAACATTCTATTTTATTTTGTATTCATTGTTAAACATCAATTGTTTTATTAAGCTTACAAGGCAAAAAAAAATACTTTTAAATAAAATAAACTAGCATCATAACCAAATAAAAAATATGTCATTTGATATAGTTTTATAAAAACAAGAGTTCAAAAAGGAAAATAACATAGAAAAAAAGTTTTCAAATTGTAACAATTTGAACTTTTTTTAGTTTTCTCCTTAACAAAAAAACTATTTTAATAAATGTACAATTCAAAAAGTAAAAAAAAAAAGTAACATTATATCATTAAACTATAAAAAGTAAAAATAATTATTAAAAAAAACTTGAATAAATAGTGTTAAGAAATTAATTCTTATTTTTTTAACGTTCCTCAATTAAATAACTTTTTTTAACCTTTAACTTTCTGCATTCGCGTTAAATCTGGCAATTGTTTTTGGAATCCTGGCAATTATACTTTCAAGCGTATTTTTATTTCTCTTTAAAAAAAATCTGGCGTTATAATTGCAGCATTTTATTTACAGAAGACTTGATCTAAGCAAAATTTAATTCAAGAACTACCGGGTGAAGCCCCAACGTGGAGATAAGAATACGACAGTAATGTTGCCAATTCAAAAACCAATACAAAAACAGGTTTGCTAACATGAAGCCATTGATCGCTTCAATATTAAGCCCAAAACAAACGCTTGGCGACTTATTTGCCGGCAACTACGCTATGGTTTGAAAAGCTAGTTGAAATGAAATTATAAACAAGGTTTGTAGAGCTCTGATCAAATAAAATTCCCACTAGTGATTATTTCGGTGGTTATTTATCGTAGAGAATCGGACCTTTTTGTTTTTGTTACTACAAAACATTCTAAATTGATTACAAAACAAAAACAAATACAAAATACAACACACACTACGATCTGAACTGGCCAATAGTCCATGAGTAACTCTAACGTGATGCTAATCCAATCCAACCAATGCAAACACAGGTTTGTCAAGTCAATTGCACGCTTGAATAATCTTTTATTTCCACTTGAAAGCTTTCAGGCGGCTTCAAGAGTTCTTCTCGCCAAGCATTTCAACGTATTCCTATCTCTAGACCGGTGCCGCTTTTACTTGCCTCACCCTGTATAATGTCGTTTTGAAGTCAAAAAGGCGTTATTAACGTTTGTTCATTAAATTCCCATGCTTTTGCAGTTAAGGATTAAAAAAAAGGTCAATTACAAAAGATGCCATATGATAATTTAATCAGTGATGCAAAAAATTTTATTGTGTTTAATTTGATACGGAAGTTGCAGTTTTTAATAAAGTTAAAAGAAAATACTTAGTTTAAAAACGATTTTAAAAAAGTGTGTGTTCATTTATGCTCTTACATATTAAATAATTTTGTTAGGCTTACGCATGATGAATTTTTGATTTTTTTTTTATAACAGAGAACCTGTAATAGATACAAAAAAAAAGAGTAAGCCACTTATTTATTTCAAAAAAGTAGTTTCAAAATAAAATTAATTTAAGTATTCATAAAATTATTTTGAATGTTATTATTTAGAAACAAAAAATAAACAAAATGTACAGACAATATAAGTTTTAAATAATTGAACTAGAGTTTCCGAAGATAAAATTAACACGCATTTGAATAAACTATTTTTATTTTGCATTTTTCATGGAATTTGTTAAAAAATTGCATTGTTTTCGAAATTAGATAACCAATTGTGTGAATACAGAATTAAAAAAATGTGTAGTATGGACGAAAGAACAGGAACTTTTAGCCTAAAATCATTTTAAACTTATCTTTTGCATGGCGTAAGATAAAGAATTCAAATAATTATCTTAGCTAAGTAAATACTTTTGTTAAAAAATACAGACATGGGGACGAAATGGAATAGTTTCAATAGCAAATAATACGAATTTCCAATTAAACAAAAAAATTTGCACTTATCGTATATCATAGTATTAATAAAAGGAGGTGATATAAACAACAAAATTGGTCTCTGACGTTTTAGTGTTCTTATTTCTAGAATGTTTTACTTAAAAATTCGCAAGAAAATTCATATTGGTTCAGCACAAGTGCGCAGTAAAATATTAGCAAAGCATAATATTTTTATGCATACAAATTTGGACTTGAAAAAAAAATATTTTCTAGAATTTTAAGCAATAGCCTATCAACACCTACGTTTTATTCCCAATACATTTCATTTCATCTAATATTACCCTTTGGTAAAATCTAAAACAAATCTAAAAGTCATCACCCCCCAAAAAACAATGCAAGTTACACTAACATCGATTCAAAACCCCTCAATCGATAGAGCAACTCTCATCGTTTATTTTTATCCCGCAACCCTAATTACAATATCACTTTAAAATGAAAACAATATCGATTTCTCCCTAAAAATCAATCTGATAACATCTCCGCAAGAAATCAGTCTCTTGGAAAACCTACCACCGTACCCGGTAAGCCACCCTACACAAATTGTTGTAAACATGGAGGTTTAAAATGCTGGTGTTGTCCATGGGGAAAATAATGTACAGACGGGTTTGCCAATATTGAAGCCGTGATTGCTTATGCGATGTACCAGAACAAACTCTTGGCGATTGATTTGGCGATGATTTTATAACGATCCCTGCTTTTACAACAATAATAGACGTGTAGCTGCCTCAGTAACCCATAGTGTACCAAAAGGATACTCAAGGTGGAGATGAGTTACCTCGGCTTATGTACTACCATAAACGTTGTAATCAAGAATAGTGGTAGGAACGAGATGGTAAATCAGCGCCACCTAGTTATTGATGGAATATTGAGGTTGTGGGTGTGGTGAACAGCCACACCACTCCCCTCCTAGAAACGAGGTAAGGAACCTTGCGCAGGTTGCTTCGCTGTGCATTGTGCTGCGGTCGAGTTGCGTGCCAGCGTTGGCCGTTGAGTTGCGTGCAGCGTTGAGTGCATTAGCAGCGAGTAGCTAACCGTGGTTGAGCGCATCGTAGCAGGAGCATCGTTGGAGTGGGTGACGATCATCACGTCCGGGTCACCACTGTAGCTGCCTCGGTAACACATAGTCTACCAAACGGATCCTCAAGGTGGAGATGAGTTACCTCTGCTTATATACTACTATTAACGTCGTAATCAAGAATAGTGGTAGGAACGAGATGGTAAATCAGCGCCACCTAGTTGTTGATGGAATATTGAGGTTGCGTGTGTGGTGAACCGCCACAGACAATTAAAACAGGGCGGGGCGTGGTTTGTTTGTGGGAAAGAAGACAATGCTTGGCATAACTGTGGCGTTCTGACGTCATGAACTTTCTGGTTTAGACGATTTAGCTGTTGGGTGGTTTGTTTGGAATGCTAAGACAATGACATTCGTAACTGTGACGTCAATATATGCGTGGTCGTCCCAGTAGTCCAATCATTATTATTATTTAAAACTATAATGTAAATGAACAATTTAACAGCGTTTCACAATTCTGCAACAGCATAACTTTGGTTTAAATGGCCTCTGGAACTGTCATTTATCCAAAAGTCCATATAGTAATTATTTACAAAAAAATTAATTTCAAGAACTTGAAACAAAATAAAAACATTCAGGAGGTCCTTATAGCTTTTACTGAAAAAAATAAATTTAAAGTAGAACAAACGGGAGTCATTTTTTTAAAAAATTTAAATCGAATACAATGAGTTTACACTTTGACCAATTCTTCAGACGGTAAAATTCATGCACCCTACCTCACGAAGTTAGTCTTCAGACACACTCCCATTCGTTTATTTGCTGCATCACAACAATTTGGCGACATTTAGTTGCCACCACTTACTTCTCGCCAACATCTCATCTCATCCAATCCCCCACTATTCTCAAACGGGAAAGGGTGCATTACTTCCCCCCCCCCCCTCTTAAGCCCTATCCGACATTCCACGAAGGGGTGTAGATGATAAATTACAGACGATTAATTAACACCAAGAACCCCGGAACCTGACCACAAGGGTGGATCAATCGATTATTCACGCAATCTTCATCGGAATCTTTTGGTATAGAGGCTCAACAGCTGGGTTGGTGCTTAACAAAGGGTTTTCAAGGGTGAAGGGTTTTGACCATAGCAAGATGTAGTGTTGTTTCATGGATGTCTTGGAAATGCTTGATTGATATAGTTGGAGATACGTTAAGATATACTCACATTTATGACATATTAGCTATCTATTTTTATTATATTTATCGTTATATTACTATTATTATTATGAGTATTTCACTTCACCCCGTATGTTTTAGCGTGGACACTGGTTTAAATTTCACCATTTTTTAAAAAAATTATTATTTATAATAAAAAAACATGTGTGGTTATAAAGCTAATGAATATAGTGTTCAGAGACACATTTAAGCACTTAATTACTTATCATTAGCTTTTCCAGACCTTTTGTTATTTAAAATTTATTATCAAAAAAATATCAATAAAACATCTGTTATTTTCTATTTTTATATGTCTATTATATCCTTCAAAAACAAACTTGATAAATATGTGTTCAGAGCAATTTTAAGTAATATAATATTTCTTACTCTAAAATCAATTAGTACACATAAACAATTTGTTAGCTATTTTTTCAAACATGCAATATGATTTCCGTAATAGCGACAACTTTGGAGATCTGTTGTGATTGTACAATGTTTTGACTCTATATTTTTTACAAGTTAAGAATATTGGTTGAATCATATATTCTTTGATTTTAAATACTTTTAATTAAAATATTTCCTAAGTTTTAATTCTGAGTTCGATTACGTGCATATCTTCTTTACGTAAAAATAGCACGTGAATATTTTCAACCAATGAGAATATGTTTATCCGTTCAAAAGCATAGCTTGATAAAATGGCGTCATATTTTTCGAAGTAATATAACAATGTCTACACCTAAAATCACATTATATTAGTTTTTTAAAGCTTGCAATGTAATTAAATATAATATACCGCAAGGTACTATTTCATTTGGCTGGCGCCAACCGTAATTTTCTGGCAGCAAAACACAGTATACACAGTAAAATGTTACATTGGAACTATCCCGTATGGTTGGCGGTTGTACATTTTTGGCGATATTATCGCTTGCTCCAACACAAAATAGAAATGTACCGACCACTAAAGTAAAAATAACACGGTGTGCCGTGCAGGTAAAACAATGATTTGGCGTGAAATATTTCTAAGTTTAGAGTTATTAGAGTAAGTTGCAAACAAAATAAAAGACAAATTGCATCGGAAAGCTACTTTTGTTGTACATTCGCAACGTACTGTTTGATACACAAGTGGTATCGTTAAAAAAATTTAACTTTAATTTCGGAATATTTGAAAAACAAAACCATTGTGATTGTTAAGATTTATACTAGTGCTATTTGTTCTTACCCACGTGACTTGTATTTGATCAGCTTTGTGACTGACTATTAATACATAACATGCATTATCAAATACACACCACTGTATACACGGCCAACTTCAATAACAAGGCCAGAGAAGCTCTCCCAAACATGAGCGTAGGCTGAAATTTTGACGTCACTGTTCCCAGTGCCGAAGATCGAGAAACTAGTTCGGACGCATTCGGAACCCTAAAAATGTGGTCAGCCGTGAACAAGTGGTTCCGAACAGCTTTCGAGACAGGTTGTCTTCATCTTCGGAACAAAGTCACTCGGAACTATGACGTCAAAAATTCCGTCCCCGAGCTTGTTTGGCCTTAGTAGTTGAGTAGGCCGTGCTCTATACGGTTAACCGACAAATAAGGTCATCATCAGCTGTGACTCACATACAACAGGCTATTCATTCGACTGCATTTAAAACAATTGAGAAACAACAGCATTGTGATAGTGAAGAGCTATATAAATACTACTTGTTCGTACCCACGTGATTTATATCGTTCGGCTTTGATACTGCCTGTTATTATATCGGCGGAAGTGCTGAGGTTTGGGACAGATTTAGATTTTTAATTTTAATATTTTTTTATAAACCGATTATTTAAATATTTTTGGTATTCTTCTTTAACAAAATCTTGGCTATACTAAGACATTTTTAAAAGATTTTTTTCTCTACTATTTAACCCCACAGGTACGATGTCTCCAGGTACGTCCACTGTCCTCAGGTACGACTTTAGTGATGTACCTGGGGACAAGATGAAATGTACCAGAGGACAAGGCACGATGTATCTGAGGACAGTGCTCAAAATTGGCTAAAACAGGATGCTGTCGTACAAATAAGAAGTCAATTACATTTTTTGACTTTGTATAGAGTGACATCTTTATTCTTTTAAAAAATCTTGAACTTTTCCTTTTTCTTAATTCCAAAAGTTTTTCCAAATACATTTTATACAATTGACGAATACACTTAGCATGTTTTTTTATTTATAAAAAAACTAATAAATGTCAGTAATTACCAATAATCGGAAATATAGTAAGTTTGTTGTAATTTTAAATAATAACTTTATTTTTCAATAACATAATTTGCAAACTTGCAAAGTAACATATAAACGAAAAAAATAATTAAATCTACCCAAGATTATAAGAATAAAAAATCATAGGAAAAGATAACTGCTGTCCACGTCTTGTGGCTCGGCCAACATTTGGTGCTGGAACCCTTTAGAATTATATCATCTCTATATACTTCAAAATTTTTCAGCATCTTTTTCAGTTTTAGTAAATTTATTCAAATTTTCAATAATTTTTTAGGTATTCTACAATAAATTCATTACCATGTACATCAATAATATTGGAGTTAATTAAAATCCTTCAAAAGTATTTTTGCTTTATTTTTACTTGGAGCAGACTTTTTGATTTTTATCGTTTTCTGTTTTTTTTCTGTATAATCGGTAAAAATGAGATTTCCCTTTATGTCTGCCTCTCTAGGTTTGTTTTCGTAGAAGGTGTTTTGGAAGTTGTCAAATTTTTTCGAGAGATACAAAAGAGTAGGACTTTTTCCTCTGATCGAAATTTGAGGACATTTGAGAAATCGAAGAAACGGTAGTAGGTACAGTACACAACAAAATGCAGTGCAGCAGAAAAATATGTTGTACCTAGGGACTTCCCTAGGTACAGCCTAAATACTGTCCCAAGGAACAGCACATCAGGTAATTTCTTAAAACGCGTTTTTACACGAAAGTGTTAGTTTAAAAAAAACTCAAATAGGATTAAAAATAACTTCAAACATGGCTTATTAAGTAGTACTAACAAGAGCGTTCAATAAGACTATACCGACACGTAATACAAAATATAAAATGATAGTAAAAGTAACGATGTGTGAAATCAATAAATCCTGTTTATTATGCCAGCGTTAGCTTTCGGCAACGCCTTTTCAACAAGAGAAGATAAAGTTTTGTTAGTAAAGTTGCCACTAAAAATACAGGATTTTTTTTGTTTCCCCTAAAACGAGTTATTCCGCATGTCCCCAGGTACAACTGTCCCAAAGCTGAGCACTTCCCCTCCTACTGTATATTTTTATGATATAATGCACACACACACACACAATACTTAACCGGTAAATTAGGTCACCACCAAATGTGACTCACAGACATTAAGTAAAACCGATCAATTTGAGAACATTTGAGAAACAACAATTTAAGTGTTATGAATTGTATAAATATTACTTTTTCTTACCCGCGTAACTGATATTAGGCCAGCTTTCATGTTTATCATCGCCTATTATTATATTAAGTGTCTGATCAAATGCACACCATGATTTACGGTTAACCGACAAATAAGGTCACCTCCAGCTGTTATTAGGTTATACAGTTTTTGACTGTCTATTTATATAGGCTCCGAAGAGCTTTAACCCAGCCAATTACGCCTCGTAATTTAGAACCCTGGTCAAGTGACAATATTTCTATCTTCCAAGGAGACTAAACATAGCCAATTAAGCATCGAAACTTTGAATCCTAGTTAAGTGACGAGGTCGACACCTGAGCGGGCACTCAAAGTAAACTAGTGGCTGTTCTTGAAGAGAAGCCGTGGGGAGCCTAGTGGTTAAGATCTAGGTCTCAGGATCGGAAGGTCCCGCGATCGAGTCTCGGCACCACTGAAGACCCACCGAGTATATGCGGAGTACGTGCTCGTTAAATCTGTTGGGTCCGAAAGTCCTGTGGTCGGTCATTGCGCAGTTTACCACGGGTACAGGTCCCTGGAGACTATTTCCCTCCCCTTCAGGGACATGTCTAAATTGTAGAGGTGGCGATAGATGACAGCATCTGTCTTGTTTGTGTGTGTATGTCGTGTCCGTCTTTCTTGACGAAGGTTTATAAGCGGGTCTTTGTGACCAAGAACACAAGCCTGAAAATATATGTCTACCAACCAACTCTTCTTGAAGGCTTGTTGGGGACTTTTGACTCTATAGATTTAGTGAGCATTTATGTCATAGTGTACTCAAAACAATACACACAACACAAATATATATGCCCATGCCGGGATTCAAACCCGTGACGTTCTGACTGCCTGATGGATAGCTCTCTGACCATTCAGCCGCCCAGCCGGCACACACACAATTCACAGACAATTAGCTATTCACTCTAGGATTTAATAACAATTTGGTACCAAAAACATTGCGATTGCTATAAATTATACAATTATTACTTGTTCTGCTCTTGTCATGCTTTACAGTTAACTTACAAATAAGTTCACCACCAGCTGTGACTCACACACAATAAATCCATTCACCCGACCAAAACAATTCACCATCGATTCACCACAAATCACACTTAAAAGATCCATTCTCCTAAATGGCTATTACATCCCACTCTCTACATTAAATCAAATCCAAGCAAACCAAATCCAGTCCACATATCCTCCATACAGCCAACTCGGTACCTATGCTCGGTACCAAGTACAATTGAGAGGGTTACAAAGGGGGATTATCCACGGTCCCCCTTTCTGGAGATTTTCTGCTGTCACTTACACGGGTATAACAATTACAGGCATCAATTGCACGCGGAGGCGAAATTACTAGCCCTTTTGGCTGGGTTTAAATCCCACCACGGAAAGATGGAGGATAACTTCGTATGGGTGCACGCAGGAAAACTTATGTTCACTTTCAATACCAAAAAAAGTATTTTTCCTGAATATTAAACGTTTTTTTTTCTCTTGATTTTCTTCATGTGTCATGCTCAAAATTGAAGATATTATCTGAACAGAATATAAAAAAGTTAAAAAAAATAAGGTATTATAGAATTTTCTACAAACCAACAATGAAAAATAAAACTCTTGTCTCGAAAGTGGGTGGGTTGATACATATATACTCCGGCTTGTGTGCTTGATCAGAGACCCGCTTATAAACCTTCGTCAAGTAAGACAGACACAGAAAGAATTTTTACTGTCACAGAGAGAGAGATTACACCCAGGGCAAAGGCGGGAATCGAACCCGCACCCGGTACAGTGCGCAGACTGTTAGCGGAGGCAGCTATCTTAACCACTCGGCCACCCGGGCCCCGTCTCGAAAGTACCGGCAAGCATTCATTTTAGTTGAGTTGAACATGAGTTGAATCATCATCTCATTAAAGCTAAACGAGGGCTATTGGCGACGGGCGTCATAATTTAGAACCATAGTCAAGGGACAAGTCAACTACTGATCAGACATTCTGACGATATCGTACGCAGTTTCAGTACTTTAGAGCATATTTAACATGCACTTCCTTTTCACAGGACCTCATCGGTCTTTTGACTGCACAGACCGTTTATAGGTCAAGGCAAGCGCCTTGTAGACATGGGCTCCCCAGTCGCCCTATGAAGAGCTCAAGTGCAAAACAAGTTAAATCACTTTTTAGAAAAAATTGAGTTTGTTAGCTTTTCATACAGTTATTGTAGGAATTGATCCAGCAACATTTTGATTTGCACAAAAAAAGTGACTTTTGACAAAAAGTGAAAACTTTTTTGTGCAAATCAAAATGTTGGTGGATCCCTTCCTACAATACCTGTATGAAAAGCTAACCAACTCAATTTTTTCCAAAAAGTGATTTAACTTGTTTTGCACTTGAGCTCTTCCTATCATAAAGATATAAAAGGAAATGTATAGTGGCACTCGCATTTATACCCCCACACAATGGGTAATTGTGGTCGCCCCCTGGTAAATGGACAATTTACTGCTTGGATCGCCACGACTCCCTAAGTTGGATTCCTGCTGGTCCCGATGTGTTGGATAATTGCAATGCTCGGAATTTCCTATCGCTATTTAAATAGTCTCGGGGTGTATCAATGGATTTGCATTTACTTGAATGGGGGTTTGGTGTTAAAGTTGTCCAAAATGATCCATGTACCTTGGTCAACAGATGTATGGGCTTGTGTATGTTATTGTGCAAGAGGCATCGTGTTAAATTATCTATTTTGAGGGAGTAAATAATTGGAAGTAATTAACATGATATATAATTGGCTCGTTTCAGGCGACGCAGGTGCTTTCAGTGTTCATTTCTGTGCTTCTAGTTTTCATTCATGAACTTTCTACGGCCAGTAATACCGACTGGTGGTCTGTATCCCTTGTGTTTGGTGGTTTTTACACTTTCTACCTGAGACGCAGTTGCCAGGTAACGCCGGAGAAGGCATCATAGTTCATGGCCCATCTCAATGACAGGGTAAGGTAAGGTAGTCGTTTCCGGCTGCCTATTTCTAGCCTCCTTCAGGAGCTTTAACACAGCCAATAACGCCTCGTACTTTAGAACCCTGGTCAAGTGACGAGGTCGACACCTGAGCGGGCACCCAACGGAACTTCGAGCGACATCGTACGCTAACGCCGTCGGGACTTTGGACTCCACAGATTTAACGAGCACGCCTGTCCCTGTGTACTCGGGCCCATCCGTGATGAGGATTTTCTACTATTTCCAGCACAGATCCGATTTATAGGATGACTGGCAGTAAGTGGGATTCGAACCCCCGCACTCCTGAGAAGGTTGAACCTCTAGGCTGATGCCTTAACCACTCGGCCACGGACGGGCCCTCTCAATGACAGAGCTGGGCTGGCCTTTACCCATTTGACATTGATTCAGTATTCGCAGATCGAGAAAAAATATTTTTATTCATCACTTCTGTTGCCACTACGTTCGGTTAGGTTGAATTATCATCGCCCTAAATCTACACGAGGTATATTGGCGTTGGGAGTCATATTTTGATACCTTAGTCATGTGACTGGGCCGACACTTGAGTAGGCACCCTACACATTTTTTAAGGCCAACAACGTCGGGACTTTTAATATGCCCTCTCTCTACACTCTTAAAACAAACGAGCGGTTTTAACTCAGTCTGAGTTAATTTCCACTCCTTTCCGGTGCCGAAAATGCACTTCTCCTATAGGAGTGAATTTCACTCTTTTTCGGTGTGGGTAAAAGAAATAAAAGAAAACAATCTGCGTCCTACACTCTTAAAACGAGCGGTTTTAACTCAGTCTGAGTTAATTTCCACTCCTTTCCGGTGCCGAAAATGCACTTCTCTTATAGGAGTGAATTTCACTCTGTTATTTTAAGAGTGTACGCGAAGTTATTATTCGTTAGACCTTTTAGCTGCACAGACCGTTTATAAGTCAACAGTTAATTTGGCAATATTAGGGCCCGAACCAGGGACTTTCGCGTGAAAGATATTAACGACTGAGCTCCCTAATTGTAATGGTCCGAATTTGCTATCGCTATTTAAATAGTCTTTAGTATATCAATGGCTTTGCATACACTTGAATGGGGGTTCGGTATGAAATGTGTCAAAAATGATTCATGTACTGCAGGAATGCGTAAGGGTCAACATATGTATGTTATTGTGCAAGTGGCAGCTTGTTAAATTATCTATGTTGTAGGAGTAAATAATTGAAAATAATTAATGTGTGACATAATTGGATTGTTTCGGGTGACGTATTTCATTCCTGCATCTCCTATGAAAAGATATAAGATCGGTGTTCTGTTCCCACGTGAAAATTCCAATTATTCACAGATCGAGGGTCGAAGATGAATTTGTTTTAATTCAGCATACGTGTTGCCACTTAAGTTAGTTTAGTTTGGTTTAGTTTGAATTATCGTCGCACTAGAGCTACACGAGGGCTATTGGCGACGGGCGTCGTATTTTAGAACCACAGTCAAGTGACGAGCCGACACCCGAATAGGCACCCAACGCAACCGTTAAGGGCGACATCGTACGCAGCGTTAGGACTTTGAAGGATATTTAACGTGCACTCCCTCTACACGGGGTATTATTCGTCGGACATTTTGGGCTGCACGGGCCGTTTATAGGCCGGCAGTTATTTTGGCGATGCCCGGACCCGAACCTGGGACCTTTCGCATGCTAGGCGAATGCCTAACCGACTGAGCTCCCCAGCCCGCCACTTAAGTTAGAATAGGCTGAATTATCATCACACTAGAGCCACACTAGTTCTATTGGCGACCGGCGTCATATTTTGGAACCACAGTCAAATGACGAGCCTACGCATGAGTTCGCCCCATATGCAACTTTTATGGGCGATATCGTACTCAGCGTCGGGACTTGGAGAATATTTGACGTACACTGCCGCTACTCAGAGTATTATTCGTCGGACGTCTAGGGCTGCACAAACAGTTTATAGGTCCTTAGTTATTTATGCAATACCCGTTTCCGAACCTGTGACCTTTCGCATGCAACCCAAGCGTTTTACAAACTGGGCTCCCGAGCCAAAATGTACTTGTGAATAATACATAAAATAGACTGGTAAAGTTAACTTTTTTGCTTGTTACGAAAACATTAGTTGTTACGAGTTACAAATTTTTTTAGTGAAGTTATATACATATATGTACTACAAACAAATGTGTTTGGCCTTTTTACAGTACCATTTGTAGTAAAATTTCCAAAATATTTTCTAAGAAAAGTTATTTTACAACATTTTTTTTTTGTAATGGCTACAAATTTTCTTATAGTGCTCACAATTTGTAAACCATATCCCCTCTCATATTTTCTTATCAATACTATACAATCTAAGACAAAATTCATAGACGAATTCAATCATTTTACATTCTTATAATCAATCCAATTACTTTACATTCATTCATTTTACATTCATAGCCACGAGTTTCTCCAGTTGATGATCCGATGATTTATTCAGTTTTCGGCATATTAATGCTCGATCACGACTCTATCTCCATAGCTCACTGCCTATATTCATTAATTGAATTAAATTGTCAAGACTTAGTAGTTACACAGCAATGCTATTAACATACGAGTAATATGGGATCAGAATGTTATTGGGGGGGGGGGGGGGTTACGTTGCTTCGAAGTAGTTTTAAATCTAATTCACGTTTGTGAATTTGAATTTTAAATTATTCGGATCTGACACTGAATGTGAAATTAACCTGTTTATGTATTTGTTGCGTTTTAATGACGCGTTGTAAGTGGGTATGTTTTAGGTCTTGAGTGGCAACAGGAATGCTGAATTAAACTAGATTTTTCTCCAGCCTGTGTTTTTAAACTATTGTTAAGGGGATCGGTAACCAAAACATTATTTCTAGAAATAATAACATAAACTTGTAAATTATAGTGGTTTTATATAATGTTCACATTTTCTAGCAATAAAAACAAATATTTACAAGTAGTTTTTAAGTTATTTCAAAAACAGTCAAAATTTTGAACTTTTTTAAAACGCTACTCCTCTTTTAATTTGGAAAATAACTCCACCAAACTTTATAGCTTGTTTTAGTTTAGCTTGTTTTTGTTTTGTTTTGTTTTAGCTTGTTTTTAGTGTGCTTGTTTTAGCTTCAAGAACTGTGCAGGGATTTTAAAATGTGAGCTACAGTTAAAAAGTAACATGCAGTTATACTGATAATAAAAAAATTACAAATTATTGAATTAAATTTTTTTTAAAAAAAACAACTATACATAGACCTCATTCCATGCACAGTTTTGTGCACCGTTTATATAAGAACACAGGTTAAATATTTCAAAATTCTAACTTAATTAGCAAAATAGCATTAGAGACACAAGAATTGAAAAACGCGTAACAGAGAAAACAGTTTGAAAGCAAACGAAATACGTATTCAAACTTATAAATATTTTCTGGAGTCATTCCTATAACTTTTTTTTCTACAGAAGATATCATTATGAAACTTTCGGTAAATGTTCAGAAAGATATTGCGAATAATAAAAATTAAAATCTGAAAAAATCGATATTTTGACCAATTTTTGGGTACCGTATCCCCTTAAGCGAAAACAGAAAACAATTCTAAGCATCGATTGAAGAAAAGCCAGGAACGAAAGCTGAAACGAAACGCATCACCGGAAATTAACCCATTGAGATTTTTTTGTGCAAAATTTGTGTAATGTTTGAAGCATAAGACGTCATTTTCCTTAGAATTAAATCCCCTTTGTCATACACAACAATGACTTAAGAAACTTTATTTCTTTTAAATAATAAATTAAAAGAATTTTTTTGTGACAAAAATCAGTTTGAAATTACGTCAATTATATTTCACAACGAGATTCTTTGATTGTAGGTTGATATGGGATATTTTTCTTCTATTTAAAAGCAAGGAATGTAATTTTTTCTTCTTTGAAATATAAATCAATTTAGCAAACAATAAGAAATAAATATGAAAATTTTTGAAAGAAAATAAATGAAACTAGCCAAATGTAGCGTGTAAATGTTTAATATAGAATTAAAACTGTGCCTGGTGCCTTTTTCCTGTTGAACACAAATGTTGCGTGAAAGCGAGGCAAGTGACATATTCTGTTATAAACCTACTTGTTTATATTAACTTTTAATTGTGTATTCTGCGTTACATTAACTGAGTATGATGTGCTTTGTCACCACTAAAAAAACCGTTTGTCTCCAAATATTCCTTTTAGCGATATTTGCTCCCGTAAAATGTAAAAGTACCAATTATTTTTCTCAAATATGACAAATGTTTCATTGTTTTTAATTAAATTAAAGCCTGATACATTTAGCAAATTAAAATAATCAACCCCAAATGTTGTTAGTAAAATATAAAAATAAACTTTTTGCTACGAATATTTTCACCTCTGTTGCTTTAGTGAATTAGCTTTATATTTGACAATGCACTATTTCCTATTGATTAAGTTGGAGACAAAAATTATGTATGCTTTTTAAGTGGTTAATACTATAAAAACACAAAGATTAACCATCAATATTTAATTTAATTATGTATTTAGCTTTGAATAATTTAATTTTTGTCAGCTTAAAAATGCTATCTTCTGCATTTTCAGTTTTTAGCCTGATACTTCATAAAAAAAGTGCAAAAGTTGTGCTTTGTTATGTATAAGTTAATGAAAAAATAATTTCCTAACCAAAATATTTTTTGTTAATTAATGCTACAATAGACGCAAAATAAAAAGAAAATTTCTAAATACTTCTTATTTAAAGATTAACTTACATTTTTTTTTCCACTTAAAGAGCATTTAAATTCAAATCATTGTCAAGTCTTTTTAACATTTCAAAACAATTAAAACCATCAGTTTCTGCTTGCATAAGTGAATTTTAATTCAAAGTTACAAAAAATACCATTTCATTTGCATTATTTTTAACAAACACAGGGCATATGTACAAACACTACAATTTACAAAAGCTGCCATTATTCTACTAAAGCTCGTATTTTCCGAAGTAACAAAAAGTTCAATTTTATTTGTATTATTTTAATTTAAAACAAAGCATAAGTACAATATTACAACATAAGATATCTGCCATAATTCTACTAAAGTTAGGATTTGATACTGTTAATTCTACCAATAATTTCATTGATTTTCAGAGATTTCTATTTATTTAAGGTTATTTTTTCATGAAAAACCACTGAACCATAAATTAATTCAGGGGTACAAAAAATCCCCACGTGAATTTGACTTGAGATTTTTTTGTTCTTTCTCACTTGTTGAAAGGATTTACGGTCTGATGGTTATACACAAAAAATGTGTTACTTTCCATATGAGTAGACTCTTTAAACACTGTTTAAAATATTAATTTAGTCCAAACAAAAGAGCACTTTATCAGTTTCATTTGGTAGGAGAAAAAAATATTTTTCAGAAGAAAAAAAAATAGAATAGATATATTTTTTTTGTACGCGCCTTATTTAAACGTGATTTACTTTTGAAAGAATTTTTGTTAATTGTTTAGTTTAAAGCAAATTAACTGCTTGCATCGGAGTGTTTTGTACTGTTTTATGAATATGAAAGATTTAATTAATCCTGCCATCTTTTGTTTTAGTTTGCCTTTATTTTTTTGGCAATAAATTAACCTTTAAATAAGTATACCATTTTTTAATTTTTACGTGGGTTTTTAAATTAATATATGTGCATTACATGATAAATATATGTTTTTGGAGTGTACTTAGCCCATTACTTGCCCATTTAGATATCATCAACACCTTCTTCGTCGAATAAATACCATTAATTTTAAACTTTTAAAATTCATTTTTCACGAAACTTAATTTACACTATAGTTAAACTCATAGTTTCCTTGCACAGAAGCAACGACCATGGGCGGGGCTATAAAACGCGTGGAGCAATCAGATGAAGAGGAAATTTCAGCCGTTTTATTTTGTCTTCATCTGATTGCTTCGCGCGTTTTATAGCTCCGCCCGTGGTCGTGGCTTCTGTGCATGGAAACTATGAGTTTAACTATATGCATATTTTTCAATGCTATATGATTTTAATTTGTCTTGCACTTTATTTATTTAGGTAAACTTAAGCAGAAAGTTTTTTTCACATGGTAAATTTTCTCACAAATCGTATTAACCCTTTCAGTCCCAATGACAATTGGCATTATCATTTTAGAATTTTTTTCTAGTCGTCTATAGCCATTTATGATATCAAAAATCACATCATTCGATTCTTCATTTTTTTTTCTAATGGAAAATATTTTTTATTGATCCCAATAGATGTCAGTCCTATTATTTTTTTAATTGTGATCAGAAAAATGATGATGCCAAATGGCATCACTGGGACTGAAAGGGTTAAATGTGTTAATAATAAAGTGGTTACCACTCTTCTATAAGTTGTTTTCCATGTTTTGGTCCATGATTAGTTTAAGAAAAAAAATTATTGCAATAAAGCGAACTATTCGATTTTAAGAAAAGAAATGCTCTTCGAAATAAACCAATTTTGTTACACTGAAAAATGTTTTGTAGAGCCAAATTTGTTTTGATTTTATTTGCTTAACGACATTCCACCTGTCCAACGAAGCTAGTAGTATAATCTCAACAAAATCCATTTGGTTGAGGTTAGCTCGACCTACTATTGAAAGTTTCTAACTGTGACCTCATGGCGTCTGTCATCAAGATCATGTCGAAGGGATGACGCGAAGTTTTCGATCAAAATAAAGGGCTGAATGATTTTTTTCACCATTTTGTTGGGGACTTATTGGCCGAGGTGGATAGTCGACCAACTTCTTTCAGAGGAACTGGTTCCCGGTTTTTATCACAGCTATTCTATAAACGTATTTGTCCTGGATTAGAAATCCCCAAAACACCCGGCGGTTTCCAAACACACAGGAACAAACAAAATTGTTAAATTGTAGAGTTTAAAGTCCGTACCATCTATCATTAAATGAATCAGTTCAGTTCAGTTTAAATTATCGTCGCACTAGAGCTACACGAGGGCTATTAGCGACGGGCGTCGTATTTTACTACACGGAGCATTATTCATCGGACATTTTTAGCTGCACGGGCTGTTTATAGGTCGGCAGTTATTTTGGCGATGCCCGGAACCGAACCTGGGACCTTTCGCGTGCTAGGCGAATGCCTAACCGACTGGGCTCCCCAGCCCCATCATTAGTTGAATCAACAATATAATTTGTTACCAGGTAATCCTTTTGTTAGTGCTACATTGACCAAACAATGTTATTGAATTAACCCAAACTGCGTTCTTTGTTGTTAGAAAAATAAGAAGTAAACTTTCAACACTATTTTTTTTTCTGTGCAACTGTAAACATATTTTTATTATATTTCTACCAAAACTTGAGACTATATTAACACGCCAGAGTAGGAGTCGAATTTAGAACACTTTATTTACAAACTAACCAGACGATATATACAAGTGTTGCCACATGGCATTGTGCAATGAATGACGATGACGTAATTACAATGATCGGTTAGTTAACACCTGAGCTGGTAATTTGGGCAACATATGAGCTAGTAATTTCACTTACAATAACAACACATATATTAAAGATATCTCTACTTTTTATTTTAAAGATAAATGGGAGAAATATCTACGTTTTTTTGTACACTTAAAAATGCAGTGATATCAGTATTAAGAAAACAATTTTAAAAAGAAATCTAGGCATGAAATTCTCTGCAATATTCCAAAAATATTTTAAGAAAATTAGCATCATTTTAAACGATATAAATACACATATAAAGCCTGAAACAGACTCTATGCAACTCAACTGTACCTTTAAACTCACCAAGTCAGCACTTTCTAAATTACCATTAATTCACTAAGCCCTTTTATATCCCCACAGCATTCAAAAGCGACCCCAAATAAATTTTAATAAATTTATTTACCACATAAATTGCCTCGTAAACTCAACCTCTGTAAACAACGAAAATTAATTAGGCCTTTATAGCCTCTTAATTTTGAGCTTTGTCGCCATGAAGTCGCCAAGTACGTATACTTTCACATCAAAAGCTAGGAAGACTAGTTTGTATTAAGTTGTTCTGGAGTTGGCGTTTTAAAGTCCAGTAGGTATATTTTAAATGTTGTGGTTTGGTGAATTTAAATCTGCAGGAAAGGGAACTGTGAAAATGACTGTCCCTGGCCTAGTTTATACATTTCTTGGATGTTTACATCGAAGCAGCTTTTTGTTTTTATTTTAACAATTATTCATAAAGGCGTAAATTGTAAAAAAATGTTTTTATAAAAAAAACTCTCAGCTGATGTGCCAAAAAATACCGTTTTCATAGCAGAGAAAGTCTGTATATTTTATACTAATGAAATTTGGCGTGAATTTAGCCTGAATTTTTGATTCAAAAAGATGTATGCCACTTGTTTGTGCGACTTGCCGTTTGTTCTGTGAAAGTGGGTGACGGACAGACAGACTGAACGATTATAAAACCTTCCACTTTTTACGTTATAAACGCAGTATGGAAGCTAAAAGCCCACAACCATCTATTTTACCGCAAACGAACAATGAAAAGTAAGACAACGGCCTTTTGAGGGGTACTTTTAAATACCACCAGGCAATCACGAGTTGGCGCACGAAATTAAGGTAAAAATTTTCAGAAAAAAATTATTTTACCTTTATAGACTTTAATGTGGTAAAATTGAGTTTCTCAATAAAAAAAGTTCTGTTTATTCCAGTTTTATTCAAATTGAACACTGAAAAGTAAAACAGTGTATTTTTAAGTGGTACTTATAAGTACCGTCAGTACATAAAGGGTTAAAAAGTAAGATGTCCTTTCTAACTACACGTAACATGCATAAAAGCCTTTTTGGAATAATCTAATGCCTCAAAAGTAATAAATAATTTAACAATATACAACCCATTACTTAAAATGTACACACGACGCATTTCGGAATTACTTTAAAGCCACCAAAACTAATTTACAACTTTTAAGAGTGCAATTAACTAAATGTAACACTATTAACACAACTTATATTCCACAATCCTAACAGTAGTCAGCGCCAAATTCATACATAATTATAAATTTTAGTTTCTTAAAAATTTACTGGGATTCCACGTATCTTAATTTAGCGATGGAAATATTAAATATTTCTACATTATTCAAAACCCAGTTCAGACTTTAAAACCAGAATAATCAGGGTCAGATTCCCCAATGAATTACAAATTCCTGCTAAAGGGTAAATCCATTTAATAAGTGACGTGGGTGAAATAAATTGTTTGTTATTGTTCACCAGGTACTTAACATAACAAAAAATACCTTGTGTGTTCTACGAAGTCTATTAATGAAACTACTTCTGCTTATATTGAATTTTGTTTTAGCTTTAAAAGCCTTTTTTAAATATTACACTCTCTATTACAGCCCATTTTATTTGAATAATTAAAGTTAGGAATTAAATAAAGTTTAATAAATAATTTTCCCCAAATATACGTTAAGTAATAATTAAATATTTTTAATATGAGTATTCGATTTTTTAATAAATTTATTATAGAAACAAAAAACATGCCACTAGTTTCAATTCACCGCAAAATCTAATTTAGGTTAATGGTTTCATTTCTTGTTATTAATTGACATATAATATTAAACATAAGTAATATAGTCCTTTTTATTTTGATTTACTATTCGTATCACAAATAAAAGACTTTTTAACAAAGCATAAACATTTTATGATATTGTGAACTAATGATTACTTAGTTAATGACTCACATTAAATGTTTAGTTTTAGTTTGAATTATCGTCGCACTAGAGCTACACGAAGGCTTTTGGCGACGGGCGTCATATTTTAGAACCACACATGAAGGACCTGAGACAATACGCGTACGCAGCGTTAGGACTTTGGAGAATATTTAACGTGCACTCCCTGTATTATTCGGCGGACATTTTTGGTCGCACGGGCCGTTTATAGGTCGACAGTTATTTTGGCGATGCCTGGACCCGAACCTGGAACCTTTCGCATGGTAGGCGAAGAATGGCCGCTAAACTGACTGGACATCCCCAGTCCTTCACAATTAAAATAATGCAGTCGAACTGATACCATCAGTTTCGACTGTAATATAATATATATATATATATATATATATATATATATTTTATATTATATATATATATATATATATATATATATATATATATATATATATATATATATATATATATATATATATATATATATATATATATATAATATATATATATATTATATATTATATATATATATATATATATATATATATATTATATATATATAATATATATATATATATATATATATATATATAATATATATATATATATATATATTATATACTATAATAATATAAACAACTAGACCCCAATAATAACGTATTAAACACATCCATATTTAATTCTCGCAAATATCCATACTTAATTCTTGCAAAACCTTGCTTAGAAACGAAATAATTACTGATAAAATTACAGATTTTCCTCTCTCCAAAATAAATGCAATCATGCCCTTGCATTATCCCAATTACCAGGCATAATTAACACTTCATTTGGCGATTTGGTGGCTTCCTTGAATATTTTAACGGGGCCGACACTCAGATTTTTAAAGGATTGGAATGGTAAAAATGTAACTGGAAATTACCTTAAGGATAAATAATTAACTCTATGATGCATTATCAAATAATGTAAAACTAGCATTAAGCGGGACCAGACACCCCAAAATTTTCAAAAATGACATTTTAATGTTTTTAGTGTTTATTAAACTATGCAATCTTAGCTTTGCAACGATATCTTAAAATAAAAGTTTCAGGTACTAGAAGTATTTTTAATATATATTTTTTAATGTTGTTTAGGTAAAATCCCCTTATGTTTCATAGGTAAAGAAACCACTACTGTTTACTTTAAACGCTTATATCTCAAAACTTACTTTTTCAATGTGCGTGTACCTTTTTCTCAGAATCTACTATAAGTATCAACCTGAAATTTTTTATACGTGTTTACGAAGTTGGTTTCTAAAATTTCCTGGAGGGATTTGAGCATAACTATCTTGTTTTTTGTTCTTTTTAATATTTTTGATGTTTTTTTCGGTCAAAAATGTGTAGTTTCACTTATAAATTATAATTAAAAAACTAAACAAAATTTTTAAAAATGCCTCCAGTAAAGTATAGTTGAACATCCATTTAATAACTAGTAAAAATTTCATTAAAATGTATCAAATTCATTCTGAGAAAAAGGTATATAAAAAAGGTCATTTTAACATGGGCTTCAATGGAGGGATCCGGTCCCCGTTAAATATGTAGCAAGACTACACAAATTTACTAATAATGTCCCTGTTATGTGATATATTTACAAGAATGATTGTTTTCTTATTGTACCCCAAGAGAAAATATGGATGTGTAACATTACACTCTTAAAACAAACGAGCGGTTTTAACTCCGTCTGAGTTAATTTCCACTCCTTTCCGTGCCGAAAATGCACTTCTCCTATAGGAGTGAATTCCTCTTTTCGAGTGTTAATAGAATAAAGAAAACAATCTGCGTCTACACTCTTAAAACGAGCGGTTTAACTCAGTCTGAGTTAGATTCCACTCCTTCCGGTGCCGAAAATGCACTTCTCCTATAGGAGTGAATTTCACTTTTTTGTTTTAAGAGTGTACATGATTTTGGATTTTCCCTCAATAAATAGATTTAAAGTTAATTATTATTTTCATTTCAACTACCGTAAAGAACAAATTCATTTACAGAAAGAGGACGAAAACAAGACAATTTTATTCAATAAACGGTAATTTCAATAACTTTAAAACTTAAAACATTAAATGGCAGCTTCCATTTGCGTGATTTACCATAAACTTTTATTATGGCGTCTGACAGGTACATTGAGCTAGAAGGGAAACTGGAGTGAGGTGTCAGCGAGCCGAAAACCCACTCACACCCTTTTGAGCGAACAGGGCAGAAAAGGACTATTTTCCCTACACTTGTATGCAATGCTTGTATGAGACCCCTCTATCATATTGACTTGGGCTCCTAAATGTATTTTAAAATATTTAGTTCGAAAGAAATTAACTTTCTTTAACTTTAAATTATAAATTTTTTAAGAAATAAATTATGTGGATCACTAACTCAGAACCAGCGAAGACGGACCCAATAGCGAAATAGGCAAGTTTCTAGGTTTTCTGGCTGGGTTCGTTCTGCTGCAGTGCCGTGTATTCCTCCGCGTTTCGTTAATGAACCGGCTCGTTTGCTGCCCTGTTCAGTGAATCATACACCTCACTTCACGTTTCTTCTAGCTCAATAGACAGGTACTGATGGAAACTCGTATTTTAAATGAAAAATCTTTATCTCTATTCGTTTTTCAGAAATGCCTTAAAACCAAAACAACTACATGGGAGCCAGCTACTTTATGTCGCGATTCTCTAGACAAACTTATTATGACAATCGTCAAGTATAAGGACTTCGTGTACCAAATTTGAAGCCTGCAGCTCTTTTAGCTAGAGCTGTAAAGCGGTTTCAGACAGTCAGACGGACGGACCAATGTTTAAAAACCTCCATTTCATACCTCTTCTATTTAAACCGTAGTCAGGCGCTGAAATCCATACTTTAGAGGGGAAAACAACATTTTTAACGTTCACCACTCGCTCGACAAAAAAAAAGAGATTTTGTGTTACACTATTCGTTTACATGATGGCTGTTTTTTTTAGAATGACTTGAGGGGCTGGGGAGCCCAGTCGATTAGGCATTCGCCTAGCATGCGAAAGGTCCCAGGTTCGGGTCCGGGCATCGCCAAAGTAACTGCCGACATATAAACGGCCCGTGCACCCAAAAATGTCCGACGAATAATACCCCGTATAGAGGGAGTGTACGTTAAATATGCTCCAAAGTCCTAACGCTGCGTACGATGTCGCCCTTAACGGTTGCGTTGGGTGCCTACTCAGGTGTCGGCTCGTCACTTGACTGTGTTTATAAAATACGACGCCCGTCGCCAATAGCCCTCGTGTAACTCTAGTGCGACGATAATTCAAATTAAACTGAACTAAAACATGATTGCTGTTTCAAATCCCGTTATCTATCTAATGAGATTAGTATATGTAAAGGCAAAAGTTTCATAAAATAACTACCAATGTATGTATTTGAATTTTTCAAAACAGAATTATTTATTTAAGGAGGCTCAGTACCTAAAAATTATATTGGCGTTTTGCAACTATTAAATTCATGTCAAAATATTTCGAGGTGAAATGTATTACAATTAAACATGTACGTAAATAAAACGACTAACGTAAATAAACGACATTTCTAACTGCATAAAAAATATGATTTTTATAATATTTTTTCATAACTCGACTCCTCCTACAATTTAAAGATATTTTTCTTTTTATGATCTGCTCCTTAAAAGATTATTCATGAAACTTTTAGATAGACTTAAAGATAGCTTTTAAGATAGACATCACATAAAAACCTAAATTCGAAGTTCTTTTATTACTTATTTGTTAACACAGCAAAAAGAAATCTCAAATCCAGCTTATTACTTACAAAGGATTTAGGGATTTAAGAGTTTCGCACGGAACACTGAAAATATTAAAATTGAGATAATCCATGATAAAGTTTTGTTTATTTTTCTTTTGAAAGGTCCGGGAAATAACTAATAAAATATTGCATGGCTTTTGATAAACTTAACATATCAACTTCACATAGATGTTCCTAAGAATTAACTTAATAAAACTCAATCTGAGATATGCGTAAATTGCTCTAAGCGTCAACTTGCTTTCCCTACATGAGATTAAAATTTAAATTTTCAACTGAAATAGTTATTTATGCAACTAGTGTGAAAAGTAAGGCTTTTTTAAAACGAGTTGAATAAATTATTTCACGAGCGAGTGAAATAAGTTCACCAGTTTAAAAAAGGCTATTTTCAACGTGTTGTCATACACTATTTTTTATAATAACGTGCAAAAAAAGTATTTATTAAATTGGCATTTATTGATTGGCTTATAAATTATTTTATTATCACGTTCAAATGATTTAAAGGTGATTATTTATATTAATTATTATTTTAAAATCAAGTGCATTAGATTGGCATTGGAAATAAGACGCCAAATAAAGAATCACGTTCAAATAAAGAATTTTACACCAATTTAGATGCTCTTATTTACTTTGTCGCACTAGTGCGTAAAAGTAGCTTTGAAACACGATTTCGTTGAACGCATCACTTTTGCCACGATTATAAAAATTTAATTTATTTATAATGTTTTAAAATTTATTAATGAAGAAGAAGAATATAAAAAGACTGACACATACTGTAAATTAAAAAAATTAGTACATTTATAAAATATATATACATAAAAAGATGTGTATTGCTTGAAAAAAAAGATAGTCAGATGAAGGTTTATACGTGTGTATCCCTTAGAGGGTTAAAACCCGAAAAAAAGATTTGGTGTGATGATTTGTTTGGGCACCGTGTTGTCTTAAAACCTTAATTTTATATTTAAGACCATAGAGGGGAATAACAAATCGCAGACTTGCAAACTCTATCAACAAAATTATGGAGAAAAAAAGTTATTTATGCAACAAGTGTGAAAAGTAACACTTTTTAAAACTAGTGGATTTTATTTCACGAGCGAGGTACGAGCGAGTGAATAATGACACGTGTTTTAAAAAGTTTACTTTTCACACGTGTTTCATACACTATTTTTTTATAATTACATGAAAAAAATCAACTCTCATTGGTTCAAAAATAATTCACGTGCTAATTTTTTTACGTAAAGAAGATCGGCATTGATAAATCTGTGGAACTACAAAAGGAAAACTAATTTTTTAGTTTGAAGTCAAACATTTGAACATGGATACTGATTCAAAAATAAAAAAATAATAAAATTCACGCGCATAATATTTATAAATAAAGCAGATCAATAAATTTCTGGATTTTATGAAGATTATGAAATAGAAATTTTACTTGAAATGTTGGCATCTTATGAAAAGAGTGAAAAAAAGTACTTTTTTTCACTGCTTTTGGGTGAAAAAAAGTAATTTTGTATCACTGTTTCTAAAAAGTATAACTTTTCGCACGCGTCTGATATTAAAATTATAGTGTAAAAATCGGATTTTTTTCACGCAATTATAAAAAAATATTTATAAAACTAGTCTATAAGTTTTCTTTCCATAAGTATTTCCATAAACTATTTTTTTAAAAAATTAACAAAGTAAAATTTTACTAGTTTGTCTAACCAAATCTTTAATTTGTTGGACGATTTTAATTGGCCTTGATAGACTGCTTTTCGATTACGATTAAATTATAGGGTGGCACCTTTTTAATCGATGAAACAGTTGTTATTAGAGGTTAAAGTTATTATGAGCAGTAAGTGGTTTTGACAACACTCAATTTAGTCTGTATTTGGCTTCGAAGAATAGATTTTTGAGTGGTTGCTGTATGAAAGGATGGATTTTGAGAGTAATTTAGGATGAATGTGTGGGTTTAGTTTGTGTTCTTTTATTCTTATGTTCTTAATAACATTAACACACAAGGTTTCCTCAATTTTAGTTTTAGACAAATGTATTTTAAACAAAGATGATGCGTAAATTTCAAAGAAGATGCATTCAATAATTAACAAAGACTTTCAAATTCAATTTTAATGGTTGGCTTTGTTTTTATAACTTTTGTTCGCCAATTTATATTTATATACACTCTTAAAACAAACGAGCGGTTTTAACTCAGTCTGAGTTAATTTCCACTCCTTTCCGTGCCGAAAATGCACTTCACCTATAGGAGTGAATTTCACTTTTGATTGGGCAATATAAAAAATCCGCAACGAGCGTTTTAACCAGTCTGAGTAATTTCACTCTTCGTGCCGAATGCATTCACTATAGATGAATTTCACTCTTTTTCGGAGTGGGCAAAAGAAATAAAGAAACAATCTGCGTCCTTCACTCTTAAAACGAGCGTTTTAACTCAGTCTCAGTTAATCACTCCTTTCCGTGCCGAAAGCCTTCCTAGGAGTTAATTTCACTCTTTTGGAGTGGCAAAGAATGCATCTGCGTCCTCACTCTTAAAACGAGCGTTTACTCAGTCTGAGTTAATTCACTCTTTCGGTGCGAAAATGCACTTCTCCTATAGGAGTGAATTTCACTCTTTTGTTTTCAGAGTGTAGAGTAATATTTTATTTATATTCCGATATTTTATATTAATTGCATCGCAAAGTAAATTGAATAGCTTTATTATTTAAACTAAACTCCTTTTGGCGCAACAGCCCATTAGTGGGCAAAGGCCTGCCGTGTCCATTTCAGCTTTAATGGCCTAGGGATCTGGGGTGCTAGGCATATGTAATTTAGTCTGTGTTCAGCTTCAAAGAATAGATTTGTAAGTAGTTGTAGTATGAAATGATGGATTTTGAGAGTAATTTACGATGAATATGTGGGTTTAGTTTGTGTGGTTTTATTATGATGTTGTTATTAATATAAACTACAAGTACTTTGTAATCAATTATAGTTTTAAACAAATGTATTTTAATTGAAGAGGATGCGTAACTTCACAAAGAAAATTTATTTAATAATTAACATTAAATTTCAAATTCAATTTAATGATCTCTTTTGTGTTCATAGCTAAGGGATGTTTTTTTGCCAATTTAAAATTATCGTGAGGAATATTTTGTTTAAAATTAGATATTCGATATTAATTACATCGTAAAGTAAATTGAACATATATGTAAAAACTTATGTAAAATTTGTCGAAAGGGAAACTTCGGAGTAATTAAAGATCTTTTATTTAATAGCTATTTATCAAGAGAAGATTGATTTTTCGTCTGCAGTCGACGAGAGTCTCTGATCGAATGCTTACAAAAATGGCGAAAAATCTCGAGCTCTGCTTCACTGACCAATCAGAGTTATGAGAAAGTTTGAAAAGGCCAACTTTAAAAATGTGATGACTAAACAGTTTCTGTGGGAACGATTGATCTAGGCGGCTGTTTGTCGCCGACATGGCGTGGTTGGGATGTTAAAATACTAAGTGATATTAAGGATATATGAAAAATGTAATTTAAGTTATTAAGTTTTAACAGGGTTAAAAATATAAGATTTTGAGGGGGTTAAGTAAAAATATGTCATATATACTATTTACTTTTAAAAAATTTAATAGAACATTTGAAACTAAAGGTATTTATCGTGTTAGATAACTGTAGCATTTACTTCAATTATTATGATAGCCCTATTAAGCGTTCGACTATTACATCACTAAAATATGTAGGCATATCTTATATTACAAAAAAATCTTTTTGACGTTTCTTTTTTCTCTTACTTTATAAGAAACTGCTTTAAGTAGACATGAGTACAGCAAAAATAAATTTTTAATCATCGCATTAAATTAAAATAAGATAAAATTGTACTTAAAATATAAAATTAAAATTGTCATGTTTGCGTATAATTCAATTTTAAAGTGACAGCCAAGTTTTAATAAAAATATAACTACCACACTAACTATATCCAGTCGGATATTCAAAACTGCATTATATAAGTTACTTCTTCAAGTCACAATTTAGTTATTAGAACTTTCAATCCCTACTTTTCATTTTGTTACTATCAGTATGGTCCCGCCTTGCTGGGAACCCGTTAATATAATAAAAAAAAATGTCGTAAAGAATATTGGAATGGGGTTCTCTGCTTAAATAAGATTGATTATCTAAGATTTACCTAAAACATTGTCATCCTTAAAAAGATTAGAACATTAATGTAGAAGAACTTCTGGATACACAATGTTTGCACACCTTCCGTTTGAAGCCAAGATATGAAGAATTTCAGATTAACCTACACTCTTAAAACAAACGAGCGGTTTTAACTCAGTCTGAGTTAATTTCCACTCCTTTCCGTGCCGAAAATGCACTTCTCCTATAGGAGTGAATTTCACTCTTTTTCTGAGTGGGTAAAATAACTAAAAGAAAACAATATGCGTTCTACACTCTTAAAACGAGCGGTTTTAACTCAGTCTGAGTTAATTTTCACTCCTTTCCGGTGCCGAAAATGCACTTTTCCTATAGGAGTGAATTTCACTCTTTTGTTTTAAGAGTGTACTCGAGAACACCCAACATACAGCTCACCATGGCAGAAACATGGGTTCATTAGACGGTGCAGGTATGATATATTGGTAGGTCTGTGCATTGGCGATATTTGGCGATCTTGAAAATTTAAAGTTGGGTTACTATACCTATCGAGATGTATAAAATATGAAATGGAATGTTTACCACAATTAGGCATTTTTGTTGTTTGGCAACATAACGCAAAACGCCAAATATATCGTCCATATATGCTCAGTTCCGTACTACCTCTAAAAAAGAGTATTCATCCAAGGGAGTGCATTTCGCACAGGAAGTGAAATACTGACTGAGTTAAAATAGCGTTTTAAGATGACGCAGTGCTTCTTTATTTCTTAACCCACTCCAAAAAGAGTGAAATTCACTCCTATAGGAGAAGTGCATTTTCGGCACAGGAAAGGAGTGGAAATTAACTCAGGCTGAGTTAAAATAGCTCGTTTTAAGAGTGTAGGACGCAGATTGCTTTCTTTTATTTCTTTTACCCACTCCGAAAAAGAGTGAAATTCACTCCTATAGGAGAAGTGCATTTTCGGCACAGGAAAGGAGTGGAAATTAACTCAGACTGAGTTAAAAAGCCGTTTTAAGAGGAGACGCAGTTTGCTTTTATTTCTTTCCCTCGAAAGAGTGAAATTCACTCCTATAGAAGTGCATTTGCACGAAGAGTGGAATTACTCAGATGAGTTAAACGCTCGTTTTAAGATTCAAGTCTGAAAGCCCGAATTGTAAATGCGAATATTGTTTCGAGGATGTAAAGCAATTTTAAAATATTCAAAATCAAAACAAAATCGAATTCGCGTTGGTATAGAAATCAGAGTAAACAATAACAAATGAAAACTTTTTAAGTAATATTTAAAAAAATTTAACGAATAAAGAATAGAGATAAGAAAAAACAAAATACAATTTAGAAAAAATACGATACTTTTATTTACTGGATTTTCACGTTTATTGATGGATGACTTCCAGCCCCTGTTTTGGCCCGGCCCATGTTTTCAAGCCCTGTTATGGTTCCATCACGCTTAGTTGGATGACGTAGGTTTTGAAAATATTAATATTAATTAAAAAAAATAATCATCAAATATGAAAAAATAAGCCTCAGGTGTACACGTAGGTATTAAAAGGAATCTATATTAAAAATTCCAAATTTTTCTGTGCAGTATAAGTAGGTCTTTTACGATCCACAGACATACAGACAGACTCTTTCTTTTATTATTATAGATTCTAAAATCCAAAATTTGTGAAATAGGCTCATTATGCATCCATGATGAAATGGTGAAAAGCATAAAAAAATCTAAATTTTTTATTAAGGGAAAAAATTTGAATCAAAACTTTTGGAAATTGTTTCAGAGGGAATTTTACTTTTACTGTGTGTTTCATATTTTCACGACAAACATTATTTAATTCTTCAAAAGACGTGATTCTTCTATCTAACCACACCAAACGAAAAAATGACTGTATTAAAAATCTATGGAGAATTTAATAAAACTTATTTGAAGTTACGGTTTTACAGTTTATTTTTGCTTGTTTCCTTAAACAAGAGTTTCCTTTAACAAGAGTAAAATAACAATTTATCATTTGCTTTCATTTTACTTATTAGATACGTAAAATCGTTACGTTTAATCATTTGTAATAACAAAGTATGACGTGTGTAATCTGAGTATTTGATAAGTTGAACGTGCTATAATGATGTAATTCATCGGTTGCGTGAGAAATGAGAGTAACTTTTGCTAAATGTCACTGTTCTACAATTAAATGCCAACGGAAAATATAATTTTGCTTCATTAACAGACATTTAACTGTTTTACTGTCATTTTAATTATTCATGAACAAGTAAATTGAGTAAAATGAAACGAAATAAAGTAATTACATATTTAACTATAAATATAACTTGCAATTTATGAATACAACTAATAACCACTTTTATTTTCATTTAATGCAAACGATTATTAAACGACTAGTAGTTAGTAAATAGCAAAAAAAATATTAATTTTATGTCAAAGGTTGTTATTAATTATCTATAGTTAATTATCTAATGTTTCGAAGTATTTTAAAAGTTAAAATATTTTACGCAGTTATTAAACTTTTTCACAAAGACATATCACATTAATTTAATGAGTACTAATAATCTTATATGTAGATTTTATTAAAATTATGCAATTAATGTTTGCATTTATTGTCCAATATACGCTTCAAAATTGCGTCCATGTATAAAAATTAAACACATTTTTAAAGTTAATTTAGGAACGATTGAAATTTATATTACATCTGACATTTAATGGAATATTTAAAAAATAGTAAATGATGACTAGTTTATTAATTTTAAACATGCTACTAAGCTGAATTTAATTTATTCATTCTTACTTTTAATTATCTTATATGAAATATAAGGTAATTGAAATAGGGATTTGGAGTCAAAACTGCGAAATGGAAATTTTGTGCTTTCTAAACATTTTTGAAAATATGATTTGAAAAAAAAAATTAAACATCGCCCCGCTTATCCAAAACCAAACTACAGTTCAAAATAAATGAACTACGGACTTTAAAGTTGGTACACGAGTTCCTAGTACCTGCCGAACGTCATAGTAATGTTTTTGAGAAAATCTTACATGTGCAAAAGGTATCCGCCTATAGAACTTTTTAGTTTACAAAGTTATTGAAATTCCCTGATAGGATATATAATTATCTTAAATGCATACATTGTTTTCGAAGACATTAAAAATTTGGTGGTGTTTAACACCCCTAGTTTTAATCTACATTGATAATAATATTTTTGATATTTGATCCTGAATCGTGCCCTTTTCAACAGCTTGCAAAATCAAAGAAATATCTATTTTACGAACAGTTTATTTTTCTCCAATTTACACTGTTAAAAAAATCCCTGAAAACTAACGGACAGAGAACGGCAGCAGAGATTTCAGTTACACCCTGTTAAAAATTATTCATACCCATCATTTCCTATAGCTAATAAAGAATAAAACTGTAAGATACGGGAATTGTACCTAATATTCTAACATATAAGGGATAAGCCCGTCTATTAGTTTGTCAGATCGTTTCCATCAAATAAAGCTGTTGCCCACAAAAATTGAAGGGCAAATGCATGCTAATTTACAGAGTTTTTTTCATAGTATAATCGAAAGGGTTAAGACCACTCACGTTAAAAAGCATTACTATTCCTCAATTTACACTGTTAAAAAAAATCCCTGAAAACTAACGGACAGAGAACGGCAGCAGAGATTCCAGTTACACCCTGTTAAAAATTATTCATACCCATCATTTCCTATAGCTAATAAATGAGCTAAAACTGTAAAGATACGGGAATTGACCTAATATTCTAACAATATAAGGGATAAGCCCGTCTATTTAGTTTGTCAGACCGTTTTCCATCAAATAAAGCTGTTGCCCACAAAAATTGAAGGGCAAATGCATGCTAATTTACAGAGTTTTTTTCATATTATAATCGAAAGGGTTAAGACCATAATGACACTCCCGTTAAAAAGCATTACTATTCCTCACACAAACTATAATTTAATCGACTCAAACGCAATCTTAATTAAACGTAGATCATGAAACCGCTCCCCATCAATCAAAATCATTGCATCTTCTTCAAAAAATGAAACTTAATCTCGACTAACTAGACAAGTCCTTGTCAAAATAATCTCTAACCAAAGCTCCTGGGGGAGTAGGAATAGATGGGAATAGAATGGAGATGCCATATGAAAGTCAACAAATCAGTTTAAAGGGACACGGTACCACTTTCATTTTTTTTTTTAATTTTGACATATTCACTATAAAATTGGAGTTTTATTAGTTCAACCTATATTTTAAAACAATATATGCCAAAAAAAATGTAAAAACTATTTTAATTTTTAAGTTATTTAAAAAAAAGTACATTTTTTGAACTTTTTTAAAATGCTAAGGCTTTTTTTAAATGCAAATATTTTAACCCAATTTTTTCCCTCATGTACTTTAAACTGTTTTACATAAGAATTGGTATCTAAATTTGATTTATCTACAGTAGTTGTTTCATAAAAAATATTTATCTAGAAAATTCCAATTTTTTTTAGCATTTTGGAAAATTTCGACTTATTTTTTTATAAAAAAGTATTATTTTTGAAAACAATTTTGATACCAATTCTTAATGTCAACATATTTGACGGACTGCATACAAAATTCCTTATACTTTTATAAATAATTAAAAAAGAATTAGCGTTTTGAAAACCTTGTCATCAAGGAAAAATGAACACCGAGAAAAAGTTTTCTTTAATTCTTTTGCATTTTTATCCTACCTTTCCGCATTAAAAGTGGAATAATTTTTTTAAAAATATAGCTACACTTCTGAAACTTGGTAGACTTATTAAGAAAATTCCAAACTTTAATTTTAGCAAATTAAAAAAATTCGCAATTTTTGCCGTTTATGAGGTACTATGTCCCCATAATAATAACAAAATATCAGAAATTTCAATGGCATTTCAAGGGGTTATTGTTGAATGAAAGTCACACTTCAGCATTTGAGGTATTGGTGATGGGCCTCATAATTTTGATTTGCTGTCAAGTCACAATATGTGATGTGCTAATATGTGACCAGCAATAGTTTTAATAATAGGGCGTATGAAATACCTCGTGACTTTCAATTCCCACACAAGTATTTTTTTTTGTTATTTTCGAAATGGTTTATTTTTCGTACATATTCAAATAAGTCGGAATCCGATTCAAAAATCCCTTAACAAGTCCACAAAGTTATATGGCTTCGCCTCCGGCAGCGTCTCGAAATGTGGTACTCATCCGAGGGCAAGCGAACATGGCATGAGTGGCTGGGTCTCCCTCCAGACTGTCAGAGCAGTGCACTTGCAACCTTGAGCGGCTTTCTAGGCTTGTATAGCGAAGCAACTTCTAGTTGCCATACGGAGGACAGATTATACATAATTAGGAGCTCTATAGCTTATATTTTACTTGTATACACAATATACATATTATAAAGCCAAATTTATAAATATTTATCAAAATTTTATTTTATATCTGTAAAATTCAATTTAATGTATCTTGTTTATAACAAATGTTTAAAGTAAATTATATATATAAAAACGTGCTGTAATATTATAAATATTAGTCGAATAGGTCGAGTCCGCTGGGTGCAGCTCAGTTCGCTCCAATGACAGGGTTCTAATTAGCGTTAGCTGTGTTATCAGGATTAGCAGCGGAATGATTTGACGTTGGCAGCGACGAAATGTGTGATTCCGACATTTGCAGTACACAGATAATAGCGTAAAACACATCCTGCATCAGTCACACGTGACGCAACTACATCGACACGCGACGGCAGAGACTGAAGCATCCCCAGAGAAACAAATCTGTATTATAATATTAAGATCAATGTACTTTCATACAATTTAAAGTATATCGCGCTTTATTTTAGTTCGAGTTGTAAAATGGTTTCCGATAGGCGGATAAGATTTTTTTAAAAAAAATTCATAATAAGCACACTCGAAAACGTGAAGAAAATACATAATCTCCGCTTCAGATTTTCGACCCCGTCGCAATACTTTCAATAACTTAGATTTCATATTGGGTAATTGAAAGTGAAAATTGGTAAATTTGTGCTGAGAATGAAATCGTTATGATCAAAAAAAAACTATTGCGTAAAATGCCAATGTGCTTAAGGTATCTCCCTACCTTGAAAACGGCAAATTTTGGTAATTTTCACAAATTTTGTTTAATGTTTTAAAAAGAAGCCCTATTATTTAAGTTTAAAAAACTGTTGAGATTTTTTATTCTACTATAGTTTAATTAAAAGTTATGGCTATTTCAGTGAAGCATAGTGTGTCACATTTTGCCTTAACCAATCCGGAAGTGGAAGATAGAACTTTATACTTTAAAAGCGTTTTCTGAAGAACGGTATTTTTCAACAACAATGTTTTTTTTTAAAAAAACCTGATATCTTAACAAGCTGTGCGAAATGCTGGTTCAATAAATATCCCTTATTCAACGCTTGTAACAAAAATTAATTAATTAAAAACATTAACAAAAAAGGTTATTATTGAAAGTAAACATAAATTGATTTGAGTATTCGGCACCGCACGCAGGCAGCAACTTAGTAAAAAGTTATTGAAAAGAGAGAGATAGTCCGGCGTACAGTTCTTTTATAACGTAGCTTGAACTTTGGGGCATGCGTAGTAGCATTTCAATAGGTGAGCTCCACCACGGGTGATCAAACATGAAAAGCGCCACAACCGATCTTCGATACTTCGTCTCAGCGCGTCGCCACAAATCTTAAAAACTACTTGATATAATGTAATAAAACTGACTTTTTATATAAAAATTTCCTTGATTTTTTAAAAATTTCTCTAAACATGGCTTTGATACTATGCAATTCCTAAAATATTAAGAGTTTTGCTCAAATCTCAATTCAAAACACGTAAGAAGGTCTAAGGAAGAACTCAGCCTAATATTTAAGGAACAAATGAATTATTTTTTTACTTATGATGTTTTGCGTAAGGCTTATATTTAGGGCAAATTTCTTCAAAATGTCCATTTATTTAAACAAAATAATTTTTTTTTGGTAAAATATTCCATTTAACATTATTGTTAATCATTACCACTCAAAAACTTAGTTAATTTTAAAGTATTAAAAAATTAGACCCCTCAAGGTTGGCAGCTACCTTAAGAAACAATTTCATCGACCAAATGTATAGTAGTTCAATATATAGACTTTTACTCATAGATACAGAAGTGTCACCAAAATTGACACGACTATGTCTACGATACTAGATCCCATATAGAAGCTCTTCTCAACGCCTATATATGCGTATTAATGCATTGTTCCTCAAAAGGCCATCCTATAATCGACAGAAACGGAATCCCAATTTAAGTTAGAACAAAGAACCCATCAATCGCAGGCCATTACATCTTCTTCAAAAACCGAAACCTAATCTCGACCACAGACAAGATCTTATCAATATAATCTCCAACCGGGGCTCCCCGTGAACTTCAGGGAGGTGGGAGTGAAAGGCAGATCTTTGGCGCGAATAAAAGGTCTGAAAGTCGCCAAATAGGTTGGTTAAGACCAAACAGAAGACATAGAACTTCCAAATACTGTACGTTTTTATTCGTTGAAATGCAGTAACTAATTTATGAATGGCATTTTCCATTTCGAAGGCACAATTTTCGGCAAACTCATTCTTTGGCGAAAAACGGAAATTTCCAGAAACAAAACACAATATACATAGTTAAAGGACATAGTATAAACAGGCTAGCATTGGAAATATTTCGATTGGAGGCTGTTTTATATTTTTCATCGCTTTCGTCACCGAAATGGAAAAGTATTTAAAAAAAAAGCTACTATATGTACAGCTGAAGATACTGATACATGATCTTGATAAATGCAAATTCTATTCTTTGCCTTCTTATAATAATAAAAGTAAGAGTCTGTCTGTATGTCTGTGGATCGTAAAAGACCTACTTATACTGCCCTCAGAAATTCGAAATTTTTAAGATAGATTCCATTTAATACCAACGTGTGCACCTGAAGCTTAGTTTTTTCATATTTTTTCCATTTTTAGAAAAAATTCGAATTTTCTGAAAAAAATACTCCACTTTACGCTCAAATCCGATCATTTTTTCCCTTTCGTGTTGCCACTCGACAGAAAAATTAAAATGAACACAAATTTAATCAAAATTGAAATTGCTTTTATTTTCTTGCCATTACCTTCAGAAACTAAATTAATGATTTGAAAAATAATTAAACGTGCCAATGAGCTAAATGTTTTTTTGTTTTGTTTTTAAACAGAATGGAGGTTTTGACGTGAAATAACATTGTTATACAATTATGGTTAATTTTGAATTTATCAGGAAAATTGCGATGACAGCAAGTTCATATTGAGGAAGATTTTTGTGATATGAGGATGTTCATTTTATAGCGATGTATTTTTATTTTGGAATTTTAAAGCAATATAAGTAACGGGATTTTATTCTTTATAAATGAACGGGAACAAAGGCAAAGCTTATTATCCTATGGCAAATTAAATGACATATACTTGGATCGATTTGATATTATTTTGGTCCGTGCAAAGAAAGGGTATTTATTTGCTAGTGATAAATAAAAAAAAATGATAATTACCAATTAAATTCTTTGTAACATTGTCCAATCACACCCGCCTTAAATAGCCGATGGTTTAGAATAGTAACGTTCGTTACCAAACCATGTAAGTTCAAATTTTTAGGCATGCACAACTTATTCATAAAAAATACTGAACTTTAAACGAGATGTAAAATTAAATAGTATTTTCGTCTGCTAACTTCTCCCACTACGTCCCTTGTAGTTCTAATATTAAGAAGTTTACATTTGAACGCCTAAGAAATTATGCATACTTTAATTTCAAAAAGCACTTTACATTTCCTTCCGTGAAAAAGTAGCATGCATTCATTGATTTATGGCTAAGATGTCCGTAATATTCTTTAAGAAGTAGGTTGTCAAATAACTTTATGTGTCATGGTCACTGGACCCTTGCTCAAAAACATGAGGCCTGTCGCCAACAAACCTCCGTGTTGCTCTATTACCATGTTTATTCAACCAATACCTTTATGTCTCACAACAACTAACCAAAACTCTTCTAAATAACCGTAGACAGAGTCATCGAACAGCCAAACGAACGCACGTTCCAACTCTATTGCTCTAGAGGGGACTACTGGCAAAACTGTCTAAGGAGTAGAAAAGAAGCATTGACTCTTCCGTACATGCTAGTGCAAGTAAACATTATAAAGTTATATAAATATTCTCTTCATAGATATATGTCAAATAAGTCGACAGGGAAACTTCGTAGTAATTAAAGTTCTTTATTAAGAGCTCTTCATCAGGAGAAAGTTAAGTTGTCGTCTGCAATCGACGAGAGAGTGTGATCGAATGTCTACAAAAATGGCGAAAAATCTCGAGCTCTGCTTCACTGACCAATCAGGGTCATGAAAGTGGAAAGATCAATTAAAAAATGTGATGACTAAACAGTTTCTGTGGGAACGAATTGATTGGAATGGGGTGTTGTTGGGATGTTAAAGTACTAAGTGATATTAAGGATATATGAAAAAGCATATATCTATCTTATCTGCTTAGACTGTTTGCAAATATCCACTTGGTATTGGTTTGGGCCTATTTCTGAAGCGATCCATAGTTTCACTTGGCAACCCTGATTTACATTCATTTCCAACAAGGCACCATCTGAACCTACTCAAACCTCCATGTCGAAACTTATTTACTTATTAGAAAAGGAAGTTCATTAATCATCTTGTTCTGCCTGGAATTGATCAGTTGTCCTCCTTTTGGCTGGATTTTAATTATAAAATGATCATGTCGGGGACGTTTTGGCGATATTTTGTTTGGGGATTTTATAGGGATTTTTAAAAGTTTGATGTTTGTGTAGTGGGTTTAGATTGGATAGACAAAAAAGGGGAAATTTATAATTGCTTTGACAAGGTTTTAGATAATTGGGAATTTCCGTATTGTTTATGTTTGAAAAGTGGATGGTATAATTGATGTATAGGCCTGATGTTATTTAAAGGTATTAATTATCAATTAATCAATAAAAATTATTTCAAATGCTCAAAAATTTGTTCATTTTAGTTTCATATATTTATTGGTATTGTTTCTGATGGGGTGGTTGTCTGAAAGTTGTTGAAAAGATGGACATTGACCAGTAAACTCTGAGATTTATTACGGTTCGACTTAACCGATAACACTAATAACTTGTCTTTAGTTCCAATAATATTCATCTTATGGGGATACAGTACCCAAAACATTATTTTTGGAAATATTAACATAAACTTGTAAATTATAGTGGTTTTATATAATGTTCACTCTAAATAAACATTTTCAAGCAATAAAAACTAATATTTACAAGTAGTTTTTCATTTATTTAAAAAAAAATCAAAATTTTTAACTTTTCTAAAACGCTACTCATTAGGGTGGAGTGAAAAAAATATTTTTCATTTAACATTTCTAATAGTGAAAAAAAGTTGTTTCACATCTTACTAAAACATGATATATAATTTTTTTTAAGTTAAAGTTAAATTATCAGGGTCCACAATGAATTTATAAATACGAATGTGCTGGCTATACAGTAGGGTGGGACGAAAAAATAAATTTTTGAGTACAAACTTCTAATAGGACTCAAAAGTTGCGTTTTGTCATGCTGATTACTGGAAAAATAATAAAAAAAATTCCTAATTAATATTATGTGCTGCCTCAAAGCGGTTGAAGTTTGAAAAAAATGCCAAAAATCAACTCATTTTAATTTTACCGCCAGAATTTACTGATTATGTTTCATACTTTGAAAAAAAATAATATCGTTCAGTTATATATCGTTATCATAAAAAATATTTTACAAATGCTATTCAAAATTTTTAAATTCTCGAGAAAAAAAATGTTAAAAATACGCGATTTTGATGAAAAATCACAAAAAAAATTTATAGCTTTTTAAAGTGAACCTGTTTGGAATTTTAAATTATAGAAAAGTGCTCTTATACATAGGAATGGATGCTTTACATTATGTTTAACCTATATAAGCAGCAGCATAACAGTTATTATGAAAAGTCAGGGCCGTAGTTTGGGTAGTGGGTAAGTTTGCTCCATTATAGTTTAAATTGTAAAATGCATTCTTATTATTACTTTATTTGCCAACTGCATGGCAATGAATTGTTTTAAGGCATTTGTTTGAACATTTAAATGGAGTAACAAATGGACCCAGGGCATATTCTGGTCCGATCGGAAAGTCTGGTTGGTTGTGAAGAGCTTCCAATGTGCAGTTTTTAAAAAATTGAAGTAGTTTTGCCAAGTCGCTTGTAAAACATTACTAAAAGCCCTTAGTACAGAGCAAAAGTATTTGATGGATATTTGCAAGGGAATTTCTGCAGGAAAGTGTTCCACTGACCTGTTGTAAAGGACGCCTGGAAACATTTGTCATTCTAGGTGGATTACAACTGCTAACAGAATATTAAGGTTGTATGTTGGAACACCTGCACCTTCAAAAAGCGTGCAGATATTGGCAACGTTTGTTTGCGAAGTGTATGCTCCGAAGGGTTCCAAATCAGGAACAAGCCATCTTAAAAATATGGAGTTTGTCATATTTTTGACACCATAAATAAATGTAAATACTTGAATCGAGAACTCAAAAATATTATCCATCCGGTAATCCGACGTAATGGATACTTTGGTCATCCCGAAACATTATCCTCTGCATGATAACTGACGAAGGCCACATGCCCACATGTGATGGAATTGGCTTTAAGAAGGATAAAGCAAGCAATGAGGCTAACTTAGGAAAATTGTAAGAAGAGTTGAGCTTCCCAAGTTTAACTTCAATGTCAAGGAATACATCGACATCATCGACTGGTCCAACACAACTGAAGAGCTTAGTGGAAGAACGTGCTAAGTGATATTTTTGAAAAAATTGAGATTTTTGTGTAAATGAACATATTACTAACTTCTTTAACGATACCCCCCTTTCGTTTTCCTTCCCCCCCTTTCATAAACTTTAAGTTTAGTATATTTTTTACGCTTTACAAGTAACGTTTTCAACAGATCTGAGTGAAAACGATAAACTTTAAAGCTCATTTTCTCGTTTTCACCTTTTTGTCACTTAGCATGTTCTTCCACTAAGCTCTTCAACTGTGACAGAACCTCCGATTACAGCATCTGTCATCAATTACAATATCATTCGTACTTTTCCCAGTCGGAGATGCATCCGCCCTTTTTCAAATTTTATGTAAAATACTATATTTTTTTTTATAAAAAACACACAAAAACTATTTTATTCTCAAGGTTTATAAGTCCATTGCTTTTTGTTATTTGTAACCATATTTTTTTTTCGTATAAATGAAGCCATATTAGGTTCCCAATATAAGTCTCACTTTTCCTATGGGAGATTAACATGGGGATTTTTTTCGTGTGTTTCAAACATTAAACCCGATTGTGGACCCTCAAGACATTAAACTAGAGTTCTGAAGTTTTTACACTTTTTATTCAGTATATCATAATACAACTTTTTCATGCTATTAGATATGGAAAAAAGAATATTTATTTTTCAGCATATGAAATCACTCCACCCTACTACTCATCTTTCAATTTTGTGAATAACTCCACCAAACTTTTATAGTTTGTTTTTAGTACTATTTGTTAAAGAACTGTGCGTGGATTTTAAAATGTGAGCTACAGTTAAAAAGTACCATGCATTTATACTGAAAATCACTAACAAATTAAAAATTCAACATTTTTTTCAAAAAACAACTATACATAGCAGACCTTATCCCATGCACATTTTTGTGCACCATATATATAAGAACACTTGTTAAAAATTTCAAAATTCTAACTTAATTAGCAAAAAAGCCTTAAGGAATTATTAAACACAAGAATTGCAAAACGCGAAACAGAGAAAAAAGTTTGCAAGCAGACGAAATACGTTTTCAAACTTATAGGAATGACTCCAGAAATTATTTAATATATTTTTTATAATTGCGTGAAAAAAATCCGATTTTTACATTACAATTTTAATATCAGACGCGTGCGAAAAGTTATACTTTTTAGAAACAGTGATGCAAAATTACTTTTTTTCACCCAAAAGCAGTGAAAAAAAGTACTTTTTTCACTCTTTTCATAAGATGCCAACATTTCAAGTAAAAATTCTATTTCATAATCTTCATAAAATCCAGAAATTTATTGATCTGCTTTATTTATAAATATTATGCGCGTGAATTTTATTATTATTTTTTATTTTTGAATCAGTATCCATGTTCAAATGTTTGACTTTAAACTAAAAAATTAGTTTACCTTTTGTAGTTCCAGAGATTTATCGATGCCGATCTTCTTTACGTAAAAAAATTAGCACGTGAATTATTTTTGAACCAATGATATTTTATTTTTTTTTCACGTAATTATAAAAAATAGTGTATGAAACACGTGTGAAAAGTAAACTTTTTAAAACACGTGTCATTATTTCACTCGCCCGTGAAATAAAATCCACTAGTTTTAAATAGTGTAACTTTTCACACTTGTTGCATAAATAACTATTTTTCTAAGGAAGATATCATTATGAAACTTTCAGTAAATGTTCAGAAAGATATCGTGAATAATAAGAAGTACAAACTGAAAAAATTATATTTTGACCAATTTTTGGGTACTATCCCCTTAATCAATCAAAATTATTTCAAATGTTCAAAAATTTGTTCGTTTTAGTTTCATATATGTATTGGTATTGTATCTGATGGTATTCTATCATGAAAATTGTTGAAAGTATAGACATCAACCAGTAAACTAAATTACTAAATTACGGTTCGACTTTACCAAAATAACAGGGGCTGGGGAGCCCAGTCGGTTAGGCATTCGCCTAGCATGCGGAAGGTCCCAGGTTTGTGTCCGGGCATCGCCAAAATAACTGCCGACCTATAAACGGCCCGTGCAGCCAAAAATGTCCGACGAATAATACCCCGTGTGGAGGGAGTGCACGTTAAATATCCTTCAAAGTCCTAACGCTGCGTACGATGTCGCCCTTAACGGTTGCGTTGGGTGCCTACTCAGGTGTCGGCTCGTCACTTGACTGTGGTTCTAAAATACGACGCCCGTCGCCAATAGCCCTCGTGTAGCTCTAGTGCGACGATAATTCAAACTAAACTAAACCAAAATAACACCATTAACTTGCCTTTAGTTCCAATAATATTCATCTTAAAGTTCCTTTTGGAAGATGCGGGTTGTGTAATATCTTTGGCAACACTACTGTACTCAAATGTTATAGGATGTTGATAATGTAGTGTAAAATAATGCTTGAGATATTTTATTCATATAAATCACTTAGGGTTGTATCACGGCCAACTTCAATAAAAAAGGCTAAAGAAGATCTCCTAAACATGAGCGTAGACGGAAATTTCGACGTCACTGTTCTCAGTGCCGAAGATCGAGAAACTAGTTCGGACGCATTCGGAACCCTAAAAATGTGGTCAGTCGTGAACGAGTGGTTTCGAACATCGAGTGGTACCGTTTATCTTCGGAACAACGTCACTCGGAACTATGACGTCAAAATTTCCGTCCCCGAGCTTGTTTGGGAAAGCTTCTTCGGCCTTAGTAGTTGAGTAGGCCGTGGTTGTATATGTTTATTGTTTTTTTTTATGTTTTAATAAATTTGCTTTTTAAATTCAATACTGAATAATAAATATATATTTTCCTTCTTATTTCAAGAAGTTTGCCGCCAGTTGATAAGATCCTCATAAACTTTTACCGCTCATTTTAATCAAATCAGTTAACAATAAACTTAAAACAATATTTTATGCAATCCCCCAAAGTAACAAAAACATTTTTTTTACATCGGCTTTAAATTTATACAAAAAAAATGGCTCTTAGCATTAAATAACTCTTGGTCAAAACTGACCATAAAGTCACTTTTTCTTTGTCAAAAAAAATATATTCCTCCAAAGACAAAACAGATTTTGAATGCTGTCTCATAATTTAACAAAAATAAAAAGTTATGTCACAACTAAAACTTGGTTAAGATCCAAGTTTGGCGGGTTTATAAAACAGATACTACTATTGAAACAATGTTTTAATGTCTGTAAAAGAAACTTGTTAGCCAGAAAGTCACCAGTTCTTGTGTCAATAACAATCAAAAGCTGGGTTAAAAAGTAAACATAACTTAGTTTTCGAGTGCTAACTATCTTAAAGAATTTTTCGATAACCAGTTTTGTTATTTTTGACAAAAAACAAGTTAGTTTTTATTAAAACTTACTATATAGATTAATAATATTATTGACACGCAAGGATTTTTTTGGAAATGGAAAATGCAACTTCTTAAACAAATATCCTCGGAAACACATTTTTTTTTACGATATTACATTACAATTGTATTTTCTTATACAACTGTAATATAAAATCGTAAAAATTTTTTTTTTTGTAACTTCCCTGGTTTTTCCATATATTTACCATATTTGTTATGCCCATTTACCAAAATAAACTTTTAATATCTAATATTTTTGTCAAAAAATCGTCTTTTTTTTTAATTTAAGAGATTTAGAGATGTCCGTTCGCAATAAATTCATAAACTTTTTAACAATATAATAACGTTTTTTTATTTTTTCAAAAATCGTTTAGCGTTTACCATTTAACCACATAAACAAATTCTATTTTTATTTAGTTGTTGTTGTTGTATGCTTTCAGGACACATCCTGGAAAGCAGAACGGGTGCAGTAGCATTCATTTGTCGCAAGGCCTAAAATCTCCGTGACTGTGGAAGTTCGATGACTTCTGTTAGGGTATGACGCCACCTTCCAATAATGACAATTTAGGCACTTCGATGGAAGGGAGGTGCATTTTCCCCCAGATAACCTACACTTATGGCACTACCTGCTCTATGACTGACCACAGAACATTCGGACCAACAGGATTTTACTAGTAAGTTCTTCGCATGTACTCTGGATAACACATATGAAGAGTACAGGGGAAGAACCACTTGATTTATTAGGAGTAGTCCCGTAATTGTATCTGCTTGGCGGACATTGGCGACAGGAAACCGGTTTTCCTTTCGGTTCTTCTTTCGCGGTACAAACGTGTGACTCGTGTCCGCTGATCTCTGGCGTGAATCAGGGTTGCCGCGAGAGAAAAACAAAGTGAGTAACCGATTTCCTCACACCAGTTTAGGCTATGACTCGCTTTCATCGCCAAAGAGGCCTGATGAAGAAAGTTTTCTACGAAATTAAGTGGTTTTTCCCCTGTACTCTTCATATATCTTTGCCTTATCCGGAATTGGAACTCAGGCCCACCCGTTTTTGTCCCTGGACTCTTCAACTGAATTCCACAAACTCCTCCACTAATAATAAAATTTCCTAATTCATGCATTTGTGAATAAACAATTGCCAATGCCACTTACCTGTAACAACGATTTTCCCGAAACTGACGCTCGTAACCATTTCGCCGGTGAGTCTGTGTCTAGTCTGGCATCGGTAGCTCCAGTTGGAATCTTTTTCTTGGGTCTCGTGGATGAGCAGTTCACCGGTTCGTAACACTGTGTAGGATCTCGCTAAAAAGAGAAATAAAAATTTGTTACTCTAGACCTATACTATACCTTGTCTATCTAGAATGCGAGTCTCGAAAGCATTTTCCTCCCCCATCCCCGCATGTGGTTTTCTTCGAAACGGCGTGAGCATGTTTTTTCCCCACCCTACTTGGGTTTGAACTGTTCGGATTGTTAACCACCACAACAGAACCTCAAACGCGTTAGGTTTAAAAAAACGATGCTACCCCCGTTTATTAGAAAACCAAGCGAAGGGATGGGGGAAGAAAGTCTTTTCGAGGCTCGCATAGTAAATAGACAGACTATAACAAATGAAAAGTATTCGTTAATAAACTCGCTCGAAATTTCGAGTAAACCTGTCTAAAGACTAAACCTAACTTTTTTTAAATTAACTGTAACTGCGAATAATAAACATTTTGTACTTTTTTTTTGAACGAAGCTATTGGGGCGCGTGGATAGCCTAGTGGTTAAGGCCTCGTTCTCGGGATCGGAAGGTCCCACGATCGAGTCTCGACACCTCTGAAGACCCACCGAGTATATGCGGAGTACGTGCTCGTTAAATCTGTTGGGTCCGAAAGTCCTGTGGGCGGTCATGGCTCAGTTTCCCACATGTACAGGTCTCTGGAGACTATTTCCCTCCCCTTCAGGGGCATGTCTAAATTGTGGAGGTAGCGATAGATGGCAGCATCTGCCACTTATGTGTGTGTGTGTGTGTGTGTGTTGTGTGTGTCTGTCTAACTTGACGAAGGTTTATAAGCGGGTCTCTGACAAAGGCACACAAACCTGAATATATGTCTACCAACCAACCAACCAACCAAACGAAGCTATTGTTTTTGGCTGTTCAAACCTTTACTGAATAAAAGTCTTCACTGAAAAACCTTTACTGAATTCCCAAACCCAAATAAAAAAAGAATAATGGTACAAAAACAATGCGAAATACATAAAATATGATTAAAAAACAAACTGACCCTAGAATCAAGGAAAAACAAGAAGTTCTTAAAGAACTAAAATACCTACTTTCCTGTTACTTAAATACTTACTGAAATTCGAATCGGGAAACAAATAGGTTCATAACAGTAAATATCATCCACAATTGTTTCTACACTAGATTTACACACATTAGAAAAAAAAAATCGTTAAACACAGAATCCAGCTATAATTTAAACTTCTAAAAGCCAAAATCAACTATTTTCCTTAATATTCTTTCACAAATAACTTAATATTATTTATCGTCTGCTCGATTTATTTGTACTTCGAAGAATAATTAAATATTTATTAATAACAAAAATAATGAAACTACTCTAAACTGCATTAAAAAATAAATGTAAATTAAAACTAAGCAGAATTGTATGCAAAAAATGCCTTGCCGCTTTCTTGGTAAACCATTAATGAACAATCAAAGAATCACATTGTGCTACATTTTATGACGTCATTCCAAACTGATTCATGAAAATATTATTTTGCTTCAATATTTTAAAATAAATAAAGTTTCTCATGCCATTGTTGATTTGGCAACAGTAATTTAATGACTCATAATTGAATTTCAATGCTAATTCAAAAGGAAATTAGCAGACAGATAGTAGATTTATGTCCGTCCGGACATACAGACAGACGGACGAAAAGTAAGAAAGTTTGGTCTCTGAGGTCATAGCTTTCTAACAAAAAAAAGAATTTTTTTGAGATCCGAATGATAGAACCTATTTTGGAAGGGGGGTACGGACAGAAAGGGTGACATACGGACATCGACCACATGTTAGTACCTACTTTTTCATTTTTTTAATTCTTCCGAATTAAAAAAAAGTAGGCTAAAATTCAACAGTAGTAATACACTTTGACGTTTGATGAAAAACAGAGACAGTAACATAGAAGTGATCAAGGACGAGGTTAAAAAAAAGGTGACGTCAGGTCTATAATTGACGACTGTCTATAATTTTTAATGAAGTTTGGAAGATAGGTTTTTGTTTCTTAATATATTATAAAAGTCTTTAAAATGAAAAAAAAAAATTCACTACTGGCATTTTTACAGAAAATTAGTGTATATTTTTACTTTCAGCTACTTAATATGGAATCTAAGGCAATGAAAGTATTGCGATACGTTCTGAAATCTAAAAGATATTTTCGGGGGGTTTCTACACGTTTAACTGAGTGCTGATTCTAAAACAAGTAGGTTTGTAACAGAATCTGTCACTTAACCCGCTTCCACTCAACAGTTGTGTTTAACAGATAAAAAGGCGACAAGCACAGCATTAATATTCTATATTAAACATTTACATGCTAAATTTGACTAGTTTCATTTACTTTATTTCGAAAATTCAATAATTATTACTTATCGTTTGCAAAAATCAATTTATATTTCAAAGAATAAATATGTAATATTCCTCGCTTTTAAATAGAATGAAAACATTTCATATCAACGTACAAAGAATATCGTAGTGAAATATATTTGACGTCATTTCAAACGGATCGATGTCGCAAAAATAAATTTATTTTAATTTATTGTCTAAAGGAATTAAAGTTTCTCGAGCGATTGTTGCTAATGGCAATAGGGATTTAATTCTAATAAAAATGGCTTCCTGTGCTTTTTTAAATGAGCATTCCATTTTGTAGTTTTTTAAATAATTGAAGTACTTCGAATTGGAATTCTTCTCTGAAATTTTCAATGTATTCTAATTTTGATGCGCTGAATTTTTTGACGAATCGCACTTGTCCGTTTTTTTTGTAGTTTGGGCTATGAAAGTGGGTGACGGGCAGACGGACTGTACGATTATAATACCTTCCACTTTTTACGTTATAAACGTAGTGAGGAAGCTAAAACGGGATTTTTGAAACGACGCGACGTTTCTCAAACTTCTTTTCTTCTTTTTTGACGTTACTCAACATCAGAGCATTTTGATACATCGACGATCCAATAGTGTTCAATAACCCTGATTTTAATAAAATCTGGCAACAAATATTCCTCAAAGAACCTTTTTAAAAAACATAAATGTCCAAATCCTACATCTCACTCAAAATAGAATCATAAAAAATTGGACTTGAACGCCAAGTCCAACGACTTATGACATATCAAGAAACAAAAGAAGCGAGGGGTTACGAGATATTGAATTAACCTTCACAAGTTGTGTTTTTGACAGTTACGAACGGTTTTTTGAGAGTATTTCCTAGAAGAAATCGTTTGAGGTTATGTCTTTGGGCCATATTGGATTTTTTGACGTAATTTAATGATTGTCACTCTTGATGGCTTGAGTTAGGGTTTTTTTTGGGGCGATATTCGTGCTGAAGGTGAAAAGAAAGGATTGATAGTTGGACATTTATGTGTCAGATTCGTTTTTGAGGTAAATAATTGATATTTTATGGAGAAATTGACTTGGAAGTTTATATATAAATTTATCTCTTATCGGTATTTAAAAATCTTTAGAAATATATAGGAATAAACTTTGTGTCAGCAATTAAAATTTATGAAGTTGTCCTTAAGGGGGAATGAGCGCGCTGGACCGGGGGTCTCCAAACTCAAGTGCCTCAGTGTTAATCCAATGGCGACAAAACTATTTTCTCTGCCACATTTCTCCGGCTGTATTGAATATTTTTACAAACGATTTTTTTCTAAATAATAAATGTAGATAATTTACAGGTCTCTATCTTCCCACTATTTGAAATTGCTTCGAATATTTTGTGTAACATCATTTATTGAAAATTAAAAAAAAAATTCGAACCGATTTCAAAAAGTGGGAAGGTCGAGATCTGTAAGTCAGCTGCATTTATCACATAAAAAATCCGCTTGTAAAAATATTCAATACAGCCGGAGAAATGGGACAGAAAATATTTTTTCCTCCATAGGATTAACACTGATGCACTTTGCTTTGAAGACCCCCGGTCCAGTGATATGACACACATCCAAACGAAAATGCAATTCTTCCCGCAACAGCCTGTGCAATTCTACCTTTCAAGGTTGGTAAATCGTGGGGTAGAGGTGGAACGTAGACCCGATCTTTTACGCAACCACAAAGGAAGAAATCACAAGGCGTGATGTCAGGTCACAATTTAAAACTCGGACATTCTTTTACGGACAACCTGTATTATTCTATTATAAAATTTTATTAGTTTTTGTATATTTTTTCTATTAATTTGTTGTATAAATATAGAAATTTTCGTTTTTATTTACGATTTTATGTACGTTTTTTATCTCAATTATTATTAAATTATTGTGATTGATTATTATAACTATTTTAAATTTTACTTATCTACCGTGTTTGGGTTTGGCGAAAATTATCAACGGGATAATACAAAAGTATTTTTTTTTAGTCTTGGAATCCGCGCTGCTGTTTATCCGTTCCTGAGCTATTTGTTTATTTGTTGCTTCCGTTAGGGACCAGAATCTACGAGGGAACAACAAGAAAGTAATCCCCTATGAAAGGTTATGCGTTCATACATATACAGTTTTAAAAGTATATATTACAGGAGTTTATTTTATACTAAATATAAGAAATCATACATGGCATTGAAGAAAAACTAACCTAGTTTTTCCTATAAGTGCTCAATGAGTGCGACTTTAGTGATACGGGAATTGCACAGGCTGTTGCTTCCATTACTCCTGACTTGCTGCAGAGAGTATGGGAAGAATTGCCTTTTTGTTTAAATGTGTGCCGTATCACTAAAGGCGCACACATTGAGCACTTATAGGATAAACTAAGTTAGTTTTCCTTCAATGCCATGTATGATTTGTTATATTTAGTATAAAATAAACTCCTGTAATATACCATTAAAACTCGGACATTCTTTTACGGACACCCTTTATATTAGAAATACTTAAAGAAGTCAGAAGTCCAAATGATATTGCTGCTGCTCAGCTTCTGCCTTCCAGGCTATATCCAACAATAATAGAAATACTTAAAAGTAAAGGTAAAACGGAATATAATCTAAAATATTAACTACATAGAAAATTTCCTGTTTTCTCAGACCCAGACGATCAAATTACACATAATTTGATACAAGGGGGACGATACATGTAAAAATTGATTTTTTTTATTTCGTAAATAGTTAAAATAACACCTCAAAAATACGTTTGCAATTTTTAGAATGAAATTTGCATTATTTATTGTTTAAAAACTCATTTAAATGCTTCACCTCAACTCGACGCTTGAGGGCTTTGCATTAAGCATGTTTATCTCATAACTACTTTTTTTAAATTGGCGGGCAAGATAACTCAAAAAGTTCTCAATCGATCCTCAGAAAATTTGGTATACGTCTTCTCTATTGCATTATCTTTTAGTTGAACCTCAAAAATGCTAATAAAAACTTTAAAAATTACAATTTTTTTTACCGAAAAATCTTTGAAAAAAGGGTAAAAAATTCGAAGTTTTTTTTTTCTGAGGCTTGCCGATTTACAATTTTTCAACTTTTTTGATTTTTTATTGGTTTAACTAAAAGATGTAAGTTTTATTAACATTTTCAAATCAAAAATTTGGATTTCTGATCAATTTTGGAGTAGCTAGAATTCCCGTCGATTGATACTTTTATCCAGAGGGGTCTCAGAAGATTAGTTACTATGGCTGCCATTTTGAAAAAACTAAAACAAAAAATCTTATTTTTGTATTTTAATGTATAATGTATAAACATACATAACTTTAAAATGATTCATGTATTTCATCTTTTAATAACGTCTTTGAAAAACGATCAAAATTCAGGTGGCATGTATCGCCCCAATCTTAATATATTTTATACAAATAAAGAAATTCAATAATCTTCAATACTAAATTTCGCTATAGCATTAACCTCCACAAATTCTGCTATTCTATCCTGAAGCTACAATTATATTATATAGCGCAATAGAATTTCAGAACTGATTATTGTCACTCATAATCTGTGTCTTGTAGTCCGATTCCCGTCTTCTTCTATTATCGATTAAGTTCGTTATATGTTCGAAACTCGGCGTCTGCCTACTCCCTCTGGCCAACGGCTTTGATTCCGAAATTTCTCGCTTTATGCTTGTAAAGAATAGACCTGTACACTCTGATAATATTGCGTTGAAATTCCTTATAAAAAATTGTGTTTTTCCAAGTTATTACAATTTGCGTTGAAGCAATACAAGACACGTGTTGCAACCAAATGACAATGAAGAAGTTAGCACAAAAATTTCATTGAAGGAGCAGCACTTATGTATTCTTCCGAAAGGTAGTTCAGCATCTGCTCTTAAAGGGGAATGGGCTCGCTGGACCGCGGGTCTCCAAACTCAAGTTCCTCAGTGTTAATCCAATGGCGAAGAAACTATTTCCTCTGTCACATTTCTCCCGCTGTATTGAATATTTTTACAAACGGTTTTTTAATAATAAATGTAGATAACTTACAGGTCTCTATCTTCCCTTTTTTGAAATTGCTTCGAATGTTTTGTGTAAAATTATTTATTGAAAATTTAAAAAAAAATCGAACCAATTTCAAAAAGTGGGAAGGTCGGGACCTGTAAGTCAGCTACATTTCTCACATCAAAAAATCCGCTTGTAAAAATATTCAATACAGCCGGAGAAATGTGGCAGAGAAAATATTTTTTTCGCCTTAGGATTAACACTGATGCACTTTGCTTTGGAGACCCCCGGTCCAGCGCGCCCATTCCCCCTTAAATGTTTCGTATAAATAGCTATACTAACTCTTAAAGAATACATACTACTGTACTTTAAAATAAATGATTTAATTTGGTTATGCATATTTTAGGACACAATAGTTAAAAAAAATTGTCAATCTCGTATGGATATGATAATCGTCTCTTCTTGTGATCGTCAGTTGTGGTGGAACAACTCAACTTTTTTGTGTCATTTACACAATTCTTGTACTAAAAAACACAATATTGCCATGCAATTTTTTTTACACTGTTGTAACACTTGCGCTGTTTGAACACAAGTTTTTCCTCACACTTCGCAAAAAAATCCTTTGAATATACGATTTTAAAACCCTCCGAGGGATAAACAAATTTCCAAAAGTGTAAGCGTGTTGTTATTCTACTGAGTTTTAATTAATATTTTTAAATCACAGCGATCTGCATATTTATGATACATGTGACAAAGATGTTTTATTTTCATTACAACAAATGGTATACTAAAATTCCATTATTAAAAAAACGGCAATTTTTATGTGAAATAAAAGTTTTTTAAAACTTAAAATGAGTTTTTATCCATTTGAGTCATCTTTGAGGCCGTATCTGCTCAGCGTAAAGCATCCAAATTAAGATAAATATATTTTAGAAATAAATCCGAAGCTTATATATACATAACTGCAGTTTTATATTTAATCAAATACTAGTCCAAAATAATTATAAAATATAATTGAAATTATATTAAATATATAAAAAAACACCTGCAGATTTTAATACATATTTTATGAATTGTTTTTAAATAATGCAAAAGCACAATTTTTCTAACGATGAAACAGAAGATAAAATATTTCGAAAATATTTTAATTAGTAGTTTTTTTTTTATAATTTTTGGAACAAGTTTAAAAATGACCCAATCGCGATTAAAAAAAGATAAATTAAGTTTTAGAAACTTCCTCTTTCCTAAATACATTCTAATTAATTAAATTTCTATTTTTTTAGTCATTTCTACATCGCTCATTTTTATTAATTAACTTACATAAGTTCGATGAATTTTTCTCTTGAATTTGTAAAAAAAGGGAGCAAATAGTACAATCTAGGAAGATTAGCTAGGAAACATGAATATTAAGATTCGAATTACAATTTTTAAAACTAGCTTAGTTTAAGAAATGTGTGTTTAAAGAATTCTGAATCTTAAATTTAATAAATTTCTTAATTACTTAATTTTTGTGTTTTTATCTTTTATTGAATTTAGTTCTAGTTTGTTAATTTTAAATTGAAATTTCATCTGTTTTTTTTTATATATATATATATTTGTTCAATTTGATCTACTTGTAGAAATAAGACTAACTTTTACTTTTAAAATCGTTTGTTTTAAATAAACAAAAAATCGTATTTTGACCTTAAAAACTAAGTATGCCTTAAAATTGGCATTTTAAATTTAAATAAGAAAGGAATTAATTGATCAAGTAATATTTTTTAGCCGAATATGTTTTTATTTAACTGAATATAAACAAGTTATTTCATTTATTAAGTTTTATTATAAACAAAAATATTTTTATTCTTAACAAAAACTTTCCACGTTCCAATTCAGGAAGATTAACTCAATCCCAAGAAGATTTAAGTTGGAAAAGGTAAAATAAAGGAGCATTCCGAAGATTCAAAAAAGCTTGAAAATAAATCACATTGAAAAAAAAAAGAATACTTTAAATGGATTTCTTTATTTGCGACTTTCCCTGGGTCTGGGCATTTTATTTAAAAATAAACAGCGTTGCCCTTACTTTATAATTTCTTTTAAGTTTGTTATTTTATTGGCTGTTTTTCACAGATAACCAATACGATTGTTTGCTTTAAAAGTTTTGTTACATTTTTTTGAGATCTTTTTCGTGCAATGAATGAATCTTTTACTCAAGAAATTACTGTTAGATATTTCGATCTGTTAATATATATTTAAAACAATATTATCATAGTAAAGGTTTTTAATGATTTTATTCTACCGAAACTATGTAGCAATAAGCTTCGTTTTAAAATAAAGCAGCTTTTGTAAATTCTGCGATTAGGAATTTGAGAAAAAATATTAACCAATTGCAAATTTTCTCTTTTGTTGAATAAAATAATCAAGTTTGTTTTTAAATGCGTCAGGTATTTTTTATTAACTTAAACAAAACCTGATTTTATTTTACTTTATTTTATTAGAAAAAATTCATTTCAACTAAGAAAAAGCAAATAAAAATAACTCTTTATTTGAAAAAATTAAACAAAAAATTATCTAATGGTCGAAAATAGAAATTCTCTTTGTAAAGAATTTTAACTAAATTTCTTTATTTGCAACTTTCAACGGGTTTATGTTTTTCATTAAAAAAGTTTTTTTTTATTACTTTTATTTCCTTTTGTAGCTTTGTTGTTTTAAAGTCTGTATTTTTCTCAGAGAGACAGTCCGTTTCTTTACTTTGTTTGTATTCTTTACTTTGTTTTGTTTAAATACTGATTTTAAGTGGTTTGAAGTCCCGTGCGAGTTGCGGATAAAAATATGCCTAGATGGTTTTTAAAACAATAAAAATAATTTTTGCGTAAATATGATTGTTTGAAAAATATTTGACAATCCATCTCAATTGTTTAAGTTGAATATTGTGGAAGCATTATTTTTTTTAAATTTGAGATAATTTTCTTATGTGATACTTATACACGTAAAAATATAAAGCTTTTTGTTATGAAAAGGTCACAAATATATTTTTAGTCTTTTCACAGGAGTTTATAAACCATTCAAGATTGACATCTTAAATAAAAACTGCTTTGGAAATTCTCGTATTCTCAATAAATTATTATAAAACTGCATACAATTTGTTACAATTGGTGAACATGCTTAAAAAAACTTATTTTCTCCACGTATTTTGTCAATTTAAAATCTTTTGTTTGCCTTTTAACTTTAAATAAACCTAAAGAAATTTATAAATATATTTTACATGTTAACTAAAAAAAATTAGTTTAATAAAAAATATTATTTCGGCATATTATTTGGTATTATTAGTATTTTTGTTTGTGTGTAGGTTAATAAATACAACTAAATGATATATTAAAACAATAAACACTACACTTAAAAATATTTACTTTATTTTAATGAAACTTTATCTTTGTCGTACTCTAACAGTTCACTGTTAAAAATTAGGCACTTTGTTTCACCAAAAATATGGTTCCTAGTAGCTGCAACGGCTATGTGGTGAAACGTGAAATCATATTTTTGGTATTCGGTTGAACCATTTCTCAGGTTTTGTTTCCAAATCCAGAAAAATGGTTCAACGAAACACCGAAAAAAGGTGAAACATTTCACCACACAGCCGTTGCAGCTACTAGGAACCAATATCATGGTAAAACAAAGCACAAATTTTTTAACAGTGTTGAATACTCAATTTTCAATTTGTTCATAGAAATATAAAATCCATTGAAAACCCTATTTCTTTTCATTTGTTCATATTTCAAATTAAATTAATAAAATATTAAACCGTTCGTAGAAAAGTGACGTATCTACTTAAAACTGTTTGTTTTTCAGAAAAATAGTCGAACATATTTTTACTTAACTTAATCTATAATAATGAAACTGAAGTTTTGTGTGTGTATGTTCCGTATAGACTCTTAAACTAGACATTTGTTTGATTCGTAACTTCGCACAAATGTGTAGTTCATACTTAAGTTACAGATTTTGAACTTTCAGAGCTCAAAATGTTCTATTTTTAGAGAAAATTCGAATATTCTGAAAAATACACCACTTTCGCTCAAATCCTATCGGTTTTTTTTCCTTTCGTGATACCATTCCGCAGAAGAAATTAAATAAAACTTTTAGGAAAAATATTTAAAATTAATAATGTTTATTTTATTAGGTTGCCAATACCTTCAGAAACTAAATTCATTATTTGAAAAAGAATTGACATGTTTCAAGCGACGTAATTTATTTTGGTCTCCATTCCAGGATTTTATTGTGAGTTTAGGTAATGATATTTTCATGGATGCTTCTGTTGTTTGCAAATATGCATATTTATGCTACCTATTTCCGTGAATTATAACTGTGATGGATATTCAAAGCCTAACGTACTAGAGCTGCATATTAGGGTTTAACGTTTTCATTATTTCGCCAAATACGTTGCCGAACTCGCCAAATTCTTACCTAAACGCGCTAAATGAGCCATTTTTTTAAAAAAAATAATGTTCGTTTATTGTTCGAAGGTCGTCGTGCTAGAGCTGTATAATATGTGTGTTTGTAGATATATCTCTTTTCTCGCCAAATTCTACCAGAAAGGCGCCAAATGAGCTAAGAGGTTTTATGTGTTTATGAGGGAAATTACGATAACTATTATGCGTCCATTTTATAGCATATGTTTTTATTTTGGATTTTTAAGGTAATACAAGTGACATTATTTTATACTTTATAACAAGAGGGAATAATAACAAGTTTATTACCCTATAACGGATTAAATTGTACATATACTTGGATCAATTAAAACTTTTTTTTAGTCCGTGCGAAGAACGGGTATTTATTTGCTAGTTTCCTAATATGAAATATTAGGCAATGAAAGAATGTCGATGGCGATGATGTCGAAAATATGAAATGGAGATTAGGTTTTCTACACGTTTTGCCAGGTGCGGATTTGGAAAAAGGGTTGGTTGGTAGACATATATTCAGGTTTGTGTGCTTCGTCAGAAACCTGCTTATAAACCTTCGTCAAGTAAGACACACACACAACACAGACACATAGGTGACAAATGCTGCCACCTATCGCCAATTCCGCAATTTAGACATGTCCCTGAAGGGCAGGGAAATAGTCTCCAGGGACCTGTACTCGTGGGAAACTGCGCCATGACCGCCCACAGGACATCCGGACCCACAGATTTAACGAGCACGTACTCCGCATAAACTCGGTGGGTCTTCAGTGGTATCGGGACTCGATACCGGGACCTTCCGATTCCGAGAACGGGGCCTTAACCACTAGGCTATCCACGGCCCCTAGAAAAAGGGATTTTTGAACATTATTCCGAAGGTCTGTCGGACACCACACTACCAGCTCAAATTAAAGGAACCTGGATTTCAAATTTGGAACACGATTTATCAGTACCTGTGCAACGGTATAATTCGTTATTCAAGAAATTCGCGCACGTTTGAATGGTAGTGCCGTCGAACTTTTCGGTTTTTAAAGATGTTATTGAAAAACAAACAAGTAGGTTTGTAACAGAATCTGTCACTCAACCCGCTTCCACACAATATTTGTGTTGAACAGGAAAAAAGTCGTCAAATACGATATTAATTCTATTATAAACATTTACACGCTAAATTTTGCTAGTTTCGAAAATTCAATAATTATTTCACATCATTTTCAAATTTAAGAATTATTCAATAATTGTTAACGTTTGCAAAAATTAATTTATATTTCAAAGAATAAATATGTAATATTATTCTATTTCAAATAGAACCAAAACATTTCACATCAACATAGAAACAAATAATCTATTAATAAAATATATTTGACGTCATTTCAAATTGATCGATGTGGCAAAAATAAATTTCTTTTAATTTATTTTTTTAAAGAAAAAGTTTCTCGAGTGATTGTTCCGACTAGCAATTTTGATTTAATTCTAATAAAAATGGCTTCTTTTGCTTTTTAAATGAGCATTAAATTTTAAATTTTTTTTAAATAATTAAAGTACTTCGATTTCGAATTTTTTCTGAGATTTTCAATGTCTTCTAATTTCGATGCCCTGAATTTTATGACGCATCACACTTGCCTGTAACGTTTGTAGTTTGGGCTATGAAAGTGAATGACAGACAGACGGACGGACTGAACGATTATAATACCTTCCACTTTTTACGTTATAAACGAAGTGTGGAAGCTAAAAAAGATATACAGATTTTAATTTTGGTACACGGGATCCCAGTAAATGGCGGGCGTCATAAAAAGGATTTCGGGAAAATCTTGCATGCGCAAATAGCAGCTGCCATGTAAATTTTAGATTTTTAAACAAATGATTAACTTTACAGGACATACAATTACCTTTAAATCCCTTGATTTACATAGTGGAATTGAGGTGGGAGTGCGGTGTTACACCCCCTAGTTTGCATTGCATTGCTTTATGACAAAAAAAATACCTACTATAGTTAAACTCATAGTTCCTTGCACAGAAGCCACGACCATGGACGGAGCTATAAAACACGTGGAGCAATCAGATGAAGAGGAAATTTCAGCCGTTTTATTTTGTCTTCATCTGATTGCTCCGCGCGTTTTATAGTTTCGCCCATGGCCGTGGCTTCTGTGCAAGGAAACTATGAGTTTAACTATAACTGTATCCCAAATTTTCTACACTCTTAAAACAAACGAGCGGTTTTAACTCAGTCTGAGTTAATTTCCACTCCTTTCCGGTGCCGAAAATGCACTTCTTCTACAGGAGTGAATTTCACTCTTTTTCGGAGTGGGTAAAAGAAATAAAAGAAAAGAATCTGCGTCCTACACTCTTAAAACGAGTGGTTTTAACTCAGTCTGAGTTAATTTCCACTCCTTTCCGGTGCCGAAAATGCACTTCTCCTATAGGAGTGAATTTCACTCTTTTTCGGAGTGGTTTAAAGAAATAAAAGAAAACAATCTGCGTCCTACATTTCTAAATCGAGTGGTTTTAACTCAGTCTGAGTTAATTTCCACTCCTTTCCGGTGCCGAAAATGCACTTCTCTTATAGGAGTGAATTTCACTCTTTTGTTTTAAGAGTGTACTAATCGATTAAAATAGCAGTTTCGAATATCATAGCAGTTTCAACTCGAAAAATCATATTAGTCCCATAAGTCACTTTCCCGCGAAAAGTGTGATTGCAGTTTTCAATACAGTAATTAGAGAGATAAAAGGGGAAAAAAACAGTTTCAACAGTAGCTTTAATTATCTTTTTATTAAAATTCGGCGATGATACTAAAGTGAGAAACAAAATATTGGTTATTCAAAGTAGTTTTTATTCTGTTTTTACATGCTCTAATTAGAAACAAGTTATTGAATTATGAGTATAAATTGAAACTTTGTCGCAGTTATTTGATTTTAATTAAGTAAATGGATTTAATTAGTAAAATAAACTATCCGCCGGCGATAGTGTAAATATATATTTACTAAATATGTTTGGTAAAGAATGGCTCTTTAATATTTGTTCTGTAAGTTCTTGTTAATTATTTTTCAAAGTTGTTTTAGTTAAGTTATAAATAGTTAAGAATAGTTAAGGCTGATAGAAAAGTGCTATTTAAAAAAATAATTCAAATGAACTTTGTTTGTAACGATTGATAATTTCTGCGAAATTTTCTTCAATGTACAATAAGTACTCAATGGACGATTTGAACGGGGCGGTGCATGGTTTGTGTGTAGATTATGCAATGTTTGACGTAACTGCGACGACATCATAGGCGTGGTCATTCTAGTTTGGACGAATTATCTGCCAGTTTTTTTTGTTGTTTTTAAGGCATAGTTTGACGTAGCTGTTACGTCAACATAGGTAAAACTGCTCTAGTTTGGACGAATTAGTCAGCATTTAACCTAGCTGTGGCATCATCATAGGCGTGGCCAATCCAGTCGTCCATTCGACCTTTCTATGGACAGTAAATTTTATATTTCCAGTTAACCTTATTTTTACTTAAAGCATTTTAAAATATTAGTTTTATAATTTATCATATATTTATACAGATAGTAATAATCGCAATCTAACTGACCGAAACTTATACAACTTGCTAAACATCATCTCACATCATCCCATGCACAAAGTGCATAAAAAAATTAGCTAATAAACGTTAAAACGTTAAACGTTATTTCGTTTTGTTGCCACACAACAAACTTAAACATTACACTTAAATAATCCGTACAAATAAAAAAAAATCAATTATTTTGTAACATTTTATTAGTGACACATACTGTTGAAAAATAAAATAATAAAGCGCAAAATAATACATCAGTTTAATTAAGCAGGCGTGAAAATATAAATAGCTTCCGTGTCGAAAACATGATCATTCATAAAATTTACAGTAAACGCAACCTCAATAGATTCAAAAAAGAAAAATGTATAAAAATAATCTAATATTTCCCCATTTAAATCTCAGAAATAATAATAATTATGTATTCATAAATACCTATAAAACCTAACCCGGTCATCCATGTGAAAGCAAATGTAGCTTGATTGATTTTAATTAATTCTAAATATGGAGTGTAGTGATCAAAAACTATTAAGTTTCAAACTACAGGGTGTCCGTAAAAAAATGCCCGATTTTTAATGGTATATATTACAGGAGTTTATTGTATACTAAATGTAACAAATCATACATGACATTGAAGGAAAAACTAACCTAGTTTTTCCTATAAGTGCTCAATGTGTGCGCCTTTAGTGATACGGAATTGCACAGGCTGTTGCTTCCATTACTCCGGACTTGCTGCAGACAGTATGGGAAAAATTGCATTTTCGTTTGGATGTGTGCCGTATCACTAAAGGCGCACACATTGAGCACTTATAGGAAAACTAGTTAGTTTTCCTTCAATGTCATGTATGATTTGTTATATTTAGCATAAAATAAAACTTACTGTAATATACCATTAAAACTCGGACATTCTTTTACGGACACCCTGTATAATAAAAATATATAATTGTATTTCAATTTATAAGTCTAATGTATCAGTTGAAGAAATAAACAAAGTTTACCGTACTTTACATTTGTATCGGTCATAATTTTAGCTATGTCAACTTCGAACACCGACAAATATTATCTCGTCAATACACACTGTCATTTATAAAAATATTAACGAAACCCCATCGACTACAAACACCGTCTCAAACCTTAGACAAATTGCTACACATTATCTAACACCACCCCTAAACCTTTTAAGACTAATAATAATAAGCATTAATGTACCCATAAAAATAGAAAAAAAACTCCTTTAACAACCCAATCAATAATGTAGAAGAAAACGGATATACTGGCTCCTTGTTACTATTTAATTTACCCTAAATAGCCGCCAAGCATTAAAAATTAAAACAGGTAGGGAAATCTATTATAGGGAATTTATGGTCGACTGGGGAATAATTTGGGGAAAAAACAAATCGGTGTGGGGATATTTAATCCTGATGCCTTTAACGAGTTGTTTTGTTGGTTTTTTAAGAGGTTTTGTGAATGTCATGTTTTTTGTTTGGTAAATTTGTTGGTGTGATATTTATGTAACTGGTATTTTACTGATTCTTGCACTTTATCATTGGTAACTGGTACTAAAAAGTCCAGTTCCAAATTCTGGTATTTTACTGATGTAGTTATAATTAAAATTACAAATTAATTTAAAGGTAAAGTATTAGGTATTGTTAAAAAAATTTAACAATTAATATTATCAATATAAATCATAGATATCATAGTTAAAGTATTAGATTAGCAGATCACGTGACCTCCAATGCTAACGCCGGAACGCGCATAGGAGGCCAAATAAGAGGGCGAAATGGCCAGTATTGCTGCCACTTTAAGGAGAAAAATACTACGAAAAAATATCATTTAATTCTAAAATTACAAAAATAATATCGTAAAAAGGCATTTGGAAAAGCTGCATTTTGGAATCTTTTTAGTGACTTTAAATCCTTTTCTAGTATTTTTTTTTTGTAATTTTAGAATTAAATGGTATTTTTCGTAGTATTTTTCTCCTTAAAGTGGCAGCAACACTGGCCATTTTGCCCTCTTATTTGGCCTCCATGCGCGTCCCGTCGTTAGCATCGGAGGTCACGTGATCTGCCAATCTAATACTTTAACTATGAAAGCTATGTTATAAATATAAATATTAGCCTCATTTGAGTCTGTTTTGAGGTTAATCGTAATTGCTTTCCAAACCCAAGTAGAGTGAGTAGCGGAAAAACGAAAATGCGACTCTAACGCCATTTCTTAAAACCAATCGAGGGGTCAGGGGAAGAAAGTGCTTTCGACGCTAGCGTTGTAAATGGACGGACTATAATCAGAATGCTTTGTTTCCGCAGTTTGGATGAATTTCCGTATTATGAAATTACTAAATATTTTCATTACTTCACCATACCATTGGTACATTCAGTTTTACACCTTTATGGCTAGAATTTATCACAACTCGTATAACTCCGGTTGATTTTGTTTAGTTTAGCTTAATTATCGTCGCACTAGAGCTACACGAGGGCTATTGGCGACGGGCGTCGTATTTTAGAACCACAGTCAAAGTGACGAGCCGACACCTGAGTAGGCATCCAACGCAACCGTTAAGGGCGACATCGTACGCAGCGTTAGGACTTTGAAGGATATTTAACGTGCACTCTCGCACACGGGGTATTATTCGTCGGACATTTTTGGCTGCACGGGCCGTTTATAGGTCGGCAGTTATTTTGGCGATGCCCGGACCCGAACCTGGGATCTTCCGCATGCTAGGCGAATGCCTAACCGACTGGGCTCTCCTGCCCCCATACCTCCGGTTGAAAACACCAATTTAAACTAATATCTGGTCTATATTTTATTGTGTATTTTTGCATAAAATATTGCCAAGTTTTATTTTTAAAAATATTATTTTTATTGCAATTTTTTTTTGTCAAATTTTTATTAAAAATAATTTAAGCATTTTTATAAAAAAAAAGCCAATGTTTATTTAAATATTTTTGCCCTTATTTAATATAAATATTATTACATAAATAAGGTACAAGAAATTCAATGTAACAAATTGTAATTACAGATGCAAAACTAATTTTTATGGGAAAAAAACATCAGATGCGTTGTTGTCAAATTAAGAAAGCAAAGTATTTAAAAAGGCAAGGTATAATGCTATTTATAAGCTTTTAATTCCATTATGAATTATAAAAAAAGTAGTTAAGATTAAATAATGCAATAAATTTGTTTTATTTGTGTTTTTATCCCTTTTAAGCTTTTTTTGGTGGTTAATTTTTGTTTTAACTAAGTTTTGCTGTTAGATTAAATACCAATGTAGTTATATTCTAATTTTTATAAACAACTTAAATGAATATTTATAAAAATAATTTCTGATTGTTTTCATTTAAGTTTGTTTGCGAATTAAAAAAAAAACAACCTTTCATTCGAAATAGTTTTAAATAAAAAAAAACATATAAATGGCCATCATTATTTTTCTCAAAAGGTTAATTGCAAAATTATCCCCAGCAATACGAAATATACTAAGAATGAAAAATTATGTAATTACTAAATTTAATTAAAGTCATTTATTTCAAAGGGGAAAACGCAATTAAAAAATCTGTGATTGTTATTTAATAGGAATCTTTGAACCATTATTCCTATTTAATTATTTCTTTGTTTGAATGAATATTTAAATTTGTTAACTGTTAGTTTAATGTTTGAAATTTATAATTAGGTAATTTTAAATTTGTTATCATATACACATCATTAATTTTGAATAACAGTACAAGCGTAGTATAGTACATCGTAATTGTTTTAAAATTGAAAAAAAACTGCTATTTAAAAACATTTTTTCAATTCATGTATACATAAAAATATATCATCGATTAATTAGTAGTAGAATAAAAGGTAAAACGAGTTAATTTTTATAGAACCTTCTTCAATATTAAAATGCTTAATTCTATAATAATATGCGTAATGACTTCGGATACTAAGCTATTTACCAATATTTTATTATCAAACTTAAGCCGTATTGAGTAATAAACTCTGTAGATAACTTCTGATCAGCTATTTGAAATATTTTATGTCAATTCGTAGTGATTAATAATATAATGACTTATACTGTATTTAATATTTGTTTACTTAAGTTTGACATAAGATGCGTACCAAAACTAATCCATATTTTATTGAGCCAATTAACTATTTATATAAAGCTAAATTCAATAAGCATATACAAAATATATATAAACTAAGCTTTTTTAAATAAAAATTAAAAATTTCAAGTTTTTTCAATAAGCTATCTTATACATATTAAAGAATTTTTAATATTTTTTTCAAATTAACCTATTAATAAAATTGGTATGGATTGACTAAGTTTACAAAAATATTAGCTTTAGTATAAAAATGGCTAAAAAGATACATTTTTATTTCACTAAGCATTTTAAAAAGTAAAATCTATTTACAATAGATTATCCCATGATAACTTTTGTTAAAGCTACATGTTTCAACACATGAAAAAAATGAGCTCTACTAATTTACCAATATTATTTAACTTAGCATGAAAAAATTAAACTTTAAAATCAACATATATTTCAAAACCTTTGTACAAACCTTACATTTCATATCACTATATTAGAATTTTTTTTGTCAATTCCTGTGTACAAATTCGCTGTTTAATTATTTTCTGAGCCCTAAATTTTGGTAATCTACTTAAGAAAATTGAATTTAAATGTGTTCTTACATTCAGAAAACAGACTTTCAATACATAGTTTACAGTTTTGTCTATCGTGCATGGATATCATAATTGTTAAGAAATACACTTATAAAATAATTAAATGGTCAACTTACTGCATTTGGTTGTGTATTTGGTCGGTTTAATATTTCACCCTAAGAATTCTATAGTAGGGTAGAGACTGAACCTTTCAACAGCAAGATGGATCAACACGGAGACAATATAGGGTGGCATGTGGTGCCCGGTGGCCGAGTGGTTTGGATCGCAGGCCATAACGCTAGCAGTCCGCACGGGTGCGGGTTCGATTACCGCCTTTGCCCTGGGTGTACTTCCTTTCTCAGTATCAAAATTATAAATTAACTAGCACTTTTGCCACTCTATTCGGGCTCCGTAGTGAGCCATGGCTGCCGATGGCAGCTTAGTACGAGTCGTTCCTCTACCCTACTATAGAACTCTTTGATTTCACCTAATCAGCGATTTCGTTTGTTAATGTGTTCAACTTTTACACGCGTGAATTTCAAATTCCACCTCCATAAACAATGCGTGTGTTCACTTCACTTTATAAGTATTCAGTGAACATCACTAGCTGTATTTGTTTTGGTTGGTTTGTTTGCAAACTTATATTTATAAGTAGTTCTTGTAGAACGTTTTCACGGCTGTTAAGTCTCTACGCAGTAAGTCTTTTAGTTATTTTTCAACCATATTATTTGTTGTTCAAAAAGGTGAATTTTATGCTGATTTCTTGATTTTGCTATCTGTATTTCATGCATACTGGGCACTGTAACCACGCCCGTGGTTTACTGTATAAATACAGTGTGCTTCTATTATGTGTTGCTTCTACTTGGGCGGGGGGCCCGGATGGCCGAGTGGTTTGAATCGCAGACCATTACGCTAGCAGTCTGCGCGCTGTAACGGGTGCGGGTTCAATTCCCGCCTTCGCCCTGGACGTACTTCCTTTCTGTGTGACAGTAAAAGTTCTTTCTGTGTCTGTCTTACTTAACGAAGGATTATAAGCGGGTCTCTGATCAAGCACATAAGCCGGAATAAATATATGTACCTACCCTTGGGCGAGTTAGCCTGAGTTGTGTGCCGTGGTGTACGGCGATGTTATTATTTAGTAATATGATTTTAATTTAAGGTTGAATAAATTTTAGATTGTTTTAAAATCCGTCTCCAATGATTACTTGGGATTTTTCACTTACATTTTCCCAATGTGGAGGGGCCCGGGTGGCCGAGTGGTTAAGATAGCTGCCTCCGCTAACAGTCTGCGCACTGTACCGGGTGCGGGTTCGATTACCGCCTTTGCCCTGGGTGTAATTTCTCTCTCTGTGACAGTAAAAATTCTTTCTGTGTCTGTCTTACTTGACGAAGGTTTATAAGCGGGTCTCTGATCAAGCACACAAGCCGGAATATATATGTATCAACCCTACCCCTACCCAATGTGGATTTTTATTTTATATAAAGCCCATTTCACACCTGCACAACTACTTGCAATTCCGTTGCAACTAAATGCAACTGCAACTCGTAACTTGTGGAACCCTTGTTTTTCGGGTTTCCTCAAAAAATTATTTATCTCACAATTTGGCAAGTTTCATCTTTTTGCAGCTTGCATCGTACAGAAATTTATGTTTCCGAACTTCATTAATAAGATCAATTTCCATATTTGCCGTCCAATTACTACCCATTTATAATTGCGCAGATTTTTGCATTTTTTGCAAGCAAGGAAAGTTGGCGTCTTAAAAAGTAAATAAACAACCAGTTGGCGAAGTCTAGTTCGCCACAATGTAGCCAAACAAATACTGTATTCTGATTGGCTAATGGTACATGCAACTTGAGATTTTTTCGTGCTCGCATGAAAAAATCTCACGACTTGAGTGCAACTTTTAAATGCATGGTGTCCTATGGGAGTTGCAAGTAGTTGTGACAAGGTGTGAAATGGGCTTTAAAACTCTGAGGTTTAGGTTAGTTTAGGAACATTTCGCAATGCCCCTAGTTAACCTATAACAATAATGTATAATGTAATAACTTCTCTCGCGATCGTCAGTTGTTTTGGAAGAACACAATATGGTTACGTTGTCTTTTTTATGAGGCCCAGTGGCTTAGTGGTAGTGCTTCGCATTGCACGCTACAGGTCCGAGGATCGAATCCCGGATTGGGCGAGGTTGACCTATCCTTTCATCCCTTGAGTGGGTCGATAAAAAGGGTACCAATCATGCTTGGCAACTAAACACTGGGGGTTCCGCGTGAGGCTGACCACCTTACCGGGACATATGCCTAGCACCCCAGAGCCGTAGGTCACGAAAGCTGAAATGGGCATGGCAGGCCTTGGGCCAGTAATGGGCTGTTGCGCCGAGGAGTTTAGTTTTTTGTCGTTTTTTTATACATTATTTAGTTGAACTTCAGATATTCGGATAATTGGAATTCAGATTGGCACCAGATTGGCATTCAGATTGGCACCAGAAATAATGCAAAAGATCCCAAGATGCAATCAATCTTATACTGTTTACTTAAATTTCATTTTTTGGATCAAGCTATAGAATTGCTAGAGATTCGACATAGCCCAAAATTGCAAATAAATACAGGGTGTCCGTAAAAGAATGTCCGAGTTTTAATGGTATATTACAGGAGTTTATTTTATACTTAATATAACAAATCATACATGGCATTGAAGGAAAACTAACTTAGTTGTTCCTATATGTGTTCAATGTGTGCGCCTTTAGTGATACGGCACACATCCAAACGAAAATGCAATTCTTCCCATACTGTCTGCAGCAAGTCCGGAGTAATGGAAGCAACAACCTGTGCAATTCTACATTTCAAGGTTGGTAATACGTGGGGTAGGAGTGGAACGTAGACCCGATCTTATACGAAGCCCCAAAGGAAGAAATCACAAGGCGTGATGTCAGGTGAACGAAGCGGCCAGGGTAACAGAACTCGGGCATTCTTTTACGGATACTCTGTACATTTAGTAAGGAGTTATTTTCTACAAAAAATTAGCTTCGTTGTTAAATTAAAAAAGATTTATTAAATACTAATTTAGCCTACCTTTTGTTTCAGTAATCTTGAGCACGTGGTCATCGTTTCGAATCCAGGAATCCACGACAACGTACTCTCTGACAAATGATGGCAGGTGACATCTCAAGACAGCCGTGTTGCCCCGTACCACGAAGTCATCGTAGACCTGGGGGTTGAACCTCTGTTTCATCACTGTAACGGAGAAAAATTAAGTTTTTAATTTTTTTTGTAAGTTTTATATATTTAAGTATTTATATTTATAACCTCTTTGTTCCATAGGTGCAAATACGTTGAACTTTTAAAAAAATTACCTTAATTTTTTTCTAATCTTTCAATTACTAAGTAGAAATATCAAACTTTAAACAAAAAAGTAACAGCTTATATTAACTGTATGAAATGAAGTACCAAGAGGATTAACTAGAATTCGGAGGTTTTGCAACACGTAAAGTTATTGCATTGGTACATTTATAATTCATTTTGGATAAAAAAAAACAAAGCATAAATAGAATATGTATCACAAAAAATGTCAGATACTTTTTGTTTACTTATTCGCAGCACACACTTTTTTTTTATCTCTAAAATCTTCAAATGTCACCTTATTGACGTGGCCTTCAATGTTAAACCTTATATATTTCAAAATGACTTGGAAAACTTACTTCTAAAAATATAAAAGTTTATAAAATACATTATTATGTTTAGAATAAATGAGTAGGATTTTTCTCTACTAGTGAAAAGGGTAAAAGAAGCAAAGCTGGATGTGAAGATGATTTTTAAAAACTTAATGAGGTAAATAATAAAGCACATTTCAATAATAAACGACTTCAAAGAAATTTATCGTGTTACTAAATATATAATAATACTTAGGAAATCTTAGGAAGATCTTAGGAAAAATAAAACTTAATTACAACATCACACATTGTTACTTACTGTATCCTAAACATCGCATAATTATTTTTCTAAAAAATATTATTCAATATCGTCACTAATTCAAACTAAAGCTTTTAAAAGTAGAAACAGTTTATACTTGCCCCGAAATACTTAATACTTATTTTAATTAGAAAATTTAATTTAAAAGAACGCCGATCGCGAAATACTTAATACGCACATTAATTTTCCCTACACGTTCAAGGGACTTTTACTTCGATGGGGGGGGAAAAATTGCCACAAACATTTTAAAAGGTCTTCGTTAACTTAAAAGCACCTCTAAAGATGTACTTCTACTTCCACTTAGTAAGAAATCGCTGCCTTTGAAGCTTTATTTCATTTTATAGTCCTTTTGAAGTTTACCGCTTTCAATTTCAGTAAATAAGAAATAGGAATTACGTGGTAATTTTAATCTGTGTTTAAAGGACAAGAGAAACAACGTGTTCTTGATTGTTAGCTTAATAACGTTGATAAAAAACAATTTATCATATTTATTTTACAATTATTAAGCATTTATAAAAATACGTGTGATATTTTTATAGTAATTAAATTTGTAATATTATTTGATCATGTGCCACATGCATTTTGGAATTCTTAGAAACTTGTTTACTGTAAGAATAGAAACGGTTGTAAAAGATGCAGCAATAGTCTGTCTTTTCAATTATGTGATTTTGAAACCATGTACTTACCTCAGTTAAAGTAACATTTAAACCACACAGTTGGTTATTTTTAATTATAAGTAGCAGTTAAAAAATTCATTAGTTTAGTTCAGTTTTTAAGAAAACACTATTGAAAATCATGATGTATTACGTTTTTAAAAAATTTGTTTATGTATTTTGTATTTTTCCAGTTTCAATTTTCAGCTTAAATCAAATTAAAATAAACCCGTTTGTGCATTTTTTAGCTTTGTCAACTTTTAAAGTGTTTGTACTCCAGCAATACTGGCTAAGCAAAATAAAATGCTTTTGTCGCAATTTTTTTTTATAATAAAACAAAATTCTTGTTCTTAAATGATTCTTTTTATTTATTTCCTTTTCATTATTCTCCTAGTTCTTTGATCATTAACCGGAAAAAAACATCTTTGGTCCAACATTTCTGGACCTATGGCCTGTTTGTCGGTCTACAATTTTTGTATTTATATATATTTGTATCTATTCAAATTAATATCTTATTGAAATTGAGGGATAATATGTTGTCTAATAAGTTTATTACCAAGAAATGTACTTTGAAGAAGTCTAGACCGGCCCTGTTTTGATCTAGGGACCTCTTGCATGCGAGCCCAATACTGAACCGTCTGCGACAAAGTAATTACTCGGTCGCGAGGGCTAGTACTGGTAATTTATGCTGACCGCCACAGTACTCCCCTTCCATTGAGTCGGGGGAGGAACGATTAATGAGGTGTGGTGATGCTGCCTGATGCGAGTCTCAGGACTTTGCTGCCTGATGTGAGTCTCAGGACTTAGCTGCCTGATGTGAGTTTTAGAACTTTTGCTGCCTGCTTTGAAGCTCAGGACTTTGCTTTGCGGTTGCGTGAAGGTTGTCAGATGACGCCACGTCCCTTAGATGGCGCCACGTCCGAAGTCACCAACAAAAAAGTATTGACCGGTCCGGTTTCGATCTTGGGACCTCTTGCATGCGAGCCCAATACTGAACCGTCTGCGACAAAGTAATTACTCGGTCGCGAGGGCTAGTACTGGTAATTTATGCTGACCGCCACAGTACTCCCCTTCCAGTGAGTCGGAGGAGGAACGATTAATGTGGGGTGGTGATGCTGCCTGATGCGAGTCTCAGGACTTTGCTGCCTGCTTTGAAGCTCAGGACTTTGCTTTGCGGTTGCGTGAAGGTTGTCAGATGACGCCACGTCCCTTAGATGGCGCCACGTCCGAAGTCATCACTGAAGAAGTATAGACCGGTCCGGTTTCGATCTAGGGACCTCTTGCATGCGAGCCCAATACTGAACCGTCTGCGACAAAGTAATTACTCGGTAGCGAGGGCTAGTATTGGGTATTTATGCTGACCGCCACAACTTAAATAAATTCAATTCCAATTAAATAAATTATTTAATGTATTTAATGAAAAAAACGCGGATACATTACATTAAAATTTTTTTTAATGTTTTACATTTGGACATTGAATTATATATTTTTGAAGCAAAACGGTAACCAAAGAAGTAGATAAGATGACGGTCGATGAATCATGTAATTTAACGTTACTAATACCTTAAACTTTTAATGGTAGCATATTCCTAAAACCGCTGTTCACATTAAACAACTATCCACCACGCCACCTCAAATTTCTTTATTCCGTTCAGTACTTACCGTTTCGTATCCAGTCCCACCAATGGCAAACGTGAAAATTAATTCACTAATTGAAAGTGCGACAATCGCTGAGGCTAGAATGTGATAGAGATGCTGCATGGTCAGAAACGTATGCAGAAACCGGGTTGCCAAGTATAGCCATCGATCGCTTCTGAAATAGGCCCAAACAATGGATTGGTTTGTATAAAATGAGGTATTTGAACCTGGTGACAATCCAAGTTGTACTATACAAAAACTCCTTGAGTTTTTTTGGGAAAAAAAATATTACCGATATTTACTTGGAGCAAAAAAAAATGCCTTTTTCTCTTTACGATTTTTATTTGTGCTAACACTTGGCTAAAGTAGAACCTTGTGTTCATTTAGGCCTTGAACCACAAAATACAAACACACATTTTTTATTTTAATTAAAAAAAATTATTTGGAACAAACGCTTTGACAAAACAAAAGGAAAACTAATAATAAAGAAGAGTTATCCCAATATATGCAGCTAGGTTGCATACAATAAAAAAACGCTAATATTTTTTTTAATCTTTAAGCAGTGAACACCGATAAATCCGATAAGATCAAGGCCTACTCAACTACTAAGGCCAAAGAAGCTCTCTCAAACACGATCGGGGACGGAAAGTTTGACGTCATAGTTCCGAGTGACGTTGTTCCGAAGATGAAGACAACCCGTCTCGAAACCTGTTCGGAACCACTCGTTCACGGCTGACCACATTTTTAGGGTTCCGAATGCGTCCGAACTAGTTTCTCCATCTTCGGCACTCGGAACAGTGACGTCAAAATTTCCGTCTACGCTCATGTTTGGGAGAGCTTCTCCGGCCTTGTTATTTAGGATAGCCGTGATAAGATTCGATCCGACTCCGATAAGATACTCCGTATAAATCAGAATTTGTATTACAAATTAAAACACAAGTTATCAATTCGTTAAATTTAATTACGCAATGCAACGTTTCCTATTAAAATATAATTGATAATCCATAGTAACTTGTTTGGCCCTATCCCATAGATTTGGCCATTTTCACGCAACTTCACTTTCCTCCTCACCAAGCGCATCAATGCCATTCCCACCTCAACAACAACAATTAAATTATTCGTTGTGATTGGAGTTGAATAGGAAGGCGGAGTTTAGTTGTTTCCCTACTGATTGTTTGTTTGATGAGTTGGCCCTTGATGTGATTAAAGAGAATAAATTGCTGTTAAATTGTGGATACTATTTTTAAAGCGATCTAATCTGTAAATGGAATTAAAGTGTGCCTTTTAATTAGTTTATTGCGCTGTTGTTTAAATGGTCGCTTTGTGTCAATTATTATGGTTCTGTTTGCGCTATTTTGTCAACAAAAACGGAATAGAGTAAATATCTCTAAGTTTTAACGCAGTTTATTTATAACGTTGAAATGGCAACACATTTGTTTTCGGTAAGCATTTGTTTATTATAGTTTTAAGTAATTAAGTTTAAAATCCCTAATTAATAGAAATTACGATAAGACTTTTTTTGGTGTGATTGAACTTCAAAGGCTGTTAGATTTGATGTATTAATTGTTTATTTCATTAATTAATTTCTAATATAATTCAAGGGCATAAATTGTTGTTCATTTTGCTTTCTCTTTTAAAAGCATACAAGCGGTAATGATTTAAATCTGTACAAAGAAGATAGAAAATGCAATCTAATTCCTTGTTTACAACATTGTTTTTAAGACAAAGTTAGTATTTTATATTTTTAATCAATTATACACGTATATATAATGAACGTTGTCAACTATGTCACTGTAATAAATAGTTTTAGTTATAACTTTCCAGTTAGATATCAATTACAGGTTTCGCTGCTAAATGTCTCACTTAAACGAACGAGAAATAATTAAACTCACTTGATTAATTGTTTTATGAAACAATTAAAACTAACAATTGATTTTATGTATTAAAATGAAGTGAGTAAAGATTTAGGAAAATTAAGCTATGACAATGACAAATCTGAAAAAGAGTCACAAACTGTAAGACAGCATGTTCGAGAAGAGAGTGGTACAAATTATTACAATAAATTTTAAATTGTTATTGTCTGTCTAACCATGTTTAATTAAAGATACTGAAGATAATTTGGATCGGTCTTTTATTTGTTGCCAACATATTTATTTAACCGCAGGAAAAGATAGGGGGTGGCACTTTTCTACTACCCGGAACCACACGGGTATATTGTATATTTATATGTATCGGCTTTATATTATACAGCAGTGTTTTTATAATTTTTATTTTTAATTAAAATTAACAAATAAATTGGAAATTAATTCTTTGTTAATTGTTACTTTTACAGTTAACAATGAATTAATTGTTAATTCTTACTACTACAGTTAACAATTAAATAATTGTTAATTGTTACTACTACAGTTAACAATTAAATAATTGTTAATTGTTACTACTACAGTTAACAATTAAATAATTGTTAATTGTTACTACTACAGTTAACAATAATAGTTAATTGTAATTTTCCAAAATTATAATTGATACATTGTTAGTTGTTGTGGGTACATTTACCAATTAATTGTTAATATTTAATTGTTCTTGCAATTAAAATTTGCCCAACACTGTTTTCAATTAACACTCGTCTGAGTCTCAACATTTAAAAAAAATCATTTAGAATATTTATTATACGACATAAATTTTTGTTTTAAATTATAATTAATTATTGAAAGTATTGTACGCGTTCATATTTTACAAAACTTCCACTTAAAGACTTAAAAACTGTAAAAAACCTTAATTACAATTATTCTAAACATAATTTCTTAAAGTATTAGAAAGGTATTAAAAGCACAGCATTACCAAAACGTTACGAAAAAAGTCAAAATCAAACATCCAAAATAATTTAAACAACCCTCTTTTACTCACTTAACCTAAGTTAAGACATCCTCATTTTAAGTAAAATAATGTAATATATTTTTGTATTAAGTTAAAGTAATCACATGCTCTATAAAAGGTTAAAAAATATGAGCAACAATGATTACATTATAAAAAGTTTTTGTATTAATTTATATTTAATATTTATATTGGAACGACCTTTTAATCGTATCTTAAAACTAATTAAAAATATTTTTAAAGCCTAATTAAATAAACTTAAGATAAACCGATTCATAACACTACATTTTGTAAACTTCAATAAAAAAAATCAAACATTCAAAAAGCTTTAAAGCAAAGCCAAGTACCTGGGCTAAGTCATAACAATTAAAATTTATATTTAAATATTTTATTGGGTTAAAAGTAATTTTAAGCTTTATACAAAAAAAACTCAAAAGTACGCTGAACAATGACTACACAGTCCTTAAAATTGTACATTCCAAACAGACCAATCCTAAATTTATTATTAAAACTAACCAAAAACATTTTTAAAACATAATTAAACAACCTAAAAACATAACATTTAAACATATTTTTAAAAATTCAAAAATCAAACATTCAAAAACCCCTTAAATGCCCCTCCCCTGCCCTCTCTTGAGCTAAGTTAAGATCTCATCAGAGTAAATCCCTGGAGATCGGCAAACAAACAAAAAACCAGGATCAAAATCACTTAGCAAGACGTCTTAATCCTCTGCAGAAAAAAGTGCGAACAGTTCAAACAAAAGTTAGACACAGTGGAGAGTGGATACTTCTTGAGAGACGCCACTTTGAGATGGTGTTTTTGTTATAGTTAGAGAGCAGTTTAAGGTGGATTGTTGTGGTAGTCTTTATAAAAAGATTCATGTATGATAATTAGCGATATTATTTCGTATCCGACTACGTTGGACACTAATTTTTTTAAATAAATTTTAATACAAATATTTTATGTATTTTTGTGTTCACCAACACAACTAATAATAATAATTAGTGACCATTTTTATTTTAAATATTTTTTTGTAATTTAAAAATATTTAGGTATATTTTGATGTTTTTCGCCTTCACGATAGACTATCTAAAAAATATTTAAGATTTCTTTAAAACAACTATAAATTAATAAATATTACTTTGATACCTAGAGAATAGACTGCAATCTAGGATATTTATCGCACCAATAAAAAGTTGTGAGTTGTCGAAGATAAGTTAAAGATATTTATGTACTTTTTCTACTAGTTATGATAGTAAGTGTCATAATTTCTGTAATAATGCTTTAAATTACTAGTCTGTAGTCTAATCCCTAGATAATAGTATAAAAAATAAGCACAAAAAATTTCAAAACATTCTGTTAAGTACTTTTTGAAAAATATGGTTTGTCGAGAAGAAATTTTTCAAAAATTCCATTTTGTAGAAAATCAATTTAAAATAAACAAACTGTATAAAGGAGATTCATTTATGCAGAAAAAGAAAGATTGGTTGGTTGGTAGACATATTTTCAGGCTTGTGTGCTTGGTCACAAAGACCCGCTTATAAACCATCGTCAAGAAGGACGGGCACGATATACACACACATACAAGACAGATGCTGTCATCTACCGCCACCTCCACAATTTAGACAGGTCCCTGAAGGGGAGGGAAATAGTCTCCAAGGACCTGTACCCGTGGTAAACTGCGCAATGACCGCCCACAGGACTTTCGGACCCAACAGATTTAACGAGCACGTACTCCGCATATACGAACACGTACTCCACATATACGAGCACGTACTCCGCATATACTCGGTTTGTCTTCAGACGTGTCGAGACTCGATCGCGGGACCTTCCGATCCCGAGACCGATATCTTAACAACTAGGCTCCCCACGGGCCTGACGGGCGTCAACATCTGGGTTTATATAGATCCCAAGCTGCCACGAAGTTAAAATAATAAAAGAACATCCAAACCCGACAACAACCCATTACATCTTTAACATCCCCAAACACTCCCAGCAGCAAAAAACAGCCATAAATCAGGATCACACCCTTACAAAAAAACCCCTCGAAAAACGGTGTCCAGAAATCCAAAGTAGAACAAAAAAAAGTCTTAGAGAACAGAAAATGAAAAACGAATCAGGCAAAGCACGTTTTAGCGAATCTGAATAATACATAATTCATTGGTCGTACTCTTGGTGAAACATTAAGAAGGACTACGGTGAATGTTAGATTGATTTTTTTTCTATTTTTCTCTCTTGAATGGTAATTCTGTTTATCTTTGTAATCAGTTAAGGTAGTTTTTTTTGTTGGGGTTGCGTAGGTAGGGGAGACTTTAAAGGGGACTTTAAAAAAGGTGTTTTTCTTGAAAAAGTACATTTAAATGTAATTTTTTAAAACTATATATGCTAGGACATTTATTGAATTGATTGCGAGATGGTTGAGTATGAAAAATATAGTAGAATGTAAAATACAAACAAGTAGCTCTTTGTTACAGAATCTGTCACTTAAACCGCTTCCACCTAATATTTGTTCTCAACAAAAAAACGCACTTTTTATACACCTTAGAAAGAAATTCGCCAAACAAGGACTTTAGCTAATAATTTATTTCTAATTCAAACTTTTTAAAGACAAAATTAACTATTTTCATTAATCTTCTTCGCAAATTAATAATTACTCGTTATCGTTTGTAAATGTGTTTGAAATTCGAAGAATAATTATGCAATATTTTTTTTAATAAATATCTTTTAGTCTCCACAATTTTCCATGTTCATTAACTTTCTTTCGAAAAAGAGAAGAATAAATAATTAGTAAAATTGATGTTTTAAAAATAAAAGCGAACTTTTGCATATTTTTTATTCAAAGTTAAAATTCGCTTGGCATCTTTCTTCATACATATATAAAGAACCATCAAAAGAACTCTATTGTGATATTACAACAATCCAAACTGAATCATATCACATAAATAAATATTTTTCAAGTGTTTTATTTTATTTTAAATAAAGTTTCTCGTACGTTTGACGAAATGGCAACAGTGAAAATAATGAAAAAAAATGGAATTTGCATGTTATTCCAATGTAGATTAAATTTTTAGTTATTAAAATTTTAAATATACTTTAATTTAAATTTTTTAATGGAATTTGGGATGTAACCTAGCCTGCTTTTTTGCTTCAAAATGATGTATCCCACTTGTTTGTGCGACCTGCGGTTCGTTGTGTGAAAGTGGGTGACAGACAGACGGACTGAACGAATATAATAACGAAGAAATAACCCCATTTATTTCCCCCTGGGGTATAAAACGTAAGTTCATTTTCAATTGACAAGCTTAGTGGAAGAACGTGTCAAATAACACTTTTGAAAAAATTGGGTTTATTGTATCTTTGTACTTATTATCCCTCCTTTGAGGAGAACAAGTTTCCCTTTTTTTTTATAAACTTTGCATTTAATATAATTTTCACCGTTTACAAGCGAAAAACTTTAAATCTCATTTTCTCGTTTTCACTGTTTTATTACTTAGCACGTTCTTCCACTAAGCTCCACAATTTTGTACATTGCTCAAAACAATTAGGGGATCACTTTGCTTACTTTTGTTAACCCTTTTAGTTCCAACTTTTTATTTTTTATTTTAAAAATCAAAAATTTGTGAAATAGATTTTTTATGCATCCAGAATGAAATGGTAAAAAAAACCAGTTAAAATTTTTTTTAAAAAAATTCCCTAAAATTTAAGGGGAAAAAATTGGAATCGTAACTTTTGAATAAATTATAACAATAATTTTTTCAACAATTTATTTGTTAAAAAAAGTTAATTTTTAAACATCTGAGATGCAAGCGTGAAGAATTTAGGGTCAATTTATATCATAAAAATTTTTGGGAGTGAATTTTATTTTACCATGTTTTTCATATTTTAATTTAATTAAAACAAACATTATTTAATTCTTTAAAAGACATGATTCTTCCATCTAAAGATAAATAAGTTCAAGCTCAACTAAGTGAGAAAAAAAATCGCCAGCTGATGATTCCAAATGGTATCATTGGGGGTGAAAGGGTTTAAACCATGCATTTCCCTAATTATTTTGAGCAGTGTACATTGAATCAATATTTCGGTAAATGCAAGCCCGCCTCTTACCTCTCTATGAAATATTTAAATTCTATATTTCCGATTTAACTGTGGGGCCAAAAAAAAATCCCATTCAATATTGACACTGAGTAAGGAAAGAAAAACACCCAAAGTGTTTTCTTTCGGGAACTTAACAAACAATACCCTGTCTCTGCTTCCTGTTCAATATGAGAAAAAATATCGAAGTCAGTTCCCGCTTTTCCTAAAACCGTTAAAGTGTCTCAGCGAGGACAACATTTACGGGTAACAACCCTAAACAAGTGTCGAATGTATAGATTTCCCACTTCGTAAGGTTAGTTTGGCAATATTCTAAGTGATAATATTTGTCGAAGTGTTTTTTGATCGACATCAATTTATTATAAAGATGATTTGGCTCATATACGTAACACTACATTGTTAAGAAAAATTCTGTTTGGTTTCACCGAAAAAAAGTATGGTTTCTAGTAGTTGAAACGGCTGTGTAGCAAAATGATTCACTTTTTTCGATTTTAGGTTCCATACACTCTTAAAACAAACGAGCGGTTTAAGTCTGAGTTAATTTCCACTCCTTTCCGTGCCGAAAACGCACTTCCCCTATAGGAGTGGATTTCACTCTTTTTGCGGGGTGGGTAAAAGAAATAAAAAACAATATATATCCTACACTCTTAAAACGAGCGGTTCTCAGTCTGAGTTAATTTCCGCTCATTTCCGTGCCGAAAATGCACTTCCCCTATAGGAGAGGATTTCACTCTTTTTGCGGAGTGGGTAAGAGAAATAAAACAATCTACGTCCTACACTCTTAAAACGAGCGGTTTTAACTCAGTGTGAGCAAAAAATTCACTTCCCCTATAGGAGTGGATTTCACTCTTTTGTTTTGAGAGTGTACTGGGGAATAAGCCCAGTCTGCAAAAGGATTAATCTGCAAAAAAGCAGCCCCGTTGAGAAAAATTTATTCGGCTATTTATTTTACAGTCATGTCAAACCGACCCAATGACTAGAAAGAGGGAAAACACTTCCAATTCTGAGTCCATTGTCGACTTTCTAGAGTATAAGCATCAAAAGGAAAATATCCTTTGGATTCTTATTCTATCCCTTCGGGATGGTTTCACCACCACTTCTGTTAGGTTAACAAAATTGTAAGTGTTTTCTTCATTATTGAGTGCCAATACTTGAAGAAACTCAATGTGGGATTTGGAAAAGTGGTTTGTTTGTGTGATAGGAGATAACATTTAACGTTTATATGACGTCATCGTAGGCGTGGCCGTTCCTATCGTCCGTTCATATTTATGGGAGGTTCTCATGAACCGACCCAAAGTGTCAAAATATAAGAGGACTTTAATACGAAGACGGCTGCAGAGATGCAACCTTGCTGAAAATATCCAATAGACAAGTATATTAGTGACCCCATGGCCAAGCCTAGACTAAATAGAGCATAGATATAGGAAGAGAGCAGATATGCCCCTAGGGGAAAAGGTGAAGCCACTATTCCACCAGTATTCCATAAGGCAGTTCGCAAGCCAAAACATCCCGCTCGCCCATGACGTGCCATAAGCCACCAGATGGCACCATGAGATAAATTCGACTAATAAAAAATATATATTAAATATTAACTAGTTATAACTTTTTGCCAGTTTTGCTAGCATAAGTATATCACTGGATATGTTTTGATAATTTCTGGTAAATATGAGGTATTTATTCATAAGAGAAGCATTTTAAAAATGCAGTTTCTATTGCATGTAACTCTTCGGCAAAAGCAGTTTTTTTGACAACCAGTATCCCGTGATGCATTGCGAAAACGGCGAAAAGCGGCTTCATCACACAATCGCGGGATTTGTATTGCGTTGTACGGGGATTGCGCAATCGATAATATCTGCTACACTTCCTATATCTATGAAATAGAGTATCAGGCCTGAATATCCAAGACAATTTCATTGTATTTAAACTAGTTGTATAGAAAATATACTCGCGCCACCAAATTAGAACACGTTAGGGATGCAGTTTTTCAGAAACTGGTTTTCAAATACCGGTTCCATCCCTAAAGTGTACAAATAAGGTGGTGGGAACTATAGTTCTCAGGTTTATGGCATCACGTGAACCTGATTGGACGGTCTTCACCGTAGCGAACGCTACTCGAGTGAAGCGGAAGAAATAGTTACTTTCAACTTAAAGCTTCGCTCATTGGATAAGCAATTCCATTCCCACCAATGTGTATATAGTTTTTTTAAGCCTCAATGTAGATTTTACTTGATGAAAAAACGGCTGGGATTGATTATTGCTATTTGGATGTACAAAATACATTTCACTCTGAAATATCCATATAATTTTAGTTTTTAAACAAAATCTGTACACTTGCTATCTTAAAGTAGTTATCAAGGTTAAAAAAGTTATTTTTAAGGAAGACTAATTAAAGATTAAAAAATATATTTTAATTGAGTGAATAATGAACGGTTAAGTGAAATAGTTAAGACTAGTACAAAAGTAACACTGAAAATATCGGACATGTTAAAGCTAGTTAAAAGCATCTACAATACGTTTAAAACACAGCGTTCTAAAAAATAAGTGAAGCACAAGTTATAACACTTTCATCCCAACAAAACTTCTGCACACACACGAGACGATTTGGCGAAGTCGGCCATTGTAGGGATTTTTTGTTGGCGACTAAGGGAAAAATATGAGATTCGTAGTACAAGAGGGAAGACAGACAGATTTTTATCCAATCGGCAGATTTTTTCTTTTTATTTTTGGATGGGGTGTACTATGTTCTAGGAAAGTGTTCTATATTCTTTTTTGGATTGTATGCGGGTTGTTAGTATTTATTTTTGTTTGGCGAACGGAAGTGGAGCCATTTTCGTTTTTGGCCAGGAACGATCGAGGTGTATAATATAAAGGAGATAGAGGATAGAAATAAAAGATGTTTACAAGTATAACTTGTTAAAGTACATGTCATACACTTTTCTTGAATAGTATAAGCAAAATTTGTTTTTTTTTTTTGAATGTTTTTTACTGCTCAAATAAGTACGAGAAGTGCAAGTCTTTGTAAAAAGTTTTGTTTCTTATTATGGTTTGTAAAAATGTTTATATAGAAACTGAACGCTGAAAAAAATGGCAAAAAGAAATCTATTATGACTCAATTTTAAAGGTGACTGTTATGTTAAACAATAAAGCATTTTCAAATTTTCTCCTGTTGACAAGGCCGTGTTTGCTTATGAAGTTATATGCATACTATTCATATTTTCTCAAATACATTTTGGGATTGGGGAGCCCAGTCGGTTAGGCGTTAGCCTTGCATGCGGAAGGTCCCATGTTCGGGTCCGGGCATTGCCAAAATAACTGCCGACCTGTAAACGGCCCGTGCAGCCAAAAATGTCCGACGAATAATACCCCGTGTAGAGGAAGTGCACGTTAAATATGCTCCAAAGTACCAACGTTGCGTACGCGATGTCGCCCTTAACTGTTGCTTTGGGTGTCTACTCAGGTGTCAGCTCGTCACTTGACTGTGGTTCTAAATTACGACGCCCGTCACCAATAGCCCTCGTGTAGCTCTAGTGCGATCGATAATTCAAAACCTACCTACCTCAAATCAATTTCTGTTAAAAAAAATAGTTTTCTCTATTCATTATTTTTAAACATAAATAGCGATTCAAAATATAAAAAAATAAAAGTGATTCAAAAATATAAAAAAAAAATAATAATAATATAAAAAATAATAATGATTCCAAAAATTAAAAAGTCATTCAAAAAAATAAAAATATTTAAAATGCCACAAAAGCGAATTAATTTTATTGGCATTCAAACTAATTTTTTAAAAGGAATTAAATTTTTTAAAACCTTAAATTATTCAGTACGTGGGATAGCTTTTGAGATGTGCCACTAGTTTAAAATTACGGCCGCTAAAATTCCCATGCCTCTAACTCAACTAATGATACCCAAAAATCAACGAAATTTCGTAATCCGTGTTCAAATTGTCATACATTTGAAGTATGAACTCAAAAAGGGTATGTTTCTTTTAAAATTTTTAAAATCGTTATCAATTTTAATATGGAAACCGGGGTCTTAAGTAAATGTTGGGTCAAGCGTTGTGGTTTAACAAAAAGGTTCGATTTTTTTAGGTAGAATAACGGCCGATTTTTATTCGCAGCTGTTCCATTGTGATGCAAAGAAAATACTAACAATGATTACAAAAAAGTTTTTGAAGCATCTTATACAAATACAAAAATTGTTGACCAGCAACACGCCAGAGGCTTAGCAAGGTTCGTACAAAATCAAAATAAATCTAATACATTACCAGTTTCCAATAACTATCAAGTTTCTTCTTAAAATCGTCTACTCTCTTCGAATGCACAACATAATCTGGAAAAGCATTCCACTCATTGACGACTCTATTGTAAAAATAATGTTTTCTTACCTCCCTTCTAGAGCACGATTTATTCAATTTCTGATCATGTCCTCTGGTCCGGCTATTTAAGGTAAAACATAAGCCTTCCATGTCTCCCTGTTTTATGAACTTGAATAACTGTATTAAAACCCCCTCTAGCTCTCCTGTTTTCCAGGGAATACATGTTTAAAGATCTTGATCTGTTATCATAATCAATACCAGATAGACCCTTAATCATTTTTGTAGACCTATGCTGAACTTTATCAAGCAACTCTATATCTTTTCTGAGGAAGGGAGACCAAAACTGAACAATCTTTCTGAATTAAAAATGTTTAAAAACTTAAACACCAAAAAAATCTAACATAAAATGGTTCACAATTCTCACAAAACATTCTAATTCTACAAAACTTACACTACAAACATACTTCAACAATCAGCAGAAACGAAGTTTCAATTGAAGGATCAAACAAGACGAAAAAAAAAACTTTCTTATCCTGATTCTTTAATTTCAATCGAACACGTTTAATCCTTTAGCAAAAACAAACTAAAACTTTTTCCTGTTAGCTTTAGCACCTATTTAGTGGCAACACAAATAAAGAACCACGCCGTAAAAACACTTACAGATAAAGTAAAAAGAACGTTTTTGAGAGACGGATCTCATTATTTTCGAACAATGGAATGGAATTCTTCGCGTCCTGTACGGCTGCAGTTAGGGAATATGAATAATTCATTATTCTAATTTGGCGGAAATACTCATCCGAGGAAAAGTTTTTAAGCGTCGCTTTTGTCCAGCCTCATCGGTGAATTTACTTATGAAATGCGTATAAAATGTGTGCTTAAATGCAAATTCTACTAATTTAGTCAAGGAACAAACATACGATCGGTTTGTTTTTAAATTAGTTAACCAATTATTTTAAAATCGAAACACGTTACATCGTCGTCTCTAAGAACGTTACAATGCAGTTAGTAGTTACAATGTAGCTACAAAATGTTACAAATAATGTAAATTGTCGGTTTTTCCTGTATTTCCAACAAATATAGTCAAATGCAGTGAATGGTTTATTTTTTTGTTTTAAATAACTTGGAAATAATACTCTAACGTTGTATGTGGAAAATGTTAGTGGGTTTTCATGAGATCTGTGAATTATTGTCATGTATATTTGATTTAAAAACACTCAAATATAGCAAAAGTATGACCTAATTTCATGCAAAAATACCTTTACTGTAGTGTAAGTCATTAGTGTGTTAAATAGTAAATGTCACTACATCTTATAACATTAAATAAAAAAAATAATAAACATTTAGCTTAATAGTTGATGTACACATATAACAAGTAAATAATGCAGCTGCTGTATTCAATTTGATTTATTTTCACATTTAAAATGCTTCTTTACCCTTGTAACTTACACCTACTAAAATCTCCTCATATATAATTAACTTATGATAAATGTATCCAAATTCATCAGTTAAAAACGATTGGATTTTTTAAAAATGTTTTTTTAAATGATTTTTTTCGAACGGAAACTGGTGTTAAATGATTTAGATAATGGACAACTGGAACGACCAAGCCTTCAGTGACGTCACATAGCTTCGTCAAACTTTATCTTATGCCCTATAAACAAACGAACTGGCAGCAAATTGGTCCAAATTGCAACGGTTATAGTTACGTCACAGCAACGTCAAAATTGTCTTCTGCTTCAGAAACTACGTCACATTCCGTTCGAATCTTCCATCGATTCGGAAAATTGGAGTTCTCAAAAGATTTTTAAGTGGGATTAACTTATATCCCCTCAAGCACTATACAACCTCATTTACATAGCCTCCATCCCTGTAACTTGTATCCTGTGGTATACCCTCAAACACGATCTTTATATCTATATATCCTCGAACACGATAAATGTTACTCTCGAACCGGGTAGCATAAAAGAAAATGGATAGTTCTAGATTGATGTGGAAATATAAAGAAAAGTGACTAAATCAATCGGAAAACTTCCCTGTATGCCATTCCATTTAATATTTTTGTAATAGAACAATCACTTACGGAAATCTTAGTAGAGACTTGAGTCCCTTTTCTACGTACATCGATTCAATTGTTACAGAAATATTGAAAAAGGCCAAAATCCGTTGGGTGATTTCCCTCCACATTTCTTCTTTTAAGCAGTTTAGTGAAACAAGAAACGTAAATGGAAACTTCTCTGTAGATTCGACCCATTTTTTTACGTTTAGAGGTTCAATTGATGTTGAAATATTTATGAGTTTAGATGAGATTTTTGTAGTTGTAATAATAATTTATCTAAAAAAAAGTTTCGGGAGTTGCATAATATTAGTTATTTGAGGTTTGTAAGTAGATTTGATGGTTGCTATTGCTGGTTCTTGAGATTGAATGCATTAAAGCATTTAAAAATTACATTAATATTTTTTTAAGTGGAATTATTTCTGAGTTTTATAGAAATAAATAAAGGTAAATGCTTTTTTATTCAGTTACCAGAACATTTCTTCCCAGTATAATTTTGAAACTTTTATTTTTAAAAATGGGGCCACTGTTAAATTTTTAATTCATAGGTTCGATAAGTTATTATCTGTAAACACTAATTCATGAGATCTCATCAGCAGAATTATCTGAAGTACTCATGATAAATAGACTGTTAAACAAAAGTTTGTTACAGAACCTGTCAATTAACCGCTTCCACACAACATTTGTGCTCAACAGGAAACACTATTTATACACCTCTGAAAGAAATTCGCCAAATTGGGCCCTTATAGTTGTAATTCAAACTTTTAAACGCCAAAATTAACTATTTTCATTAATCCTCTTCCTCAGATTTAATAATTAGATTTTATCGTTTGCTAAATTTGTTTAAAGTTCGAAGAATAATGATGTAATCTTTTTTAATAAATATCTTTGTGTCGCCACAATTTCCCTTTTATATTTCTTTCTGAAAATCAGTTATTTATCGTTTGTTAAATTAATTTACAGTTCGAAAAAATATATAATTAGTACAATTGACGCTTCAAAAATGAAAGCGAAACTTTGCATATTGTTTATGCCAAGTTGGAATTCTCTATGCATCTTTCTTCATACATATATAATAAACCATAACCAAACTTCATATATATATATAATAAATTAATTATATCACATAAATAAATATTCTTTGAAAAGTTTTTATTTTTATTTTAAATAAAGTTTCTCGTACGCTTAACAAAATGGCAACAGTGAAAATATTGAATAAAAATGGAATTCTTATGTTATTTCAATGTATATTAAATTTTTAGTTATTTAAATTTTAAATAAACTTTTTAATTAAATTTTTTAATGAAATTTGGAATGTAGCCAAATCTGATATTTTGCTTCAAAAAGACGCATCCCACTTGTTTGTGAGACTTACGGTTCGTTCTGTGAAAGTGGGTGACAGACGGACTGAACGATTATAAAACCTTCCACTTTTTACGTTATAAACGTAGTGTGGAAGCTAAAAAGAAGATGTAAACGGTATTCAAAAAGTCGTCGCTAATGAGCTAAGATACTATGTTCTTAACAATATAAACACACATACCCTTTAGTTATTTAAAAGTCATATAAAATATTCCGTTATTTACGTTTCCTGAATGCGAGCCACGCAAAAAAAAAGTGTTTATTTACATAAAATTCTTATATGCAATCGATCACCTTGGTATTTCCCTAAAATTTTTTAGTACATATGTCTGTAAAATGACGTATATTTGCATGGGAATTTAGAAAAAAAAATTCTTAAGTCCTAGAAAGATAAATTTTTGTGACAGTGAATAATATAAATTGTATTTTAAATGAACCAAATTTTCGTCTTACTTGAGATGCGAGGCAAATTTCTAAAGTTATTTGAAAGATGTGGGATATGATGTATTGCTTTTGTGAATTGAAGAGTTGGCGCAATATTAGAACTTGCCTTGATGTTTTTTTTATTGGAAATGCTTGGAATTAAGAATTACTCTAAACGTTCAAGGATTTACGGTGATGGGATGATGAAAAAAAACACATTGATCTACGTAGAAATAAGTCAGACTACAATGTAAAAAAAATATGATTTATAGAAGTAAAAAACATGTATTTGCAGAAAAGTACTGTTATTGCCTTTGTTTTTTCTTTAAAATCAAATTTATTGAAATAAAAACTGTTTTCTAAACTTATTAAAGAGTTCTAGACTGTAAGTGAACAAGGATTTCAACTGTTTGTGGAATTTCCGTGCATCGAAACTGCTAAGACAGGAGAGCATTGGACTGGAACTCTAATGGTACGTGATTCAAACCTGGGATAGACATTTTATAAATCTTCGGTAGTTTGATTTCGGTAGAAATTTGGAAAAACCCAATTAAACTACGTCGAAATAAGTTCAAATTAATATACTATCACATTATTTTACAGGGCTTCAACTTTGCCATCACAACCACAAAAATGAACTGCTTCTTTCCTAAAAGTTAACACTACTCAACACCACACCCAATTACATCTTCAACACTTCTCACCTCAACCCCTTCTCAAGAACATTTTAAAACCCCACCCCTTTTTCTTGACGTAATAAATAACGATCCTCTACCATCAGTAAAGTGGCCGCCACTCAAGACGAAAAGAAAAATGGAACTGCAGTTAAGAGGGGAAAATAAAAAGGGAAAAATAAAGGGAAAAGCTAGGAGAAATGGGAAGTCCTCGGTATCAGGATTGGCCTCCTACTATTCCATTTGGAGAGGTTTGGACGTTTCGAACGTTTCCGTGGAATATTTTTCTGTTGTTTAAGGTTGAGTTCACAGCATTGATTTGATATCGATGTATACTGCATTTGCGGAAGAAGTTTTATATTTTAAGAGGATTAACTATAAGAGAATTATTAGATGTATGCTGTCTAAATTAACCAATAAATAAATAATTGTCTGCTGTATAGTTATTTTTTCAAAATAAATTACAGATTAAGGTTTTTGAATATCCTTCACTAATTAGTTACCCGTGTGGATTTCGTAAACTAAGTAAATTATCAGCAAAAGCCATTATTTTTTTTTAAATAAAATATTAATATGTATTATGCAGAATCATCGATATCAAATAATATTTGAAAAGTATCCTTAATTTTTTGTATTCGAGTTGATCAAGTAAAAATCTATTTCAGATAGTTTAAAAATTGTTTTAACACAAACTTCAAAGAGAAAAATATAAATTGTTCCATAGAAATCTTTTTCTATATAATTATCACGATCAAAAATTTAACAATTTTAAAATTATACATATTGCTACTGTATTTATATATCTATATTAAAAAAGTAAGCTCTTTTAAAACGTCCGGAGCCATAGCAGGATGAAATATTCACTTAGAACTCCATTCTTTTTCTGGAATGTGTGTCTCCCTTATATCTCGGGACGAAATTTTCTATTTGCTACTGTATTTTGGCTATAAAAATACTTTCAAATGACTTCTTTTATCAAAATTTATCTAAGTATAATTAGTTAGGTATTTTGTTTGTTTTATCCATTTAAGTGTAAAAAAAGATTTAAAAAAAAAAAACTTTCACTAAATAAGCAGTTTCTTGGAAAAACAGTAAGGCACCATGTGGATGTTTCCATAAAAGTAAACAAATATCAAAACTTATTGTGCTAAAATTTAATCCCAAGTCCAATGAACCTTTTTCAAACCAAAAACCGAATCATTCTTATAAGACATTGATTTTATTTTGAAATACTGGAGTTCAGAAAAAGTCTTTAATATTGAACTGGAAGTGTTAAATGCTTAAAAGACTTTAAGAAAAGTGATGGACATTGTTTTTTAGTTTTATTCAGGAAAACCCTTTAGATGCTGACGTCGTGGCATATTGAAAATTTTATTTTTCTCAAACTATTCAGAGATTTCGTTAAAAAAAAAGATAAATTCTTCAAGATATTGATTTATTTAAAATTTTATTTGCGGGAAATAGTTTAAGAGTATATTAATATAATAGTAGTATAAATTTTATTTTCTAGAAAAAAAGTAGTTTTAGTCTTAAATAATAGTTATTAAATTTGGCTAAAAAAACTTTTTACTTACTTACCTACAAATTCTTCATGAATTGATGTATCGAAAAATTAATTTTTTTAGAATTAGTTTAATAGCATATTGAATAGTAATATAATAATAATAGTAGCATAACTTTTACTTTCTAGAGCAAAAAAAGTAGTTTTGGTTTAATTACAATTTTAATAATTTAATTTTTAATTGTTAGTCATTAAAAACACAAAAGGTAATTTAAATTATTTATAAAAAAAAGTAATGTGCTTGATATATGTTATAAAATTAAATTTTAAAATGTTTATCAATTTTGTTATACAAAAAAACTAATTAATCGAGCACAATTATCACTGATTTCTAAGAAAACTGATTAAGAAACAAAATTAATAATTTCTAAAAATATTGATTAAGAAACCACATTACCAATTTCTAAGAATGAAATATTTTCCGTTTGCCTAGTTTAGTTTGAATTATTGTCGCACTAGAGCTACACGAAGACTATTGGCGACGCGCGTCATAATTTTTAAAAACGGTCAAGTAATGAGCCAGCACCTGAGTAGGCACCCAACGCAACCGTTAAGGGCGACATCATACGCAGCGTTAGGACTTGGAAGGATATTTAACGTGCACTCCCTCTACGCGGGGTATTATTCGCCGGACATTTTTGGCTGCACGAGACGTTTATAGGTCAGCAGTTACTTTGTCTTCTGCCTAAAAAGCATATTTTCTTATTATGTTGCTTTAAAGAGTTTTCAGCATAATTTAAATTACTTAAATCATGAAGTTTGGAAGGGTCTTTAAATTCGAATATCTGAAAGAATCCAAATGTATATAAAAGTCTTTGCGGAGATTGATGCCTATTATTTATCTTGTTCCGATTTTTAGACCGTTGAACCCTGATGAAATATTGACTGCTTTTTTATAACTTAACATTTTTCAAAGATTTATTCGAAAAAAATAAATAAAATGCAGCGGGTGAGTTATCACGAGGATATTTTTTTAACGGATATAACGAATTCGTTTCAAGTTGGAATAAATCACAGGACTAGTTTAGTTTAGTTTGAATTATCGTCGCATTAGAGCTACACGAGGGCTATTGGCGGCGGGTGTCGTATTTTAGTGTTGCCAAAGATATTACACAACCCGCATCTTCCAAAAGGAACTTTAAGATGAATATTATTGGAACTAAAGGCAAGTTATTGGTGTTATTTTGGTTTAGTTTAGTTTGAATTATCGTCGCACTAGAGCTACACGAGGGCTATTGGCGACGGGCGTCGTATTTTAGAACCACAGTCAAGTGACGAGCCGACACCTGAGTTGGCACCCAACGAAACCGTTAAGGACGACATCGCACGCAGCGTTAGGACTTTGGAGCGTATTTTAACGTGCACTCCCTCTATACGGGGTATTATTCGCCGGACATTTTTGGCTGCACGTGCCGTTTATAGGTCGGCAGTTATTTTGGCGATGCCCGGACCCGAACCTGGGACCTTTCGCATGCTAGGCGAACGCCTAACCGAGTGGGCTCTCCAGCCCCTCAAATCACAGGACTAGGATCTTTTTTAGATTTAAGCTTAATCTACATACTTATTTTATTTTAATTTGTTTCTAACGATAGGCATTCGTTTGATTTCTGAATGGCACTGGTCAATTTAATTGAAATAAACATTTACGGTAGATTTAGGGAAAAAATAACCTTTAATTTTCAGTTTGTTCCTTTTATAACACCTTATTTATTACAAACTTTATAATTACCCAATTGTTTTACTAATAAAGAAAGCCAGTGTATAACGGCTGATTATTCGAGAAGATAGATGGGATTCGACCTATTTTATTTGCTGAACCTTTTTTTAAAATATTGAAACGTCAACTTAGAGCACAGTAAACATTTATTGTATTCGAAAAAGTCGAAGATTTAATTAGCAAAATACCAACGAAAAATCTACAATTAATGTATTGAAATTTATTCTTAACAAAAAAAATCTTAACTAAATTTTAACACAATAATGGCATTTTAATAGAATAATGTTGGGATTATTTTATTTAGTTCATTTTAAATTCTTGAAGGTGACCCTTACAATTTTACACTCTGAAGGATACAGACGTATAGACACAACACCTGTTTGCCAGATTTTCCCGTTAAACTTTATTTTTTTTTAAATTTTAAAACTTCATAACTTTACTAAATTTTAAAAAATTTGGAGTCATTTATAAACAAATGCAACACTTATTATTTTTTTAAAAATTAACGAAGCTAAACTGTAAATTAAATGTTAAAATTTTATTCTCACGAAGTGAAAGAAGTTAACAAACTTCAGCCAATTTGCTTATGCCACAGAGTGTTAAATGATTCTTGAGTAACCGCCGTATTCACAAGTTCGAGTCAAGTAGCGAGATATCCCCAGAACACGAATCCTGCGAGGAAGGGACAACTTGAGGGTTATTTCAAATTCGTATTCACAACCGCGAGATTTATCTGGGTTTCACCTTTCGGGTTTCTTCCTCAGGTTTCAATCAGATTTTGTAACAGGACATATCATTGGTCAAGCGGAATCACGTGACGTTGTTTACTGATAGAGATATTTCTCACTTGTTCTATTTGCATCGTGAGACAGATCGCAATCGCCTCTGGGGAGTCGGATGGTTCTATCTCGCCCATGTTAATTTTACTAACTTTAGGAACATTTTTCTCAGGAACTTGAATTGTTTTTATAGTTTGTTCCTTACATATAGCTCTTTAATTTAAACTGAAGATATTTCACAGTATAAAAAAATACTTTCACAGTGAGTTTTTTAAAAATATGTATTGCAGAGATATTTAAAATTGAGCAGAGATATTTTAAAATTCCTCAGTTTTTATCAAATAGCTATTAATAGGGAAGAAATAATAAAACAAAACACGCTGACACGCATATATTTTATAGTTCATGAGAAAAAATTTCCTAAGTGTTTAAAAACCTTATATTTCAGGAAACGCAAAAGAAAATTAAGGTATTGTTAAGAACTGATGTACATAGTTTCTGAAAAAATGCTTATAAAAATAAAACTACTAAACAGAAATCGATAATCTTGGTCTTAAATTAAAGCTATACATATGCAGATTAAAAGTAAAAGAAACACAGAAAATCGACATTTTTGACCCAAACACCCATCCGACTCCCCTTTTAAAAAATGGCTGAAGCGAAGAAAATAAATTTTATGCCAGATGACTAAGTTTTAATAACTTTAATTTAAAAATATAAAGAAATATTGGAAAATAAGAAAACTAATGCCTTTATCATTATATATATGTATAAATCTTTAACCAAGAATATTAACCTGCTAATTATATTTTACAGTGGCAAATACTAGTATGGTTATAATATTCCTCTGTTATTTGTATTTTATTATTAAGTTTGTAACATTTTTGTGCATAACTACCGCAGCACACAACTTTTAAAACAGTTTTAGTCAATTTAAAGATAGTCTCTACGTAGAAATTTATTATCAATCTAAATCTCATGTTGAAAATATATTTATCTTTCTAATATGCTGTACTTCTACAATGAACTATCTTATAAAGATTAATTAAAATGGATTAGAACTAAATAATTATAATCACTAGTTTGAAAGAAGAACCTGATAAGCTATGTTGTTTTGATTTTGAACATTTCTCAGAGATATCCCTCTGAAAACCCACCGATATTGGTGGGATAACCCGTACAACAGATTCCGCTCCTATCTCCTCCCTTTTGGCATAACTCGCACTTGTGAATAAGGAATTTGACGAAACCTACCGATCTATCCCCCAGACGGGGAAACCTGCGGGTAACCAGAACTTGTGAATACGGCCGTAACCGACACTGACTAAAACCATAGATATCATAGTTAAAGTATTAGATTGGCAGATCACGTGACCACCAATGCTAACGACGGGACGCGCATGGAGGCCAAATAAGGGGGCAAAATGGCCAGTGTTGCTGCCACTTTAAGGAGAAAAATACTACGAAAAAATACCATTTAATTCTAAAATTACAAAAAAATACTGATTTAAAGTCACTAAAAAGATTCCAAAATGCAGCTATTCCAAATGCCTTTTTACGATATTATTTTTGTAATTTTAGAATTATTCTAAAATACTAATATACCCTTTTTTGTAGTATTTTTCTCCTTAAAGTGGCAGCAACACTGGCCATTTTGCCCTCTTATTTGGCCTCCATGCACGTCCCGTCGTTAGCTTTAGCGGTAACGTGATCTGTCAATCTAATACTTTAACTATGATATATATGGCTAAATGACTCTCGAATAACAGACACTGACTAAAACTGACAATTGAAACATATTTACTAACCAAATGTATATAAATAATGGAACCCGCATTCATCATTGTATCATTTTAAAGCTTTTCTTAGAGCTTAATGGTAAGTTTGAACATTTATTTTATTTTGAAACACCGAGAGTTTCAAAAGGCCTTTAATATTGAACTGGGCGTGTTAAATGTTTTAAAGTCTTGGAGGAAAAATATGACCTTACTTTTGCTCTTTCGATTTTCTAACACTCTTCACAATGCACCCTAACGATTTGTTTACTATATATTTTTTTTTTTATTTTTTTTTTTTTACAGAAATCCGTGAAAAGTCGAAGTATTACGTTTTGGAGAAGATATTTCAAAGAAATAATGACATTTATTCAAGTTGCGATGGATGGCCTTGTCTATTGTTTTATTTTTTATTCTTTTATCGAAAGATTTGATTGATTGAGACTAAAAACAGTTAGACATTACACTGTTAAAAATTGTGTGCTTGGTTTCACCATGATATTGGTTCCTAGTAGCTGCAACGGCTGTGTGGTGAAATGTTTCAAATTTCTTTCGGTGTTTGGTTGAACCATTTTTCTGAATTTGGAAACAAAAACCTGAGAAATGGTTCAACCGAATACCAAAAATATGGTTTAACGTTTCACCACACAGCCGTTGCAGCTACTAGGAACCATATTTTTGGTGAAACAAAGTGCTTAATTTTTAACAGTGTATGCCAGCTTTTGATATTTTGGGTTGAATTTACAGGGTTGGGTTTGCTACAATATTTACTATCAAATATTATCGCTATAATTATTTATGTTTCCTAACATGAAATATAAGGTAATGCAAGTATTGCGGTTGGGTCAAACATCCAAAATAGAGAGTTCGTGTTTTCTACACGTTTTGAAGGGTGCTGAATCTGATAAAGTAGTTTTAGCTTCCACACTACGTTTATAAAGTAAAAAGTGGAAGGTATTATAATCGTTCAGTCAGTCCGTCTGTCTGTCACTCACTTTTACAGAACGATCCGTAAGTCTCACAAACAAGTGGGAAACGTCATTTTGAAGCAAAAATTCATAGGCTACATATTATTAAAATTATAAATATTCATTTATAGGCTACATTACAAATTTCATTAAAAAATTTAAATTAGAAATTTATTTAAAGTTAAAATAACGAAAAATTTAATCTAAATTGAAATAACATGCAAATGCCATTTTCATTCAATATTTTCACTGTTGCCATTTCATTAAACGTACAAGAAACTTTATTTAAAATAAAAATAAAAACTTTTGAGAGAATATTTATTTATGCGATATAATTCAGTTTGGATTGTCGTAATATCACAATAGAGTTCTTTTGATGGTTCATTATATATGTAAGAAAGATGCATAAAGAATTCTAACTTTGCATAATCTAACTTTGCATAAAAAATTTGCAAAGTTTCGCTTTTATTTTTAAAGCATCAATTTTACTAATTATATATTTTTCGAACTGTAAATTAATTTAACAAACGATAAATATTAACTGAATTTTCAAAGAAATGTAAATGGGAAATTGTCGCAACTCAAAGATAAAAATTAAAAACATTTACATCTTTATTCTTCGGACTTCAAACAATTTTGCAAACGATAAAGTCTAATTATTAATTCTGAGAAAGATAAATTAATGAAAATAGGTTTATATTTGGCGATTAAAAGTTTGAATTACAACTAGCTTAATTCCCTGTTTGGCGAATTTCTTTATGTGGTGGTATAAATAGTTTGTTTCCTGTTGAGCATTAATGTTTTGTGGAAGCGTTTTAAGTGACAGATTCTGTAGCAAACCTATTTGTTTGAACCTTGGTTAAACTGTCTGCCTGTCTGAAAGTACCACTGAACTGAATTGAAACTCTGGAATGAGCATCGTAACGCTCGCTAATAGGGTCCGTGAAGCCCGGCAACCCTGTAAGAGCAACCCAACTTTTGCCGCCAATCCTATACTTTACCTGTTAAAATAGGTATTTTAAACCAACTTTTTCAATAATTTTTCAAACAGAAATTTGAGATGTTATTGCTTTAGGAGGTTCTTTATATAATTAAGTTTTGGAAACATGTACTTTTAAAAAAATAGAATCGCAGGAACAATCTTTAAAACTTAAATTCTTTGGAGTACTATTCTTGGCGAGCGATTTTGACGATCAAATGCAAACTGTCAAGTCAAGTGTCAATTGTGATCGGCGAATTCATGCCAAATGTGGCACACACGGACTTCAAACTTGGTAAACGAGTTCCCAGTAATTGTCAGACATCGTTATAAGGTTTTTAAGAAAAAAAACTTTTGCAAATGGTAGCTGTTATGGAAGTGCTTTGGTTTCAAAGGTATTGCTGAAACACGAAATGAGATACAGACTTCAAATTTGGTCTATGAGTTCCCAGTACATATCGAACATCACAATAAGGGTTTCGAGAAAAATGCGCTTTCAAAAATGGTAGCTGTCATACAACTTTTTAGGTATTATAGTTATTGGAATTACATGTTATCTAAAATGATTAAACTATAGTTTCTATCGATTTTAACCTTTTGTCGATAGCTTTGAGTTCGCTTCGTTAGCTTTTCAGTTCTACACATTTCCAAACGATTCCAGACAGACTAAAACGTAGAATTTTCCCCAAGGTTCAAACAGTCCTTGGACAAATTATTAGACGCACTGTGTTTTAGTAATTTTATGTTTTTTAAGAGTTTTCATGCAATGATGGTATATTTAAACTACAATATTATTGATCGGCAGAAAAAAACTATCCCTCAATTGGATTGGTCGGGTAATAGCCCTGATATGAACCCAATTGAAAATGTGTGGGGGCTGATGAAACGAGAAGTGGCTAAAGATGTGATTACCAACAAAGTCAAGCTCCTAGAAAAGATTATTTATGTGTGGAATCATCATCCTCAAATGCAGGAGATAGTACAGTCTTGCATTGATAGCATGCCGCGCAGAATGAAAGCTTTGATAGCGGCTAAAGGTGGCTCAACTAAATATTGACTTTTACTAACATTAATTTCACTTTTCTTTATAACTTAATACACTTATGCTTTTCTAAATGAATGCTGTTTTATTTATGTCAAATAAATCGGTAATTGATGGAAAATGTCAAAATAAAAAAACAAATCAATTTAAAATAATAAAACGGTACAATATCACCCGGTAATTAATATTTTACATGAAATCTTGCAGTGCGTCTAATAATTTGTCCAGGGACTGTATAAACGCTCCTCTTCCCACCATATGACATCCCCCTGAAAGCACATGGCCGTTGAGCGATGCCTTTTGCCCCAGTAATAAGGTCATTAAGAGGCAATTGGATGCTTCTTGGAAGTACTGACCCTTTCTCATAATGAGATCAACTCCGGTCTCTTTAACATCGGACGCCTCGATTCAATTAGGGCTGCAAATCATGGGAAAGATTTCAAGAACTTAGTAGAAAAACGTGGTATGTGACATAAAAGTGAAAACGAGAAAATCGTCGTTTCAATTTCTCATCTGCTCACTGCCAACTTAAATAACAAGGCCAGAGAAAGCTCTCCCAATCACGAGCGTAGACGGAAATTTTGACGTTACTGTTCCGAGTGCCGAAGATGGAGAAACTAGTTCGGAACCCTAAAAATGTGGTCAGCTGTGAACGAGTGCTTCCGAACAGGTTTCGAGACAGGCTGTCTTCATCTTCGGAACAACGTCACTCGGAACTATGACGTCAAACTTTCCGTCCCTGAACGTGTTTGGGAGAGCTACTTTGGCTATAGTAGTGGAGTACTCCGTGATCTTCTTCGATTTTGGTTTAACCTTCTAGCATTGGGGAACTTGACTTTTACGAAATTAACTATATTCTTAAAAAAACACAATAACTTATATTGTAAAATGGTTGCAATGCTGTTACTTATTGCTGTAAATTACAATTAATTAAGATATGATTCTTTGGTAGTAAAGGGGTGATATTTACTTTGTTCTTAAGTCTTTTAGTTATCGACTTAAGAACAAAGTAATTATCCCCCCCCCCACCTACTTACCGAAGAAGAATATTCTAAAATAATTGTAATTCCCTACTAACACCAAACAACATTGCAAACATTAAAAAAAATTCCAATTTAACATTATTTTCTCTCCTACACAATAACTTAGTTAATTCATCCAACATGCTAGAGTTCTCCCCAATTTGGAAAAGCCTCACAGCAACAAAGACACGTTTCGTTTCTCCCACGTACCCCCCCCCCCCTCCCCAACACCCTTTTGAGCTTTTTAGTTTGCACCTGGATCCATTTAAAGCGATACAAAATACTGGGTGACCGTAAAAGAATGTCCGAGTTTTAATGGCATTTTACGGGAGTTTATTTTATACTAAATATAACAAATCAGACATGAAGTTGAAGGAAAACTAACCTAGTTGTTCCTATAAGTGCTCAATGTGTGCGCCTTTGGTGATACGGCACACATCCAAACGAAAATGCAATTCTTCCCATACTGTCTGCAGCAAGTCCGGAGTACTGGAAGCAACAGCCTGTGCAATTCCCGTATCACTAAAGGCGCACAACATTGAGCACTTATAGGAACAACTAGAATAGTTTTCCTTCAATGTCATGTCTGATTTGTTATATTTAGTATAAAATAAACTCCTGTAATATACCATTAAAACTCGGACATTCTTTTACGGACACCTTGTATACTTATAATGTAAGGTTTCTGATAAAGGGGAAACTTGCGATACATATAATTAAGGGATATAGTAATATGTTTATTGACGTGAAAATGTAAATTTTTTGCTAAAATGTCGCATAGCACGTTCTTCCACTAAGCTTTTCATTCGTCCGTTACTTTGTACAATGACTAGTTAAAGGGTATTGAAGTGATGTTGCAGTGTGTTGTTAAAGTTGGTGTACGTAAATGTGCTCGTCACATGTAAGTTGTTTCACCATGATATTGTTTTTGCTGCAACTAATTGACCCCTTTTCGTGTTTGTTAACATCGGTTTGACAGTGGAACATTGTGGACATTCAGCGTTGAGTTAGATTCATGGTAAACAAGCTTTTTAACAGTGTAGCTAATGGTTCAGCGTTGTAATGAAGTGTTGTGAATGTATATTGGTTGACACAAATGACATTTCTTTTTTATGGGAGTACTTAATTCAGCTTGATTTTTGTTTTTGTCATGAAATTTTGAATAAAAAATCTGTGATAATTTGATTAAAAAATACATATATTGTTATAAAGCTCTAAAAAAAGAGCATGTAAGGACTAGCATCGCATCTAAATCGTTCTCGCATCTAAATATAAAATAAAATAAATGCATTATATTTGCCTTAAACCATCTTAGGGATACATACGTATTTATTTCGTCACCTAAATGGTTTTCCAACTCATAATTTTTAAACGTTCTGTTTTATAATTAACAAAATTATAAAAGTTTAAATGTGGATTAGTCATTAATAATCACATGTTTCATAAATAAAATTTAAAACAATTAAGGTATCTGCACACGTTGAAAATGCCATTTTCGAAAAAAATGATATTTTATTTATTTGTTTATATGATTACCCATATTTTTTTGTTTCTAAAACTGTCTTCATTCTAGCTGTGACGCAATTAGAATAAAAGTAGTGATTAATTTAGTAAAGGTAAGTAGCACTAGAATCAACCAGATGTTGAAACTTTAAATACGTTTTTCTCTCACATTTCAGTTTTTCATTAAATAGCTTCAGTTGGAAAAAGATAACTCAAAAAGTTATTGAGTAATTTTAAAAATTCTTTTTTCTACTAATTTTAAAAATTATTGTCTAGGGAATATACCTAAAACACTTGGAAGAAATATGTTTTTTTTAATTTTGTTTTGGCCGATTAATCATTTTGACACACCGTAAAAAATGTATTTTTTTGACTACTAATAAAATTTTTATTTTGAAATAAAATGTTTTGGTTTTAGGTCTATTCCCTAGACATAACTTTACAGTTTAATTTGGTGGTTTTATTTTCTTAATAGGTCAAACAGTTTTTTTCTAGCCTAATTGAAGTTTTTGACAAAAAACTGCAAAAAAAACATGCATAAAATGACCATATTTTAAAAAAAAAATTGGTATGTATGCCAAAATTTACTTGCTATATATAGTTATTTCTTTCAGATACACACAAAAATACTACCACAGTTTTTTTCAAGTTCATGCTTTTAAAAAGTGGTCCGAACATGTTGGGCTACCTTAAAAGAAATTAAATTTCCAGTAAAAAGTTAAAATTTCAATATCATGCACACATACATATATATATATATATAATATATATATATATATATATATATATATATATATATATATATATATATATATATATATATATATATATATATATATATATATATATATATATATATATATATATATATATATATATATATATATATATATATATATATATATATATATATATATATATAGTTAAAACAAATATTAAACTAGGGTGAATTCCGTAAAACATTTATTGCAAACAAATGGATAAACATATTTTTCTTGTGTCCGATTTATAACAATAAATTCCCACACAATGAATCAGGCTCAATATATTATCCTTGGCTAAGAAATCCGAGAAACTTAGTTGCAACGTAAGAGATTTTTACGGGACAGGCAACACGCGGGGCCGGGTTAACTAAGTACTTGGCGTCAAATCAATTAATGCTTATGTCGCCTTCCCAATGGTTTTTTCATGTTTCTAGGTCAGTGGATGGGAACAAAAACGTTGAGTGTACCTGTATTACAGTCCCTGGACAAATTATTAGACGCACTGTATTTTTTTAGTAATTTTATGTTTCCTAAGAGTTTTTATGCAATAATGGTATATTTAAACTACAATATTATTGATTTTTATTCAAAAGAATTGTTGTAGATTACATATTTGTATTTATTTTAGGATAATTATGATTAATAATAATTTATATTAATTATTTATTATAAGATTATTTATGTGTGAATCATCCTCCTCAAATGCAAGAGACAGTTCAGTCTTGCATTGATAGCATGAAATAACATGCAAATTCCAATTTTATTCAATATTTTCACTGTTGCCATTTTGTTAAACGTACGAGAAACTTTATTTAAAATAAAAAAAACTTTTGAAAGAATATTTATTTATGTGATATATATAATTCAGTTTGGATTGTTGTAATATCACAATAGAGTTTTTGTATTGTTCATTATATATGTATGAAGAATGATGCATAGAGAATTCTAACTTTGCATAAAAATATGCAAAGTGTCGCTTTTATTTTTATCATCAATTTTACTAGCATCAATTTTACTAATTATAATTTTTCGAACTGTGAATTAAATTGTGACGACTAAAATATATTTATTAAGGTATACGTACACCTTTGAAAATGTGCAAAATGACTAAAAATTGCAATTTTTTTTTATTTTTGATAAATATGCTCTGTTTATCCAGCTTTCTAATGGTACCAAAATCATAAAAATCCATGCAATAGTTTTTGATCTACAAATATTTTCGTGCAAGCCTTTCTGAAAAATGGTTTAGTTTCGGTTTCATGGAAGTTAGGCTTAGTGTTATTTTTTTTAGTTTCAGTTTTGAAATTAAAACGTTTTAGAAATACATTATTAATTTTTATAAATTAAAATATATATATTATTTTGTAAATTGTCAGGTAAGTTAGTTAACTGTAATCTTAACTGTAAGTTGAGTTGTTTGTTTTAATAAACGCGAATCAACTACACGTTTTTTTCTCTCGAAAATTGATATTCCGTGTTAAAAATATGGGTTCAGCGTCTCGAAGAGGGAGTAAAAGAAGAAAATATCGTGGTAACCAGCATAATTCCAATAATAATGAAAGAAATGAAACGGCTGCTGAAGAAAATGTTGTTGAAACTCAAACTAAAGATGTTCCACCGGCAACAGTAACCACTGAATCCGCCTCGGAAAGAAAACTTCGAAGCAATCAAGCTCAAGTCAAGCCCAAAGACCATGATGGGAAGAACTTTATTGTGGATATGAACTGTTTAACCAGTTTGGTCAGCAGTTTTGACTGTCCACATTGTACTTCGAAAACCTTGTTTGTATACGAAGACACTGAGTCCAGGAATGGTGGGTACACCGAGTTTTTCATATTATGCTACAACTGTGAGTACCAAAGCGAGGATCCCATTCCGTCAACAAAAAAGTCCGGACTAGCACCAGATGTAAATCGAAGGATGATATATGCCATGCGACAGCTTGGATGTGGTCACCGAGAAGCATCAACCTTCATGTCCGTGATGAACCTGCCTCCTCCACCAAACCAATCTGCCTACAATGCAGGTGCAAGGAAGATTTTGTTGGTGGTGCAACAGCTTGCTGACGAAGTGATGCGGATGGCGTCTCATCGTGTGAAGGATGTTACCCAGACTACGGAGTGTGGCGTTTCCGTCGATGGGACCTGGCTCAGAAGAGGATACAGCTCCCTCAACGGCGTCATCACCACAATATCCATCAACACCGGAGAGATTTTGGATGTCGAGGTCCTCTCTAAGCACTGCCACGGTTGTCAGAAAATGAACAAGGAGGATAAAACCACAGAAAAGTTTCGAAAATGGAAAGCCGCCCATGTGTGCTCAGCCAACTACACCGGATCGTCCGGCGGCATGGAGGCCTGCGGTGCGACACGCATCTTTCTACGCTCCAAAGCACTACGTGGTTTGGAGTACATAGAATTCTACGGTGATGGCGACAGCAAGGCTTTTGTGGATGTGTGTGCCCAAGACCCGTACGACGGCAAGGAAATTGTCAAGAAAGAATGCGTTGGTCACTACCAAAAGCGACTCGGCACTGCCCTCCGAAAATTGAGGAAAGAAGAAGCGGCTGTGAGAGGAAAAGGTAACCTAACCTTGAAGAAAGTCAACAAAATGCAAAACTACTTTGGCATGGCCTTACGAAGTAATACTTCATCCGTGAAGGTAATGTACAATGCAATTTGGAGTACATTCTATCACTTGTCCGCCACAGAAGAACATCCGCTTCATACCAAATGTCCCACTGGAAAGGAGAGCTGGTGCACCTACCAAAAGGCTGTTGCTGCAGGACGTGTTGATGAATACAAGCACAAGGAAGGCTTACCCCTGGAGATATTGAAGCATATCAAGCCTGTTTACGAACGGCTGACAGATGAAAAAATGCTTGCCAAGTGTTTACACGGGATGACACAGAACGCGAATGAGAGCTTCCATGGGACCATTTGGAAGCGATGCCCTAAAACCAAGTTTGCTGGCATCCATGTATTGAAGTTGTCAACCTACGATGCGGTAATCCACTTCAATTCTGGGAATAAAGTTGAACTGGAAGTCATGAAGCGCCTGGGCATCACCCCTGGACATTTCATGGTGGAAGGCATTGCCAAGCGAGACAAAACCAGAATATCGGAATGTGCTCGTCATACAACTCCTGCAAGAAAACTGAGGCGCAAACATATCCGAGGGGTCAAGAAGAGCAACTCTGACAAGATTTGCAAAGAAGAAGGTCCAACTTATGGTGCTGGAGATTTTCCGTCGTTCTATGTGCCCCCCATAGAGGAGGTGCCGTCTGAAAAATAGGTAAATACAACGTTTGAACAAACCCATCATTTTCCCCATCCTTTATTTACGTTTGTTGGCTATTTTTATACACAAATGTAAACAATTTTTGAAGGGTCGATTCTTATTATAGGATCGACCCATACAATACCAATATGAGAACCCACTACACTACACGCACACTTAAGCCAACAAACCCTCCTTCTTTGTGCTGTTCAATAATTTTCTGTCCTTTTATTAACATAAATAAGCAAATTACAATAATTTTTATGTATGGACTGATGGTTAACATCAAGTTTTGTAACAATAATGCATCAACCCTTTTGAAATGAACAACTTCCTAAAAAAATATGTGTTGAAAACTTTGAGTTCATTTTCTGAAGAAAGTTTTTTTCTGCATTTGCACTTCACTTAAACAGTGATATCTCAAGCTCTATTTAAAATTTTTTAAATTGGTTTTCAACTTTGTAATCAGAAATGTTTGGAGCATGTTTTGTACCTCAGACTTTTGTTTGTGTTTGTAGATAAATTTTTTAGAAGCTTTTAACTATAAAAAAGTGGTCGGAAAATTTGTTTCATTTTAGTGTTCTAGGATAAAAATTCATATAATATGTTCTATTTAAACAAAGAACTTGATTGAGGTACAAAACATTAAAAAAGGTTTAATAAACATATTCCAAAAAGAATTAGCTCTCTAAGTATAATAGAATTTGCATAATTTCAAATCAAAAATTAGGTTAATTAGCGTACTAATTGCTAATTAAGTAATTAATTTATTGAGTTTTGTAATTTTTTTTAACATAAAACACTTAGTCTATGGGTACCTTATTTATGGTATAAATTTTAATTTTTTTCATAAGAAAATAAAAAAAAAGTTGTCAAAGGTATACGTATACCTTAAAAAAATTGCATCATTATTCTACGAATTTCAAACAAATTTAGCAAGCGATAATGAGTAAATATTATTTTGCGAAAGAAGATTAATGAAAATAGTTAATTTTGGCGTTTAAAAGTTTGGAATTACAAGTCCCTGATAGGCGATTTCGTTCTGAGATGTATAAATAGTGTGTTACCTGTTGAGCATAAATATTGTGTGGAAGCGGTTTAAGTGACAAATTCTGTAACAAACCTACTTGTTTGCTTTCTGGAACCGCCTTAAAAGAGATACAAGTTTGAAAAACATTTTTTATTGTAATCCGGTGATTTATTCATAACACATTTATAAACTATAAAAAGGTATCAAATGCCTAATTTTTACACTTTAAGCACACAAATTAAATCAATTGTCGTTAAAAAAATCGAAAAAAAGAAATATTTGCAACGCAAGACATTTCCACGCGGCAGGGGACACGTAAGAAGCTAGTCTGGGAAAACTAAGTATTTTTCCTCAAATTTTTTGAGCCAATGTTTTTTTCGCGTTTCTAGGTCAGTGGATTGGGAATAATGCTTGGTGTACCGATAAGAGGAAAAAAGAAATGTTTTATTTTATTACAAGCAAATAAATACCCGAACTTCGCACGGAGTAAAAAAAAATTTAATTGATCCAAGTATATGTACAATTTAATCCAATTATAGGATATTCCAGCTCGTTATAAAGTATAAAATACTGTTACTTATATTACCTTAAAAATCCAAAATTAAAACATACTCTATAAAATGTTTGTATAATAATTATCGTAATGTCCCTCCATAAACATATGAAACCTTTTAGCTCATTTGGCGTCTTTTTAGTAAGAATTTGGCTAGAAAAGAGATATAGCTACAGACACACTTATTATATAGCTCTAGCACGACGACCTTCGAACAATCAACCAACATTATAAATTAAAAAGACTCATTTTGCGCGTTTAGATAAGTATTCGGCGAGTTCGGCAATGTATTTGGCGAAATAATGAAAACGCTAAACCCTAATAAGCAGCAGAGTAAAATAAACATTTTTAATTTTAATTATTTTAATAAAAGTTTTATTTCATTACTTCTGCCGAATGGCATCACGAAAGGAAAAACATGATCGGATTTGAGCAAAAGTGGTTTATTTTTTTCAGAATATTCGAATTTTCTCTAAAAATAGAACATTTTGAACTCTGAAAATTCAAAATCTGTAACTTATGTATATGAAGTACACATTTGTGCCAAGTTACGAGTCAAACAAATGTCTAGTTTATGAGTCTATAAGATACATACACACACACACACACACAAAACTTCATTTTTAGCTTCCACACTACGTTTATAACGTAAAAAGTGGAAGGTTTTATAATCGTTCAGTCCGTCTGTCTGTCACACACTTTCACAGAAAGAACCACAAGTCCCACATACAAGTGATATACGTCATTTTGAAGCAAAAACTCCGATTAGGCTACATTCCAAATTTCATTAAAAAATTTTAATTAGAAGTTTATTTAAAATTTAAATAACTAAAAATTTAATCTAAATTGAAATAACATGCAAATTCTATTTTTATTCAATTTTTCACTGTTGCCATCCACAAATCCCACAGACAAGTGGGATACGTCATTTTGAAGCAAAAATAAGATTAAGCTACATTCCAAATTTCATTAAAAAATTTAAAATAGAAGTTTATTTAAAATTTAAATAAATAAAAATTTAATCTACATTGAAATAACATGCAAATTCCATTTTTATTCAATATTTTCACTGTTGCCATTTTGTTAAACGTACGAGAAACTTATATAAAATAAAAAACTTTTGAAAGAATATTCATTTATGTGATATAATTCAGTTTGGATTGTTGTAATATCACATTAAAGTTCTTTTGATGGTTCATTATATATGTATGAAGAAAGATGCATAGAGAATTCTAACTCGGCATGAAAAAAAATATGCAAAGTTTCGCTTTTATTTTTAAAGCCTCAATTGTACTAATTATGGATTCCGGACACAATCCCGAAAGCCGAAATCCCGACAAGCCAGAATCCCGAACGCCAAAATCCTGAAAGGCCATAATCCCGACAGGGACAAAACCCGACAGGGACGAAACCCCCAATGGGTCAAAACCCGACAAGGACGAAATCCCGAATGGGTCGAAATCCCGAAAATAGATTTTTTTGTTCATTTCTCGATTTTTTTTAAATACTCATTTCACTCATTCACTCATTTCACTCACTCACTCATTTCATTCTTACACACACACAAAAAATAACCTCTAATATTTTTAAAAAATTGAGAAATGGACAAAAAATCTATTTTCGGGATTTCGACCCATTCGGGATTTCGACCCTGTCGGAATTTTAACCCATTCGGGATTTTTGACCCATTCGGGATTTCGGCTTGTCGGGAATTCGGCTTTCGGGATTTTGGCTTGTCGGAATTTCGGCTTTCGGGATTATGTCCCAGACCCACTAATTATATATATTTTTGAATGTAAATTAATTTGACACACTATAAATAAGTGAATTTTCGAAAGAAATGTAAATGGGAAATTGTGACGACACAAAAATATTTATTAAAAAAGATTACATCATTCTTCTTCGAATTTCAAACAAATTTAGCAAACGATAAAGTCGAATTATTAAATCTGAGAAAGAAGATTAATAAAAATAGTTAATTTTGGCGTTTAAAAGTTTGAATTACAAATAGCTAACTGCCCGGTTTGTTATTAGAATTAAATCACCATTTCCCTTCGCAACAATCGCTCGAGAAACTTAATTATAATAGACAATAAATTAAAATAAATTCAATTTTGCGACATCGATTAGTTTGAAATGACGTCAAATAAATTTCACTACGAGATTCTTTGTATGTTGATATGAAATATTTTAATTCTATTTAAAAGCGAGGAATATTACATATTTATTCTTTGAAATATAAATTAATTTTTGCAAACGATAAGTAATAATTATTGAATTTTCGAAATAAAATAAATGAAACTAGCCAAATTTAGCACCTAAATGTTTAATATAGAATTAATGCTGTGTTTGGCATCTTTTTACCTTTTTAACACAACTTTTGTGTGGAAGCGGTTAAGTGACATATTCTGTTACAAACCTACTTGTTATAATTATAGATTTTCTTTAGTGTTATATATATATTTTTACACTGCGATCGTTAAAAAAGTAAAATTGTAAAATCTTAGATGTTTTCTTCAAGTTGTAAAATTGATTTGTTTAAAAGTTTTATTTTCACGTAATTTTAAAACAGTTTTAGATTATTTATAGTGTTTTATCAAGTTAAGAGAGTATATGTTTCGGTTTATGTTTTTACCTTTCACATTTCAATTTTAAACTCTGGACTGTCCCTATGAAATGTATCGTTTTTTTTATACTTAAGGTGATTAAATCCCAATTACATTTTACATTTACAACGATGAAATCCAAAGTTAAACAATTCAAAATCTATCAAAGTATGTTCCATCGACACCTTAAGTCCAAAATCACACAACTAAATCAATGCAGTGTTCAGCTTCCACTACCTCTGATAAATACCTGAAATTAATGCAATATCTGCAGCTGATATCGTGTATGGGCCTCCATCATCGAATCTAGCAAACATTTCAAAAACTATACTCATTTAAGCCCCTCACAAGGGGAATCAGAGTTAACATGGGTGGGGGGGGAGGGGGGACTTTCGCCAAAATTGCGATTACGTCGCCAATGAGGAGTTTAGTTTAGTTTGGTTTAGTTTACTTTTAAATATCGTCGCACTAGAGCCACACAAGGGCCATTGGCGACGGGCGTCGTATTTTAGAACCACAGTCAAGTGACGAGCCGACACCTGAGTAGTCACCCAACGCAACCGTTAAGGACGACATCGTACGCAGCGTTAGGACTTATTAGGACGTTAGAAGGATATTTAACGTGAACTCTCTCCACAAGGGGTATTATTCGTCGGTCATTTTGGCTGCACGGGCCGTTTATAGGTCGGCAGTAATTTTGGCGATGCCCGGACCCGAACCTGGGACCTTCCGCATGCTAGGCGAATGCCTAACCGACTGGGCTCCACAGCCCCCAATGAGGAGTAATGTTGCGAGTACTGGTAACCAGAGATATTGCAATTTATATGGGCGTTTATGGTTTATATAAATTCAAGATCTGAAATTATACTATAATTAGTACTGCGATATTTGACAAAAAATAATTGTGAGGCACTGTAATATTTGTTTTGTGCACTTTTCCATTTCTTGGGCGCAAATGTCGCCAAGCGGAACCTTTGGAAAGTAACGGAATTTATTGGCCAAAACCTCATAGACTGCTTCAGCGATCTGCAGACATAGCCATACAATCTATTTGAAACTTTGGTGATACATATTGCATTTAAATCACGCTGTACCTCGTTTTGGCGATGAGTATGAAGATTGGCTACAAAACCCCCGATAACTGCAAAATCCTCCCCCACCATCTCCTCGAAACAGGCAGTTCCCGTAGTCGACATCCTCTAATTAATGGTGGCTGAAAGCGGTGTTCAAACTGTGAATTAGTATGCTCGTCACCAGATATGGAGATGCCCAATTGTTGAGCCGATTAAACGCCGTTCAGCGCGATGAAGAAGTTCAGGTTAAATCGTTTTAGAGTTTTGGGATGTTTTATTAAATGTGCTCGTTTTTGAATTGTTTTTAGCTTCCACACTACGTTTATAACTTAAAAAGTGGAAGGTATTATAATCGTTCAGTCCGCCCGTCACCTACTTTCAAAGCCCAAACTACAAATGCTACGGACAAGTGTGATACGTTAAAAAATTAAGTGCATCGAAATTACAATACAAATTTCAGAAAATAATTCGAATTCGAAGTACTTGAATTATTTAAAAAAAACTGCAAAATTTAATGCTCATTTCAAAAGCATAGGGAGCCATTTTTATTAGAATTAAATCGCCATTGTCATTCGCAACAATCGCTCGAGAAACTTTAATTCTTTTAGACAATAAATTAAAATAAATTTATTTTTGCGACATCGATCAGTTTGAAATGATGTCAAATATATTTCACTACGAGATTCTTTGTTATGACATTTTTTCATTCTATTTAAAAGCGAGGAATATTACATACTTGTTCTTTGAAATATAAATTGATTTTTGCAAACGATAAGTAATAAATATTTAATTTTTTTTAAAATAAAATAAATGAAACTAGCCAAATGTAGCATGTATATGTTTATTATAGTATTAATGCTGTGTTTGGCGCGTTTTTACCTGTTAAACACAACTGTTGTGTGGAAGCGGGTTAAGTGACATATTCTGTTACAAACCTACTTGTGTTTATTTAATTTATTTTATGGCGCAACAGTTGCTTCTAAAGTATCACATTAATGCGGAATCTATATGGGCCCACTTGGTTGGCTACTGCCCACATAGGGCCCAGAAAGAAACAACCCCATTTTTTTTCACCTGGCGTATAAAACGTAAGTCCATTTTCAATTGACAAGCTTAGTGGAAGAACGTGCCGAACATTGAAATCATATTCAAATTATTATATTGGCAGATCACGAGACCTCCAATGCTAACGACGGGACGCGCATGGAGGCCAAAATAAGAGGGAAAAATGGCCAGTGTTGCTGCCACTTTAAGGAGAGAAATAATACGAAAAAATACCATCTAATTCTAAAAAAAAATACTAGAAAAGGATTTAAAGTCACTAAAAAGATTCCAAAGTGCAGCAAGTAATTTTACGATATTTGTTTTGTAATTTCAGAATTAAATGGTATTTTTCCGTAGTATTTTTCTCCTTAAAGTGGCAGCAACACTGGCCATTTTGCCCTCTTAAAAGGCCTCCATGCGCGTCCCGTCGTTAGCATCGGAGATCACGTGATCTGCCAATCTAATACTTTAACTATGGTATCTATGGTGCCAAATGACACTTTAAAAAAAAATTGGGTTTATTGTTTCTTTTTACTTATTATTCCTTCTTTTGAGGATAACACGTTTCCCTTTTTTCATAAAATTTGCATTAAATATATTTTTCACCGTTTGCAAGCGAAAAACGTTAAAGCTCATTTTCTCGTTTTCACTTTTTGTCACTTAGCACGTTCTTCTACCTAGCCCCACAACTGAAGAGCTTAGTGGAAGAACGTGCTAAGTGACATTTTTGAAAATATTGAGATTTTTGTGTCAATGAACATATTATTCCATCCTTTAACGATAACAAGTTTCCTCTTTATCATCAACTTAAAATTAAGTATACTTTTACCGTTTGCAAATACCGTTTTTAACGAATTTAAATGCAAACGAAAAACTTTAAAGCTCATTATCTCGTTTTCACCTTTTTGTCACTTGGCACGTTCTTCTACTTAAGCCCCACAACTATGTACACTGCTCAAAACAATTAGGGGAGCACTTTGCGTACTTTCGTTAACCCTTTCAGTTCCAACGTTTTATTTTTTAATCTAAAAATCCCAAATTTGTGAAATAGATTCATTATGCATCCAGAATGAAATGGTAAAAAACAGGGGGGAAAAAATCTGAATTTTTAACCGAAATTTAATGGGGGAAAATTGCAATCATAACTTTTAAATACATTATAACAATAATTTTTTTCAAAACTTTATTTGTTAAAAAAAATCTCAAATCAATTTTTAAACATCTAAGAATGCAAGCTTAAAGAATTTAGGGTAAGTTTATTTCTTAAAAATTCTTAAGGAGTGAATTTTATTTTACCGTGTTTTTCATATTTTCATTTAATTAAAACAAACATTTTTTAATTCTTCTAAAGACATGATTCTTCCATCTAACTATAAATAAGAGCAAGCTCAACTTAGTGAGAAAAAAAACGCAAGCTGATGATTCAAAATGGAATCATTAGGGGTGAACGGGTTTAAAACATGCATTCCCCTAATTCTTTTGAGCAGTGTATTTTAAGTCATTGAAGTGAGTTAAGTAAGTGTCCACTGTATACACAATTTATATTCTAAGCCTATGTCCTGACTACGCCACAAATGCCACAAAGTCAACAAATGCAACAAAACTTGGCGACTTGGCAGAGTCAGCCCCCCATGCTACTGCATCGCTTGGCGTCCTTGGCGGTCGCCAAATTTTGTTGCCTTTGTGGCGTTTGATGCCGTAGTGAGGACAGCCTAACAACAACTAATTACAATATTTAATATATAATTATATTCCAAACGATGAGCAATAATAAAGAGCTGCAGGGTTAAAATTAATTTATATACCCATGAAATAGTCATACTAATTCATAATTATTAACCCAACCAAAAAACAATAAAAATGTCTTATGTTGATGAGTACGAACTCATGAGCTACAAACTCATCGGCACTCACTTAAGCTGAAGATAATGTGAACAAATATGCTCACAAAACATGCTAATGACACTATGTTTATTCATATTAGACAAGTGTTTAGTGTCAATAGAAAATTCGTTAGGTTCACATTTACTGAATAAGTTAAATATTTACGTATGAATTTATCAAATCGCTTTATTAATATGACAAAATTGTTACGAACTTTATTAATGTAAACTGAGTTTTATGAATGTAAGCAAATCTGCTAGTAAAGGAAATACATGTAGGCATAAATTGTTTTATTATAAAAAAAATTTAAAAGTTAAATATTTACGTATGAATTTATCAAATCGCTTTATTAATATGAAAAATTGTTACGAACTTATTGTTGTAAACTGAGTTTATGATTGTAGCAATCTGCTAGTAAAGGAAATACATGTATGCATAAATGTTTATTGATAAAATTAATTAAAATTATTAATTTTTTTTTTAAAAACTAGAGGGGGGAAACATCAACTGATGCATTACCTCAATTTACACTGAAACATATATTAAAAAGCTATAATTGTTAAAAGATAGTTGATAATGTATTAGTTTTTCCAGTAATATCTTTAAAAGCTCAAAGGTTTAATGGCAGATACCTTTTTTGCGCGAATTCCCAAAATGCCTTATTACGACGATACTAGGAAATCGAAACCCAATTTGAAATCTAAAGCTCTATTAGTTCGTGCTGTATAATGGTTTCAGACAAATAAAATGGCCGAAAGATAGTCTTGACATACGGAGCAATGTTCAGGAACTCACTTTTTTGGAATCAGTACCCTCCAAAATGTGTAGAAAGCACAAAATCTCCATTTGGGATTTTCTAATACTTGCAATACTTTATATTTCATATTTGTTAATCAAAAGCAAAAAGAAACTAAAAATAATATTATTAATAACATGTAACCTTTCTATATACATTACTTTTAAATAAAAAAAGAACATTTTTTAAAAGACTGCAGTAAACCTTATAGATAATCCCCATTTGCATTTTTCTAACACAACACATATTTATATATATTTTAACATGTTTATATTTTAAATATTAATCAAATTCCAAATGTTTACAAGATTCCACAATATGTTAGCAAATTCACAATTGTTTAAGCCAAATTCACAATATGTTTAACCAAGATCACAATATGTTAGCAGATTCCACATGTTACCAAAAGTTCGAGGTAATTCTTGCTAACCTGATTAAAGTATATATTAGTACGTGAATTTTCAATTTATGATTGAGATAAAAAAAATTAATCTTCAAAAAGCCTATGTATATATGCTAAGATTAAATTTCAAAAAATTTACTTCAATTTATAAAAGCGTAAGCTAAAACTTTACCAAGAGAATACAGAAAAATATAGATATCTCGGTAAATAATTTAATCCTGAGGATTTTTAAGAAAAAATTAATTAGCAAAATTCAGAATTTATCATACTCATAATTATCTTTTAAGTACATTTCATCATACTTTTTTTAAGAGAAAAATGATAAAATTTCATCCTTTTGGTTAAATACAGGGTTGAAATGTATTAGTAAGGTATTAACGACGTTAAAAGTTTAAGATTAAAAATTTCTCTTTTTTGGTTATACTTTTATTTATTTACTTTTGTAAGAATATAAAATTACGTGTTTACATATAAAATATAAATCGGGTTTTAAATAAATGTTTTATATTTATATTAATATCATCATCCTCAAAAATATTTGTTCTTAGCAAATATTTGGAATTTGTTTTAACGTTTATATCCTATATACTTTGTACAACTTGCAAGATTAAATGTTTTTCAAATATTATATCCCTTGTATTGTATTTTTGAATCTAAAAAGCTATTTTATTAAATTAAATGCTTTTCAATACTTATGTTTAAGGGGAGGGGGCGATACATGTAAAAATCTATGTAAATACATGTATTTTTTTTCTTTTCATAAATAGTTTAAATACCATCTTAACAATATGCCTGCAAATTATTAGAATGATATTCGCATATTTATTGATTAAAAACTCATTTAAATACTTCACCTCAACTCGGCGCTTGAGAGCTTTGTCAAAAATTTAAGCACGTTCATCTCAAAACAACTTTTTTAAATTGGCGGGCGAGATAACTCAAAAAGTTCTTAATCGATCCTTATAAAATTTGGTATACGTCTTCTCCATAGTATTAGCTCCTAGTTAAACCTCAAAAATGCCAAACATTTTTTTTTTTTAAATTACAGTTTTTTTACCCAAAAATCTTTTTTAAAAAAGGGTAAAAAATCGATTTTTGTTTCTGAAGCGTGCCAATTTACAATTTTCCAACTTTCTTGTATTTTTATTGGTTTAACTAGAAGATGTAAGTTTTATGAACACTTTCGAATCCAAAATTTTGATTTCAGATCACTGTAGCAGACGCTAGAACGCCCGCCGATTGATATTTTATTATTCGCGAGGGTCTCATGAGATGAGTTACTTTGGCGGCCATTTTGAAAAAAAAAAATAAAACAAAAAAAATCATTTTTGTATTTTAATGTATAATGTATAAACGTACTGAATTTTAAAACGATTCATGTATTTCTTCCCTTTTAATAATGTCTCTGAAAAACGATCAGAATTCGGGCGGTTACATGTATCGCCCTCCTTAAACAAGCAATTTTTTTCCGATAAATAAAAAAATTAATTCACAATCGTTTATAATTACTAACAGCATTCATTATAAATAATCAATATATTGAAGTTTTACTTTGAAAGTTTGAAGTAAATACTTCTAAAATTGATGATAGAAGAAACCGCACGAGATGATGTCAAATTTTAAGTAAAAACTATAAAAAATAACAAAAAACTTATTTTATGAGCTAATTATTAATTACCCTACACCTATAAATTTAAGTTAATAATTATCATGAAACACAAAAGGATAATTCAAGAATCATGTTATGATTAATGAATATGCGTGTCAATTTTCAGTAATTTATCACATTATCTTAGTATTGAGTATATGGTTTTTTTTATGTTAACAGTTTTATATGCTGTTAATGTAAGATGGATTTTTCCCCAATAATTTATTATAATGCGTATATTAAAAACATGCACCATTTATTATTTCTCAATAAGTATTTTAGTCCTGGAAAGTTACGGTTTGGGGGGACTCAGTACTTCTAAATCGATAAAAATATCTATTTTTTTGCGGTCTTAAAATACACAACTTAAGCCCTATAGTATGTTTTCCCAAAGTTTCAAAAGAACTGTAGACATGTTGTTTCACTTGCATTAAAGTATTTAAATTAATTTTATTTAATTTGTAATATTTTAAAATTTACCCGTAATAAAATTATAAAACCCCAATAAATGTTTATTGCAAAATCGGTCATTTTTTAATGTACATAAGAGTATATTGAATAGAATTAAGGATGGACTAGCAAACATATTTGCTGGATTTTTTTTAATAAAATAAAAGATTTGATTTTTTTAAAAAAATTCAGGTGGAATTTAAATCATTTAATATATTTGGCTTAAGGTTTAATATCTATATCTATATAAAAACTGTTACCAATTTATCAAATATCTATTTATGACAATATCAATTTAAAGAAAAAACTTTTTTGGGGTACAGATTTCATTTAACCTAGCAAATTATGGTGTAGAGCTGTAAATTAGCTTAGCTGCTCTATTTAATGATCCGAATAATATACTAAAAGTCTCTCAAAATCGTTCTTGTTGTACCTCCTTGGAATTTGAATTTATAAAACTTCAGCTGAGAATCGGTATACACAAACTGCCCTATGTCCTAAATAAAGTGGTAAAAAATTAAAATTGCGACACGTACTTGCCCTTTGAAAAGGGGTTTGAAGTGTGCAGAGTCCTCATTAAACCTAAAAGCCATGTTATAAAGATGAGCAGTGATATACGCATACTTTAATGTGACGTCACCTATTTCAGCAGCGAGGCCCCTGTTATACGGAATTATGTTACGACACATTTGATTAATCACTTTTTAATTATAACAGTTCATAATTAATAATATCTGGTAATAAATAAGTAATTAATCATAGTTAGTAATTAATTTCAACCCAATATATCAAATTAACTATTACTGATATACAGTCCCTGGACAAATTATTAGACGCACTGTATTTTTTTTAGTACTTTTATGTTTCTTAAGAGTTTTTATGCAATAATGGTATATTTAAACTACAATATTATTGATTTTTATTTAAAAGAGTTGTTGTAGACTGCATATTTGTATTTATTTTTAACATATGGCAACACTGTGTTGATAAAGTGATACATGAACGGAAACAAGTACAAACCTATATCAGTCGCGAATTAGTACAGTACAGTCTTGCGAGACAGTACAGTCTTGCATTGACAGCATGCCGCGCAGAATTAAAGCTTTGATAGCGGCTAAAGGTGGCTCAACCAAATAATGACTTTTACTAACATTAATTTCACTTTTCTTTAAAACTTAATAAACTTATGATTTTCTAAATTAACGCTGTTTTATTTATGTCAAATAAATCGGTAATTGATTGGATAATATTAAAAAAAAAAAAATCCATTTAAAATAATAAATCGGTACAATATCACCAGGTCATTAATATTTTACATAAATCTTGCAGTGCGTCTAATAATTTGTCCAGGGACTGTATCAACAATCGCCATAATGTAGCTGTGGCATTTATAAATAAAAAAAAATAGAAATGTCCCAGTACCACGGGATACATTCACCTCACTCAATATAAATCTTTAACGCACCTAAATCACCGCGCAATAAAAAAAAGACCGAAGACCAAAAAACGAAACTAAAACCATCGTGAATTATTACGTCCTTCCCGTATCGAGCCTGCTAGTCACGTGACAGTTATGTCAATGATATATCGTCCCCCAGACAAGGGGCCATGTGGCTTGGCAGCCCTTTTGTGGGACGAATCGGGCTTCAAAAAAAAATATGGGCCAACTGGGGGACAGTCTCTCTAGATCATTTCCCTATTTCTAAAGGCCGTTTGGTTTCACGAAAGTCCTAAATGCGGATTCCACTGTAGATGAAAATGGAGCTATGACATTTTGCGTTGTCTGTTATTACTTTTATATCACCTTATATTAAATTTAAGCCTTTAAGACAGAGCTTACACGATAGGCGAGTATACAGTCCCTGGATAAATTATATATTAGACGCACTGCAAGATTTCATGTATGAATCAATGATGAACAAAATACCTTTAGAAGGACATTTGTGTTCCTAAACTTAAGCTATTGAATAGAAAATACTATCTGTTATACTTAATACATATATCGACATCTTTTTTAATGATATGGCATTCTTTGGTATGTTTTCATCATTACTAAAAAAATACAGTGCGTCTAATAATTTGTCCAGGGACTGTAAAAGAGAATGTTCAAGCTTTTCAAAATTATCGATACTACAGCAGATGACTTGTACCAGTCTTTATTTATATAAAAAATGACGTGGTTCTTAAGGAGATGCTAGCATTGATGCTGTTTAAAGCAACTTTTTCGATAACTCTTAACGTTTAGTCTCAGAAACTTAAATCAGCGCCATCTGAAAGGGGTCTTAAGGGGATACTGTACCCAAAAATTGGTCAAAACATTGATTTTTTCAGTTTTAACTTCTTATTATTCACAATATCCTTCTGAACATTTACTGAAAGTTTCAGAATAATATCCTCTGTAGAAAAAGTTATTAAACATATTATGGAGTCATTCCTTGAAGTTTCAACGTATTTCGTCTGCTTTCAACCTGTTTGCTCTGTTTCGCGTTTTTTTTTTTCTTCAATTTTTTGTTTAATAAAATCCCTAAAGCGTTTTTGCTAATTAAGTTAGAATTTTGAAATTTTTTAACCTGTGTTCTTATATAAATGGTGCACACAATTATGCATGGAATAAGGTCAACTATGTATAGTTGTTTTTTTGAAAAAAAGTTGAATTCAATAATTTGTATTTTTTTATTGATTTTCAGTATTAATGCATGATACTTTTTAACTGTAGCTCACATTTTAAAATCCATGCACAGTTCTTGAACAAATAGTATTAAAAACAAACTATTAAAGTTTGGTGGAGTTATTCTGAAAATTGAAAGAAAAGTAGCGTTTTAAAAAAGTTCAAAATTTTGACTTTTTTTAAATAAATGAAAAACTACTTGTAAATATTTATTTATATTGCTAGAAAATGTTTATTTAGAGTGAACATTATATAAAACCACTATCATTTACAAGTTTATGTTATTATTTCTAGAAATAAAGTTTTGGATACCGTATTCCCTTAAATGCTATAGTAAGTTTTAAAAATATTGAAATTACCTAATGCGGTATATAATTACCTTTAAAGGATTTATTGAGTGGGAATTGAAAGTCGTGTTGTGTTACGAATCCCTTTTTTTAAAGGACTCGGTAACCAAAGCATTATTTCTAGAAATAATAACATTAATTTGTAAATAATGTTGGTTTTATTTAATGTTCACTCTAAATAAACATATTCTAGCAATAAAAACAAATATTTACTAATTTTAAGTAGTTTTTCAAGTATTTAAAAAAAACAAAATTTGGAACTTTTTTAAAACGCTACTCTTCTTTCAATTTTGAGAATAACTCCACCAAATTTTTATAGTTTGTTTTTAGTACTATTTTTTCAAGAACTGTGCATGGATTTTAAAATGTGATTTACAGTTAAAAAATAACATGCATTTACACTGAAAATCACAAAAACTTACAATTTATTGAATTCAACATTAAAAAAAAACTATGCATAGTAGACCGTATTCCAGGCCAAATTTTGTGCACCATATATATAAGAACACAGGTTATAAATTTCAAAATTCTAACTTATCAGCAAAAAGGCCTCAGGGATTTATTAAACACAATAATTGCAAAATGCGAAACAGAGAAAAAAAGGTTGAAAGCAGATGAAATACGTATTCAAACTTATATGAATGACTCCTGAAAATATTTAATAACTTTTTTTCTACAGAAGATATCATTATTAAGTTTTCAATAAATGTCCAGAAAGATATTATGAATAATAAGAAGTAAAAGCTGAAAAATCGATATTTTGAACAATTTTTTGGTACCGCGTCCTCTTAACTTTAAAATCGGTTACTAGAAGAAATAGAGTGGGATCACATTTCAAGCAATCGGAAGCATATTTTCCTTGTGAATTGTCATAGTTAGGTTCACTTTTTTGATAAGGAAGTCAGACGAGCTATTTTTTTATTGATACTTTTCCTAAAGAAAAGAAGTTTGAAAGCTAGATTGAGGTGTCGTAAATTTTATGTTCTGTTATGTTATGCGTTATTTGTCACCTATTTTGTGCTGGTCGAGTGACAGAATTTGGTACATGAAAATGTTTAACTTGCAATTTTTCATTGAGTTAAATGTGTTAAATTGAATGTAGTTTAATGGAGGTGGCGAAAATATATGGGATAGTAGTTAGGTTAAAATATTTTTCTCAAATAGTCTGTCACAAAAAAGAAATCGGGCAATTTATTCTTCATATAATGTATCTTTCACGCTATGACAATATTGTCATACATGACAGTATTTGTGTCATCTATGATAATGTTTGTCATGTATTTTGTTCTGTTTTGCGCAGGTGAGGTGATATAATTTAATACATTGACATTTTACTTAAGAAAATTAATAATATTATTAAAAAAAAGGAAAATTAATAATATTATTAAAAAAAAGGAAAATTAATAATATTATTAAAAAAAAGGAAAATTAATAATAGTTTTAATACTTAAAATTTTTCATTGAAGTTTAAATGCGTTAAATAAAATATAGTTTAATATAGAAAGAGAAAATAAATGGGATACGAGTTAGATTTAACTACTTTAAAAAAATGTTACAAGAAGAAAACGGGCACAAATTACTTTTTAAACAATGTACCACGTTCTGTGTATATAAAAATATAATTTTTAAAAATTATTAAAATTAGGACATGTTTTGCTATTTATAAATATCTGCAAGATTAAAACTGATTAATACTATAATTTTACTAATACCGTAACTAATTTCGTCACCTTTTTCACTGATTATTCATTGTTAAAATAGCAAGACTTTAGTTTATTTGAGAAAAAAAATGTGAATTCATAGATCTTCTTGTGCAATGCAACAACAACATAAATAATCTGTTTTTTTATGTTCTACGACGAGTTTTATATCATATCTGCTTTTCTTAAATATTTATTCTCGTTAATTTGTTATAAAAAAGTAATTTTTGTGATAAACCTGATAAAATAATTTTAAAACAAGAAGTTCTTAAAGAACTAAAATAGCCTATTTTCCTGTTACTTAATTACTTACTGAAATTCTAATAGGAAAACAACTAGGTTCCTAACAGTAATACGATCAACAATCGTTTCTTCATTAGATTTATACACATTCGTAAAATAAAAATCGCTAAAGACAGCATTCAGCTATAATTTCAACTTCTAATAGCCAAAATCAACTATTTTTCTTAATATTCTTTCGCAAATTAACTTAATATTATTAATCGCCTGCGTGATTTATTTGTAGTACGAAGAATAATTAAATATGTAATAATAACAAAAGTAATGAAACTACTCTAAACTGCATTAAAAAATAAGAAATGTAAATTAAAACTAAGCATAATTGTATGCAAAAAAGATGCCTGGCCGCTTTCTTGGTAAACAATTAATGAACAATCAAAGAATCACATTGTGCTACATTTTATGACGTCATTCCAAACTGATTCATGAAAAAAAATATTTTGCTTCAAATAATTTTAAATAAAAAAAGTTTCTCATGTTATTGTTGATTTGGCAGCAGTGATTTAAATGACTCAAAATTGAATTTCAATGCTATTTCAAAGGAGAAATCGGCCGACAGATAGTAATTTTTTGTCCGTCCGAACGTACAGACAGGAGGACAAAAAGTATGAAAGTTGGGTCTCTGAGGTAATAGCTTTCTAACAAAAAAAGAATTTTTCAGATACGATCGATAGAACCGATTTTGGAAGGGGGGTACGGACAGACAGACAGACATACGGACATCGACCGCATGTCAATACCTACTTTTTCATTTTTTTTAATTCTTTCAAATTGAAATAAAGAAAAGTAAGCTAAAAAACGTACGAGATGACAAAGAATCATTTCCAAATATTTAACGGAAGTAAAAACTCTTTGGATTTATAAAAATCTTTGTTGTTTTTTATTGTTTTTTTTTGTATTTTTACTTAACGAAATTTCGAAATAAGTACATTATTAAAATGAATTACAAAATTGAATTTTTTAATTAAAGAAAAAATGCCCTAGACATTCATTTTAATCATTACTTTCTGCCTTTTACATTTTCATGTCCAATATATTTATCAAAATTTTAATTGCCCTCCTACTGCAATACCTTTTCCAATACTTTTTACCTACCCTTTTCACGCGCGTCTATCTACAAAACTAATTATAAACTAAACACTTCTCTCCTAATCCACTACAAGCTATCAAACTTTTCTTCGTCGCTTTTACACTTCGTTCGTTTTAACATTCTAAAATAACTAATCCGCATTTTTTTGCCATCTTTCGTCAAACGCCATAACCCAAAAATATTTTTCCTATAATCCTTATCAACCCAAGAGGGGATCTATTAATATTCGACGCATGAGTGCTCTCATCAGCGAAATCTTCAAAAATCAAAAACACTTTTTCGAGATATTAAGAAAAGATAAAACCGAAACGTGGAGCAGTAAAAATGCACTCAAAGTCAAAAGATTCGCGATAAATAATACAACTTGATATGAAGTCGGAAAGCGGCTGCGTGAATTTGTTGAAGTTGTAACTGATTATTGAACGAATTTAAACACTGTTAAAAATTGTGTGCTAGGTTTTACCTTCCTAGAAGTTGCAACGGCTAAATGTATGGCGCAACATGTTTCACCATATTTATGGTACTTGTTTAAACCATTTCTCAGATTTTTGTTTTCAACAAATCTGAAAAATGGTTCAACCGAATACCGAAAATTTGGTGTAATATTTTGCCATACATACAGCCGTTGCAGGAACTATTGTTATATTAAAACCAACCGCAATTTTTTTTTAACATTGAAGTTATCAGTTTTATTTTATGAATAAAAAGATGGCAATTATGGTAAGAAGAAGTTTATTTATTCAAATAGAATGTAATTATTTAAAAATTGAATTAATCGAAGTTTTTATAGTACGGGTAGAAAAATAGATCCTTTCGAAAAATAGATTTTTTTTAAATATGACTGCAAGTAAAAACGATATCCGATACGTAATTTTTTTTTTTAAATCAAACAGTTAGAATGGAGTTGAAAGTGGGGTAAGGACCGACATTCGGACGGAAATAGTCATGATGTCAATACATACCTATAAAATGTTTGCTTTTTGTTATTCACCACAATTGTGCTGCAATTTTCAATGCATGTGTACAGTCTCAAATGCATTTATAAATATTTTTTTCTTCATTTCGTACGCTTGTAAGCTATTGTTTACCTTATGATAAAGGTCAATTAAATAATGTCCATTTAAAATATCATTTAGAAATTCCATTAGATACAACTTCAAATGGATTTAACAATGATTTTTTTCTTGGTTTTCAGCTAAGACGCCTAAAAAAAATGCGAACTCTCCAGTTTCGCTTTTATCAGCAAACTAAAAAAAAAAGAGACTTTGACAAAATAATTTGTAGAGTTAATGCATTACGTTATAAAAATAAGATTATGAAACACCAAACAACTTAATTACCACTTAATAATAAACTTGTGATTTTTTTGCGACTCAGAGGCCTTCTAACTTTGTTAAAAAATATATTTACGCATTAGTTACGTTATTGTTTTTAATGGCAAAAATAGTTCTACTAGTTTAGTTCTAATAGTTTAATGGCAAAAATAGTTCTAGTCAAATTATAAAAATTCAGTGGCATATTATATTTATAAGTATATTAAAGTAACAATATTTAATTATCTGTAACAATAATTTGTGAATAGAAAACCATATATTTTTAAACAGATTAATTTTTTAATTAATTGTATATCCATTACCATTAAAGGATAAAAACATGACACGAAATATTTAACGAATTTATAATAACTTGTACTGAACTGCTTTTTTTATAAATATCTAATTAAGAAAGACGAGTTAATTTTTAATAAATCAAAACGTGCAACATTTTTATTATTAAACAAGAACCAAGAAAAAATAATAAAGTAAACTGAACATAACGCTTTTGTAAAAAACTCATCACGAAATAATTTTTTTCTTAAAAAATATTTTTTAATCCTGTGTCGCTATCAATTAACACTTGCCTACTCGCAAAAAAAACTGAACTTCAAAAGAAACGATATTTTAACAGGCAAAATTGATGCTGCAATATCAGTTATGTTTGACAATGGTGTAACTTACTTTTTTAAAAAGAGCATAGGTTCGTTTTCGTACACTGTGAATAGTGTGGTGCTTGATTTCATCGTAATTATGGTTCTTAGTAGCTGCAAGAATTGTTTTACCATATTTTCAGTATTAGATTGAACTATTTTTCACATTTTGTATACAAAAAGCTTTATCTGAATACCTAAAATACGGTGAAACATTTAACCAAATAGCTATTGCATCCACTAAAACTATACAGTCCCTGGACAAATTATTAGACGCACTGCAAGATTTCATGTATCAATCAATGATGAACAAAATGCCTTTAGAAGGACATTTGTGTTCCTAAACTTAAGCTATTGAATAGAAAATACTATCAGCTATACTTAAGGGGGTCCAATACCTTGAAATTGGTAAAATTGCACTTTTTTGTTTTATTGTATGGAAACATAATAGAGCTAATAGTGTACAATTCATAGCAAACCAGATAACAAAATTCATAATACCAAAAAAGTTATGATTGATTTCATTAAAAAACTTTGCATTCTGGTAACGTTAAAATGAAACTTAAGAGGCTAATATCTCCGGACGAGATTTTCCTATTTTGATCTATTTCAAAATGCTAAGGCTTTTTAACTGCAGCACTTTAAACTGCTGTCATTACATTTTTAAATACAAAATAGTATTTCTTATAAAAGTATGCATTCTTTTTGCTTAATTTTCATTTGATTTATTTCGTAAACAATGTTCAAAGTTGAAAATTCGTTTTTTCCCATGAAAATCTGTGATTTTTTCAGTAATATTTTTTTCCAAAACAGTAGTGCGTGTTAACTAAAATTTGAATGCATACATCTATTAGGATATTAATAAAGAACCTATAACAAATTTTTAAGCACACAAAATAGAAAATTCGAAGAGGAGTAGGAATTTGAGAAAAGGCAAAAATTTGATAAAAAATTTAAATTTTGTCAAATTTTGCACATAATTTGAAGTTTTTTGGGGCTAAAAAGAATTGTTTATAGACGTTGCTCCCGTCGAAAAAATTTGGATTCAGTAAGTGTAAAAATAAAGAAAAAGTTGTGCAAGGTATCGGACCCCCTTAATACATATATCGACATATTTTTTTAATGATATGGCATTCTTTGGTATGTTTTCATCATTACCAAAAAAATACAGTGCGTCTAATAATTTGTCCAGGGACTGTACTTTTAGTAAAACCAAGGGTAAAATTATTTAACAGTATAGGATCTGCTAATTTAAGTATTCCAGTTATCCATTTGCATTACTCGAATATAAGTTTTTAGTATATTTGTATCAGAATAGTAGTAATTTCCTTATACCATTTTGAGATTTAACATTTTGTCAATCCAATAAAATCCTGCAAAATGAAAATGTTTGCCTAACTTTTTTCTTTTAAAAAGCTTAATCTTAAAAATTATAAATATTCTAAACTGTAATTTACCTAATACCTAAAGTTTTTTTGTTGTTGTTTTTTTACGTTTTTTGTATTTATCATAGTTTTGTGGAAAAACCTAACGAAAAACTTTGTGATATTAAAGTTTAGCCCTAATACAAAAAAGGTCCCTAGATATTAATAAAAAAAAATAATATAAAAATTAATCTTTACAAGAAGTAGTTTGTTTATTTATTATAAAAAATATCAGATTTTCTTATTCATATTTAAACAAAATTATATTGGAATAGCAATACTTAAAAAAATAATATTTAATACGGTAGTACTTGAGGTATTGTTTATAGTTTTAACATATATCGCGAAACGTTGCAACAGTTAAACTAAAAATAAAACTAATTAACGTATGTTTTTGTACACCGGAACAATAAAAAGATTTTTTTCAAAGTTTGGACGTTTTGTTCATCGTTATTTCAAATGTCTCATCAAGTTGGATTCAAAAAATTAAAATAAAAATTTATTGAAATATTAGCTAACTACAAACAAAAACAAAATAAATGTAGATTAACTTTCATAAAAAATTTTTTAAAATTAAAACTCATGGTACTGAGTTAATCAACAATCAGACTAAATTCAATTTCGTACAATTCTCCTTTTAAGAATCTAATAAACCATAAACCTTGATGTCAATGACGATTTCATTTCTGTTCGTTTTTAATCAAATTTAGTAATTATTTCTTTCAAGGGTATTAGTTTTGTAGGATTAAATACTGATTCTACTATAAAGTAAAGTTGGTCGGCATCATACAATTATACTAGTTTAATAAACCTGGCGTTGCATGGTTTGTATCCTTAATAACTGTGACATGTTTATTAAATAAAATTTAACTCTTTATTCCAATTAGTACCCTTCCCCACTGCTCAGCCCTCTGTCAGGATTATAAGAACCCCCTCCTCCTTTTCAGGTTTTCGTATTATTGTTTTTTATTTGGATGTCCGACTGAATCGCGGTCCTTTTTATGCAGTACAAACCTCACATTTGTACATAAATCTGACTTAATATTTTCATTTCTTTCACATTTGTAAACAACAAAATTAGTTTAGTTTAGTTTGAATTATTGTCGCACTAGAGCTACACGAGGGCTATTGGCGACGGGCGTCGGATTTTAGAACCACAGTCAAGTGACGAGCCGACACCTGGGTAGGCACCCAACACAACCGTTAAGGGCGACATCGTACGCAGCGTTAGGACTTTGAAGGACATTTAACGTACACTCCCTCTACACGGGTATTATTCAAACAACAAAATTAAACAACGATCTTTAGAAATCAATGAAATTCTGTAATATTATTGGAATAGTCAGGATTATTTCATCAGGCAGGACTTATTCCTTTAAAGTTATGGATGTTATAAAGATACTTTGATATGGACATTAGAATGTGATTTCCAGAACTTTTTGTACTCAAGTAACTATGATAAAAAAAAATGCATTAACTCGATATATGTCACTTACAATTCATTATAGGTTAATTTCTTTTTCTAGACAAATTCATAAATTTATTTTCGATGATGCAACTTGGTCTTTACCTTGAGATATCTTATGTTGCTATTATATCTTTGGCAACGATACACTATTTTATCTATTTCTCCTAATAGCCACTTATTCTTGAGTTACGTTGAAGATCGGACATAAATCCAATCATTAGTGATTGTCAAATGGTACTGACTTAGAAAATTAGGCTTCTTCTATTATAGGTTGGACATCTGCCATTAAGTGGTTATAGATGTTTTTGTAGTTTGGGCTGTAGAGTCGTTTCAGTCTGACAGAGATTTAGACATGGAACCAATTGTTAAACAAGTAGGTTTGTAACAGAATCTGTCACTTAACCTGCTTCCACACAAAAATTGTGTTAAACAGGAAAAAGTCGCCAAACACAGCATTATAATTCTATATTAAACATTTACATGCTAAATTTGGCTAGTTTTATTTATTTTATTTCGAAAATTCAATAATTATTACTTATCGTTTGCAAAAATTAATTTATATTTCAAAGAATAAATATGTAATATTCCTCGCTTTTAAGAGGGACTGTCAGTCTCATAGAGCTAATGTATTAGTTTTGCAATCACAACTTCCGTAGAAGTATTGCTTTGCCATGTTAGTTCTTTTTCTCCAGGTATGGGAATCACAATAACATCGAAATGACGCAAATTTGAAACGAAAATGTTATCTACTTATTCAATTATAAATTATTATGCTTATAATAATAAGCATATCATTCGCAACAATCGATGGAGAAACTTTAATTCTTTTAGACAATAAATTAAAATAAATTTATTTTTGCGACATCGATCAGTTTGAAATGATGTCAAATATATTTCACTACCAGACTCTTTGTTTGTTGATATGAAATTTTTTCATTCTATTTAAAAGCGAGGAATATTACATACTTGTTCTTTGAAATATAAATTGATTTTTGCAAACGATAAGTAATAAATATTTAATTTTTTTGAAATAAAATAAATGAAACTAGCCAAATTTAGCATGTATATGTTTATTATAGTATTAATGCTGTATTTGGCTAATTATGCTAATTATTATGCTTATTTAATTTTATATTTTTTAAGTTTTAAAATGCCATCGGGGGTCCGGGTACTTTGCACAACTATTTCTTTATTATTGCACAAACGTAGAAAAAATTGTGGATTCAGTAAGCAACGTATATAAACAACACTTATTAGCCCAAAAAACTTCAAATTATGTGAAAAATTTGACAAAATGTGTTATCAAATTTTTGCCTTTTTTCAAATTCCTACTCCTCTTCAATTTTTCAATTTTGTGTGTTTAAAAATTTATTAGAGGTTCTTTATAAATATTCTAATATAAGTATGCATTAAAATTTTAGTTAACACACACTACTGTTTTGGAAAAAAAAATATATTTCTGAAAAAATCAGATTTTTAAGGGGGAAAAAAAGAATTTTCAACTTTGAACATTGTTTACGAAAAATCAAATGAAAATTAAGCAAACAGAATGCATACTTTTACAATAAATACTATTTTGTATTTAAAAAAGTACAGAAAGCAGTTTAAAGTGCTGTAGTTAAAAAGCCTTAGCATTTTGAAATATATCAAAATAGGAAATAACAATATAAATCTCGTCCGGAGATATTAGCCTCTTAAGTTTCATATTAACAATAGCAGAATACAAAGCTTTTGAATGAAGTTAATCATAACGTTTTTGGTATTGTGAATTTTGTTATCAGGTTTGCTTTGAATTGTAGACTATTGGCTATATTATGTTTCCATACAATAAAACAAAAAAGTGCAATTTTACCAATTTCAAGGTACTGGAGCCCCCTAAATGGTTGGACATCTGCCATTAAGTGGTTGTAGCTTTTTTTTAGGTTGGGATTGAGAGCGGTTTCAGTCTGACAGAGATTTAGACATGGAACCAATTTTTAAAACCATTCTCTCAGAATGCTCAAACTCCAAAGCGTGTTGGAAAAAAAAAATCCATTTCAAATTATCGACCCCATCGCAATAATTTCCTTACCTTTTATCCTATAATTAGGAATTATAAGTGTTTTCTCTCTCCTTGTTTAAGTTAAATAATAATGCTAACAATACATTAAAAACGGCAGAAATAATCGTTTTCATTGGACTATGACTTATTTAATTTCAGAAAGAGAAAATGTTTGTTTATACTTTTTTTTCTTACACAAATAATATAAAACATTCGATGCCCAGTAGTTGTTGCATAAAGTTTATTGTGGGAACAAATAAACAATTCAGAATTTTAAATCGAATATGCACGTTAATATTTATACCTCGACATAAAAACAGATGACATGACGTTATTGCATTCGTAACATAGTGTAATTTGCATTTTGGTGCACTTGCAAATCAAAACAAAATAATATATCTTTAAAAAGAAGTTCCCTTTAGTTTATTAATTTACAAGATTTATTTACATAATATAGAAGATTTATGATGGCTGAGAAAACTTTTTTTTGCCATGTAGAATCAATCATTTATTGTACTGAAGTCTCAATCCTTTTATAATTGCATTAATTGTTGAATAGTGAGAGTGCAAAGACTTGTTAAAATGGAGTGAGCCTTGGTGTTCCCAAACTGGGACATGCATTCCTCTGTCACGTGACTTTGGAGCAACGAATTGCGGGAATTTTTTACTTTATGTATGGGATTGTTTCATGTCTTGTTTTCATTTTTTGTCCATAATTACTTTTGTTTTGGTATTCGAAAACGAATTTTCTAAAAATATTTTACTTATTAAATTTTGAAAAATGCCAATTTCTTGCTGTGCTGATGCTTGTTCAAATCATTTGTCAAACGCAGCTTGCATAGAAAGAAAAGTTTATTTTCATTAATGTCGGTCATTTTGAGAGTGATGCCAAAATAAACAATGAATTCGTAGGATGAGATCGTTACACAATCTGAAACGTTTAAATTGAATGTACTGGTGTTTCCTTCAGAACGGCCGGGAAATGTGCAAAAATGTTTTTTTTCACATGTGCATAAAATGCAAAAAGTATGTTTGTACCAGAATCTGTCACTTAACCCGCTTCCACACAACAGTTGTGTTTAACAGGTAAAAAGGTGACAAACACAGCATTAATATTCTATATTAAACAATTACATGCTAAATTTGGCTAGTTTCATTTATTTTATTTCGAAAATTCAATAATTATTACTTATCGTTTGCAAAAATTAATTTATAATTCAAAGAATAAATATGTAATATTCCTCACTTTTTAACAAAGAGTTTTATAGTAGGGTAGAGGAACGACTCGTACTAAGCTGCCATCGGCAGCCATGGATCACTACGGATCCCGAATAGAGTGGCAAACGTGCTGGTTAATTTATAGTTTCGATACTGAGAAAGGAAGTACACCCAGGGCAAAGGCGGAAATCGAACCCGCAACTGTTACAGCGCGCGGACTGCTAGCGTTATGGCCTGCGATCCAAACCACTCGGCCATCGGGCCCCACATGCCACCCTATATTGTCTCTGTGTTGGTCCTTGGTGCTGTTGCCAGGTTCAGTCTCTACCCTACTATAGAACTCTTTGCTTTTAAATAGAATTAATACATTTCATATCAACGTGCAAAGAATCTCGTAGTGAAATATGTTTGACGTAATTTCAAACTGATCGATGTCTCAAAAATAAAATTTTAATTTATTGTCTAAAAGAATTAAAGTTTCTCGAGCGATTGTTGCTAATGGCAATGGTAATTTAATTCTAATAAAAATGGCTTCCTATGCTTTTTAAATGAGCATTCAATTTTGCAGTTTTTTAAATAATTAAAGTACTTAAAATTCGAATTCTTTTCTGAACTTTTCAATTTATTCTCATTTCGATGCGCTGAATTTTTTGACGTATCACACTTTCCTGTACCATTTGTAGTTTGGGCTATGAAAGTGGGTGCCGGACAGACGGACTGAACGATTATAATATCTTCCACTTTTTACGTTATAAACGTAGTGAGGAAGCTAAAAATATTATGTCCTTAGAAAATCGGAAAAAGTTTCATTTGTGAAGAAAATAATTTTAAAATAGTTTCTCATGTTCGATTCGAAAGAGACGGGGCCTGTTTTGTTTGTGGGAAAGTAGACCATGTTTGATGCAGCTGTGACATAAACACATGCGTGGCCTTTCTCGTTTGGACAAATTAGCTTCCGGGTATTTTATTTGTGGGTATATTTCTGGGCGTAGTTACCGCAGGCATGACCTTTCCATTCGTTAATAGGGTACTTGACTAAAAAAAATTTTAATTGGCTTAAAATATTCTTATACCAAAAATATTCGACCCGTATTTTTTTCTTTTTTCAAATATCCCATAAAAAAGGGGGGGAAATGAATTTTAAAACTAGGACGAAAAATTGTGCCTGAAAACGGTTTGTTGCTGTCACGTGGTATATATGACGCCATTAGTAACTGTAAACATACTTTGAAACTCCATTTTGGAATCTACTTTAAGTCAATTTGAACTATTTGCTTGTGTAAAACCTCCTTCCATTATCTATATAATTCTTATTTTAATAGTAAATTAGATTCAAACCAGTTTAATTACAAACAAAAAACATCACACCGGTTTGTTTATACATAGTCAGCCAAATCGACGTGTTTGTGATCACGTGACGAACCGATGAAAAAAAAGCCATTTGAAAATGATTTTTATTAAATATTTAAAGATATTTTGCAAAAATATCTTTTTTTTTCGTTTGTTATTTTTGGGTTCAAACTACATATAATTTAATATTGGAAGGTAGTCAAATACTCTATTGAAAAAGTAGATTAAATAATAATTAAATAATAATAATATATAAATAATATAATAATATAATAATATAAATAATAATATAATTGAATATTAATAATATAAATTAGAAATCCCAGCTGTAATACTCAAACGATTAAATAGTTTCATGCCACTTTCATATGATTTTATCATTATATTAAAAGGTCATGCTTTTAATGCATTTACAAAAAATTATATGTGGATGAACGATGCGCTTACAAAGCTTTGGAAAACCCTGCTTTACCCAACCTGCTTATATTTACTATTAGCATTTCATTCCTGCCAATAAGAGAAAATACAGCGACTGTAAATTAATCATAGATATCATAGTTAAAGTATTAGATGGGTAGATCACGTGACCTCCAATGCTAACGACGGGACGCGCATAGAGGCCAAATACGAGGACAATGAGGCCAGTGTTGCCACCAGTTTAAGGAGAAAAAATACGACGGAAAAATGCCATTTAAATCTAAAATTACAATAAAATTTCGTAAAAATACTAGCTGCATTTTGGAATCTTTTTAGTGACTTTAAATCTTTTTCTAGTATTTTTTTGTAATTTTAGCATTAAATGGTATTTTTCGTAGTATTTCTCTCCTTAAAGTGGCAGCAACACTGGCCATTTTGCCCTCTTATTTGGCCTCCATGCGCGTCCCGTCGTTAGCATTGGAGGTCACGTGATCTACCAATCTAATACTCTAACTATGATATCTATGAAATTAACACAACTCTGCGGCACAACGATCAAAGCAACATATGTAAATAAAAATTAAAAACACAATTAGAATGAAGACTCCATCAACAAAGTTATTAAACCCTAGTTTTATTAATTTAAGGTTATATGAAAGTTAAAAAAAACAGGTAATTTACAAGCCCGATGGAAAAATTAATGAAAAACTCGAAAACCTTTCACAAAATATTTTTTTTACAAGAACGTGTCTGCTTAGTTTTCTTAAAAGCAAGGTACTCATTTAAAAGACTTTTATAATCAGATTTAAGACTGTTTTTTATGAATGCGTTGGTGCAATTAGTTACAGAAAACAAGGTTTTTAAAACCTCAAAACACCGTTAAAGCATGTTTTTTATAATGGATTGGTTGCGGTTTTTTGCATACATTTATGACTCTTTTGCATGGAGGCTCAAATTAAAATAAATAATTTATACGTTTCGAGAATTCAGTAAAACCATGTGTTTTTAAAAATAATAAAAAATATTATTTTGTAGGAGTTTATAAGGATATATTTTTTTAATTTAAAAGGTATTATCATATTATAAAAAATCAGTAGAATGCATTATAACATAGAATATTTCAATTTTTTAACAAAAAAAAAAAGAAGAGACCGCTGCTGTTTTTCCGATTGGGGAAGGTTTTGAAACTGCTTCAGAAAGCTTAAAAAAAGAGAAAATAAAGTTGGATGTGGGTGAATTTACTGAAGTAGCAACTCTCCAGACATCAAAGAAAGATTTACTTGAATAAGTACACATATTTTTTCTCCATTTTTTTAAAACTATGATTTAGTTTCAGTTCTATATTGGGACACTTGGATGAAGAGATAACACATGAACTCCGAACGTTTGCTGAGTTAATTAATTGCAAATATGAGGAAAAACATGTTCTGCATATGGGGCACATTTTTCTACTAAAATGTTTAGAATCATAGCGGGCGGGTTTACAAACCGAAGTGTCTTCAGTGTTAACCCAATGGGGAAAAAACATTCTCCAAGCCATATTAATCCAGTTGTATTGAGTATTTTTACAAACGTTTTTTATATGATAAATGTACACTCTTAAAACAAACGAGCGGTTTTAACTCAGTCTGAGTTAATTTCCACTCCTTTCCGTGCCGAAAATGCACTTCTCCTATAAGAGTGAATTTCACTCTTTTTCGGAGTGGGCAAAAGAAATAAAAGACAACAATCTGCGTCCTACACTCTTAAAACGAGCGGTTTTAACTCAGTCTGAGTTAATTTCCACTCCTTTCCAGTGCCGAAAATGCACTTCTCATATAGGAGTGAATTTCACTCTTTTGTTTTAAGAGTGTAGCTGACTTACATGGCTCTATAAACCCGATTTTTGAAATTCGTTCGAATTGTTCTTTTGTTGTATAATTATGTATTGCACCAATTAAAAAAGATATATTTGAACCAATTTCCAATTGTGGGATTTTAGAGCAATATAAGCCAGCTACATTTATCACTTAAAAAAAAACGTTTGAAAATTACTCGGTTTGCAGACCCGATACCCCCCACCCCCCTAAATCATTTGCTCCCGTGTACCATATTTAAGTTTGGGAAATTAACTAAACAATTTATAAAAAAATGCTTGATTTTGACAGTTTAAAAAGATTTACCTTGATGTGTTTTCTTAAAATTAATATACAAATATATGAAAAGAAGCTCGAAAACAAGTTTTGGCCCTTCTTACAGATATCTAAATATTTTTTAAAGTCCTAAGAAATATTTCAAAACGCAATGTCTACATCTAAGCCAAGTATTTAGTTAAATATTTAAATAACTTCTTCCTGTTTAGGAACGTTAAAAAGTTACTTTGCTTTACTAATGATAGTTCCAAGGCAGTCTTTTAAAATAAACGAATGGAAAGAAGAAAAAAAACGTCGTTTTTGTCCAAAATTATCAAAAAGAAGTTTTTTCAAAGAAAATATGGAACTCAATTACAGTTTTGAAAACTTAAATAAGTTTCTAGACATTTTAAAGAATATTTATACGGCACGTAATTGCATGTTTCATTCATTACTTTTCTAAAACATGTTTTTAAACATTTTCGTAAAACATAATGTGTTAGTTTGTAAAGAAAATATTTGTATGTATAACTACCCAACTTATTTTATGCTAACAAATTAATACCCTTTCTTCGCACGGGCTAAAAAATAAATGTCAGATCGTATTCAAATAATTATTTACCATTTTGTCTGTTATTAGGTAACGGTTTTTTCGCTTAATTAAGGTAAGATAATTTAATTATAATTGTAAAAAACTTTAATAAATATAAATATATATTTAAAATATTTCCTGCAAAATCTCTTAGAAAATGTTGCCTAACAGGCAGAAGATATCATTAATAAGGAAAAATAATATTTTATAACGGTGAAACAATTTTTCACGTAAATTTATTTACAAACCAATACTATCATAAACATGACAATCATTACATTTAGATGCATTAGTTTATTTAATTGTCATTTAAACTTATGGAAAGAAGAAATTTTATTTAAGATTATTTAATTTAATCATTACAATTATAAAACACCATGCACTTGTCAACTAATAGAGAACAAAGAGTTGTTAGAGCACAACCAAATTTGCCTCCCGCACAATGGCGTAGGCATAAAATAGTTATGCAACTAATGTGAAAAGTACGACTTTTTTTAAATGAGTTGAATAAATTCACAAGTTTAAAAAAAGGCTATTTTCAACGTGTTGTCATACGCTATTTTTTATAATAACGTGCAATAAAATTTTTTATTAAATTGGCATTTATTGATTGGCTTATTAATTATTTTATTATCACGTTCAAATGATTTGAAGGTGATTATTTATATTAATGATTATTTTTAAAATCACGTGCAAAAAGTATTTCTTAGATCGGCATTGGAAATAAGACGCCAAATAAAGAATCACGTTCAAATAAAGAATGTTTTACCAATCACAAAGCCGCCGAATAAAATATCAAGCTTAAATAAAGAATTTTAAACCAATCGGATCCTCCTATTTACTTTCTCGCACTAGTGCGTAAAAGTAACGATTTCTTTAAAAGTATCACTTTTGCCACGATTATTGATTTGAAAAAGTTAGTTTTTTGCACGATATTATAAAAAGAAGCATAAAGTTACGTTATTTAAACACACATTTAAAACTTAATTGCCAAATGGTGGCAATAAAGTTCTAAAAGAGTGTAAAATTTAGCCAAGTACCACAGCCAAAGTTGTAGAAGAAGCCATATAGTTGAGTGACACTGGATCAGCCACGTTTTTTTAATAGTGAGAAGTCCATCCAGTATATATTACAGATCATTGCAAAGAGTACGAATAAAATTTAAATGATTGTTGCCAAAAAGTGTTTTTAAGAGTTAAGGACAATGAAAACAATGCGTTGCATCTAATAGCCAATATATTTTCTTATATATAAACTATTTATCTTCTAATACGAAATTCCAAGCAAATAATTCGAATCTTGTTACTGAGTTTCGTAATCGAATAAAAAATCGAGTTCAAACAAAATAAATCGATATTTCCAACGAGTGTATCGGATAAATGGAAATCGATATAAGCCAAGTTTTTCTTTCCTATTTTAGAGCAAACATCTGAAGTGAAGTCAGTCGAGTATTTGAACACTTCTTTACAAGGCTATTTCTATTGCTAAACTTTTATTTTATCTATTCTAAACTGTAAAAATAATAACAAACATCAGTAAAGGATATGTTCTTTTGATGTCTGAGATGAGCCTAAGGATTTTTCACCTACATTTGACAGCATTTTATTATTTTTATGAAGTTAAAGGTTTTGTAAACTTTGATATGAAATGGTAGGCTTATTTAAAAAAAAAATACAATAAATAATATTGATATACGTATAAAACTCTTAAATAAATCATTTGTTAAATAGTAAGGTTTATAATATATAAGGTCAGTCGAGTATTTGAGCAATTCTTTACAAGACCATTTCTATTGAAAACTTTTATTTCTCTATTAAACTGTACAAATGATGAACATCAGTAAACTATGTCTTTTTCATGTCTGATGATTTTTATAATGATTTTTCAAATGAATTTGTCAGCATTAGAAAATAAATTGTTTTAGTTAGGAAGCTATTTAAGTTAAGTACCATATTATTTGAAATAGTAGGTGTCATTTAAATAAAATGGAATAGATAATCACGTCATATGGTACCACTATTACTTTATTGAATGTTAATATCTTTATAGCAGTCGAATACTTGAACTTTTATTCAAAATGCACCTTTTATGGAAAACTTTTTACGATATAAATTATTAAAGAGGGGAAAAAACCTAATTCTCATGTCCCTGTAATGTCCGTAAAAATTTTCGTTCTGATTTGTCTAATCAATATAATCGAGTTAAGCACATATAGGAGAGTCAAAAAAACTTGGGTTGACATCACCATATGGCGGAAGAAGTTTTTTAGACGCCATTTTCCAAAATGGCGGACACCGATTTCGTTTTGTATGTATTTCTGCTTCTGTGGCAGTTATACTCATCATTTAGGTATCTAATTATACGTTTTTGAAGTCATGGAATCGACTGAGATGGTTTTTAAACTTACCTGCCCAATATTTATAAAAGAAAATAAGCTATTTGCGATTTTAAACAAAATATCGGAACAAAAAGAGATAAACAATATTTTATTCGGAAAGTAATATTCAAACTTCACGGCTCTGTATATGTAACATATACTTGTCCGCCTCATAAGCCCAAGACCCGGATAGGTAGGCAGATTTTCAGGATAGGAAAATCGTTGACACGCATGTCATATGATTATGTGGCATACATAAGATACCTTGAGTAAATATTTGGTTTGGGTTCTCTGGGGAAAAACATATCTCGGCATGTTTAACAGCCGCAGATTCATTATAATCTGAACGCAAACATTGGTAGCGAGAGCCATCTAGATGGTGTTGAGGAAAAATGGCTCTTTGTTCATGGGAGTCTGCAAAGGGCTCGATCCGCCAACAAAGCAGCCCCGTTGAGAAAAAAAATTACACTTCATAATAGAATAACTTTTACATTGTTCACCACAATGTAGTACTCTAAATGCATGTCAAAGATTCCATTTGAATTTTCATTTTTACCTACTAGTAGTGAAGTCTGATATTTTTACAGGAATGGATCTAATGTTTTTTGATGTATATTTTTTTTTACTATTTGAAATAACTATTTACTTTTCCTTACCTTATCTAAAATATAACTAAAAAAGTAATTGCTATGTGGTCGACAATTTGAAATGGAGATTTTGTGTTTTCTACGCGTTTTTTAAGGTGCCGACTCCAAAAAAAGTTTACCATTTTGTCCGTCTTTAAGGTTTTACGGTACCCAAAAATTGGTCCAAATATCGATTTTTCAGTTTATACATCTTATTATTAACAATATCATTCTGAACATTTACTGAAAGTTTCATAATGATATCTTTTGTAGAAAAAGAGTTATTAATTATTTTCTGGAGTCATTCCTATAAGTTTGAATGCGTATTTCGTCTGCTTTCAACCTTTTTTCTCGGTTTCGCGTTTTTCAATTCCTGTGTTTAATAAATACCCAAGGCTTTTATGCTAACTAAGTTAGAATTTTGCAATTTTTGACCTGTGTTCTTATATATATGGTGTACAAAATTGTGCAGGAAATAAGGTCTTCTACGTAGTTTTTTTTTAAAAAAATGTTGAATTCAATAATTTGTTTTTTTTTGTGATTTTCAGTATAAATACATGTTACTTTTTAACTGTAGCTCACATTTAAAAATCCATGCAAAGTTCTTGGACAAATAGTATTAATAACAAACTATAAAAGTGTGGTGGAGTTATTCTCAAAATTGAAAGAGCAGTAGCGTTTTAAAAAAAAAGTTTAAAATTTTGACTTTTTGTAACATAAATGGAAAACCTACTTGTAAATATTTGTTTTTATTGCTAGAAATGTTTATTTAGAGTGAACATTCTATAAAACCACTATAATTTACAAGTTTATGTTATTATTTCTAGAAATAATGTTTTGGGTACCGTATACCCTTAACAAAAGTATTGCTATGTGGTCGAAAATCCGCAATGGAGATTTTGTGTTTTCTACGCGTTTTGAAGGGTGCTGATTCTAAAAAAGTTTACAATTTTGTCCCTCTTTAACCACTCTACAGCTCGAACTAAAAAAGTTAAAGTCTTGGAATTTTGAACACGAGTATCCAGTACTTGTCGGCGCCATAATAAAGTTTTTGCGGAAACCGCACGTTCACAAATGATAGCTTAAGAGGATAAGGTACCCAAAAATTGGTCAAAATATCGATTTTTCAGTTTTTACTTCTTATTAATTACAATATTTTTCTGAACATTTATTGAAAGTTTCATAATGATATTTTTTGTAGAAAAAAAGCTATTACATATTTTCTGGAGTCATTCCTATAAGTTTGAATACGTATTTCGTCTGCTTTCAACCTGTTTTCTCTGTTTCGCGTTTTTCAATTCTTGTGTTTATTAAATCCCTAAGGCTTTTTTGGTAATTAAGTTAGAATTTTGAAGTTTTTAACCTGTGTTCTTATATAAATGGTGCACAAAATTGTGCATGGAATAAGGTCTACTATGTATAGTTGTTTTTTTAAATGGTGAATTCAATAATTTATAATTTTTTTGGGATTTTCATTATAAATGCATGTTACTTTTTAACTGTAGCTCACATTTTAAAATACATGCACAGTTCTTGAACAAATAGTTCTAAAAACAAACTATAAAAGTTTGGTGGAGTTATTCTCAAAATTGAAAGGGGAGTAGCGATTTATAAAAAGTTTAAAATTTTGACTTTTAAAAAATATATATATAAAACTAGTTGTAAATATTTGTTTTTATTGCTAGAAAATGTTTATTTAGAGTGAACTTTATATAAAACCACTATAATTTACAAGTTTATATTATTATTTCTAGAAATAATGTTTTGGGTACCGTATCTCCTTGAATAAAATTTCTTGGGTTTTGAAAATACTTAGATGACCTATATTATTTCATTTTTTAAATCTTTACATTTATTGAGTGGTAAATGTGAAAGTCGTATAGTGATAACCACCCGTAAATTTTTTTTAAAACTGAAGTACCGTTTCATTACTTGAGAAAAAGGTAAAAATTCAAAACATCACAGCCAGCTGACTGCTTAAAATAAGCCTTAATAAAGGAAGTCAGGTTGGAATTTTTTCCATACTTTTGTAAACTATCAACGAATATATTTTAACTAATTTGGCTGTTTTTATTTTATTATTATTTTTAATGATTAGCGGTGACTTACACATTCATTTTTTAAATTTGTATTTATAATTCATTGCATAAAGCTACTTCAAATGAAAATGTCATGCAATAAAATTAACCAAAAATAGAAATAAGTTGTGAGCTATTTTTATTTTAAAGTTTCAGTGGTAAAAACATTTTTTTAGAAAAAAGCTGCTGCGTTCAGCTGTTGAATTAATTACCGTAAAATAAGAATAGAAAAGTTGAAATTATACCCATATGTCTTTTTTCTAAGTTTAAATGTAATTTTCTCAGACATTTTTATTAAAAATGGTTAGAATATGGGTGATATAAATTAAAGTTTTGTTTACTATTTTTTATATACAAAGACAATATATTTTTGAATTAAAATACAAATTTATGAGCAATAAAGTATTGAAATCTTTTGATACGTTATACGTCATATTGTTTTGAAAATATATAAACTTAACTAAATTTAGCATTTTCAGTTATTTGTTAATAATCGGAGTATCGGTACTTTAATATTTTGTAAAGTTTATTAAAAAGCAATTTATTTTATTATGTGTACATAATTTAAATTATTGTAACTAAAGAAATATAAATCAATGTTCCAAATGAAAGTATCAGATCTTATCAAACAAAGTTCAAACTTGTTCAGATGATCAAATGTCAGCAGCGAAATAAAATATTTATGACTTTTTATCTCTCTCACACAAAAAAAATATAAACAAATACCGTTGAAATATTCAATATATTTACCTAACTTGTCAAGCTCAGAAGTCAAATCAATTTGAATATGATGAGAGTTCAAAAAAGAAAATTTGACTTCTCATATTTGAGAAAAATGGAAGATTTTCTTTACTTTGAAAAATTCATACCCACCTGACGCTCTGAAATGTTGAAAATCATCACTTTTGTGTTTTCCGTCATAAATATATTGCATTCCATACCATTTATTTTATATTATTAGTTTGTTTTGCACGCTATGAATTTATTTTTGCATTTTATTAAATATCGGGTTATAATTATTTTACGTATTAAGGGAGATATATTTTTAAAGAGTCATTAAAATCTTTTTTTGTCATTTATCACTTTTTTGAAGTCCTTTTGCTTAAAAATTGTGTGTTTTTTTAATTAAGGGGGAACGGAGACCTCCATTGAAACCCATGTTAAAATAACCGTTTTTATGTACCTTTTTCTCAGAATCTATTTCATACTTTTAAATAAAATTTTTACTATTTATCAAATGGATGTTCAGCTATACTTTACTGGATGCATTTTTAAAAATTTTGTTTAGTTTTTAAATTATAAATTTTTAAGTGAAACTACATATTTTTGACCTAAAAAAACAATAATATTAAAAAGAAAAAATAGTGAGATAGTTATACTCAAATCCCTCCAGCGATTTTTAGAAACCAACTTCTTAAATACGTATAAAAAATGTCAGGCTGATACTTATATAGTAGGTTCTGAGAAAAAGGTACACGCGCCCATTAAAAAAGTAAGTTTTGAGATATAAGCGTTTTATGTAAACAATAGTGGTTTCTTACCTATGAAACATAAGGGGATTTCACCGTGAAGGGGATTTCAGCCGTGAACGAGTGGTTCCAAACAGGTTTCGAGACAGGTTGTCTTCATCTTCGGAACAACGTCCCCACTCGGAACTATGACTTCAGAATTTCCGTCCCCGAGCTTGTTTGGGAAAGCTTCTTCGGCCTTAGTAGTTGAGTAGGCCGTGATTAGAGGCAATGTTAAGTGAGGAGCAACATTCAAAACTCGATGTCTACAACTTTGACTCGGACTACTTTTGCACTTAAACATCAACTAACAGGATTTAGTTAACTTTTCCAAGAATATAAACAGATATGGCTAAAGTTAAAGTAGACGATATTGGGTTCCGTATGTTTGATACTCAAGTTAATTTCAAGTGCGGAGAAATTTTTCTTCTGTATATTGCTACTGCAGGAGCTTTTAACATGTCAAAGATTTGAATAAAAATCACATATAAACTTACGGTGTTCATTTTCGTCGTATGTGAAGGATCGAACTGACTTCACATTGACATTATGATCATCCGGTACCATAACTACGGTTAACATTACCGTAAACGTTGCATGTAAAACGATTCCGTTGGAGCCAGTGAGGAGAGAATAATATTTATAAGACGAGTTTTTCTTCCATGTAAACAGTTAGTTGAAAATAGTACCCCGCACACACACAGTAAAGGTCGTCATACACAGTAAGGTGGTTGGTTGACATATATTTGCAGGCTTGTGTGCTTGGTCACTAAAACCCATAGAGCTAGGGAGGAGAATAGAGAGGTCCTTGTATATGCGCAGTAGATCATAAATGAAGCAGGCTAGAGCGGTGCATCTTGGGATACCTCGGTGTCAGTATGTTAAGCGCAGTAGCTCGAAAAACCTGACAGCCCTGCTTCAAATGATCTCAATTGGAGGTGCACTTTACAAAACGGTGCATCTTGGGATACCTTGGTGTCGGTATGTTAAGCGCAGTAGCTCGAAAAACCTGACAGCCCTGCTTCAATTTCTCTCAACAGGTGACCTCTCTACACCTCCTTCCTACCTCTATGCAGAGACTCGAAGTAAGGTCACAGTAAAGGACAAGAGCAACACGTGTAGCTTTTTTATTGCTTCTCTAGGGGCGGCTTATACCATAAATCAAAAATTTTTGAGTATGCAGCTTACTTACATTGACTCTACACAACCAATACACTCCTTGTAATTTAGATCCCTAGTCAAGTAACGAAACGTCCACATAGTCACGATAATTTAAATATAAGTAAAGGGTCAAAACACAAGAGCAACACGCGTAGCTGGTTTATTGCTTCTCTAGGGGCGGCTTATACCATAAATCAAATATTTTTAAATATGCATCTTACTTACATGGACTCTACACAGCCAATGCACTCCTCGTAATTTAGAACTCTAATCAAGTAACGAAACTTCCACCATAGTCACGATAATATAAATACCACTAACTGGTAAGTTGATTCACTTCAGCTATAACATACACAAGTATCATAGGACATTGTTCCGACGGCGATAGCGAACGATGTCGCTTTAAGTTCCATTGGAAGCCTTCTCGCGTGTAGGCCTCGCCATTTAATCAGGTTTATGAGTTACGAGGGGCGAAATTGGCTGTGTTAAAGCTTCTAAAGGAGTAACCCTTCTCTCTGCACTACATTCCCGAAGGACCGAATGCATGCCACTTTTGCCGGCCTATTTGCAACTGTTCGTTAGTATCATATAGGTGCAGAGCCAAATGTGTTAGTTAAGCGCCCACCCAGGTGTCAGCTCGTCACTTGACTGTGGTTCTAAATTACAACGCCAGTCGCCAATAGCCCTCTAGTAGATCTAGTGCTATAATATTCAACCTAACCTTCTACTACTACACCTACATCTCAAAAGAAGAAACTAATGTATAACTACTGGAAACTATCTCTTTCATACTACGCAATACTAATATCCTATCCTTATAGGTACCTCTTTTAAGTATCCTTCTCTCTCCACTACATTCCCGAAGGACCGAATGCATGCCACTTTTGCCGGCCTATTTGCAACTGTTCGTTAAAGTATCATCGTTGCGGAGAACTGGACGGTCGATGGCTCTCGGTTCGATACCAAAGACTTGAGATAAAAATATCCTGCGTAATAGCTGACCTAAGGGATGATGGACACCCCCGCCCCCCAAGTCACGGGGGTTTCAGTCAAAGATCATTGGTTTGTGTGAATCAGAGAGACTATTTGCGAAATTTTGAACGTAGTTTTTGAGTTTTTAATGGTTTTTACAAAACGATTTGGGATTAAAATATGTTCACTGCAGGGCTGAAACCAAAAAACCTAAAAAAAAATATGTTATGTTTGTTGATGAAGATAATAAATATTATATATTGTAAGAAGTTCCGTCAAATAGGGATGATTTTACCTTTAATGGCAAAGTTGGTGCAACAGGAAAACAATACTACATATTTTCTGTTTAACAAATTTTTTACTTCATAATCAATTCAGATCTTCAACCTATTAAAAAATGTGCCAAACACATCATTGATATTCTATATTAAACATTTACATGCTAAATTTGGCTAGTTTCATTTATTTTATTTCGAAAATTCAATAATTATTACTTATCGTTTGCAAAAATTAATTTATATTTTAAAGAATAAGTATGTAATATTCATCGCTTTTAAATAGAATGAAAATATTTAATTTCAACATATAAAGAATCTCGTAGTGAAATATATTTGACGTCATTTCAAACGGATCGATGTCTCAAAAATAAATTTATTTTAATTTATTGTCTAAAGGAATTAAAATTTCTCAAGCGATTGTTGCGAATTGCAATGGTGATTAAATTCTAATAAAAATGGATCCCTATGCTTTTTAAATGAGCATTCAATTTCGCAGTTTTTTTAAATAATTAAAGTACTTCGAATTCGAATTCTTTTCTGAAATTTTCATTATTATTTTTTTTAATCTGTCAGCCTGTTTGTTTATTCATAGAACTAAAAAATGTGTATTTTTACCTCTCAAACCTCAAAATTAAATGAAATTCATATGACCCTCAGAAATAAATGAAAAATATAGTTTGATATCAAGAATATAAGTATATTTTTGTGTGTAAAGAGGTTAAGGCACATAGTTGTTTAATCTGACAATTATGAGTATTCTTTAGTTTAGTCTTAATTATCGTCGCACTAGAGCTACACGAGCTCTATTGGCGACGGGCGTCGTATTTTAGAACCCCTGTCAAGTGACGAGCCGACATCTGAATAGGCACCCAACGCCACCATTAGGCGCGACATCTCGGGGTACTATTCGTCGGACATTTTTGGCTGCACGGCCCGTTTATAGGTCAACAGTTATTTTGGCGATGCCAGGACCCGAACCTAGGACCTTTCGCATGCTAGGCGAATGCCTAACGACTGGGCTCCCCAGCCCCTGAGTATTCTTTAAATAAGTAAATGTTACCTTTAATAGTTATCTATGCATTGTTTAATTCAGAAACTCATCTCAGTTCCCTCCCCACCCTATATTTTATCTGTCAAAGAGCAAATAGTCTTTCTTCTAGTCGTTGCTCGATACCAGCTCGATATAAATTGTTCCTTTCTTCATCCGCTACCTTTGGAGAGAGAATGGTTACGAAATATATATTTCTACCTCGAGTAGGCAGATGGGGTTGGATGAATGAGGAGTACTGGTTTTTGGTCCGGATGGGTGAAAGGATTTGGTTTTTGTTTTAAGGATGATGTGAACGTGAAATATTGTAATATTTGGTTTAGGAACACTTTTTTTTTGGCTACACTGAGGCTTACTACACAGATTCGCATTGCTTTAATTTGTTTTAAAGGGGACTCGTTACTGAAAACGTTGTTTAAAATTGAAATCGGAACTTTTTTGGATGGGAGTGAAACATTTTAAAACAGATTTGATACATAAAAATTTTATAAAATATATTTTAAGTTATTTGATTTTAAAAAAAAAAATGACGCAGATTTTTAAAAACTTTTTTCGATTTTGGTTTTAATTTTCGAAGTAAATGTTTTTGGTAAGAAGTATTGCACATTTTAATATTTAGGCTTTATTATTTAATTATTTCGGGCTTTATTAGGCTTTTTATTATAGCTTTATATTAATTATTTGAATTTAAACAGTCTTGTATTGATAGCATGCCGCGCAGAATGAAAGCTTTGATAGCGGCTAAAGGTGGCTCAACTAAATATCGCTTTTTACTAACATTAATTTCACTTTTCTTTAACACTTAATAGACTTATGCTTTTCTAAATGAATGCTGTTTTATTTGTGTCAAATAAATCGATAATTGATTGAATAATATAAAAATAAAAAAAAAACAAATCAATTTAAAATAAAAAAAAGGTACAATATCACCCGGTAATTAATATTTTACATGAAATCTTGCAGTGCGTCTAATAATTTGTCCAGGGACTGCACTTGAAAAATCGTGTCGGCTAAGTGGCTGTATGGTATTACGTGTTTACCTCCCAAGTCCAATATTGCGATTTCAAGCTCTAAATTTATATCGAGAGCCTCATAGATGGTGCCACAAAATGCTCTCATTTCTGGGGAATATGCAGTGTATAAGAGGCTTGATCCAACAAAAACACAGCCCAGTAAAGAAGAGAGAAAGCCTAGCATGCGGAAGGTCCCAGGTTCGGGTCCTGGCATCGCCAAAATAACTATAACCATGTCCGACCTATAAACGGCCCGTGCAGCCAAACATGTCCGACGAATAATACCCCGTGTGGCGGGAGTGCGCGTTAAATATCCCTCAAACTCTTAACGCTGCGTACGATGTCGCCCTTAATGGTTGCGTTGGGTGCCTACTCAGGTGTCGTTGACTGTGATTCTAAAATACGACGCCTGTCGCCAATAGCCCTCGTGTATCTCTAATGCGACGATAATTCAAAACTAACCTAACCTAAAGAAGATAGAAAAAAAATGAAAATCTTATTTTGCACGAACGACATTTTGAAAAGAGACAGCTGTCTGCTTATTACTTTTTTAATCCATTCGTTGGAAATACATTTTCTAAGACTAGTAACTCAAATATTTACTGTCACATTCTAACAAGAGAAAAATGTTTTCGATGTTTTCTATCTAATGAATGAAAATAAAATCACATGGCGAGCTATATTTTGTACGTTGTAACATTTATTTTGTTTATAAAGATTAGCATCGTTTACATTCTTTTAGTTCTTAGGTTCATTGTAGTAATTCTTTAAATTGTTAAATAAATAAATGCTTATTGGTTATATATTTGTTAATAATAAACTGTTATTGTTAAATAATAAATGCTTAATTGGTTATATTATTTAGGCTTGCTTAATAAAAGAATTTTAAAATAAAAAACAAATACTGTGATTTAACAAACATATTTTTAAATTTTGAATGTATGCTGAATATATATCTAAACTGATTGTAAACTGAGATATACTATTAAAAAAATGCAATTGGCGACTGTCGTCGCAATTTTGAACCAAAGTCAAGTGAATTGCCGCAAATGAGTGAACTCAACACAACTTTTAAGGAGACGTCCGGACTGGATCATATTTAACGTGCACTTTTCTACGCGGGGTATCATTTGTCGGACTTATCGGCTGAACAGTCAGTTTCTAGGTCGACAGCTTTTTAGAAATGTCTGGGTTTGAACCTGGGACTTTTTGCATGGAAGGCTAGTACCTTACCAACTTGGCATCCCTTTCTTATAATACAAAGATAGCAAAATATCAGCATTTTGCAAAAGTATCTGGAGAGTTATTAAATCCTACAGGATAAGATGGCTGGGATACGTATTTCGACGAGAAGATTCAGACCCTGACAAAAAAAAATTACTTTTTCAAGAATTTAGGCAAGAATTCAGATCAGTCACAAGGTGGTTGTACAGTGTAGAGAACATTGAGCTAGAAGGGAAACTGGAGTGACGTGTCTGCGAGCCGAATACCCACTAACTTTCTTTTGAGAGAATAGGACATAAAATGACTATTTTTCCTACACTTATATGCAATGCTTGTATGAGACCCCTCTATCATATTGACTTGGGCTCCTAAATGTATTTTAACATTTTTAGTTCGAAAGAAATTAACTTTCTTTAACTTTAAATTCCAAGTTTTTTAAGAAATAACCATGTGGATCACTAATTAAGAACCAGCGAAGACGAACCCAATAGCGAAATAGGCAAGTTTCTAGGTTTTCTGGCCGGGGGTTCGTTTCTGCTGCAGTACCGTGTATTCCACCGCGTTTCGTTATTGAACCGGCTCGTTTGCTGCCCTGTTCAGTGAATCACACATCTCACTCTACTTTTCTTCTAGCTCGATGGTAGAAAATGACTTAAAGTTGTTGGGAGTACAAATATGGAGAAGTTTGGCTACAAATCGCCTTGCATGAAGAAAGCAAATTTAGAAAACCTTGTCCTACTGTGTGCGGATGAAGAAATTATTTAGGCAATGTTCAGACGCGAACCTGGGACCTTTCGCATGTAAGGTAAGCAAGCGCTTTATCCACTAGTCTCCCAGTCCTCCAGCACAAATACAATCCCTGGACAAATTATTAGACGCACTGCATATTTTATGTAAAACATTAATTACCGGGTGATATTGTACCGTTTTATTATTTTAAATTGATTTGTTTTTATTTTTTATATTATCCAATCATTACCGATTTATTTGACATAAATAAAACAGCATTCATTTAGAAAAGCATAAGTTTATTAAGTTTTAAAGAAAGGTGAAATTAATGTTAGTAAAAGTCTATATTTAGTTGAGCCACCTTTAGCCGCTATCAAAGCCTTAATTCTGCGCGGCATGCTATCAATGCAAGACTGTACTGTCTCCTGCATTTGAGGATGATGATTCCACACATAAATCATCTTGTACTTGTTTACGTTCATGTATCACTTTGTCAACACAATGTTGTCATATGTTAATAATAAATACAAATATGTAGTTTACAACAATTCTTTTAAAATAAAAATCAAAATATTTTAGTTTAAGTATACCATTATTGCGTAAAAACTCTTAAGAAACATAAAATTACTAAAAAAATACAGTGCGTCTAATAATTTGTCCAGGGACTGTATAGCAAAATATCATTTTACAAAAGAATCAGAATACAACTACATCCTTATACAATATCTCCTGTAAAGCTAAATATATATTTCTTATCCAGTAGCACGAAGAATGCAGGAAAGCCTATTACTGGGATCCATCCATCGATAAAAGGAGAAAAAAAACAGGAAAAAAATCAAGGATTAAACCAGGGAAAAAAGTTTCTGAATGGGGAAGAAGAGGGATTCGATAGTTTTATAACTTTTTCCGTTTTTGGGGAGCTAAATTTGGCGAAAATCGATGGTTGGTGATTTTTTTTTGTTTTCAAATATAACTTTTAAAGTTATCGAAGTTCAAGTTTTGAGAAAATAAAAAGTTTAAATCTATTTTAAAATGTATCTTCAGGTAACCCTCTGATGGATACGGACGTATAAACCCGTCACCTAACTGTCAAAATTTCCAGCAACAAATATAATTTTTAAAAATTGTAAAGTTTAATAATTTTATTAAATTTTAAAATGTAGAGCATGGAGCAGCGATTTATAACCATCTACTATAGAAATATAATTTTTCAAAAAATAAGAAATTACATTTTTAGTTAAATTTTTTTATTTTAAATATCATACAGTGAAAATAAGTTTACACTTCAGAAAATTTGTTTGTCCCTCGGAGGATTTTAAGACCTATACTTATTGAAAGGGTAAGGTTCTTAAAAATGGAATTCTCTACGTCCGATTCCTAAAATAAGTTTAGTTTAAAATACAAATTAAGAAAATAAATTTGTATTTTAATGTTACAACTAAAAGTAATTAATTAAAGTTAAGCATTTCATTGCACACGCGCATGCAACCTCTTATAACATCCACGTTAAAAGGCGATAATTTACCACGGCATTGCTACCAGCCATTTAGATTACAAAAAGCAACGAAGTATTTAAGCTGAAGTAACTGTCACCTTGAGGTACTTTTTGGTGGAAAGGGTAGGTCTTAACCCGGCAGCACTCGCAAGGGGGTCTATCAGACCCCACGCACATCCATGTTTCGAATTACCCAACTTCTCCCTTTTTAAAATGGGTCAAACCCAGAGTAGCTGCCTTTAAGGTCACCCACTAAGGAAAGGAATGATTATCTTTCACATTCCGAAAGCGGTTTTAGTAGAATTGTGGTTTTGGGGTGTGAAAGACCCCACGCGAGTGCCCGCGGTTCTTCATTCTAGTTCAAATTGTCACGCTACTTGTCCTACAATGAGGAGACGGAAAGTATGCGAAAATTGTTAGCAGAAGTTTCTTCGGATGATAAATCTACAAACGAATCATAAGAAGAAGCTGGTGATGCTATGGATGATGATATGACAATTGATGATCGTCCTTGTTCCGATGTGAGTCTAATGAATTGTTGGAAAATGAAGACCTTACTGGTGATCCTGTAGATACGATCGCTGAAGTGATAAATTATGTGGATCATAATTATAATTCCGATACCGAAACTTCTCCATAAATACCTTAAATATTGGTTAGAAAACAACGTTTTAAGTAAAAATTGTGCAAGTTTTGAACGTAAAAGTGATATTTGAAGAAAATTCAGTGCTGGGGTCTAAAGTACCCCTTTGCGAGTGACGGAGTTTCTCTTAGGAGCGTGAGTGCTGCCGGGTTAATATATTCAGCAATACTACAAAAGTATAGATTTTTAACTTAACCCGAAAACATTCGTGGGCTATCGACGGCATATTTTAAACACGATTAGTTTTAAGGTGTAACTCTGTCATAGATGAATTTAGGGCTTAAATGATCAAGTGAGCTTCTAGTCAAATCTAAAGGTTTGGCACACTTTGAAAAAAAAATCATTTACATTAGGATATTAGTTCTAAGAAAATCATTTGGGTATAAAATTCCGAGGAGGCGCACGGCCAACTCAACTACTAAGGCCAAAGAAACTTTCCCAAACACGCTCGAGGACGGAAAGTTTGACGTCATAGTCCGAGTGACGTGTTCCGAAGATGAAGACAACGATCTCGAAACTGTTCGGAACCATTCGTTACGGCTGACCACATTTTTAGGTTCCGAATGCGTCCGAACTGGTTATATATCTTCGGCACTCTGAACGGTGACGTCAAAATTTCGTCACGCTCATGTTTGGAAGAGCTTCTCTGGCCTTGTCATTAAAGTTGGCCCTGGGGGGCGCCTTCTACCGAGTTAGCTATAAACTTAACAATTTAATAAGTTTAAATGTGCCAAGCGGACTATTTCATATCAAAAATGATTTAAATTTGAATAGTATTTCTTTTAATATCTTCCACTAGCATGCAACGCTGATTCATTTTTATTCTACAATTTTTTAAAATGCACTCTTCTCAACGGGGCTGCTATTTTGGTATATTCAGCCTTTTGCAGACTCGGCATATTCTCCAGAACTGAGAGCCATTTTTGGAGAAACATCTAGGTGACTCTCTCTACCAATTTTCAATTTCGCCGATCGTATTACAATGAATCTGAACTCTCTGCGGATGTTAAAATGTCCCGAGATTTAGTTTTTTTCCGGAGAACACAAGCCACATTTTTTCCAAAAGTATCTTTCGCATGCAACATATAATCATATGACATGCACATGCCGACGGTTTTCCCATTCTAAAACTCTTTCAATGCATTTTTAAAATACAAGTATTACAAGAGAGGATTCGTAAAGTTAACAAGGTAAATTATTGGCCCAAATGTTGCACAGCTTCACGTCGTCGACTGTTAGTTTGTGTTGTGTGTCTTTCTGATGAAGGCGAGCGGTTTGAGTCTTGCCGAAACATGCAAGATTTGTACTAACAACAAAAAAACTATTGGCGCCAATAATCTACGTTGTTTACTTCATTAATCATCTCATGTATTACGCGCAAAGTTAAAGACATTTTCTAAATACAAGTATTGCGTCAGTTAAAGACATTTACTAAATACAAGTATTGCGTCAGTTGAATTACAAATACAAGTATTGCGTCAGTTAAAGACATTTTCTAAATACAAGTATTGCGTCAGTTAAAGACATTTTCTAAATACAAGTATTGCGTCAGTTAAAGACATTTTCTAAATACAAGTATTGCGTCAGTTAAAGACATTTTCTAAATACAAGTATTGCGTCAGTTAAAGACATTTTCTAAATACAAGTATTGCGTCAGTTAAAGACATTTTCTAAATACAAGTATTGCGTCAGTTAAAGACATTTTCTAAATACAAGTATTGCGTCAGTTAAAGACATTTTCTAAATAAAAGTATTGCATCAGTAAAAGACATTTTCTAAATACAAGTATTGCGTCAGTTAAAGACATTTTCTAAATACAAGTATTGCGTCAGTTACTTTATGATGTACCCTCATTCAACCAAAAATTGGCGAAATTTGTCTAAATAATCCGTCGCCAACACTATCCAGCAGCCCTATTTGGCACATTATTCCTTGCGGTGCATAGCGATTCATTGAAAGAAAGGATAATCCCTTGCATAGTTTTTCGTATGCACAAACTTTGGGTTTCGGGGGAAGTTTTAACAAAAGATTTCGTTGGTTTTTGAGAATACAATTCTTGGATTATTTGTTTGCTATTGAGATAGGGTGTCGCCATAGGATATGTTTTTATATGTAATAAAATCATATTGTGTGCAGGGTCTTTGTGAAAGGTTGGTGTATCTGTTTTGGATATGTTTTGGGATTATAAGAAATGAATTTTGTTTCAATTTGCAGCCCGGTTGGTTTTGAAATGTATTCGTATTGCCGTATGTTTGTGAGATAACCAAATGCGTATGGAGGTATGCACATTTTTGGATATTAATATATGGATTATAATTAAAGCACATTCTAGCCCATTTATACACAATAAAATCCTTAACCGTTAATATATTTTATGATATTTCTCCTTTAAATGCTCTCCATTTAAATTTCTAAAAAAAATTGATAAACTCTGAAAAACTTATTTTCCATAAAGACATAAAAAAAGTAGACATATTAATTTAAAAAAAAATTACAACAAATAATGTGTTTTAAAATCAGATTTGTAGACTTAAATTTTAAAGGAGATATTATTCTAAAATAGATGCTTTTTAAAAATTTATCTAAACAAAAAATTATTGCACATTAAAACATTTAAGATTTTCACACAAAATTAATATTATTATCAAAACATTTTTATATAATTAAAGTATAATTAAATGGAAACAACGAAACAATATTGAAAACCAAAACAAAAAACAGATTTAAGAGAAAATTACACACTTTGAAGAAGATATTCAATACTATTTTAATAGTTATATTTTAACCGGTTCACTGACATACGGAAACATTGATTATAAAATGTACTTTCTTACAAAATATAAAAAAGTACAACTTTCGTAACATTAAATAAATTTATTTAAATCAATCTATCGAAACAGAAAAGTCATTAAACAAATTCATAAAACATTTTTTAACTTTCTAGAATACTTTTAACTCAATCCATTGAATCTATTATCATTCCCAAATTTTAGCAAAAGAAAAAAAAAGCCATTTCTGAAGAATAATCAATAATAATTAAACTCCAAAATTACACTTGGGTATAATGGATTCTAATCAAATACTCCAAAGGTTTTTTTTTTATAAGTAAAAAAATATGTTCAATAATAAACGAAACCTTGCGACAACTTTTAAGTATAATTGAATTTCTTTTCCCTAAATATTTAATCAAAGTGTTTCATGTCCTGAAATTGATTTCTTTTCTTTATTTTTAATTTTTAGGTTTATTTCGAAAGTTGAAAGAGTTTTGAGCACTTGTAAAAGTTATTTGGAATAAGTGTTTTCATGTTTTTACGTTCTTATCATTGAATTTTGTTCTCTTGCGGTCTTTAAAAATAAGATTAAAGCACTTTCGAGAATTTGAGTGGTTTTCATACGTGTAATAAGTTCTTTTTTTGTGTTAAAGTGGTTTTTCGAGCGTATACTTTGAATTGATTTCGCAATCGTTGTTTGAATATTATTTTTAGATGAAGTAAAGGAAAGATAAACCATCCATACGTAACATAAAATCCTATTTATAGAAATCTCATATTTTAACATTTTAAACATATAGAATAGTTTTCGTTTATTTGTTAAGTCAATACTTGCAATTATTTTCGGATTTTTCTTTCTATTTAACTTTAAAGGGGCTAGTTTTGGCACAATCACTTTATTTGTTAAACAATAAAACTAAAATAGAAAGGTAAGAAAACATTCGTAATATTTTTGAATCAACTTTGCTAGGCCTCTTGTTTGCTGTTGGTCGTAAATTTTTACATTTGTATAAGCTATAATAATAACAAAATATATTTTGAAAATTTACTAGGATATCTTTTTTTTATCAATAAAGAAACCTTAATGGGTTTTTTTTAGGTTGCTTTGTAAGTACTATTTGAAATTACATAGCCTTAAAAGCAAACAAAATATATTTTCAGTAATTTAAACTAACTTTTGTATGAAAAAATTACTCATATAAACAATTATATTTTAAATGCTTATGCTTATTAATTGCTTATTTAATTGCTTTTGCTTATTATTGCGCAAAAGGTTAAACTACATATTTAAACTAAAAAAAGTCGCCTAATTCCAAAACCCCATGCCGCAATACAAACATCAACTTCAGATACTCCCAAATGTGTACGGAAATAAATCCAACATCGGACATTTCGAAATCCTCAATATGTGTAACATTTTTTGTTGCCAGATCCCTCATAAAAAAGAAATTTCTAGGCACAAATAAAACCAGATCACGTCCAAAATCAAGTACCCAGTTCCCCTATATTTTTCCCTATCCCCCTACCTCGGTATCTTTGAAAAAAAAGTATCAGAGTCAAAGATATTTCGTATGACAGTGTCGCATACGATGGTAAAGAGGGTATTAGACTGGTTTTTTTCGTAACCTTATGTTTATTTAAATGTTATTCTTAGTGAATTTTACTTATATTAATTTTTAGAAATTAGTTTGGTATATTTTTATCATAAATATCTTTTAGTTTATATTTGCTTTAGAAAATAAATATGGGTTTGCTAAACATAATTTTTGTTTGAATTCATCTTTATTCAATTTTTTATAGCATACTAGCTTTCTAAACCCGGCGTCGCACGGGTTAACCTTTAATGGCGGCGATTCGTTTTTGACACAGCTGTAATAAAATGTCCGGTCTGTTCATTGGATACTTTTGGCAATATTTTAAATTTAACAACCCAAATGTGGTAATCATTCTACAATCAATAAATAGAATAAAATAATGATTGTCAAATAACAATCCTACAAATTAAAACCTCTTGATATTTCGTGTTTATACTTAATTTTTGCTCGCGCTAAAGTTTCTTTCAAATTTAAAGTTAAAAGTAGAAATCGAATTTGTGTCAATTTTAACGGCTCTTCTTACTGGATTTCATGTTTATCTACGGATGACGTCAAGCTCCTGTTTCGGCCCGGCGGATGTGTTTTCAAGCCCCAGTTTCGGTAACTCTCACTCTCAGGTGGATGACGTATTTTTGTAAATAATTATATTTATACTTTTTTAATACAAAAATAAAATAAATATGCAATTAACTTTTTATGCCATCTTAAGAGGACTCAGTACCCCGAAATCGATGAAAATATTGATATTTTTATGTCTGAAAATAATATTTAAAGCCTCTAGCATCTTTTACCGAAATGTAAAAACAATTGGAAAAGTAGTTTTCATCTAAAAAGCAATTCCATACTTTATATTTTCAAATTTTGTAAAATTATAACATGTGTATTATTATTATTTTAAAATTAAGGGTGTTGCTAGAAAACTTGACAGTCATGTTTCAAACGGGAAAAAACATGATTGGCACCGAGTCCCTTTAAATCAGTCCTATCTGAGGGGACAGGAACACAACAACGCTTCAAAATATCAAATTTTCATTTTAACTTCCAATCACTAAAATAAATATTTACGAAACATTTTATATAATACGCGTCTGAATATGGGGTTGGAGTTCGCAATTGGGTAGTTAATTTCGATATAACTTTGTTTCCAACTTCATATGTCATTAAACTGGGATTTAGCTTTTAGGTACACCTTCCAGTACAACTATTGCTTGTATCTGCAAATAATTGTTTTTATGGAAATGAAAAAAGTCCATTCAACGCAATGAACTCAAGTTTGACGATAAAACATCATTTTACGTTATTAACCTAAATATTAATGTTGCCCATTTCTTAAATTAGAAAAATCGTCTTATCTTTACTCACTTAATATTTTTTTTGGAATATTTTTGATTCACTGTGTTAAAGAGACATGTATATGACATCACAGAAAATTTCGACCTTTCTAGTAAAATAGAAAAAAAGAGAAAAGTGTACCTCAAAGCTGAAAATGGGTGTTTTGGAATAATGACATTTAAAGCTGGCAACAAAGTTATATTGAAATTAACTACCAAATTTGCAAACTTCAGCCCCATATTCAAATGTTCACCATAGAAGTTCTTTCTTAAAGGCACGATTCAGTACCTAAAGTTTAAATAAAAATTCGATATTTTGAGTGGTCGTTTTGTTCCCTGTTACCTTAAAGTAAATGTACAGCTTTGAACACAGATGAAAAATTAATACATCGTAGGAATTAGTATACATTATTGTGTATTCAGTGACACAGCGTCAAAAACGAAATTAGCGAACGACTGCTCTCAAATAAAAACCTTCCTAAAACAAGCAACACACGCCGAAGAAGTCACCCACTACTTTACCGGGAGAAATATAGTGTGAGATTGCAAATCAGATTACAACAATTTCTTAGGACACAAAGTTTAGGGTTTTTCATTGGCCCCTTTGAATATAAAGTGGCCCTTAAAGTTTATTTTAACAATTGACGTAGAAAGGGGAGGATAATTTTATTAGATATTTCATTCTAGGTTTTATGACTAGTTTAAAGTTATGAAGAAATTTGTGGGGATCGTTTGAAAGGTTTAGTATTGGATTATGCTGTGTGGAATTAGATTTTGAAAGCATGCATTGTGTGTGTGTGTTATAATTTAAGAAATGCGAGGTTTAGGTTTATAAAAGGTCTTTTGTCGGGAACTGGTTTAGTGTCACTTTAGCATAATGACATAATTTGTTTTATATTTTCAACGTTTTATATTCACGTAGTTCTAACTCTTATTTAAGACTAAAAATTCATATATATGCGAGCCTAGGAAATTGATTAAAAAACACTGAATTATTCTTAAAAATAGTTATTTAAGTCAGGAACTAATATTTCGTAATATACATATATTTTAAAATACCTTAGTTTCCTTAAAATTGTATCTAAAAACCAAAACTCAAAATCATTCTTTTTATACACTACAAAAAACAGAAAGCTGAGCCAGAACAATCAGTAAGAAACTTTGTTATAAATGCAGTAAATTCCAATTAAAATATTGTTTGTCCTTTTTAATATCAGTACTTTGTAAAATTGAGTAAATGATTTCGTGTCGGACGCTATTCGAAACCGTAATATTTAAAAGTTACAGGTGATGTGCCATACCAAGTAGACCACTGAATCTCTAGATAGATTGAAACCATAGATATCATAGTTAAAGTATTAGATTTGTAGATCACGTGACCTCCAATGCTAACGACGGGACGCGCATGGAGGCCTTTTAAGAGGGCAAAATGGCCAGTGTTGCTGCCACTTTAAGGAGAAAAATACTAAGGAAAAATACCGTTTAATTCTAAAATTACAAAAAAATACTAGAAAAGCATTTCAAGTCACTAAAAAGATTCGAAAATGCAGCTAGTATTTTTACGATATTTTTTTGTAATTTTAGAATTTATTTTACAATTATTCTAAAATTACAACAAAATATCGTAAAAATACTAGCTGCATTTTGGAATCTTTTTAGTGACTTGAAATGCTTTTCTAGTATTTTTTTTTTTAATTTTAGAATTAAATGGTATGTTTTCGTAGTATTTTTCTCCTTAAAGTGGCAGTAACACTGACCATTTTGTCCTCTTAAAAGACTTCCATGCGCGTCCCGTCGTTAGCATTGGATGTCACGTGATCTACAAATCTAATACTTTAACTATGATATCTATGATTGAAGCCAAATAAAGCAATCCTGTTGACGTTTACCACGCCCGCAGAGTAAATTCCATTATTTTTCTTTTTAACATGAACGTCTGGTTTATTGCTGCTTCATATGCTAGTTAGTTTGCAAAGGAGTGATAACCCTAATTCAGTTTTTTTTAATGTATACGAGTCAGGTGTATAAAATATTGTTCATTGTGCAATTTTGTACTTTGGGTTAAAACTACATAAATATTTTAAGGGATACGGTACCCAAAACATTATTTCTAGAAATAATAACATAAACTTGTAAATTATAGTAGTTTTATATAATGTTCACTCTAAATAAACAAATCTAGCAATAAAAACAAATATTTACAAGTAATTTTTCATTTATTTTAAAAAAAGTCAAAATTTTGAACTTTTTTTAAAACGCTACTCGTCTTTCCATTTTGAGAATAACTCCACAAAATATTTATAGTATGGTTTTAGTACCATTTGTTCAAGAATTGTGCACGAATTTTACAATCTGAGCTACAGTTAAAAAGTAACATGCATTTATACTGAAAATCTCAAAAAATCATAAAAAAAATTACAAATTATTGAACAACAAATTTTTAAAAAACAACTATGCATATAGTAGACCTTCTTCCATTCACAATTTTGTGCACCACTTATATAAGAACACAGGTTAAAAATTTCAAAATTCTAACTTAATTAGCAAAAAAGCCTTGGGGGTTTATTAAACACAAAAATTGAAAAACGCGAAACAGAGAAAAAAAAGTAGCAAGCAAACGAAATACGTATTCAAACTTATAGGAATGACTCCATAAAATATTTAATTACTTTTTTCTACAAAAGATATCATTATGAAACTTTCAGTAAATGTTTAGAAAAATATTGTGAATAATAAGAAGTAAAAACTGAAAAATCGATATTTTGACCAATTTTTGGGTACCGTATCCCCTTAAGAGGTAAAAATAACTATGAAGACAATAGCTGCTTTCACATGTAAGGTGTAGCAAGATACGATATCGGGATAAAGTTTGGGAGACGAAAGTCCGAATATCAGCAAAACTATTATTTCCTCCACAACCGAACGCAGAAAATACTGTTATAGAAATCTGAAACCCATGCACGTAAGAGAGTGAAACAGAAACATTTCTAACCAACCCTAATCTTTAACCCAACACCCTAATTTCCCCAAAGACGACTAAAACACCGTACCTTTTCCAATGCATGTGTGTGAACGCGGCTATTCAGAACAAATTTTGGATCATACGGTTTTAAACTGTAAGCAAATTTCATAAAACTGTAAGAGACAGTAAAGTCAGCTAAACCAATTTAAAAAGCCTAAATTATTGGACATGTTTATAAAAATAGCTTTTGCGCTGTCGCTATGTGTGTGATACTCGTTGGGGGGTATTCTTACGAGATGGTAAGTTAAAAATTGAACTAATGATTCTAGAAATCTTGTATTAAAGATCGATGTTAGCAGCTGTAATCTACACCCATTTTGGTAAGTAACATTTGAGAAATATCTCGAGAACCTTCATTAAAATATTTTATAATTCTTAGTTTAACCTTTGTTTATTTTATTTATTAATTTTTCAGAGAGAGAGCATTAAGAATATCTTCGAAACTTAAATTTGGGATGTTTAACTGATTCAGTTTAAATCATGATACATGATGTAATCTAAGTACTAACCTCTACATTATATATTCAAACTATACTATCACAATAAAGTAAAACAGGAAATATAACAGCTTTTTTTTTACATTGTTCCACAATATAACTTGAAAATTTGAGTGGGAAATTTACATAGAAATAAAAACGTTTGGAAAATCAATTTTAAAAATGAAAATAAATTAAATTTTTAACATCAATTGATTTAAGGATTAGTTTAAGTGGTAGTAGTTCACCAAACATTATATTATTCAAGATTACAAGAAAACAATAGGGATTAATAGAGTAACATTTAATATAACATAAGGGTAATTTCACCATAATTTTTAATTTTATGTCCCTTGGGCATAACTTTTAAAAAAATAATATTTATTTTCAATTTTTTTCTTATTATACTAATAGACTGACTAGTCCTTATATTATTACAAAACGAAATTTTAAAGCAAAGAAACTCCAAAAAAGTTTTAGGTCACAAAACAATGCAGAAAATTCCTTACCGTCCCATGTCCCGAATGTCAAATTTTTAGTTTAGTGCTCAAACTAACACATTTTTTAGCTAAAAATTACATTCATTTGGATTTTAAATTGAACTAATACTATATCTTAACAAATTCCTTCCATAAAATTTTGGCTTTTAATATTTATAATGTATTTTAACTTTCTTCTATTTACTTTTTCCATGGGTTTTGGTACATTCACTGACCTCATTGCTAAAGTGGTGAAGAAAGACACTGGATGGAGCTACAGTGATTCTTTAATCATGAAAACTGTATTGCAGAAAACTCACATTTCAGTTATTAGCCGTATGTTTTCGCTATTCTTTACCAATAAGCCCAAAAGGTAAAAGAAAACTCAGTAAAATGAGCTGCGTGGCTTACCTTAAGTCCCCCAGGGTTAAGGTTAATTTTTGCCTAATAATTGAATTTTTTTCTATAAATATATTTAAGTGTATTATAAGGAGTCAAAAAATCCATTTTCATTAAACTGGAGTTAGTTTCAACACAAAAAAGACCGGAAAACGTCGTGAATTTCCTTACCGCCCGTTTCTTACCATCGCTATGATCTAGGGATGGAAAACTGAAACCAATAAACCAATTTTTAGACTAACCTGTTTTTTGTTACTTCGGTTTCATTGAAAAATAGTTATTTTCATAAGGCTGGTTTAGACCGGTTTCTTTAGCATGGTTTTTTTTATATTGCCAACTATTATTTTTTTTTTACAAATGAGCTTTGCTGAACTTTTTTTCGTAATTCTAAAACCCTTATAAGCATTTTTACACACATTTAAAGTGACTTTGAAAGAATAAATTTCACAAGTTTTTTGTACCTGAAATTAAAAATTGTGGTAGAACTGCCCATAAATATATTCGATGTAGGATTGTTAAAAAAAATTAAATATATTTATATAGCATAATAAGTAAATGATATTCCTATTTTCAATTATATCACAGTCATTAAGGTATACATACACACTAGAAAAGGCTAAAAATAACCAAATTAGGCATTTTTTGTTTTTAAGTTCATTAGAATCTCCAATTCTTCCTCTTTAAAATGATGTAAAGTTTGTACTGATACTCCACTCTAATAAAAAGTTACAGATGTTTTTCTAATCTTCCAAATCATGAAATTTTGCTTTTATAACCTTTAAACTCAATTTTCTAAAAACTTCATTTTTCTCATGTGTTACTTTGCTTAAACAATAACTAAAGTTAAAATTAATATTTTGTCAAACGAATTGTTTCTTTATTTGTGGAATAAGTTGGGGAAGGGCGTGAACCTCAAAAAATAAATTTTGGTTTTTAAATTAATTTTATATTGCATGTCAAAGTTACAAAGTTATTTTTGTATCTAAAAAAATGGATTTTTTATAATGCTGCTTATTATAAAAAAGTATAAATAAATTATAAATAAAAACCTAAGAATGAATCCCTCAGAATGAATTGGTGATTAATTTGCTTGGTAATTTTATAGGTCTAAGTTATTTAGTTCTTGAGTTATGAGTGTTTAAAACATGCTAATTAATGCATAAAACGCTAATTAACATTTTAAGTAAAAAAATATTTTTACAGGTACCCTCATACACTTAAGAATTATACCAAATATAAAAAAAATCGGATTTTTAAGTTAAATATTAGAAAAAAAAGTTCAAGTGTATACGTACACCTTATTTTCGTATTAAACCTTTTCACTTCCAAAATTAAGTTATTAAATATTGTGATTAAAAAGTTTTAATTTATTCTATAATAAAAGCCACTTTAAAAATACAGTAGCTACTAAAAAGTATCATTAAAATTAACGACTAAATCAGAAAATAAACTTAAAAATTCATTCTATAAAATACGTTTTTTTCTAAACCTTTCATCAAATTTATATTCATGAAAATCGCAACAAACTGAAACTGCGCACAAACTAACCACTTGTAGTGGAAGAGGGAAAAAAAGCAAACGCGAAGTAAACATTAATAACTAAGTTTCTAAAAGCTTTATATTATTTAAACGAAAAATATATTCAATGATTTTACTTTTGCGTGACGAAGCAGACTAAAATAGGAATAGAAAAAAAAATAACCCTCTACACTCTAAAGAGATAAATATAAATTTTTGAATGAGAAGCGAGAATATCTATTATTTTTACTTGTTTTTTTTGTCGTTCTATAATTCTTCATATAAATAGTTATAGTAAAAATAATTTACCACACTGTTTAAAATTTTGTGTCTGGTTTCACCATGATATTGGTTCCTAGTAGCTGCAACGGCTGTGTGGTGAAATGTTTCACCTTTTTTTCGGTGTTTGGTTGAACCATTTTTCTGGATTTGGAAGCAACTGAGAAATGGTTCAACCGAATACCAAAAATATGATTTAACGTTTCACCACACAGCCGTTGCAGCTACTAGGAACCATATTTTTGGTGGAACAAAGTACCTAATTTTTAACAGTGCAGATAATATTTTTTACTAGTTAACCCTAGGAATATAAACCTATTTTTAAATTTAATCTACAAACCGGGGTAAATATTAACTTATTAACTCCTACGGATTTTTGGCTGGTAAAAATGTTCTGAAAGCAGTGTTTTCATTAGGTATATTGGTTTTATTTTTCCATTCCAAAGATAATTTGGTGGGACAGATTTTAATATATTTAAGTTGAATTTGGGAAAAATTGAATAGTAAGTCGATAATGTCACTGACCAGTTTAGAAAGGTAGTTCAAATTTTACCTTGGGAAAATATCTATCTCGTTCTGTAGATCTACAGTTAATAAAATCCCAAACAAATTTTTAGCAGTTCGTTTCGAATAATTTTTAATAACTAACAAAACATAATGTCTTTTATTCTCGTATGTACATTTCTGTTTGTTTTTTGTCCACTCTATTAATAGGGATTGTCAGTCCCATAGAGCTAATGCATTAGTTTTGAAATCACAACTTCCGCAGAAGTATTGCGTTGCCATGTTAGCCCTTTTTCCCCAAGTATGGGAATCATCATAACATCGAAATGAAACAAATTTGAAATGAAAATGTTATATAGTTGTTTAATTATATATTTGGAAGTTTTAAAATGCCAAAAATATACAGCAGATGGCGACACAATTTTAAAACTTTATCTATTAATAATTAAATAACCGGATGTTATTTTCCTTTCAATTTTGTTTTAAATTGATGTTATGATGATTCCCATACCTGGTGAAAATGGGATAACATGGTGAAGCAAATCTTTTGCAAAAGTTAAGATTTCAAAACTAATGCATTAGTTCTATGGGACTGACAGTCCCACTTAATGTTTAATAAATATATTTTTTAATATGATAATTGGTACACTGATTCAGCGTGTTTACTAATCAATTATTTCAAAATTAAGTTAACCTTAGTTAACCATTTTTAAAGTCAGAAAATCAGAGTAAAAAAGATTATGAATAACTTTATAAAAACCCAATCTATTGTATAGAGTTCAATCTATGTTGAAAAAGAAACTTTAAAAAGATCAATTCGAAATATAGATTAATATACACTACAAAAGCTTTTTTTAAAAAACATTTGTAAAGCTTGGTAATACAAAATGCCACAGAAATGCTTAAGTGTTCCTCTATAGTAACACACATAATTTATAACCAAATTTAATGATACCTAGTTGGTAGGTTGATAAATATTGTGAACATGTTTACGACGATAGCAACGGATTCTAACAGAGGTTTTCCATGATAGCATAGTTTATCTCAACTTTATTTATGTTTGTTGTTTTCGAAACATTTTTCAGCAAGTATTTGTTTTTTTACACTAAAAAAACTATTCTCTTTCGTGTAATGTTCTTAATAATTCAAAAAGTATAGAGAAGAGGCGTATTTATCTTCACAAAGTTAAACTGTAAATAACGTGTGTTTATTTGCATGAGACATTTATCGTAACGAAAATCTTTGTTTATTGTACTATAACGATGGTTTTGTAAACTCAAACTGCAATAAAATGTTGTTAGTGTTGTAAATTATTCTAAAAATATATGTACGAGTAGTAAACACATTGAAGGTAGAGTCGTGAACAATTTAACGAAATATTTATCGACGTTAGCATTCTAGTTTGCTCACTGGTTTAACATATTTAGCTTAAGAACCAGTAACTGAAGCCAAAAAACGGTTTAAGGTTTAACCGTTTCTGTTTTTCCATCTTATTTCTATCATTAAACCAGTCCTGTTTCGAGGAACCTTTTTTTTTAACCTTTGAGAACAATAGCGGTTGACACAATATTCTTTTTAGACACTATAGTTAATTGGATCAGTTTCCTAATCTTTTCGTGTCTCGGTGAATCGATAACCTGACGACCAAGCAAATTTGGGAAACATACACTGTTTATTTCGTGTTGTCTGACTGGTGACATTGCCTATCAGCTGCAACGTACCCTGCCGCATTGTTCTTTCTAGTAAGTTAAACCAATGGCAAACTACACTGCTCAAAACAATTAGGGGAGCACTTTGCGTACGTTTGTTAACCCTTTCAGTTCCAACTTCTTATTTTTTATTCTAAAAATCTAAAATTTGTGAAAAAGATTCATTATGCATCCAGAATGAAATGGTAAAAAACAAGGGGAAAAAATCTCAATTTTTTAAACTAAAATTCAAGGGGGTAAAATTAGAATAATAACTTTTGACTAAATTATAACAATAATTTTTTCAAAACTTTATTTGTTAAAAAAAAGTTAAAATCAATTTTTGAACATCTAATAATGCAATCGTGGAGAATTTAGAGTCAATTTATTTCATAAAAATTTTTGGGAGGGAATTTTATTTTACCATGATTTTCATATTTTCTTTTTATTAAAACAACAATATTTAATTCTCCAAAAGGCATGATTCTTCCCTCTAACGATACATAAGTCCGAGCTCAACTTAGTGAGGAAAAAATCCCAAGCTGATGATTCCAAATGGAATCATTAAGGGTGGAAGGGTTTAAACTATGCGTTCCCCTAATTGTTTTGAGCAGTGTAAATATAGCATTAGGCCTCGAAAACAAGAGGTTACGTGATGACAGTGTATGGACGGGACTACTCATGTGAACAGGTTGGAATGATTGTCTAATTAGTTACGATTATTACGTATGAGGTTGCAGTATAGTCCACCTGTCACTTCTTGACATCTCAAATATTTTGATTGTGGAACAGTCCACTTTGAGAAAGGGTTAGGAAGGTTTTGGTTTAGGTTTAGTTGGAATTATCGTCACACTAGAGCTACACGAGGGCTATTGGCGACGGCGTCGTATTTTAGAACCACAGTCAAGTGACGAGCCGACACCTGAGTAGGCACCCAACGCAACCGTTAAGGGCGACATCGTACGCAGCGTTAGGACTTTGAAGGATATTTAACGTGCACTACCTCCACACGGGTATTATTCGTCGGACATTTTTGGCTGCACGGGCCATTTATAGGTCGGCAGTTATTTAGACGATGCCCGGACCCGAACCTGGACCTTCCGCATGCTAGGCAAATGCCTAACCGACTGGGCTCCCCAGCCCCTAGGAAGGTTTTGGCAAGAGTTACTATATTGGGCGATTTATTGCTTTTGCAGTTGCATATTTCTTTGAGGTGTAGAAACAGTTTACAATCAAACCCGAAACTGCTCGTTCCTTTTTAGTTCTGATAACGAATACAAAATTTAGGATTGTTCCTATTTCGCTGTGGCGTCTATACGGGGCCTTCAGAGCTGTGGATTGTTTTCGGAAATGTATTTTTTTAAAAAATGTTTAATAATAAAAATGTAAAATCTATTATAACTTACCTCCTCTGACATGCACCTCCCTACTCAATATGCTACCCACAGCATTACTGGCCGAGCACTGATACACGGCATCATGGACATCCTGCCTGTAGTCCTGCCTCGAGAAGGGCGGAAAGACCAGTGTACCATCTGACCTCATGTGCCTCAGCCCTGGTACATCTCTTGTGGGTGTACCATCTCTGGACAACCATGTTATACGTGGTGCTGGTACCCCGTCCGCGTTGCAGCGTAGCTCCGTACCACTGCTGTTGCTGAATTCGATCTTGGCCGGAGGCTCGTTGCGGAATGAGGGCCCTTTGGTGTCCTTGCGGGCTGTGTCTGCGGTACCTAGAAAGATAAAAGGATTTTTAGTTTATGGATAGTTTGAGTTAGGTTCATAAGCTTAAAAGGTTGAAAGAATAGAGGTAGGAAGGAGGTGCAGAGAGGTCCACCAATTGAGAGAAATTGATGCAGGGCTGTCAGGCTTTTCGAGCTACTGCGCATAACATACTGACACTGAGGTATCCCAAGATGCACCGCTCTAGCCTGCTTCATTTGTACACTACTGCACATATACAAGGACCTCTCTATTCTCCTTCCCAGCTCTGTGGTTGAAAGGCAGTAAGCTATAAATACGAAGGAGTAATGTTCAAAGTTTTGTTGGAATAACGTTGCACTAGTGCTACACGAGGAAGAGTTTTGGCGACTGGCGTCATAATTTAGAACCACAGTTAAGTGTTGGGATAAAAGGATTAAAGGATTTAAAAGATAAAAGGATTTTAGTTTATGGATAGTTTGTGAGTAATTCCTGAAGCTGCTGTATACTAATAAAACACTTCAATGATAAATACCACTGGAATAAAACGGACGCAAGACTAAAATCAACACATATTTTTAATAAAAACCACAACACTACATTCCTCAAGTCAGTTGGTTGGTTGGTTGGTTGGTATACATATATTTTCAGGCTTGTTTGCTTGGTCACAAAGACCCGCTTATAAACCTTCGTCAAGTAAGACAGACACAACAGACAACACATACACACATAAGTGGATCCATCTAATTTTTAGCGACAGAGGCCAACTAGAGGATCCCCAGAATTGGCTTGTCACCCCCAGAGGTATTGATTTGGTATGGGAACTTGGAGGACTTTCGGACCCAACAGATTTAACGAGCACGTACTCCGCATATACTCGGTAGTTCTTCAGTGGTACCGGGACTCGATCGCAGGACCTTCCGATCCCGAGACGCTGACCACTAGGCTCACTACGGCCCCCTCAAGTCAGTTGTCACACAGTTTTCGTGCTCCATGGTGCGTAGGCCCTGCTCGAACAACAGTTAGGCTGTGTCCTGACTACGACATCAAATGCCACAAATGCAACAAGACTTGGCAGAGTCAGCCACATGCTATTGCATCGCTTGGCGCCCTTGGCAGTAGCCAAATTTTGTTGCATTTGTGGCGTCTGTGGCATTTGATGTCGTAGTCAGGACACAGCCTTACAGTTTGAGTTAGGCTCATAAGCTTAAAATGTTGAAAGGCATTGTAAGGAATTAAGATAAAGGAGTAATGTTCCAAGTTTTGTTGGAATAACGTTGCACTAGTGCTACACGAGGAGGAGTTTCGGCGACTGGCGTCATAATTTGGAACCACAGTCAAGTGTTGTGTCGACAATTGTTGGATCTGGTAGAAATAACGTAGTACATTAGAACTACAACGATCCGAAGCGGTGATGATTATCCGAATGTTAGAAAAAAATTCACTCTGCCTACCTGTTACTGTTCGTCTTTATTGGTTGTCACATGCCTAATATATATATTTGTTTTTTGCCCCGGTCAAAAATTTACCAAGCCTGATATACAACAGAGACAGACGAACAGTAACATATAAGCTTAGTAATAAACTTATATGTCGCTCATAAACTTTTGTCAAACCACGATTCTAACGTAAGTTGAATAGAAAAATCTTTACAAAAATATTTAACTCAAACTGCCAAACGACACTTTACAATTTGGATTTGGTTGGATTGATAACGACTGAAACTAAAACTACATTATCTCACAACACAACTTTTTCTTTTTTCAAATACCCATAAAAGGGTGAAAAATTAATTTTAAAATTAGGACGAAAAATCACTCCCGAAAACGCTTTGTGGCTGTCACGTGGTATCTATGATGTCACTAGTAACTATAAACAAACTTTGAAACACCATTTTGGAATCTACTTTAAGCAAATTTGAACTATCCGCTTCTGTAAAACCTCCTTCCATTATCTATATAATTCTTATTTTAATAGTAAATTACATTAAATCCAGTTTAATTGGCAAGCAAAAAAATGTCACACCGGTTTGTTTATACGTACTAGTGACGTCAGCCAAATCGACGTGATCACGTGACGTACCGATGAAAAATAAGCCATTTTAAAATGATTTTTATGAGTTATTTTAAGATTTATTTTGCAAAAATATATATACGTTTGTTATTTTTGGGTTCAAACTATAATTTAATATTGGAAGGTATTTTAGCGATACTGTCAAGTACCCTATTTTATTTATTTTAAAACCTTTTATAATAACGCTATTTTTAACTTATATCTAGTTAAAAATCACGATATTTGATAACTTAATCAGCTAATTAAATAAGTCATAATAAAAATTATTACTAAAGTAATATCCACTCTTATTAACATTATTCTTAAACTTGATTATGAAACATAAAACCAGTCTGTAGTGAACTAATACGTATTAGCTAGTTTTAATTAACAATTAACCCAACTAAAGCTTTAACTGTCGGAAGTGATAAATAAAAGCCATAAAAATACATAAAAAAATACCGCTAATAAGACTTTAACGACTTTTTACTGAGAAAAAATGCCCATTTAAAACATTTTTTTTCTTCTTCCGAAAGCCTGGCGTTTCTAAGAAATCTGTTTCATAAAAAAAGTTTTTATGTTTCTTTGAATGTTAAGATGGGCTTAGATTAAAATTAAATTATACATAAAAAATTAAAAAAGGTGTTCGTGCAAAGATTTTTTTAAATTTATGAACTTTTGTGTATGGCGTGTATTTATGATACATTTTGTAATTTTTTATGTAAGTATAGTAAAAAATATAGTTGGGTTAAATAAAACTATATAAAAATGTGTGTTATATTTTTTATGTTTCTAAAATTGATTAGAATAAGGATATTGCCTATTTATCATGCATATACATTTTTTTTGTAAATAGTTAATAAAAATAATTATGTACGTCCTAGTATTTTTATTTACAGTGACGTCACGATAGTTATATTCAAAACTTAAGGATGTAAAAGTGCAGAAATATATTAGTATAATACAAATATAGTTCAGAAATAAAGCAATTAAAATATATTCCATTTTAAAATTCATTTTATTGAATATTGATATCAGAAATAAAATTACTAACATATTCAAATATTTGATATTTTATAAAATTTACAATAAAATTATCTTACATAATTTAAGAAGAATATTTTTTTTAAATGAAATTTTTTGAACAAACTAAAGCAAAAGAAAATTAAAAAAAAAAAGTTACTAAAATAGGATTATTTGTAAATCCGACAAATCTACTTTTTATTAAATAAAACAAAAGAGGTATTTCTTCTTCGAACCCAAGATTTGTAGGAATGAAATAAAATAACATCGCAGGATATGTTATCTTTCAATTTGAATATAAAGTCATGTGTTTGGAAAAGTGGCGTATCACATAAATATAAATTTTCGAGTTAAAATGAATTGAACTATTGAAATGTAAGGTATATTTGTTGATATTGTTATGTTAAAAAATAATCAGTTAAATCTTAATTTCTGGGGGCTGTGGGGAGCCTAGTGGTTAAGATTTCGGTCTCGTGATCGGAAGGTCCCGCAATCGAGTCGCGACACCTCTGAAGACCCACCGAGTATATGCGGAGTACGTGCTCGTTAAATATGTTGGGTCCAAAAGTCTTGTGGTCGGTCATTGCGCAGTTTACCACGGGTAAAGGTCCCTGCAGACAATTTCCCTCCCCTTCAGAGACATGTCTAAATTGTGGTGGTGGTGATAGATGGCAGCATCTGTCTTATATGTGTGTGTATGTCGTGCCCGTCCTTCTTAACGAAGGTTTATAAGCGGGTCTTTGTAACCAAGCACACAAGACTGAAAATATATGTCTACCAACCAACCAACCTTAATCTCTTAAGATAACGTTATCGTTAGAGATCGCTCAAATATTGTCACATAAATATTCACGTAGGACAATAGTGTATTTTTAGCAATTTTTTTAAAGCAGTGCGTTAATCACGACGGACGCAACGATTACAATGCTTAGAAAACCCAAGTTTAGTTTGAATTATCGGCGCCCTAGAGCTACACGAGGGCTATCGGCGACGGGCGTCGTATTTTAGAACCACAGTCAAGTGACGAGCCGACACCTAAGTAGGCACCCAACGCAACCGTTAAGGGCGACATCGTACACAGCGTTGGGACTTAGGAGCGTATTTTAACGTGCACTCCCCTTACACGGGGTATTATTCGTCGGACATTTTTGTCTGCGCGGCCGTTTTTAGTTCGGTAGTTATTTTGGCGATGCTTGGACCCGAACCTGGGACCTCTCGCATGCTGGGCGAGCGCCTAACCGACTTGGCTCCCCAGCCCCAAGGAAACCCATGATTTAGGCTCGTTGTTGGTAATGTTTATCGTGCTGTAACAAAAGCAAATACTGTAATTGTGGTTTTATCTGAGGTTTTTAATCAAGTAGTGGAATGTTTAGAAAATTTGAAGAGCGAAATATTTTGCTGCCGGGTAACACCACCAAATGAATAACGGCTTGTGTGAAAAATCAGTTTCTATACGTTTTATGATCTTCTAATATCTAAATACTTGTAAAAAATTTTTTACAACGGTGGTCTATATATATTTTTATATGCTAAAACGTTTGATAGTTTTATTGAAAATAACAATTTTTGGTAAATTTATGTGAACGAATAAAGTAAAACTGAATAAAACTAAAACAACGGAAATTTTAAACCCATATTTTTTTCAAGTATCTTGATAGATTTCAGTTGAAATCTCATTGCAGGTATCGTTGCACAAGGGCTACAAATGACGGCTTTCATTGGTTGGTTGGTTGGTTGGTAGACATATATATTCAGGTTTGCGTGCTTGGTTAAAGACCCGCTTATAAACCATCGTCAAGTAAGACAGACACATTACACACACACACACATAAGTGGACGGCTTTCGTGATTTAGGACCCTGGCAAGGCCGATTCCTAAGTTGCCACCTAATGCAACCTTACAGCGACATGCAAACACACAGATATAGGAAGAGCAGCAGATATGCCCTTAGGGAAAAAAGTGAAGCCACTTTTCCACCAGTATCCCATAAGGCAGTTCGCAAGCCAAAACATCCCGCTCACCCATGGCGTGCCATAAGCCACCAGATGGCATAATGAGAAAAATTCGACTAATAAAAAAATATATATTAAATATTTAAAACTTTTTGCCAGTTTTGCTAGCATAAGTTTAGCACTGGATAGGTTTGATAATTTCTGGTAGATATGAGGTATTTATTTAGAAAAGAAGCATTTTAAAAATGCAATTTTTATTGCATAAAACTCTTCGGCAAAAGCAGTTTCTGCCAACCAGTATCCCGTGATGCATTGCGAAAACGGCGAAACGCGGGATTTGTATTGCGTTGTACGGGGATTGCGCAATCGATGGGCATATCTGCTACTCTTCCTATATCCATGTGCAAACATTTTAGTAAAAATTACACCGCTTTTATTCGCACCGTAAAATAAGTCTTATGCTTTTTATAAATATTCAAGAACACGAATAAGAAAGAGCGAGCCAATCACACTCAAAGTAGAAAGATCCAACTTTTGATTTTAAAGAAAGATTTTGTCTTACAAAAAAAAAGACTTTAAAAAAGAATATGTACCCCGTTTTTCGTAACCGTATAACAAATGAAATAAGATTAACAGCACAAAATTCGAATTTGAAATATCGGCAAGATCTAAGATAGCAGGAAAATCGCATTTGTTACTTACTAAAAAAAATCGATCTAAAAAGCCATTTTTTTTATTATTTCAGTGTTTCAATCAATTTGTCTTTTGTCTTGAAAGGATTTCGTTTTTATTCCACAGATTTGAATAATACTTTGAAAGCCAGTTTAAAACCATGCCTGCTTGTTTCATAGTTTTGTTAAAAATAGTAAATAATTGTAGCTTTTTTTGTTGTTTAGAAAAGAAGCTTTAGATAAGTTAAAAAAAGTAAAAGTTAAAAAATAGTATACTTTCTTTATCGTACTAAGCTATTTTATTTGATGCAAATATTTCTAGAAAAATTAACTATTAATAGCTAGCACTTAACTTTTATGAAATAATAAGCGTTAAGTGTGATACGTGCTAACGAAAAATCGTTAAATAATAATAAATAACCACCAAAACCAAAATAAACAATCATTAATCTTTCTATTTATAAGAAATTCCCTCATTTTCAAACACTGAATAATTTAGAACTTCAAGCCTATCTTCTAATACAGTGAGACTTCGAATTATTTAAAATAATTACCAAAAGTGTTAATTACAAGTGTTACTAATGAATTAAACATATGAATGCTGATTATCTCGGATGTTTTATTGTATTAATGAACGTTGTATTGTCAAGCTAATCCTCGAATCATGACGTAATTTTCTTAAATAAACAGGAGGCATAATCTAATAGATTAGAAAGGAATTGAAGAGCTTAGTGGAAGAACGTGCTAAGTGACATTTTTGAAAAAATTTTGATTTTTGTGTCAATGAACATGTAACTAACTTCTTTAACGACAACAAGCTTCCCCTTTTTCAAAAAGTTTAATTTCCGTATATTTTTACGGTTTGTAAGTACCGTTTTCAACAGATCTCAGTGCAAACTAAAAATTTTAAAGCTCATTTTCTCGTTTGCGCCTTTTTGTCACTTAGCACGTTCTTCCACTAAGCTCTTCAATTGTTATACATTTTCGTGTTGTTTTATGAGCTCTAGACCAGCAAACTAGAGTAGATATTTGCCCCCAAGTGAACGTTTAAGTACTTTCTTAGCTAATTAGTATACGTAATTTTTCTCAAACCAAACACGTTGATAAAGTCGAATATTCTTTTCAAAGTTATCTTCTGTTTAAAAAAAAACAAACATACATAATCATATAGTTATGCGTGAAATTGCTTTCACAAAACTATTTCACAGTTTAACAATAAACTTAATTTGTCTTACATTGTAGAAAATACTATCGAGCAAAAAATAAAGAAACTCAACATGGCATGTAAAACTATCATATTTAATCTTCTATCTGAACAAAAGTACAAAAGGTAAACTATATATATGCACAAACAAAGCTGATAACAGAAAATTTACATAAAATATATTTTCGTTCATCTTGAACTTGGTGCCCAACCATTCCTAGTTGGTCGATTCCCATTCATTCGACTATATAGGTATTCCGGTATTCATTATCGACTAACTATTAAAGTTATTTTTCTCAAACTAAACGTTAATAAAATTGAATATGCTTTTCAAAGTTATCGTTTGTATAAAAAAACAAACATACATAATCATATAGTCATGCATGAAATTGTTGCTCTCCAAACTATTTCACAGTTTAAGGGGATACGGTACCCAAAACATTATTTCTAGAAATAATAACATAAACTTGTAAATTATGGTGGTTTTATATAATGTTCACTCTAAATAAACATTTTCTAGCAACAAAAAGAAATATTTACTAGGAGTTTTTATTTAAAAAAAAAATAGTCAACATTTTGAACTTTTTTTAAAACGCTCTGTCAATTTCGAGAGTAACTCCAAACTTTTATAGTTTGTTTTTGGAACTATTTGTTCAAGAACTGTGCGTGAATTTTAAAATGTAAGCTACAGTTAAAAAGTAACATGCATTTATACTGAAAATCTCAAAAAATCACACAAAAATTACAAATTAATGAATTCAACATTAAAAAAAACACAACTATACATAGACCTTATTCCATGCACAACTTTGTGCACCATATATATAAGAACACAGGTTAAAAATTTAAAAATTCTAACTTCATTAGCAAAAAAGCCTTAGGGATTTATTAAACACAAGAATTGAAAAACGCGAAACTGAGAAAAAAAGGTTAAAAGCAGACGAAATACGTATTCAAAGTTATAGGAATGACTCCAGAGAATATTTAATAATATTTTTTTCTACAAAAGATATTATGAAACTTTCAGTAAATATTCAGAAATATATTGTGAATAATTAAAAGTAAAAACTGAAAAATCGATATTTTGACCAATTTTTGGGTACCTTAACCCCTTAACAAGAAACTTAATTTGTCTTGCATGAAATATGGTTTTTGTCTTATATGTTGTCTGTTTAGATAAAATTAAGCAGCAATATCATTATCTCTTGGCAAATTTCCATGTCAATTATCATCAATGAGTTAAAATTTCGTGAAAATGGTTTTGTTTTGTTAATTAAACTACTCAGTAAAGCTACACAACAGCTAGTGGAGCCTAAAGATCGTGTGAACCATAAACAAGTGACGTGGTCGGCATCAGAGCTAGCACTTAACCTTTTGTAGCATAGCAATGGACGTCGTTATTACATGGTGACGTACTTATTGCGCACCGTCCCATTTACACGACATTATTTTTTTTTTAGCGTAGCTGCTTTTTTTGCTTCCACACTACGTTTATAACGTAAAAAGTGAAAGGTATTATAATCGTTCAGTCCGTCTGTCTGTCCGACACCCACTTTCACAGAAAGAACCGCAAAACGCACAGACAAATGGGATACGTCATTTTGAAGCAAAAAATCAGATTAGGCTACATTCCAAATTTCATTAAAAAGTTTAAATTAGAAGTTTATTTAAAATTTAAATAACTAAAAATTTAAGCTACATTGAAATAACATTCAAATTTCATTTTTAATTGATATTTTTACTGTTGCCATTTCGCTAAACGTACGAGAAACTTTATTTAAAATAAAAACTTTTAAAAGAATATTTATTTATGTGATATATTTCAGTTTGGATTGTTTCAATATCTCAATAGAGTTCTTTTGATGGTTTATTATATATGTATGAAGAAAGATGAATAGAGAATTCTAACTTGGCATAAAAATATGCAAAGTTTCACTTTTATTTTTAAAGGATCAATTGCACTAATTATATATTTTTTTGAACTGTAAATTAATTTAACAAATGATAAATAACTGGAAAGAAATGTAAATGGGAAATTGTGGCGACACAAAGATATTTATTAAGAAAGATTACAGCATTAATCTTCGAACTTCAAACAAATTTAGCAAACGATAAAGTCTAATTATCAAATCTGAGGAAGAAGATTAATGAAAATAGTTAATTTTATCGTTTAAATGTTTGAATTACAATTAGCTAAAGTCTCTGTTTGGCGAATTTCTTTCTGATGTGTATAAATAGTCTGTTTTCTGTCGAGCACAAATGTTGTGTGGAAGCGGTTTAAGTGGCAGATTCTGCAACAAACCCAACTTGTTTGTCTAATTTGTTGTAAAATTTTACAAGATGACGAATACGAGAAAAACCTGCAAAAATAGTCTACCTTATCCAACACCTTACTACGCCATAATTCTCATCGAGGCGAGTTCCGAATCATTCTACATAATTACCAAAAGCGTTAATTACAAGTGTACTAATGAATCAAACATTGGGATGCTGAGTATCTCGGGGAATTTTGTATTAATGAATGTTGTATGAGGGAAATAGCCTTAGAATTGTAATTTTCTTAAACAATTAGATGCTCTAATTGAATATACTATTAGGAATGCATTGCTGGAAATTTGCATTGCAGTTCATTATGGGGATTGCATATATCTAAAGGGATATAAGCCATATTTTGATAATCCAAAGTATAAGCTGATAAAAAAATCATACTTTTAAAATATAATGAATTTTATTTATCCATTCTTTTTTATATTTGATAAGATCAATATGCTTAAGTAAATAACTCGTTGCAAGAATATTGTATAAAAAATTTATAAGCGCCAAATAAAAAATAAAATCCCTAATACAACATTTCAAATCTTTGAAGTAACAAAACTCAACTATATCAAGTACAATATAACGTTAAAATAACTATGTTTTTTTTCTTCAATTCAACAAATTACCCACGCATATGAATTTAAATAAAGCTAACAACCTATCCTTTAAAGAAAACAAATATCACGATTCCAATTTCTCTATTCACACGTCACAAAGACAATTGTAAATACTCACTTCCTATGAGCAAAAGCTAATTATATGTCAACACGTTTAAAAGGAATAGTTAGTATATTTCATTATACTATTTCTATTATAAAAGAAATCGTGTTAAAATCAATATGTATTGGTGTAGCAATAGAGGTTTAAAATGCATTTAGCGCATATTCTTCATAAAAATTTAGTGTTTTAATAAATAATATGTGGCGAAAAATCCAAGAATGTTCCATAATTTTTTTTAACACTGCGCCAAACAAAAATACAATGTCTTTAGTAATACGTTTTAGATTTTGAAGTAATAAAAATAAAACTTATCAAATGTAATCTAACATTAAGTGATCAAACCAAAATCTAAATTGTTATTCTGTAACAACTATAACAGAAATATTAGGAGGTTTTATACTGTATACGCATGTTCTTAAAAAAATTACATCATAATTATATTACCAGTTTTAACAATCTACCAGAAAATATAATGTCGTTAGTAGAATGTTTTAGATTTGGAGGCAACATAAATATGCTAGTTCAAGTATAATGTAATTACATTAACTAATGAAAATCTAAAAAAGCATCTGTTTCGCATCAATGTTGCTAATTCGCCCATCTGCCCTCTGTGCAGTCTTGGAGAGGAGATGGACTCTGCCCACCTCCTGCGATGTTCTGCCCTACGGAAGAGTACCCTCTCAGAGCGCTACTGGGAGGCGAGAGACAAGATAAGTTGATGGACTTTGTTGCAGTGATCTCTTTCTTGTTCTGTTCGCATTGTTTGAATTACTGTAACTGTCCAATAACTGCCATTAGAAATAAAAAAAACTAAAAAAAAAAAACTAATGAAAATCTTTAAGTTTTTTAGAATGTTTTCCTTCATATTAATCACACATAGGTATTATAATAAAATCAATCCTATCTCTGTTACAAAAACAAATCCCACAATTCCAATTCGTCTGTCCGCGCGTTGCAAAGGTAAATATACTCTCTTATGGACAAAAGATAATTATACGTCAACACCTTTCAGCAAAAGAGTTAGTATGTTTCAATCTACATATAGGATAAGAAAGAGCGTCATAATCAATTTCTGTCGCCCAATCACTCTTATCTCTCCATCCGTCTTTGTTATCCTCATCTTCTTTGGTAGATGATCATCAGAGGATGAAGGATGGATGGTGCTCTGGATCTCTTATACATTTGGAGGGGATGAGGAAGATGAGATTGGTTGGTTATTTTCACTCGGGATACTAGTCGGTAAGATGCTTTGTCTTGCATGTTAAAGGTCCCAGGTTCGGACCAAAATAATTGCTGGTATATTTATGGTCCAAGCAGACAAAATGTCCGACGAATAAGGATCCCGCCGTGTAGAGGGATCGTAAAGGCCTTATCACACGAGAGCTCGTTCGTTCAGCGACGTCCGTACGTCATATCAAAAACTGGTTATTGGAGCAGTTTTTTGCTGGAAGAGCTTTTTTGAGTCGACCTGAAAAAAATCCGGCTTCTTTTTGTTGTTCGAACGGCTGCTCCAATCAGAACGAAGTTCAGTCGTGACGTCACGTTGTTACACGTTGTCACGCCTATTAAACTTGTGATGTCACGCATGACCTAGCCGTTCTCTCGTTGACGTTTTTTCTGTCTCAAAAGTTGTTCGACGAGCGATGTTCGTACCGTGTGATAAGGGCTTAAGTTAAGTAATGTATGAACTCAGGGTATGTATGAACTCAGGGGCTCATGTATGAATGTATGAACTTAAGGGTATATCAACGTCGCATACGATGTCGCCCTTAAAAGTTGCGTTGCTCCGGTGTCGGTTCGTCCCTTGATTGAAGTTCTAAATCGCGACCCCGTTTCCAATAGGTGTAGCTCTAGATTGACGATAATTCAGCTTGTAACTCAGAAAAAAAGAAACTTTTACGAATGGTTGGTTGGTTGGTTGGTAGACATATTTTCAGGCTTGTGTACTTGGTCACATTACCCGCTTATAAACCTTCGTCAAGAAGGACGGACGCGACATACACACACATACAAGACAGATGCTGCCATCTATCATCACCTCCACAATTTAGACATGTCCCTGAAGGGGAGGGAAATAGTCTCCAGGGACCTGTACCCGTGTTAAACAGCGCAATGACCGACCACAGGACTTTCGGACCCAACAAATTTAACGAGCACGTACTCCGCATATACGCGGTGGGTCTTCAGTGGTACCGGGACTCGATCGCGGGACCTTCCGATCTCGAGACCGAGACGCTGACCAATAGGCTCCCCACAGCCTTTACGAATGAATTAATTGTGTGTTAATCGACCAGACGACATTTGAGCTGCTACCAAACTCAGTTGGTGCTGAACTTTATAGATTTACTGTACGGTGTGTCTTTACCACAACAGATTTAACGTACACCACCGCAATATTTAATTATGCGTGGCGTTCACCACATCTTGGTTTTTCTTTGGCACAGCTAATAGTGCAGGGTGACGCCGGATGAATTAAGGGTATATAACTCGACAATAAATACTCCTTCATTTTGTGAAGACCCCAGTGTATTATATTTTGTTATAATCCAAATGGCTGTTAGTATGTAGTATTAATAAGCGCCATCTAGCGTGGATGTTTTTTTAGAGGTATGAGGCGTAACGCTACAAAAAATTTTATTTAAAAAAAATATTGCAATAAAAAGTTTATGTATCAACAATAGTGCCGAACCAGTACCACTACATCCTTTTTTCGGGATTACAATTCACATGATTGTTTAGCAAATAACTGTTTTTCCGATGGAACGGGTTTTTTTTAGCTTCAATACCTTTCTGGGGCGCTGCCTGATCTTTTAATCCTTGTAATTGAACAGGATAATTGGATTGCTGGGAAGTGGTGTAAAAGAATGCTTGAATAATTTAATATAGTGGATGAACCAAATTAAACTATGTACTTGAATAGAAAATTTGAAAACACGTGTGTTAAAATTTATTTTTTCACATTCATTTTTTAAATATAATTTTTAAGTAAAAATATAATGAATTGAGAAGAAAATCTTTTAAAACACATTTAAAAGCCTTATTCATGGGTTATAAAAATGTAGACATCAACCTATAACTTAATTAACAATGAAAAGTGACATTAATGCCACGGTAACCCAATGAGATATTTGCCCTTTTTACGTGTATAATGTATTATTCTACCGTGGGCAGGCAAACTGCAGTAATCGCCAAAAATGTGTTTCGGAGATATTTGATGAAACGCGTTTTTGATTTCCCACAAACTCAAATAAACATTGAAATTCGAAGTTAGGTGATTCTGAACCTTGAATTAGAAATGTTTTATGGGTAGTAGGTTTTATTTTGATTTTTGCAGGCACACATAGAGAAAAAACATATACTGCAGTTTGCCTGCCCTTTTCGCCCTGTCGTGGCAAGACTTTCGGTAGGTGGACTGCAGTATCCGCCAAAAATGCTTCGGCTATGTTTGATCAAGGGCGTTTTTGCTTTTTTTTTTCACGAACTCTAGTAAATAATTAAAATTTTAAGCTAAGGTAATTCTATACTTTGATTTAGGTATGTTTTGGGTAGTTGGTTTTAGTTTGATTTTTAGACGTACATATTGAGTAAAAGCGTATACGGCTGCCAATTTGACTTCCTCTTTCTTATACTAACTAGCAACAGTTTGTAAATATAATATAGATAAAATAAATAAAAAAGTAACTGAAAATGAAAAATTAAATGTTTAATAGGTACAGAACATACACATTTATAAAATACTAAAGGGTAATATTACCTGACTTTCAGACGAATTAGTGTAACAAAGACGAATCAGTAGAAGATCCCACAAATAGAACTAATTAGTCATTCGAACAAATCCATTCATTGTAAAATGAGGCAAAAAATCGTTTGCCCATTTAAAACTTTAAAAATGTGGACGAACCTATTTATTACTACCAAAAGAAGAAATGAGTAATTTTTAAAAAGTAAAGCTATAAAATTATTTTTTGGAAACGTTAAAAATAAAAATATATATTATTATTAAATTTATATTATTAAACATATAACAAATATTTACTAACACGAGATTCATTAGAGCAATTCATTTTGCTATAAAAAAGGGGGAAAAATCGTCTGCGATTTAGAACCTAAGGGTGTGTAACACTACACGACTTTCAATTACCGCTCAAAAAATCAACGCACACTTATTTGTTTACCTTTTCTCGACAGCTGGATTTTGAGGGTTCCAGTAAATCAACTAAAATCCCTACTGGAAAAAAAGAAAAACAAACATCCCTGTAGTTCGCATTTACACTAACTGGGGGGGGGGGGCGGGGGGTGTCACTAAAGAAGAAACCAGACAACATTTTTTCTACAAACCGAAACTCAAAATATATAATAAGTTGAGATCCAACTTCGATAATCTAAACAGCAGATGCATTGTAAATGATGATGGTGGATAAGTACTTTAAAGTCACAAACGATGAATATTTTTTTTTTCTTATGGAAAATGAAAATACCTTGAACATGTGTCGTTTGGTCTGAATTAAAATTTAAAAAGAGAACAGAAAGAAACGAACGCCAATCGAATCTCTATAAAAGAACGGATTGTTCTTTATCCCTAAAACTTTTTAAAACAGTTCGGAGAGCCACGATAAATATTATCATGTAAAGATTTTGCCAATTTTAAGTCCTGAAAAAAAATTACTGGAATTTTGCGCCATTTTACGGCAAATTTTGCGTTGATTTTTTTACGGGGAAAAATTACGTGATATTTAACGAGACCCCCCCCCTCCTTTCCCATCACCCCACGTGACATTTGGTGATAATCGACTCGACCCCCTCCCCCCCCTAAACAAGTCACGAAATTTATAGACGCACCCCTAAGGTAATTTCAATAACTTAAAACCAAAAACGTTCTATCGCAGATACCCATTATGCACTCAAAATGTCCTTTAAAATCTTTTTATGACGTCCTACAGGTACTAGGAGTTCTTGTACCAAATTTGAAGCACGTATCTCTTTTGGTTTTCCAGCAATACCTTTAAAACCAAAAAAAGTTCTATGGCACCTAACTATTGCGCATGCGCAATTTTACGAAAACGTTATTATGACGTTCGACAAATACTAGGAGTTCGTGTATCAAATTTGAAGCCTGTTTCTCTTTTCATTTTCCAGCAATACCTTTAAAACCAAAAAAGTTCTATGGCAGCTACCTCTTGCGCATGCGCAATTTTATCTAAAACGTTACTATGACATCCAACAGGTGCTAGGAGCTCGTGTACCAAATTTGAAGCATGTATCTTTTTTCAGTTTTTAGTTATTCCTTTAAAACAGGCCAGGTGAAATTATACTGCAATTTGCCATTGCCGAAAAATGGTGAATTTGTAACTAAAATCGTCAAAAAGGGTCGGCATATGAAAACATAAGTTAAATAGATGCCGAAAGTGCAAAAAAACGAAAAATGAAAATTTTGAAGTTACTGCAGTTTGCCTGCCCACGGCAGTATTATCAATTGGTATATATATATCCGGTTTTATACGAGACACTTCAACCCACCTATTTCTGTCCGAGAACGGAGTTTTTGTTTTGTATCTGAGACTTATTCCGTTTGGTTAGGGTTATAAAATCAGCTTACGATTTAATTTTTAACAAAATTATGTTTCTTTATGTTTTTTATTGTTACACCATACCAATTGTTACACCACCATGTGGAACAAGGTTTCACTATTGCATAAAGCCACCAGGTTTTGGAGTCTTAATTTTTAACCTCGGTAGACTCTCCAACTGTCGGTAGTAGCTCTTCCAACTGTCGGAACTAAAACCTGAGTAGGTTTCCTACAAAACATTAGCAACCCTTAGGAAAAATTGCCATAGAAGAACCTATGGTAACCTATGGAAACCATAAGATTTTGTATGGTAATCGTAAGGCAATGTACCATAAGCTATGGTTCTCTTATGGAACTTATGGAAACACACCATAGATTTATGGCATGGTTATGGGAATATGCCATAGGGTTATGGCAAGATTATGGTAAAGTTCCATACAAATATGGCAAGCCTATGGAAACACACCATAAGCTTATGGTAAGGCAATATAAATCTATGGCAAGCTTATGGGAACATAATAAACATGCGTCGTCTATATGGTTAAGTGAAACAACTGCCTTAAGCCAATATCGAGCTTATAGTAAAGTACCATGCACATATGGCAAGTCTATGGAAACACATCATATGCTTATGGTAAGGTAATATAAATCTAAGGCAAGCCTATAGGAACACAACATAAAAATACGTCGTCTATATTTCTTATCTAAGGATTTCATATAATCTCAAAACTGAAACATCTAACAGCGATTTTTGTCAACAAAATAAACTAAAGTTTTACGACTATATATTGTTTTCAATATGTAATAAAGAATATTACAAAATAAAAACTCTTAACCGGCATAAATGGGAATGGCCGGTTAAGCAAAAATCCGGCAAAACTGGAGAAGTTAAATAGATTAATGTGTTATATTGTACTTTTGATTACACGTAGGTATATTTAAGGGGACAGTGAACTGAACATATCGTTGCTTCAAAATATCAAATTTTCATTTTAACTTTCAATCACTAAAATGAATATTTACGAAAAGTTTTATATAATACGCATCTGAATATGAAATTGGAGTTCGCAAATTTGGTAGTTAATTTCAATATAACTTTGTTTCCATCTTCATATGTCATTATTTTAAAACACCAATTTTTAGCTTCTAGGTAATACACTTTCCAGCACAACTATTGCGTGTACTGAAAATAATTTTTTTATGGAAATAAAAAAAGTCCATTCAGCGCAATGAACCTCAAGAGTTTGACGATAAAACATTCATAATTTTAAGTTATTAACCTAAATAGAAATTTTGCGCATTTCTTAAATGAGAAAAATCGTCTTATTTTTACTCACTGAATATATTTTTGGAATATTTTTGGTTCACTGTGCTAAATAGACATGTATACGACATTGCAGAAAATTTCAACCCTTCTAGTAAAATAGGAAAAAAGAAAAGTTTCTTTTAAGGCTGAAATTTGGTGTTTTGGAATAACGACATTTAAAGCTGGCAACAAAGTTATATTGAAATTAACTACCAAATTTGTAAAACTCCAGTTCCATATTCAAGTGTGCATCATAGAAGTTTTTTTCGAAAAGACACGATTCAGTAACTAAAGTTTAAATGAAAATTCGATATTTTAAGGGGTCGTTTTGTTCCCTGTTGCCTTAAACAAAAATCCGGCAAAACTGGAGAAGTTAAATAGATTAATGTGTTATTGTACTTTTGATTACACGTAGGCATATTTAAGATATTTTCCATGTGAGTAAGCACAAAATTATATATATCACGTCATCCCAAATTAAAGTACATCATACCGATAAAAAAAATCCCAATTACACATGTTACGTACAATAAACATGAGCCGCGGTAGCTCAGTCGTGTGAAGCGTCGTGCTCGCATCGGAAGGGTTGTGTGTTCTGTCCTCGGCGGTGCTCGCAATTCTGATGGTTGCTGGGTCGGCGCTTGTATTCGACTAAAGACCGCCGTGTTGCTAATGGTGGCTGGGGCACGTTAAATATGTCGTGGTCACAAAGTCCTCCATGTTCCCATACCAAATTAATACCTCTGGGGGTACCAGATCAGGGGGTTATCGGCCTTTGATCTGGATCAAAATTCCGATATGTGAGTGAGAATGGATGTGTGAAAGGGACCTTCCTGTAAAAACGGATGTGTCATGCTGCGAGCAAAAGTCGGACTTCCTCCCTTGTGGCGCTCAATAAAAACGGAAGCCGCCCCACTTCGCCTTAAAATCGGGTAGTTCTCTACTCCGGGCTCGGTTACCGAGTGGCATTAGAAACAACAACAACAATAAACATTTTTGATAAATTATATAATTATGAAGAAATGAAAACATTAAGAATATATAGAAAATGCCATTATTCAAACATAGATGTTTGGTTTTGTACATTAACTGCACATTATCTTATAGTAGGGAAATTCAAAATTTATCCATATTATTTGATAACAGTGTAAGTCATATTATGTAAAAAAAAATATTTGGAGTAATTCTGTTATGAATTTATGGATATAACGTATTTATGAACTAAAAGTTGTTATTAAATTTATCATCGACGTTTATTTTTACACTCTTTATAACGATTTAGCGTTTGTGGAGATTTAATCATATAATTGTTTATGGCAAATCATTTTTTAAATATGTTTAGATAACTGGGGATTTAACAATTGCTAAACATTTTTTTTGTCGTGTCCATGATAGTCGAACTCTATATGTGTCCGTGAATTTTGATAATTTCTTCTACGACTTGCTTGATGTTGTCTCCATACGGATCTAGCATAGTCGGCAGTACTCCAATCTTTCTCAGGCTGGCGCTCATAGCCGGACACTCATAGATGTGAGTAGGCGTAAGCTGTGTATCAGGACAACGTTCACAGCTTCTATAGATCTTCTTGCCATCTCCATCTATCTGTACCTGGGCGGAACGGGCGAAGTACGTCGGGAGATTTTCTCCTGGCAGGGTCACCCAAGGCGTGAAGGCCGTTCCATTATGCTCAGCTAACGACTGCAGGCAAACAAGTCCAACCTCCCTAGGCTCTGGCATCCCATTTCCATGAATAGTCGAAAAATGAATTTTGCTAAACATTAAAATATAAAATTCATAAAAAAGATATTTTTTAGTTTTCTTTAGTTGGTCTTGTCTTCTTTTACTTTCAGTTAGCTAATACGAAATATAAGGTTAGGTTAGGTTTGAATTATCGTCACACTAGAGCTACACGAGGGCTATTGGCGACGGGCGTCGTATTTTAGAACCACAGTCAAGTGACGAGCCGACACCTGAATAGGCACCCAACGCAACCTTTAAGGGCGACATCGTACGCAGCGTTAGGACTTTGGAGGATATTTAACGTGTACTCCCTTACACGGGGTATTATTCGTCGGACATTTTTGGCTGCACGGGCCGTTTATAGGTCGGCAGTTATTTTGGCATTGCCCGGACCCGAACCTGGGACCTTTCGCATGCTAGGAGAGTGCCTAACCGACTGGGATCCCCAGCCCCAATACGAAATATGAGGTAATGAAAGTGTCGTGATGGGGTTTGAAAATCTGAAATGGAATTTTTTTGTGTTTTCTACATTTTTTGGAGAATGTTGATTCCGAAAAAAAATGTTTTTGAATATTGATCCGCCTGTCAGTATATCGGAAACTACCCTTCATCTCAAACTAAAATCGCTACGGAGTTCCTAATACCTACCAGACGTCATAAATATTTCGAAAAAATTGCGTATGCTCAAGATACCATTTATCTTTTTTGGTTTTAATTTGAAAAATTAATTTATTCCCTTAATTTTAAATTAAAACAAGTAGGCTTGTAACAGAATCTGTCACTTAACCCGCTTCCACACAAAAAATGTGTTTAACAGTTTAAAAGGTGCCAAACACGGCATTATTTATATATTAAACTTTTACAAGCTAAATTTGGCTAGTTTCATTTATTTTCTTTCGAGAATTCAATAATTATTACTTATCGTTTGCAAAAATCAACTTATATTTCAAAGAATAAATAAGTAATATTCCTCGCTTTTAAATTGTATGTTGATATGAAATATTTACATTCTAAGAATCTCGTAGTGAAATATATTTGACGTCATTTCAAACTGATCGATGTCGCAAAAAAAATTTATTTTAATTTTTTGTCTAAAAGAATTAAAGTTTCTCAGGCAATTGTTGTGAATGGCAATGGTGATTTAATTCTAATAAAACTGGCCTCCTATGCTTTTTAAATGAGCATTCAAATTTGCAGTTTTTTAAACAATTGAAGTACTTCGAGTTCGAATTATTTTCTTAAATTTTCAATGTATTCTTATTTTCATGCGCGGAAGTTTTTGACGTCTCACACTTGTCCGTAGCATTTATAATTTGGACTATGAAAGTGTGTGACAGGCGGACGGACTGAACGTTTGTAATACTTTCCACTTTTTACGTTATAAACGTAGTGTGGAAGCTAAAATTAAGATTTGTTTCCCGATTCATTTTTTTACCAATTCATTCAATATGCATGATGAATCTATTTCCCAAAGTTTAACATTTAGAATAAAAAGTAAAAAATTGGGACTGAAAGGGTTATCCAAAGTACACAAAGTGCTCTCCTAATTGATTTACTCAGTATATAATGATGTTACAGCTCTTTCATATTGATCTACTGGCACTACAAACAGAACCAGTGCCATTGTCACTAGCACGGGCATTTTCGTCGCCGTTTCCGTCCGAGAAACTACCGTTTACGGACGAAAATGGGCGGACTTAAGTGCCCCATACGGAACCGGATATGTGCTCCCATTGATTATATAGGTAGGGGATACGGAACCAGCAACGGTTATTGTCGCTTTGGTATTTCGAAATTACGTTCGGAATTGCTTTATGATATGAACTGAGTGGGGAATAGCTGTAGGGAAGTTGTTGCTGCATTAATGTGTGGTGTTGAGATACTGTAAAGGAAAGAAAGTTAATGAAAATTCTAGTTTCTCAATTTCAAGATATTACCTATTGATGAATATATTGCATATTAATACATTGTTAACATTTTTGTGCTTGGTCCATGAAAATGGTTCCTAGTAGCTGCAACGGCTGTGTGGTGAAAAGTTTCACCTTTTTTTTTGGTGTTTGGTTGAACCATTTTTCTGGATTTGGAAACAAAAACCTGATAAATGGTTAAACCGAATACCAAAAATATGGTATAACGTTTCACCACACGGCCGTTGCCGCTACAAGGAACCATATTTTTGGTGAAACAAAGTGCCTAATATTTAACAGTGTAGAATATTTTTACATACAAATTAATATACAGTAGGGCATAATTGAATCGGTTAATTAGGATCTCTCCTTTAACCGGCAAAATTTTGCAAACATTTAAATTTACGAAAAATCAAACGAAACTACTTGTTTCTTTCTTGATCAATGCGACACCGATAAAAAAATATTATAACTATGCGGCAACTTGCCGATCTTCGAGATTTCAACAGAAAAGTTACTGTTATTTTTAATGGTAAGACATTTGTAATGTTAAATACATTGAATAAAATGACGTGCTTTTTCAATTGATCTGAAAAAACAGATAAAGTACAAAAAACCAAACAGCTAGGTTTGAATTATGACATTTTATGTGTATGTCTTAATGTTTTTATTTCTTGATAATAATATAATTTGTTAAAAATGTTTATTGTATGTAACATGTATAAATGTTAGACTTTTTGGATGAAATACTTTAATTTGGGATTATGAAACGTATCCTCAATAAATTATCTAACGTTACAATTCTTAAATATAGAATTACACTAATTTTTATCTATAAGAGTTTTATTTTTGAGAAATTTTTAATTTTATTATTATTGAAATTACATTTTAATATTCTTTAAATTATTTATTTCTTAAAAATTATTTTTAAACAAAAGCTGCTTGTGAAAAATGTTTTAGCAAGTGAAAACTTTTAGTCAAAAATTAGAATTAATAAAAATAATTTATCTTTTATATATTTTTTATATATTAAGACCAGCAAATGTCGTCAAAAATTATTATTTTAATGAAATTTAAAATGAGATTTTTCTTGAATACATTAATATATATTTTTAAATATGAAATATGTATCCAACCAATCTGAATTGGTTTTCTTCTTACAAAACCAAAATTAAAGAATATCCTTTTAGTATTAGCATATCAATTCATATATACGATAAAAATATTGACAAAAACATTTTTATTTAAAATTAATCAAACAAGAAAATGCTCTTTTTATTGAAATAAAAGTTTGCTTACGAAATAAATCCTAAGTACGGTAACACAGTGGGATTTTTTTTTTTTTTTTTTTTTTTTTTTTTTTTGGCATTGAATACCTTCACGTCTCTAAAGAATTGTAAATTGTATTCATTCCTAAACATTGGGAATATTTCAAACTTTTATGGACAAAGTAACACTTTTTGTTTTAAAATTAATGAAAACTATATAATTAAAATATGCGAAGCGAGGAGACTTTTTAATTAGTTTTTTCTTCTAGGATATTAAAAATTAAAATATGTGAGGCACTTAAGAAGATTTTCTTTCGATACTGCGAAGATATAAATTCGTGATAAGTATAAGAATTCTTTTTAATTTTAATTAGAGTTTCATTAAATAAAATGAATTCGGTAGGCGAATGTGTTATTGAAGTTAGTAATAAGATTATTAAAATTCTTATTCAAAGCATAAAATAATTTCTAAAAGGTTTCGTTGGAATATGTTTTTTATTTATCAACTAATTTGATATCGCATTGTAATAGTTTTTGTAAATTATATTAGAATAATTTTATATATATATATATATATATATATATATATATTATATTATATATATATATATATATATATATATATATATATAATTTATATATATATATAATTAAATTAAAAAGGTTTTAATAAATGTTTAGGTTTAAAAAATACTAATTTGGTTTACAATTTAAGTCGAATAAAATTAATTATGTGTCAAGGAAGATGAAGCTTAAATAAATGTTATAATAACATAAGCAGGTAATTTAATTGGCTTGTATTAGAAAACGTAACTCTTTCCAGTTTTCCCTATTTCTACCATTTCCCTATTTCTACCTTTTTATGTTTAGTTTTTTGCTGCTTCTTATAAATACATTACTTATATTATATTTTTAACGATTAAAGTTCAGTTCAGTTTGAATTATCGCCACACGAGGGCTATTGGCGACGGGTGTCATAATTTAGAGCCACAGTCAAGTGACGTTTAACGATTAAAGAACGAACCAAATAAAAAAACAAACAAACAATAAAAAAAAATACTTATGCCATATGAACAAACCTTTCACAACATAATTCAAACTGAAAAATCTTCACATTGAACCATTAATAATAACACACAAATACCCCATTGAAAACGTTTAAATACGTTGCTATAAAATAAAAAAAAGCCGGTTTATCAAAGTACTTATTCACATACCATACCGTGTGTAATAGCTTTAAATACTGTTATTTTTTGACATATTGAGCCTCAGTCATTCATCATATTTAATACCTACGCTGTATTTACCGAGAAACATTTGAAGAGTTCACGTTTCAAATTGTAGAGGGAATAGTGGTTTATGTCATATTAAGTTAAAGTGGTAGAAAAGTTAGTTTTGTGCGTAGAGAGAGATTTATGTTAGAAGATAATGATAGATTTTTGTTTTCGTTGCCGATAAAAGGGTTTGTAAGATTTGGCTGTTTATGTGTGGTTTGGCGAATTGGGTGAAAATAAATTGGAGGATTGATGGAATAGTTTTAAGGCCACATAATTTCGGTGGATTTTATTAATATATTTATAAAGTCAGTGTGCTTATGTTATATGCAATGCAGGAGAAGAAAACAGGGAAAAAATACATTAATTTATAGTTAAAAAACATTAATCTTGCTGCTTTTTAAAACCAATACAAATATAAAGATAAACCTATATCCAAAATTTCTATTTATTAATTCAACAATCATTATTTAAAAGTACTTGCACTTTAAAACACAAACATGATAAACCGGTTGTATCATTATTCAAGGGGAGGAATATTAAATGTAAGAAATCATGTAAAATACATATTATACATTTATGTCATTATTAAAATTATTAAATAACATATTGAATAAGTTTTAACCCTATGAACTATTGGTAGTAGTTATATATAAACATAATTTGTAAATAGTAATGGTAAAAATATATATATAATCGTAATGCAATGATATATTGATCGATTTACACAATAGTATCGTCAAACACGATATATAAGTATAAGTTATAATAATTATTTTAATAATGTAATAAAAGCTCAATATAAAAACGTAAAAAAAGATACAAAAGCGTATAACAATTATATAAAAAATAGTATCAATAAAAATATATAAAAGTAATATACTTTATAAAAAAATATTATAATAAATAATATAATATTATATTATAATAAATAATATAATATAATATTATAATATATAATATGAAAATATTATAATAAAAAGTTTAATAAACGTATATTTTCTATATTCTTTTTCAAGGAACAACTAGCGCCAAACCTAAAAACTAACATCAAAGTATTTTGTGATCGTTGGTTAATTGACAGAATTAATACACAAATACCAACTACTATTTAATACAATGCCATTATCATATCCACATCTTTCAAGTCTATAAGCTTGTAGAAATCCTTTGGTCCAACGTCAGAGACAGTTTATTTCCCTCCAAAGATTTAATAAACGCCCCCAAGTAACTCACAACTCCAACAAGGCGAAACACGGAAGCTAAACTGCATACCTAATCAAGATTAAACAGAAACTGTCCAACAAACAGCAGTACCTAAGCAACTGGAAATTCTCAAGATCTACTGAACGCGAGGAAAAGCGATGTTGAGTCATTCTTCAAAAATGTTATTATCCTTCGGAAACCCCAGCAAAATTCTACATCTATATTTATTTTGCAAACCTATTTTTAAACGAATAAATATTTCAAAGTATATTTTTGCAAAGATTTAAACATAAAACGATGGGTGTGGTACACCACACTACTCTTAATTAATCCTTAAAAAAACTAAACTCCTCGGCGCAACAGCCCATTACTAGGCCAAAGCCTGCCGTGCCCATTTCAGCTTTCGTGACCAATTGCTCTGGGGTGATATGCATATGTCCCGGAAAGGTGGTGATCCTCACGCGGAACCCCAGTGTTTAGTTCTCAAGCATTCTTAGTACCCATTTTATCGACCCACTCAAGAGATGAAAGGATGGGTCAACCTCGCCCTATCCGGGATTCGATCCCCGGATCTGTGGCGTGGCAATGCGAAGCACTACCACTAAGCAACTGGGCCTTTAACCCTTTCAGTCCCAGTGATGCTATTTGGCATCATCATGTTTCTGATCCCAATTAAAAAAAAAATAGGCCTGACATCTATTGGGAGTAATAAAAAATATTTTCTAATCGTAAAATATTTGAAGAATCGAATGATGTGCTTTTTGATATCATAAATGGCTATAAACGATCAGAAAAAATTTCTAAAATGATGCCAAATTGTCTTTGGGACTGAAAGGGATAATGAATCCTTTTTAATTATTTATTGTTCTGTCTTGAACTGCGCGTTCTTCACATGCAAATTTGTTGAGTACGGTCCTACATGACAGGTGGTGTTACCTCTTGCTCTATGTTTGTAAGCCGTAGCTCTTTTAGTTTTTCATCTATACCCTTTAAAACCAAAATGTTCCATGGTCCATTTATATATATAGTTTTATGGTGGTTCTATGTGGTTATATGGTTCTATTTGTCCATGCACGATTTCTCGAAAATAATATTATGACGTCCGACAGCTACTCTAAACTCGCGTACCAAATTTGAAGTTCATAGCTTTTTTTTGTTCGAGCTGTAGAGTGGTTTCAGACTGACGGACCAATGTTCAGAAACCACTTTTTCGGAATCAGCACCCATCAAACCACGAAGAAAATACAAAATCTCTATTTAGCAATTTTGAACCCATCGTATTACCCATCTTAAAAATTAAAAATTCTATAGTAATAGGAACGTAAAACAAAACTAATTATAAGGATGTCAGATTTTAGATGGTAATTTCGTAAGGTAAGGTAATCGTTTCCGGCTGTCTATTTCTAGCCTCCTTCAGGAGCTTTAACACAGCCAATAACGCCTCGTATTTTAGAACCCTGGTCAAGTGACGAGGTCGACACCTCAGCGGGCACCCAACGGAACTTCGAGTGACATCGTACGCTAACGCCGTCGGGACTTTTGGACTACACAGATTTAACGAGATTTAACTCCACATATTTCTACTATTTCCAGCACAGATCCGATTTATAGGATGACTGGCAGTAAGCGGGATTCGAACCCCCGCACTCCTGAGAAGGTTGAACCTCTAGGCTGATGCCTTAACCACTCGGCCACGGACGGGCCATTTTGGATGGTAATTTCGTAGTTTGTACATTTCTAGCTGATCTATTTCCATCCCCATAAGTGGGTTTAACACTGGCAATAACGCCGCGTAATTTAGAACTCTGGTCAAATGAGGGTCATCAGAGTTCCGTTTCTTTTTATTGACTCAAAAACTGAAATAATTACATAGTTTTTTTAACAAAATTTTTACCCGATATTCAGATTCCTGATATATTTTTCGATAAAGATAATTTTATTAAATAAAAATTAAATATATTGGCTGCAATTTCTTATTCGCATCAAATACGAAACACATGTTTAATAAAGGTTTGACCCAATGTGACTTACACCACTTTAACGCTTACAAATGGGATATATACCACCGGCAAAATTAGTCCACGTCACAACAATATGTCGGTCGAATTAGAAACGTCTTTTGCTGGAACCTTGGAAAGTTTTCACGCTTGCATGGAGGGACGCTTAAAAGCCTAATCAGGGCAATTTGTATGTAACGCGGTTCCATTTCCTTAGAGTTTGTTTCTCACTGACATAGAGTAGAGAGGGCTTTGGTAAAAAAAAATGTGGGTTACACGTGATGTTTGGATAATATATTAACGTTTTTTTTTTTTTTTTCAAAGGGATTAAGGGGACGCATTACCCAAAATTTAGGATTGTCCAGAAAAAAATTAAACAAGCTCGAATGCTGTGAGCTAAGGATATTGCAAAAAAAGGATTCTTTTATAATGGTAGAGGTTTATTGAAAATGATATAGTGGTTTGGTAAAATGGTTTTTGAAATTTTATGTTGTTTTAAAAATTTTTAATTTTTTCAGCTTGTGAATGGTTAAAACCCTAAAGCTTTTAGGTAAATTAATGTAGAGCTCCAAATTTTTTTCCTGTGTTGAAACATATGCGTTTAACAAAAGTTGGTATGGGATAAGGTCTAGTGTGAATAGATTTTTTAAAAAAATAATGAGTGAAAATTTACAAAAAATCTTATTTTTTGAGCATTTTTATACATAAAGCTACGTAACTTTTTTTGATTAGCTGATAGCTCAATATCCATACCAACTTTAATTAATAGATCTTGTTGGAAAATTTTGAAAAAAAAATCCATTACAAAATTCTTTAAATTGTAGGAGAAGTAGCATTTTGAAAAAACATTAAAATTTTGAAATTTGAATTTTTTTAAAAATAACTTACGTTTTAATATTTAAAATTGTTTCGTATATGTTTATTGAATGTTATTTATTTGTAAAAATAGTTTAATTTGAATGCTAGTGATAAAAATACTGGATTTAATTTGTTGGGTACCGCGTCCCCTTAATTTCCGGTTGTATGCTACTTTGTACCTTGGTCTGCTGTGTTCTATTTGAGAGTTCTATAAATGTAACTTGTTCTTGTTTCTGATATTATTAAACTTTTTAAGTTGTAATTCGATTCAACTATGCAAGGTATTACCAAAACGTCAATGTTGTGGAAAAGTTTGGTTTCGATAATATTTGGTTATGCGCGCGGAGAAATTAAGTGAAATTCTGAGTCACCAATTAAACGTGATTCACGAACAGAGAAAATTTTTTAGTTCTTCTGAATACCTATTAAAATACGTACCTTTTATTCTAGTAATTTTGCTACATGGTAAGACGTTGAAAGGTTTAATTGATTAATAACCTGATTAATAATCAGGTCAATTTGTATGTAAAGCAGTTTCGTTTCCTTAGAGTTTGTTTCTCTCAGTCATATAGTACAGAGGACGTATATAAAAAAATATGGTGTACACGTTATGTTTTGATTAAACATTTACGCATGTTTCTGGATGTCTGTTTTTTAAGAGGTTAAGATGGTAAGAATGTGGGTTAATTATGTTTCTTTTAATGTCTCAATTTAGGTTGCATTAAAGTTTGTACCATTTGTGATATTTGGATTTTTTTTTTGAAATTTTAATTTGTTTATTCATACGTAAATTTGGATATTTATAGAAAAAATTATAAATACTGGTGTCCAGTATTGTTGCATAAAAATTCTTTTTTGTGTGTATTTCGAAGGTATAACGATTGCAGAAATATTACCCTTCTAAATTTATCAAAAATTAGAACAAGTTATTTTCAAATTTTACAGAAAAGCATGACCGTCATTCATTTTTTTTTTCGAATTGTAATTATGATTTCGGTATTTTTTCTTAACGTATATAACAAAATCGGTAATGAAAAATTAATTTCATGAATAAGATATATTTTGTGTAAAAACGCTTAACAATAATTCTGAAGATTGTTTATCCAGTAAGTTTTCGAGAAAATTGTCGAAAATATAGAACTTTCATTAAATCGTTAGACACTCTAAAAAAATCAAATCAAAAGAGTGTTTGTGACCGCTTTTCCTAAAATCTGAGAAAAGTTAGTTTATGTATTAAACTATTTTAATATTAATAAGAAAAGATGTTTTGAAAACTTTTCTAATGAATTATAGCTCAAGAACAAATAGCTTAGCTTGGATATATTTCCGGATTTTATCAATAAATCATTTTACTAGGTCCAAAGCAACATAGCGTGCAGATTAGTTCAAGTTTTCGTGATAATACCAAATAAGTATAATTTAATTCTATAATTAAAAGGGAGAAAATAGAAAAACTTACTTTGTTTTAGTTTAGTTGGAATTATCGTCTCACTAGAGCTATTGGCGACGGGCGTCGTATTTTAGAACCACAGTCAAGTGACGAGCCGACACCTGAGTAGGCACCCAACGCAACCGTTAAGGGCGATATCGAACATAGCGTTAGGACTTTGAAGGATATTTAACGTACACTCCCTCTACACGGGGTATTATTCGTCGGACATTTTTGGCTGCACGGGCCGTTTATAGGTCGGCAGTTATTTTGGCGATGCCCGGACCCGAACCTGGGACCTTTCGCATGCTAGGCGAATGCCTAACCGACTGGGCTCCCCAGCCCCTAAAAACTTACTTTGTCCAAATTACAATTAAGATATAGGGACCCGCCGTTCATGTGCGTCATAGTCTAATTAAATTTAGACTGTCAAAAGTTACATAATTAACAGAACGGACCCTATCCACTGAACTGAAACTCTGGAAGGAGCATCGAAACGCTCGCCAATAGGGTCGGTGAAGCACGACAACCCTGTAAGAGCAACCCAACTTTTACCACCAATCCTATACTTTACTTGTTAAAATAGGCATTTTAAACCAACTTTTTCAATAATTTTTTAAACAGAAAATTAATATGTTATTGCTGTAGGAGGTTCTTTATATCATGAAGTTTTGGAAACAAGTACTTTTAAAAAAATAGAATTGCAGGAACAATCTTTAAAACTTAAATTCCTTGGAGTACTATTCTTGGCGATGCAAACTGTCAAGTCAAGTGTCAATTGGGATCGGAGAATTCATGCCAATGTGGCACATATTCTCCCTAAAGCTGTCGCCAAGTGACCCAAAAATAGGCTTCACCAGCTTGTCATAAGATGCTACTTCCAGAGTTTCAGTTCAGTTCAGTGACCCTATCCTATATTTTAGTTATGATTTGAAGAACGCGAATTTTGAAACTTCAACCTTTAGCTGCAAAACTCAAGTTATTCTAAGTACAACTGATATATCGGGTCCGGCTTGTTCCTTGGCGAGTTCGAACAATTGAATTTGCATTCGTCTAAAAGTCGGAAAAAAAAGTATGAAAGGGTCGGACCTATATATATATCAGATAATTTTGTTTAGTTTGAATTATCGTCGCACGAGAGCTACACGAGGGCTATTGCCTACATGCGGTATATTTACCACAGTCAGGTAACGTAATATAATTTGGACATTGTGAGTTTTGCAATTAGTCCCTTCATTTGAGGCCGTAGTGAGCCTAGTGGTCAGCGTCTCGGTCTCGGGATCGGAAGGTCCTGCGATCGAGTCCCGGTACCACTGAAGACCTACCGAGTATATGCGGAGTACGTGCTCGTTAAATCTGTTGGGTCTCGAAATTTCACTCTCAAGTTCCCCATACCAAATCAATACCTCTGGGGGTGACAAGCCAATTCTGGGGATCCTCTAGTTGGCCTCTGTCTCTAAAAATTAGATGGATCCACTTATGTGTGTGTGTTGTCTGTTGTGTCTGTCTTTCTTGACGAAGGTTTATAAGCGGGTCGCTAACCAAGCACACAAACCTGAATATATATGTCTATCCCTTCATTTGATCCACTTTTTAGATTTTCTTGTTTCAAAGCAGAACTTAAAGCATACATCAAGACTAAGACTGCTACGTGTTCAACAACAAAGAGGTATATGGAAAAGTCTACGGTTTATAGGTTGGAAGTTATTTTGGAAATGCCCGGTCCCGAACATGGGGCCTTTAGCATAACAACAAAGTACCACACGATTAAAAAAATGAATCAAAAATCCACACCAACGTCGCCATTTTAAACTGAATCCCTGCCACATTATATTTCTTGTGTTATCCAAAGCATACCACACATATATTTATATTTTACAGAAAAACAAACAAAAGCTTTCGTAGTTTACCTCTATCACCCTCCGCTTACCAACATTTCCACTTTTATACCCATACAACAAACCATCCAAAAAAAATAGTCTCTGTGGAGTGTGAAAGAAAATGTTGTTGAGTTCTTTTTCATCTGTTATTAACACTTTAACGACATTTTTGAGTTGGATTGAATTATGGTCGCTACACTAGAACTACACAAGGGCTATTGGGGAATTCACATCCACAGTCCCGTGACGGGCTAACTCAAAGCAAATTTTAAGGATGACCATCGTACACGGCGTAGATTTTTGCAGCATATTTAACGCGCACTCCCTCTACACGGGGTAATATTCGTCGAAAAGTTTTGGCTGCACGGGCCGTTTATTGGTCGGCAGTTATTTTTGCAATTCAGAAACCCAAACTTAGATAATTTCACATAATAGACAAGCTATTCACTAGTGAAAATATAAGAAAAGAAATAAATATTGTATATATAACACTAACATCCTAATTCTGTTTATTTTTATAGCTGTATCCCTGTCATTATGTTTTCTATATTATATACATAATACCTTACATCCATGTAAGTTATACAAAGACAATCACTTTGAGTTTACCTCTAGCACCCTCCGCTTGCCAACAATACCACCATCATACCCCTACAACAGCCCAACAAAAAAATACCCTTTTTAACCCTAAGACCCATCTCACCTGAAAAATGCCATTCTCATTGCCCCACAGGAACCATTCCTCGTCCTAATTACCCCATTCACAAGAGTAAAAGTTCAGAGAAAGAAAGAAACCGCACTCTTAGACCAGGGCCTTTCTTGTCCTGGTCTCTGTGGAGTGTGAAAGAAAATGTCGTTGAGTTCTTTTTCACCTGTTATTAACGCAATAAGGACGACTTTTGTAGGTACAGTTTAGTTTAGTTTTGATTATCGTCACACTAGAGCTACACGAGGGCTATTGGCGACGGGCATCGTATTTTAGAACCACAGTCAAGTGACGAACCGACACCTGAGTAGGCACCCAACGCAACCCTTTTGTAGGTACAATTAATGCTACTTTATTTGCTAAAACGAAAACGCTTAAGCTTATTTAAGTTCGTGTTTAATACAACTTAAGGTACCATGCACAAATTGTAAAAATGTTAAAGAAAAATATTTTAATTAAACAGATTATCGATTTGCCATTTTTTTTTAAGCATGAACAGTTTACAAACTATTTTTACATGCTAATTTAGTTATATATTGTTACATCGAATTACTACATTACTGCAATCGAATTACTACATCGAATTTAGGAAGTTTATAAAAAAATAGTTCTTATATTTACATTTTTATTAATAAATTAACTACGTTTTTTTTTTACTTTTCGATTGCTTAATATAAAATATAAGGTAATTAAAGAATTGCGCTGATGTTGAAAATTAGAAATAGAGATTTTGTGTTTTCTACACTTTTTAGAGGGTACTGATTCTAAAAAAGGTTATTTTCGAATGTTGGTCCGTCTGTCAGTCTGGAATCACTCTACTGCTCGAACTAATTGCGCATGTACAATGACTAGATGACATCTAACTTTTTTTTGACTAAATAAAGTTATTGAAATTGCCCTACAGGGTGCAATAAAAGGTATTGATTTATTGAGTGGCATTGAAAGGCTTGTACTATTTCACATTTTAGGTTCCACACTACGTTTATAACGTAAAAAGTGGAAGGTATTATAATCGTTCAGTCCGTCTGTATGTCTGTCTGTTCGTCACCCACTTTCATAGCCCAAACTACAAATTCTACGGACAAGTGTGATACGTCAAAAAATTCAGCGCATCAAAATTAGAATACATTGAAAATTTCAGAAAAGAATTTGAATTCGAAGTACTTCAATTATGTAAAAAACTGCAAAATTGAATGCTCATTTAAAAAGCATAGGAAGCCATTTTTATTAGAATTAAATCACCATTGCCATTCGCAACAATCGCTCGAGAAACTTTAATTCTTTTAGACAATACATTAAAATAAATTTATTTTTGCGACATCGATCAGTTTGAAATGACGTCAAATATATTTCACTACGAGATTCTTTGTACGTTGATATGACATGTTTTCATTCTATTTAAAAGCGAGGAATATTACATATTTATTCTTTGAAATATAAATTAATTTTTGCAAACGATAAGTAATAATTAATGAATTTTCGAAATAAAATAAATGAAACTAGCCAAGTTTAGCATGTAAATATTTAACATAGAATATCAATGCTGTGTTTGTCGCCTTTTTACCTGTTAAACACAACTGTTGTGTGGAAGCGGGTTAAGTGACAGCTTCTGTTACAAACCCAATGAAAAAACCGAAAAGGTACTAGCTACTCCTAAAAATAACCCCTTTCTCACTCTTTACATACTCTGAGTCTCTTAGTACTTGTAATTAAGAGCGTCTTAAAAGTTTTCTTGGCATTGTGTGTGTGATCTCAAAAGACTTTCCAGGTAATCCTATTGCATTTGTAATCCTTTTAAAAAGATACAATATTCTTTTCTTTAACTGTAACTGCTGTAATTGTGCATGTTGTTGATTGTCGGATGAATTAGTTATTTAAAAGGTTTGGGTTGATTTGCTTTGTATAAAGAGATTTGGGATATTTTTGAAAATGGTTAGGGTTTCTATTTAGAAATCACGACCAATATAAAATCAATTCTTTTCATAAAATAAATTTATTTCGTTATTTTATTTTCCTTTTATAAAATTACTTAATTTTTTTTTAATTTGCAGAAGCTATATGATATACAGTGTTTTCAAAAATACATAAGAGTCGATAGTATTTTGATTTCAAATACAACTACAAAGAATTATATATCTGCAAAAATATGTTTAAGTAAATTTTATGGTAAAATACTACAGCATTAAAAAATATACCAACTTTTCTACCTACATTACTGATCTAAGAACTTTATTGTTATAGTAAATATATATCAGAAATTGTCAGCTTATGAAAAAAAAAATCACGCATGTACCAACTTTTTAGTCATATTTTTCTAACAATATTTGTTTCTCTATATATTGCCCTAAAATTTTATGATTCGAACATAATTCAGTTTTCTCAAACCTATTATCAAACTACATTATCAAAAACAATTGTGCAGCACGAAACACAAAGATTACCTAAATTTCACTACCACTTCAAAAGATTGGATGTTTACGCTATTCCCAGAGATAAATGTAATTCTACAAACTACATCAAAACTCTTGTAACTATTACAAACAAGGAAATCTAATTTATAATAGTTAAAATTGAATTCTCCACAAAATAAAAATAAAAACTTCGGATTGTAACAGAAAATAAACGACGCGATGTGTGTACCTTGGAAACAAAGATATAATTCAAATTCTAAAAGTACATAAAAAGTCTTTCTTATGGAAGCAATAAGATGTTTAAGTTTTTTCAGTTTTTAGCACCCATATTAAAAGCTAAAATGTGAAAACTAACAGTATTAGATAAATGATAGATTATTAAAATTAGTATATTAACTTGCATAGCCTGTTATTAATTATTTAAATAAAAATCAAATCTTGTAGACAGAAATATAAAGTCCATTAGTATCTTTCGTTAAAAAATATTTCTTACAAACGACGACTATCCATATAAACATAATTTGTAAAATAAAGTTAGTTATAAAAGAAAATAATTTAGTTAAAGTAATCGGTATAACATAACATTTTAGATAGATAAACTACAACTATACTCAAGTAAAAGTTATTTAACTAGGATTGTTCCACACTACACGACTTTCAATTACTAATCAATAAATCAATTCATTTTAAGGTAACAGGGAGCAAAACGACCACTCAAAATATCGAATTTTCATTTAAACTTTAGTTACTGAATCGTGCCGAAAAAACTTCTATGATGCACATTTGAATGCAAGGCTGGATTTTGAAAATTTAGTAGCTAGTTTCACTAAAACTTTGTAGCCAGCTTTAAATGTCATTATTCCAAAACACAAATTTTCAGCCTTAAGGTACACTTTTCTCTTTTTCTATTTTACTAGAAGGGTTGAAATTTTCTATGATGTCGTATACATGTCTATTTAGCACAGTGAACCAAAAATATTCCAAAAAATATTAAGTAAAATAAAGCGATTTTTCTAATTTAAGAGACGCGCGAAATTTCTATTCAGGTTAATAACTTAAAATTATGAATGTTTTGTCGTCAAACTTTAGGTTCATTTTGTAAAATTGACTTTTTTATTTCTATAAAAAAATTATTTTCGGATACACGCAATAGTTGTGCTGGAAAGTGTACCTAAAAGCTAAAAATCGGTGTTTTAAAATAATGACGTATGAAACTGGAAACAAAGTTATATTGAAATGAACTACCAAATTTGCGAACTCCAAACCTATATTCAGATGCGTATTATATAAAAAATTTCGTAAATATTCATTTTAGTGTTTGAAAGTTAAAATGAAAATTTGATATATTGAAGCGTGGTTCTGTTCCCTGTCCTCTTAAGGTCATTATATATCCTAAATGGTTATTTCTGTAATTTAAAATCGGGAAGTTCTATGGAAGTTTACATTTTCACTATTTTCTCGAAAAACTTACTAGGACGTCCGACAGGTACGAAAAACTCTTGCACAAAATAAAAAAATCAGTTTTTTTTTTAGTTTGATCTGTGTACAGTGGTTACAGATAGACAGAAATACAGACAGTCGAACAGACGAAATCGGGTTTAAAAACTTGTTTTTCCAGAATCAGCAATCTCCAAAACAGGTAGAAAACATAAAATCTCAGATTTTCGTTTTTATGTAAATATACTATTGTAGTAAGCCTGTACAAAATATATTATAATACCATAGTTAAAGTAACAATGTCTTGCAAAAGCATTGTTTGAAATAGAATTAAACGTTTGAGTTCACATTTTTATTGTTGAGTTGCATAAATATTGTGGGAAATGACATTATTGGTGAGTCCTTGTCAAACAAATATATACTTACTATTTTTATTTTCTCAAGAATATTATACTGCAACAATATGTTAATTTTTGTACTACATTTTAAACTGTAATAATTTGAAATCCTTTTTTTTTCTGACACATTTATTTCCTCTTTTTGCATTTTTCCTACATAAACATAACATTCAGAAATAGTTTGAAAATAAAAATAAGAAAAATATCATTTAAACTACAGAAATCCACCGCAATCCTCAAAGTACGAAATCCCATTAGATTATTGATTTAAAAAGAAATGATGTTCCTTTTTGGAACTGAACTGAATTACTCTTACAGATAAACTTTACTTGGTTTAGTTTCGAACTTATTCTGACGTTTTTACTTATTTTTTTCCTTATTTTCATACACTTCTACTTCAATCAAATCCAATATTCGTTTCGGGAATGTATTTCAGTCTTGTAACGAATAAGAGGTTTTGTGGGGGGGGGGGGGGGAGGTAAACGCTGCTGTGATTGTTAGAGTTTTAGATTCGAAAGAATTATTGATTTTTTTAAAGTAATTCTTATTTCTAGTAACAATTCTTTAACTAGTAAACATAAAGAAAATGTCATGTATTCTTATTTAAGTTCTTAAGTAAGTAAAAGAAATTGAATACTCTTAAAAATATGTGTCTGGGAAGAAGTCTAGAAGGTCTGAGAAATATTTTAACCAATTGAATTATATTTCAAAAAGTATTTACCATATATATGCAGCATAATTGCATTTACGTTTACTTTATCGTATTAACGTTTTGAGAGTTAGTTCCCGCTATTTGCATAATTTATGCCGCAGTTTTTCCAGCAGTAAAAATTTTTTTAAAATTTAATAAATAATACATTATATTGATATTCTAAAATTTTCTTTTTCAGCTTGTTAGGTCATCTCTTCAAACATAAACTTAATTCAGAATTTTTAAACTAATTGTTATACCAAAAAATACAAAATTTTATGAAGGAAAAGCAACCTTATATTTTTGCCTATTTCCAGACTGGTCAGAAGGAATGACCTTTTTTTGCACGAGTCAAAATTATTCAAAGTTAAAGGATTCAAGCTGATTTTATAATACGCATTTTTTAAAAGCTTAAAAACGGCAAGTAAATGTTAAAATATTTAGGTCAAAAATTCGTATCGATATAAATTATTTTGTAATGTTCAATATGTAAAAAAAAAAGTAATGCCTATATGCATATTTATCTCTTTCACTTATTACATCATTTAACATAAAACGGGAGTTATAAAAATACAAACTTTACTTTTTTTAAAACAATTTTATTATATACACTTAACGCATCACTTAACAAGAAAAAACTCAATAGTGCATGGCTTGGACATTCGAACAATTTGCATTATATATAAGCTAGTAAATGTCCGGCGAATAATACCCCGTGTAGAGGGAGTGCACGTTAAAATACGCGCCAAAGTCCCAACGCTGCGTACGATGTCGCCCTTAACGGTTGCGTTGGGTGCCTACTCAGGTGTCGGCTCGTCACTTGACTGTGGTTCTAAAATACGACGCCCGTCGCCAATAGCCCTCGTGTAGCTCTAGTGTGACGATAATTCAAACTAAACAAACAAACAAATATAAGCTAGTCGTACAGAAACTATTTCAACAATGTTTGTGACATCACAGCTGAACTTGATGAGACGGGTCTTCCCCGTACCTAATTCTTTTCCATTGAAGCAGAAAAAATCTTTTACTTACAACTCAAACAAAACGTTGCTTATTGGAAAACTATTTCTACCGCTTCGTTCTAGTGACTCTTCCAAAAGTGTAGTCCCGTCTTACGCTGTCATTACGTAACAGCATGTTGTAGAAACCTAATACTCTGTAGGCGCGTTTACATGAGCCATCAAATCCATGGAATGCCAAATCCTCCATTAGGGGAAAAAGTGGTCGAGCAGGATTTCTAACCCAAACTCCACAATCAACCCCCCTTCGTAAAATAAGGCGTTTACTTGGGAACCGGGAGTTGATGACATAGAAGCGCGGGACATCTGACATTTCTTGACAATTACACTTGAGTAATGTATTTAATTGTGACTCGTATATTTAGCTAGCAATACTTTTCTATAAAACCTTCATTTCAAAATGATTAGCAATATTTTGTGATGAGCTATATAAAAATTAAGCTTAAGTTTTATAAAAATAAATTGAACAAAAGTTATATAAATTAAAAGCTTGAGTTATATAAAAATTAAAATTTAAAAATATATTTAGGATGGTTACATGCTAAGGTGTTTATGTCAAATGTTTTTTCCGAATCCACAGACAAGAAGTCGAAGTAGAAGTAGAAGTGGCGGAAACCATGGAATGAAACGCAAACCCTCCTTGATTGGAGGGTTTGCGAAACCCCCCAATGAACCCTGCAATTACCGGTTCTGCCGGGGTGAAAAATCCCCAAGAGGGAAAAATTGCGGAGTTTGCTCTTCATTCCATGGATTTGATGGCTCATGTAAACGCGCCTTTCTTAGTTTGACCTTGCCTGTATATAAGTACAGTTGTAGACGGACTATTTATCGAAACGCCAAGCTCATAATCAAGAACACTAACAAAACTTGCAACTATGCAAACAATTGCTCATACAAACTCAGACGACACTAGAATTTTTCCTAGTTTTCAGCAAAAATTAAACTGAATATATGATTACCAGTACTCTTATTTTAAAAATTCAAAACTCTTATTTGACAAAATTGTAACCGTATTTTCCACAAAAAAAGTTAGTTATTTGGTCGATTTCCATAGTCCAATTTAAACTTAAAACATTATAGAAAGTTACATTTGATTTATTAAAAAATAACTACATCATTAAATTTGGAATAAGTATTATTTTAGTGCTTGATTAATTTTGATAATAAAACGGTTCATTATAAAATACTTTGTTTTCCTTATAAATTATTGATTCCCTAGTTATTGGGATAGGAATTTTGTATGACTAAAAAAATATGTATCTTGCGAAGCAGTTTTAAAAAAAAAGTGGACAAAGATGAAAAAAATAACGAAGGTGTGAAATATCAATTTTATATAAGGTGCAAAAACCAAACCAAAAATGAGAATAATCGTTAATAAACAGATATATGCAACTTTTTTTTTAAAGAAATGATTCTATAAAGCTTATTTTAGTTAAGTAAAATAAATGTTCTTCTATTATTATTTATAGTCTTATTCTATTTATTTCTGCAGCATTTACCTCAAAATAAATTGTGGTGCCGTTAAATTTGTTTCAAACCATTATGTTTAAGTCTCTTATATTTTTCCTTTGAATAAGATGAAAGGCGCTCTTCCAGAAGTGGAAAGTTTCAGGTGATTAATAATTCCACCCAAAGGATTGTTTGGACAAGATTCTTTTTGGTAGAGTCAAGATGGGGATTAGAATAAGATGGAAATGGTTGACACGAAGAAAATTATGTCTTCTGAATGTCAAGAATACTCGACGCCAACAGTCACTAGATATTAGATGTACTGTAGAACTCCTATTTGAATGAGACCAAACCCCATTGCTAAAAAAAAATATTTAGTATTTTTTTTCTTTTCATCACACGGATCTTTTAGTTTAGTTTAGTTTGAATTATCGTCGCACTAGAGCTACACGAGGGCTATTGGCGACGGGCATCGTATTTTAGAACCACCACACGGATCTTTGGCGGCAAATGGGATTTTCTGCCGACAAAACACAGTATACACAGCTAAAGTTAACCATTGTAAATACTCCAATTGGCGGATGTTATACATTTTAAGTGACTTAATCGTAAATAGAAAATTTTAAATCTTCTAAACTGATTCGGACAATGTGCAATACATTTTTGGCGATTTATCGCAATAATAGAACAGTAATTTGAGACAGTATTCATTACTCAAATAATATTGACGCTGCGTAAAAGGGTAAAGCGATTCTAATAGTGATTCAGATAATCTTAGTAGTAATAATTGAAGTTTGGATAGTTGGTTAGTTGAGTAGTTGTGTTGCTTTGGAATATTTGAGATCTACTATACTTATATACACGATATGTAACTGAGACGGGCTAAGTCATATGATGATATGCTAATCGATGTGACATACCGAGGTGTTAAATTGCCAGTAAAAGGCTTAGAAAGTTAAAAGGAAGCATTAGAAAACTGTCCACAACTACAAGTTTTTGAGACCCAAAAAAGTATGTTCTTTTCCATTTCGCGGGTGAAAATCTCGCCAAACCGAGTATTTGTCGACAAACGGAATTTTCTGACGACTAACATAGTATACACCGTTAAAGAGGGCCATTGAAAATATTCCGTTCCTCGGGTGGTACATTTTTGGCGATTCTATCGCTTGTGATCACAAAAGTAAAAAGTACCGTCTTTGTTTTCGGAATCGGGGTTTTCTTTTTCTCCAAAAACATCAATTTTTGATGGTGTAGATTGTACTACAGAATACAAGCTAAAATTAATGTTATAATAATAAAAAAATATGAATAAAAATATTTTTAATATTTTTATTTAAACTTATAATGATAATATATTATATTAAGCTAAATATTTTTTATTTAAACATATAATGCGTCTTATTATTGTGTCGTATGAATTATAATTATGATTATTTAGTCATATATACGGGTTTTTTTTAACCCCCTTGTGACGAACAAAATTATTATGTAATGTTTGTTTTTGTGTTAATAAAGTTTTTGTTTGTTAATACAATCACATGGAATACTATGCAATTCATTTAGGAAGAGATCCGTAATTTATTAATTTTATTCGCTGGGAACAAAGTTTGGCAATCTTATGTTTGGGCCTATTCTGAAGCGATTACGCCTTCACTTGGCATACCAGGTATTACTTTAATCAAGACAACATTTTTATCTTAATTTAGTCTTCCTTGTTAAAATATGTGTTCTGTCAAACTTTAAACTAAGACTATGTAAATATGAAAAATACGTTTTAAGTAAACATCTTTTGAAATTAACCATAAAATTAGAAATTAAAAAATTGTTGGAGAAGTTTAGTTTGAGTTGAGTGTTTTCAATGGCGTTTTTTTTTGTAAAAAGATTCTTTGGCTTGGGCTGTTTGTCATTGACTGAAGTTAAACAGTTGCATTAACAATTATGAGGTTATTTTTACCATTGTTTAAACTTTAAATAATGAAAGAAAAATGTTTTGGTAACACAATAAAGTAACTGTGCATACTGTATTTTGTAGCCAATACCAGTTTGCGCCAAAGAATCCGTTTGACAAGAGTACCAACGATTTTTTTTTATCAGATTCCATGGGGGTACGGTGGCATTTAAATCGGTCTCAATTGAAACATGAAATTTAGAACAAGAATTCTAAGAGATTTATTAAGATAAAATACCTGAAGTTCATCACTGAGATAACATGGTAAAAAAAGGTCAATTTCAAGCAGGAATATTTTTACTTTCAATTACCTATAATAGAGTACTGGACAGTATCGCTAAAATACCTTCCAATATTAAATTAATTATAGTTTGAACCCAAATATAACACCCGTATATATTTTTTTGCAAAATAAATATTTAAATAACTCATAAAAATCATTTTCAAATGGCTTTTTTTTTCATCGGTACGTCACGTGATCACAAACACGTTAATTTAGCTGATGTCACTAGTATGTATAAACAAACCGGTGTGATGTTTTTTTTGCTTGTAATTAAACTGGTTTTAATCTATCTTACTATTAAAATAAGAATTATATAGATACTGGGTGGAGGTTTTACAGAAGCGGATAGTTCAAATTTGCTTAAAGTAGATTCCAAAATGGTGTTTCAAAGTTTGTTAATAGTTACCAGTGACATCATAGATACCACGTGACAGCCACAAAGCGTTTTCGGGAGTGATTTTTCGTCCTAATTTTAAAATTCATTTTTCCCCCTTTTTATGGGGTATTCGAAAAAAAGAAAAATACTGGTCTAATATTTTTGGCATAAGAATATTTTAAGCAAATAAAAAAATTAGTCAAGTACCTTATTATGAAATATAAGTAAATGAAAGTATTGCGACGGGGTCGAATATCCGAAATGGACATATTTTTGTTTTTATACGTTTTCAAGGGTGCTTATTTCAAAAAAGTGACTTCTGAACATCGGGCCATATGTCTGCTTGACTGTCTGAATCCGCTCTGCAACTCAAATTAAAACAGCTAAGGACTTCAAATTCGGTTTTGGGATTTCTAGTACCTGTCGGATGTTAAAATTTTCCAGACAATTGCGCCTGCTCACAGCATATAGCTGGACTTAAAACTTTTTAGGTTTTACATTTATCAAAATGACCTGATATTGCTTAAGGGGGAATGGGCGCGCTGGAGCGGGGGTCTCCAAACTCAAGTGCATCAGTGTTAATCCAATGGCGAAAAAAATATTTTCTCCGGCTGTATTGAATATTTTTACAAACTTTTTTTTTAAATAATAAATGCAGATAACTTACAGGTCTCTATAATCTCACTTTTTGAAATTGCTTCGAATATTTTGTGTAAAATTATTTATTAAAAATTATAAAAAATATTCGAACCCATTTCAAAAAGTGGGATTGTCCGGACCTGTAAGTCAGCTACATGCATCATATAAAAAAATCCGCTTGAAAAAATATTCAATACAGCCGGAGAAATGTGGCAGAGAAAATATTTTTTTCGCCATTGGATTAACACTGATGCACTTTGCTTTGGAGACTCCCGGTCCAGCGCGCCCATTCCCCCTTAAAATATCAAATTACCTTTAATTGCGTATTGATTTTGAAATGCCTATTGATTTATTTGGTAATTGGAAGTCAACGTTTGGCAACATAAGTCATTTAAACTTTAAAAGTGCTAAATATTTGCCCAACTAAGTATGTTAATACAATAATGTTAAAACTTTTCATTAACGGAAATTCATACATAAATTACAGTCCCTGGACAAATTATTAGACTTTTTTTTTTTTTAAGTAATTTTATGTTTCCTAAGAGTTTTTATGCAATAATGGTATATTTAAACCTCAATATTATTGATTTTTATTTAAAAGAATTGTTGTAGACTACATATTTGTATTTATTTTAAGATAATTAGGATTAATTATGATTAAGATTAATTTATATTATTATTTATTATAAGATTATTTATGTGTGGAATCATCATCCTTAAATGCAGGAGACAGTACAGTCTTGCATTGATAGCATGCCGCGCAGAATGAAAGCTCTGATAGCGGCTAAAGGTGGCTCAACTAAATATTGACTTTTACTAATTTCACTTTTCTTTAAAACTTAATAAACTTATGCTTTTCTAAATTAATGCTGTTTTATTTATGTCAAATAAATCGGTAATTGATTGGATAATATAAAAATAAAAAACAAATCAATTAAAAATAATAAAACGGTACCATATCACTCGGTAACTAATATTTTACATGAAATCTTGCAGTGCGTCTAATAATTTGTCCAGGGACTGTAATTAAGTTTAACTGATGAATTCTTTAAAAAGCTTGTAACATTTATATAACATTTTCAAAAGCATCACATTTCTTTCATTTTATCAATATTTGATGAATTTATAACACAACCTGTCACCACCTTCGATTGCGTATCAAAAAAGCTCTTATACATAACTACCAATTTCACTCAAACATTTCAATTTCAAACACATATCCAAAAAAACCTTTATATCCAATTGGCGACTGTCCGATACAAGTGCTTCAAAAACATAAAGCCGTCAAAATTGGCACAAATCATATCAAGAAACATTTTCATTTCAGAAATTTAATGTGTTTCGAAACATCCAAATAATAGAAGGCTTTTTGACATCAGGACTTCAAATCTTCTACAAAAACCCTCGAAAATGTTCCATTTTATTATTTTTAGAAGCTCTATCCTCGTAATCTTTTAGTTTTTTTGTTGTTGTGATTCAATTTCGATTTTTTAACATTTGTTCCGGTGTGTGACATAAACGTCAATAAAAATATCGGATAAAATGATGTCGGATAAGTAAAATACGACATTTTTGTTTTGATGAGTTGATTGCCTCCTTTTTTTAACGGTTTTTGTGTTGATTCTACAATAAAATCGAATGTAAGTGCGCCGTCTCGAGAGATTTTGGAGTGGTACAATTTTTTTGGAGCTTATAGAAAATGGTTTTCTGCTATCACCCGACGATAAATAATAACAATACAACACATTTCCGTTCTTGAACTTTTGCAGTTGAATTAAAACTTTATACAAAATGTTTTTTTTTTGTTCTCAATAGTCGATTTCCCTTGTTACTTTATTTAAGGTAGGCGAATACCTGAATATTTCGAAAAAATCAGTTTTAGGTTTTGGGGCTATTTTCATAGCCCTAAATGTTTTCTGTCATAATCAGCAAACAAAATTCAAATATCTCAATTATTTACAAATCTACAAGACTTTTAGTGAAGGCTTATCTATATTCTTCAGCATAGCATTGAATACTACTAATACTGAGTATTACTAATTTTCATAAGCTATAATTTTTTAGCATATTAATCACATTTACAAATTATAATGATATATATAGCGAGGCTTATTGAGGTACAACTAATGTAACAGAACATAATAATAAAATAGTAATTTCTACTAAAAAAAAACCTGAAAAAAATCTGAAGTGGAAGCAGATAGTAAAGCGCTTAATAAACCGTTTTTTTTTTAATTGTACAAAGAAAACAATTTTACACTTAAACTATTCCTTTAACAATATTTTTTTTATATAACAACGTGCAAAAAAGTTCACTTTTTTATATCATATTCATTCGTAAATCGTGGCGAAATAAACACTTTACGTGCTTACGTCACAGACAGTGCCGAAAGTACTACTTTCGGCACTAGTGCGGTAAACTAAATAAGAGTTTCTGATTGGTAGAAAAACAAAATGTCATGAATAGATCTCTATGGAAACTAAATGATATCATGAAACTCACTTATTTCTATTGGTTCATTACTTTTGAATTTTCTAATATCTCCATGGAAACTACAAGTACTACAAAAATTAAAGGAAATTAAATAAGACAAAAGTAAGAACACAAATTTCACGCCAAACATATATCGCCATGGAAACTAATTGATGTCATGAAAATCACTCATTGGTAGAAATACTTTTTTGCACGTTATTATAAAAAATATTGTAAGCAAGCATGTGCCAAATAATACTTTATTAAGCTCTTGTCATTATTTCACTCGACCTACGGTCTCGTGAAATAAAAGCCATTCACTTAATAAAGTATTATTTTCGGCACTAGTTGCTTAAATAACTATTTTATAGTTGATATTAAAGAATCCCCGAAAATTAATATGATATTAGAAAATGCGGTAACAGAGTGAGAATTGAATTTAGTTGTTTTTGGTACACTTATTCAAAGGTTTGTATTTTACTTTGTTTCTATAAATAATTTTGTAATATTTATCATTAAAATTATAAATAAAATATTTTTATTAAAAACTAATTATAGGAAAATTCAATATATCTGAAAGTTTTAGGTTTGGCATAATTTTAAAAAATTCGATTAACAGCAACGCATCGTCAAAAAAAAACTCATTAAAAGTAATTATAGTTGAGATGTAAACTCTATTTAAAGACTAGTTTAACGACAGTTTTTCGTCTAGACACTAATAAGTAAAAAAAAAAAACATTGAAAGACAAATATGGTAGAAATTACGTTTTAGTTGAAATTTAAAACTTTGGCATTTATAAAATAAAAGTTTCTCATTTTTCTTTTAAATAAGAATATAACGAATTCAATCATTTTAATTTAAGATGTACCTATAATGAAAATTTTGCTAAAAAATGTAAAATTAATTGGACTATTAGAGTAAAAGTCTAAATGGTACGGCTCCTTTAATTCGTGTATTTAAATTTTTTTTTTAACCAATCATAAAACAAGTTAATTTTTTAGTCAACATTTCATAATTATTTTTACTTCATCTTCTTTATTCCTCTAGGTCTAATGTACTGAAGTTAAAAATCAAACGTAATAACATTTATTTTACTTCATTTACAAAATTATATCCTTATGTGCTTGCCAAATATCCAAGAACTTTTAATTTATTTTCCGCAACGGTAATATTTAAAGGAAATTAAGGAATAAATAAGACGGAACGGTCGTTCCCCCGCCAAGTCTCAAATGCGCAAGGGCTAAGCAGTTATGTAGTATTATTCCTACCTCGCTATCTAAACGCAAATCGATTATTTTATTTTAGCAAACTACTTCGTAGAACAATAAAAAAAATACCGTAGAGTGGTTTCGTGGATTACTTTACATTAAAAAATTTTGGTTATTTTAGAAGAAAAAGCAGCGGAGAAAAAAAATTATGGAAATTTACGAAAATGAAATCTTTCGTGCAGTTTTAGTCAAATTTTGACCTAATTTTTGCTCAGACCTACAACCATTACTAGACAATGAATCTAGAAGCGGTTATTACTAAACGATTACGAATGCCCCAATTCATATTCTGACATGGGTTTGACGTTTCAAATATATTTATTTTTAATTGATTAAAATCTATATTACCTTTGGCGGTACGGTTGCGCGATAAACAAGCCATACTAGCGGCCACGTACCTCCGAAAACGCACCAAGGTTTGCTAAATTTTCGTAGAAGAGCGTCAGAGCTCGGAAACACAATGAACAAGCCGCTTAGTCCTGTTACAGCTTCTAAAATATATGATTAATCAAATATCTGAATCGACAGATTGAAAAAAAAAATGTCTACTAAACAGGTATGAAAGGTGTCTTATGGGAATACAGACCAATATTTTGTACGTTTCATCCGTCTCTTTCAGCATCCCGGAAACAACCCAGCATTTAATATGCCAACATTTTTCCGTAAATATTGCCGACAATAAAGCAGCCCCTTTGGAAAAAAATAATAGGGTACTTGACAGTATCGCTAAAATACCTTCCAATATTAATTAAATTATAGTTTGAACCCAAACATAACAAACGTATATATTTTTTGGCAAAATAAACCTTTAAATAATTAATAAAAATCATTTTCAAATGGCTTTTTTTTTCATCGGTACGTCACGTGATGACAAACACGTCGATTTGGCTGACGTCACTAGTATGTATAAACAAACCGGTGAGATTTTTTTCGTTTGTAATTAAACTGGATTTAATCTAACTTACTATTAAAATAAGAATTATATAGATAATGGGTGGATGTTTTACAGAAGCGGATAATTCAAATTTGCTTAAAGTAGATTTCAAAATGCTGTTTCAAAGTTTGTTTATTGTCACTAGTGACATCATATATACCACGTGACAGCCACAAAGCGTTTTCGGGAGTGATTTTAAAATTCATTTTCCCCCTATTTATGGGGTATTTGAAAAAAAAGAAAAAATACGGGTCTAATATTCTTGGCATAAGAATATATTAAGCCAATAATTTTTTTAAATCAAGTACCCTATTCTGCTTATAAGTTAATTTCATCTGTTTTTCTTCCAGTATCGTAACTATTTGCTTGGTATAAAATTAATTTCTTCATTCAAAAACATTTTATTAAAAAATAAGGGTCTAATATCCTAAACATGTCCAACCAAATACTAAACCAATTAAATTATAATGATCTATGATCCCCGATTCTCCACAATTCAACTCCAGCTTCCATTGAAATTATCTACGAAAAACCGATTTCATTTAAATTGCCATAAACGTCACGTGGCTATCAGTCGACTAATGAGGTCCCACGGATACGCGCCTAAGTTTCTAATCCCGTAGAATTTGGCGATTAAATTCCGAAATCCTTGGCGATTTCGGTTCGTTGCCTATTTGACGAGGTGATCATAGATATCATAGTTAAAGTATTAGATTGGCAGATCACGTGACCTCCAAAGCTAACGACGGGACGCGCATGGAGGCCAAATAAGAGGGTAAAATGGCCAGTGTTGCTGCCACTTTAAGGAGAAAAATACTACGAAAAAATACCATTTATTTCTAAAATTACAAAAAATATCGTAAAAACACTAGCTGCATTTTGGAATCTTTTTAGTGACTTGAAATGCTTTTATATAGTATTTATTTTGGTAATTTTACAATTAAATGGTATTTTTTCGTAGTATTTTTCTCCTTAAAGTGGCAGCAACACTGACCATTTTGCCCTCTTATTTGGCCTCCATGCGCGTCCCGTCGTTAGCATTGGAGGTCACGTGATCAGCCAATCTAATATCTATGGATGTGATAGAGTAACGAGACAATGGGTTTCCCTTCATATTTGTCTCTATAGGGAATACCTTGTTTTATATATTTTAACTTTCAGTTATCTTATATTAAATACTAGCTTTAAAAATCCGGCGTTGCACGGGTGTACCCTTACGGTCATTGTTTTTTTTATGTAAACTTTTATTTTATACCAATTGACCCCCTCTCCACTGGTCAGCACTCCATCAGTATATTATACTTTCCTCCCATTCTAATATCAGCATTAATTTAAAAATAAAGAAGTCCGATTGTACCCAGGCCTTTCTAGGAGTCAGTTGGCTTTCCCATAGGCCCTGTTAAAACTGCCAGAATATCTATGATGTAATGGCCAGTTTCTATTTGCCCTCTTACACCCGAAAATGCCCAAAATGTTGTAAACATTCCACTCCACATTCGACCGCTCGACAGGGCTGGAGAAATCAGCTCACGTTTTGCACTCCTACATCCGTTTGGGTTCGAATTTCGAAATATCGCTTCTTAAATGACGCCTCTACGATATAAAAAAAGAATATTTTCCTAAAATTTGGTAGCTGAACCTCCAGTGGGTTCGGCTGGGCTTTGATACGCGAGTCAGTCAGTCAGGACTTTGCCTTTTATATATAGATAAGATTTAAGGTAATGAAAGTCTTGGGAAATGGGGCTGAAAAGCTAAGGTGGAGATTTTGTGTTTTCTACACGTTTAGAAAGGTGCTGGTTCTAAAAAAGTGGTGTTTGAATGTCGGTCCGCCTGTCTGATTATCGGTCTGTCTTAAACTACTCTACAGTTTGAAATAAGATCTACACTCTTAAAACAAACGAGCGGTTTTAACTCAGTCTGAGTTAATTTCCACTCCTTTCCGTGCCGAAAGCACTTCTCTATGGGATGATTCACTCTTTTCGGTGGGTAAAGAATAAAAGAACAATCTGCGTCTACACTCTAAACGACGGTTTTAACTCAGTCTGAGTTAATTTCCACTCCTTTCGGTGCCGAAAATGCACTTTCCTATAGGAGTGAATTTCACTCTTTTGTGTTAAGAGTGTACAGACTTCAATTTTGGTACTCGAGTTTCTAGTACCTTTCGGACATCATGTCATTTTCAAAGAGAAAATCGCTCATTGGGAAATGATAGCTGTCATAGATATTTTTTAAATTTTATGTGTATAGTTATTTTAAGTATTACTAGCTTTATAAACCCGGCGTTGCACGGGTGCACCCTTAATAACCCTAATTAGTAGGGTTTTTTTAATGTAAACTTTTATTTTATACCAATTGATCCCTCCACTGTGGTCCACTCCATCAGGATATTATAATCTCCTCCCGTTCTGACATGAGGGGTTGATTTTATCCAGGTCCTTCCGGAGTTTGAGGGCTTTCCCATAGGCCCCTATTCAAATCGCCAGAACAGCTATATGATATAATGGCCGGTTTCTATTTCACAATTAGCGCAAAACGAAACTTCTCAAATGTGGTAAACATTCCATTTCATATTTCATACAACTCGATTGGGTTGGGGGACCCAGTCGGTAAAGACTTTCGTCTTGCAAGCGGTAGGTCCCAGGTTCATGTCCGGGCATCGTCAAAATATCTGCAGACCTATGAACGGCTCGTGCAGCCAAAAAATGTCCGACGAATAATACCCCGTATATTGGAAGGGCACTTTAAATATCCTCCAAATTCCCAATGCTGCTTACGATGTCGCCCTTAAAAGTTGCATTGGGTACCTACTCACGTGTCGGCTCGTAACTTGACTGTGGTTCTAAATTAAGACTCCCGTTTCTAATAGCACTCGTGTGTAGCTTTAATGCGAAGATAATTCAAACTAACCCTAACCCATACAACTGGATGGGAATAGCTAAATTTTCAACTTCGCCAAAAGCAGCCAATGCCAAAATTCAATCGACTATTACGCCATCTTAACATCAGAAAACAAAACAGACATTCATCCTCTTGTATGGTTGGAAAAGTTTTATAAAGTACAAATTTCTTATATATGCCGAATATATTCCGGTTAACCTAAAGAATCGTGGCCGGCAATTTTACGCCAAATCTGGTAACCCTGATGGCAACTTTTGGCGAAATTAGCAATTGCATTGACAATTTCTAAATGTTAATATATTTAAATCTTAAACGCATGTAATTTATTCTGAAGTTTTCTTATACTAATATTTTATTAATTAGATGCTTAATGATTTTAAATAATTATTTACTTTTTTTTAAAATCATTTCTTCGTCATTTTAAAGTTTCACTTTTTTTTGTATAAATCTGGTCTGCAAGTTAATGAATTTTTCCGCTGTTTTAAGTCGGCCATTTTGAAATTAGGTAGTATTTTTGGTCATTTCGAGATGGTAACCATCTAGGCAAGCCGGGGTTTATTATCACTTCGACTTGGCGACATTTTTGAAAATTAGCCAAATCCGGCCACGATTCTTTAGGTTAACCTATATTCCTCCATAACATCATTTCTTACCATTTGTAAACATCAATTAAATTCGGAAACGTAATTAAAATCTAGTTGGGGAAATCTGATCCACCATAAAAAATAAAGAGATTTAAAATCAACAAATAAAATACTGATATTCAAATAACAATCCAGCAAATTAAACCGACGTGCTCTTTTTTCTTCTTTTTTAATTTTCGTTCACGCTGAACGCGCTGAAATTTCTTTAAATTAAATTAAAAAGTATAAATTCAAATCTTACAATGCTATTCCTATGGGGAAATCGGCTCACGTTTTGCACTCCTACAACCGTTTGGGTTCGAATAAAAAGTATCCTATAGCCTATTCCTGGTTCTAAGCTATCTCCCCACCAATTTTCAGCCAAATACGTTTAGCCGTTCTTGAGTTATAAATGGTCTTACTAACACGACTTTCTTTTATATATATATAGATATTTATTTTATGTTCTTTCTAAAATTATGTTTATAACGCACTGATTTATTGAGTGGTAATTGAAAGTCGTGTATTGTTACACACCCCTAGTTTTAGAATGATTTGGTCAGTTTGTTTGCATTAAAAAATTAATCTTTGGTAGTAAATAGATTTTAATTTGTCATGTTAAATCTTATAAAAATAATTAGTGTTAAAATTATGTGCCACAAAAGCTCATAAAACAGCTAATTTCGACCCCTGTGTATTGCTTTTGCTACTATGAATGTCATATCGTAGCGAAACAACTTCTACAGAAAACTATTTAGAATGAAAAAAGCAATTATTTCATAATGATGATTTCGATCCTCGTTTTTATCCCTGTTTGTGTAGACATTTTAGCTTTCACACTACGTTTATAACGTAAAAAGTGGAATGTATTATAATCGTTCAGTCCGTATGTCCGTCCGGCACCCACTTTCATAGCCCAAACTACAAATGCTACATGAAAGTGTGATACGTCAAAAAATTCAGCGCATCGAAATTAGCAGGCATTGAAAATTTCGGAAAAAAATTGATTTCGAAGTACTTTTATTTAAAAAACTTCAAAATTTAATGCTCATTTAGAAAACATAATAAGCCGTTTTTATTAGAAATAAATCCCCATTGCCATTCGCAACAATCATTTGAGAAACTTTAATTATTTTAAATAATAAGTTAAAAGACAATTATTTTTGCTACATCGATCAGTTTGAAATGACGGCAAATATATTTCACTACCAGATTCTTTGTATGTTGATATGAAAAGTGTTGGTTCTATTTAAAAGAGACGAATATTACATATTTATTCTTTGAAATATAAATTAGTTTTCGCAAAAGATAATAATTTTTGAAAAATTATTGAATCTTCGAAATAAAATAAATGAAACAAGCCAAATTTATCGTGTAAATGTTTATAATAGAATTAATATTGTGTTTGGCGATTTTTTTTCATGTTGAACACAAATGTTGTGGGGATACGGGATGAATGACATAATTCATAAACATTACAAATATTCATTCCCTGGGGTTGTAAAAATACTCAATATCTAACTTTCAAAAGTAGATAAGTTAATATGTTTGGCCTTAACGTTGATAGTCTCTAACTATTTACTTTAATTTTGTTAATTTTAATGACTTACTGGATTGAAAGAATCGCACTAGGACCATTGAATATTTATAATGCTACACATATTCCTTAAGTTGAGATGCACCGTGTTTACAAGCCAAATCTAATCTAACTAAATACTACTACTTTAAAACACTAAAAACAAAAATAAATATTATTTTCATAAAAAATTATTTATAACTTCCTTACAAACTATTTTCTGCACACGATCATTCAAGAAAACCTCATTAAAACCAATTTTTCGTAACATGCGATGCTTAATAAACATAAAGTACACCCAACATAAATATAATCTACGAAATCATTAACCGTAACATCATTAAAAGAAATTCCGTAAAATATCCACTCAAATATGTAGTTTATCCACTTTCATTTATGCTCAAACACTAACCAAAACCAACTCCCCCATTCAAAGCAGTTTCAGCGTTGGGGAAAATGTTTACCTTCAAAATTCCCCAATCTTCAAAATCAAGCTTTTATTTGGCGCATAACGAATGCCAAATCACGATCCCTCGCCAATATCCATTTTAGTTGGTTTAGTTGGTGACGTCGAGTTTGTACGGTTGCAGGTAAAATGACGCAACCCAAACGTAACATTGTGATGCTTAATTTTTTTAATGTAATTTGTATTTTATTTTTTGTATCCCTAGCTTTCTAAACCCGGCGTCGCACGGTTAACCATTCATAACGGTGATGGTTTTTGATACAGCTGTAATAAAATGGCCGGTCTGTTCATTGGCGATTTTTGGCGTTCTTTAAAATTTAACAACCCAAATGTGGTAATCATTCCACAATCAATAAATGAAATAAAATAATGATAGTCAAATAACATTCCTACAAATTAAATTCTCAAGATTTTTCGTGTTTATACTTAATTTTCTCTCGTGCTTAGGTTTCAAATTGAAAATTAAAAGTAGAAATCGAATTCGTGTTCAGTGTTTAAAGGCTATTTTTATTGGATTTTCATGTTTATCTGCGGCTGACGTCAGGTCCCTGTTTCGGCCCAGCCCATGTGTTTTCAAACCCCAGTTTCAGTCTCTCACTCTCAGGTGGATGACGTATGTTTTTAAAAATATTTATAATTATTAAAAAATTGTAATTAAATATGAAAAAACTAAGCCTCAGGTACACACGTAGGTATTATAGAGAATCTATATTAAAAAATTTAAATGTTTTCGAGCAGTATAAGTAGGTCTTTCACGATCCACAGACAAACAGACTCTTTTATTATCATAGATATATTGTAAAACCTATAACTGTTAGAGTATAATGTGATAAGTACAATTACTGTCTCGAATACTTGTGATAAGTACAATTTTATTTCTTACCTGTGAAATTTGTGTGTCCATAAATGAAGGAGTTCGGTATTTTTTGAATGTTTTTAAATATAACCCGTGCTGGGAAAATCTTTATTCTAAAATGTCTTCATTCATATCAATATTTTCTAAATTGAAACGACTCAATGCCCTCTCAAAACCCCGAGAAAGGGGTAGGTACATATATATTCCGGCTTGTGTGCTTGATCAGAGATCCGCTTAAGCATTCGTTAAGTAAGACAGACACATAAAGAATTTTTACTGTCACAGAGAAAGAAAAGTACACCCAGGGTGAAGGCGGGAATCGAACCCGCACCCGTTACAACGCGGAGACTGCTAGCGTAATGGTCCAAAACACTCGGCCATCCGGCCCCCAAGCCCGAGAAACTTGCCCGCTGCGAGTTTACTGCCTATTAAAGGGTTTACGGGACCATTTGCGATTGCGTCATCTTTCGACGTTTTTGTTTACTTTATAATTTCGTAAATATTTTTTTTTGTTCCCAATATAGTTTGCGAATTTGATTTTAGACAATCAATCCGTTACGTAACTGCTTTCGTCACACATGTCTACGCTGTAGAGAGTTGTGGATTCCTTTATATCTTTCGATTTCTTTATATAAATTAGTAGTAAATTAGAGAATTTAAAGCCTCTTCAACCGCTATAAAATCGTAGCGGGAAGGTGAAAAGCACAGTGCAGGGGAACAACTTAAGTACGTGCTACTAGGGTGGGCCGGTAAAACTCATTTTTTTAATTTCGAAGTTGTAATAGTGCGGAGAAGTTGCTCATTATATAGACAAAGAAAATGAAGAACAAATTATCAAAATCGGTTGACATCTTCCGCTCGCGTATAGGCCCTGAAGTTTCACAAAATTTAAAAAAATCTTCATTTTTGCGATTAATTTTTGAAATTTTTGAATTAGATGTTTTCGTAATGTAATAGTTTGTAACGTCTTCAAAAAGATTTTACAAACATTGTGTTTTATTTTGGTTTAGATTAGTAGATATCTAAACTATCTATTAGTAGATCTCTATCTTAGATTAGTAGATATTTAACCTCAATGTTTTTAGATTCTTTAAGAAGATGTTACGAACTATTACATCACGAAAACATCTAATTTAAAAATTAAAAAAAAAAATCGCCAAAATGAAGGTTTTCCGAATTTTGTGAAATTTTAGGGCCTATGCGCGACTGGAAGATGTCAACCAATTTTGATATTTTTTTCTTTCTTTTCTTTGTCTATATAATTAGCAACTTTTCCGCACTATTACAACTGCGAAATAAAAAAAAATGAGTTTTTTCGGCCCACCCTAACGTGCTACGTCATCATCTGTTCATCTTTTTTCGCGGCCTTTTGAGAGTGAATAAATGAAATTAACTAACAATTGCGCAGACTCGCGAAATATTTGCATTTCGGAGTTTCTCAGCATTCTGATTTAATTAAAAAATATAAAAAAAATAATTATGAACTTCTTCATTCGTTTATTGAATTAATCAGCAGAAATTTCATCTATTTGGTCCAACCACATGTTACACCCTTTTACCTCTAAATCCCAAAAACTTATAATTAAGTTGACTTTGCGGGTGCAAAGGGAGGGGGGAGGGCTGCGGTGTGGAATGTCAAAGAAACACATTCGACCCTCTCCGAGAAATTTCTCCAGAAAATTTGAATTTCAAATGTCTAGAGGGGGGACTTTTCTAAAAGTTGAAACCTTTGGTGATAAATGGCCAGGATCATTAGGATCTATTGGATTTGTACGCAAAGGTTTGTTTAAAAGAACTGGGTTTTTGGTGTTTGGGTTTATGCATAATGTATGTAATGGCGTTAATAAAATATAGTAAAGTTTTTATAGTTAATATATAGGATTGAATGGATATAAAATTAATATAATTATTTTTAACGTTGTTAATTAATGGAGTGTTATCGTATTTAATTAATATATTTTCGTTATTAATGAATATATTTTTATCGTTATTAATAAATCTATTTATATCGTTATTATATCTATATTATATCCATATAAGAACTGGCTTTTTTGTTTGGGTTTACAAACAATATGTAATAACATTAACAAAATAGTAATGTTCTAAGTGTTAAGATTGAATATTGGACATATTCGAAATGAATCGTTTTAGTTTTATCTTTAGTAATATAAACATTGATGTTTTAATATTAATACAATTGCAGAAAATTTTTAAATTACAATCGATAATTGCAAAGTTTCTTCTTGCAAATCTTCATTAATCCAATTCGTTCATTTATTAGCATACAATAATATCAAATACGAGTTTAATTTTTATTCAGAGAATTCAAAAAATATTTTTAACTGAAAAGATCAATTACATGTTTAGCATACAAATTATGTTTGTATATTTAAATTCCGATACTTTTATTAATTTTTAAGCTTAAAAAAAGAACCGTTACGTAATGCTACAATATAAACCATTGCATATTATCATAAGAATGATTTTTGCATTAAACTCAACAAAAGTTATGCTTTTAACCATAATACTTTTTATTGTTTACAGTAAAGTTTGTAAACCACAAAAAATAAAATAAAGGTTCTTTTATAAACAAATTAACGATTAAACAAAAAATAAACTACCCAATATGTTCAAACGTAAAGTATACTGTTCTAAAAGGACTATTTATTCTACAAAAAAAAATTATATATTTGTTACTAAAACATCTGTTACTAGATTAGTTTACAAAAAAAATATTTTATAACACAAACACCAAAATGAATGTTCCAAGTAGATTTTAAAAACAACACCATTCTTTAAAAGAACAGAATTTCCAAACACATTTTTTTTTATTCTAAAAAAAAAAAATCGCAAATAACTCATGTTTAAAATTAATTATTTAGTCGGAAATAGTTCAAAAAGAGGGGAAACAATTCAACGGTTGCGTGCAGTTGCAGTGAAGCTTGCATGCGACAAGTAAATCATTATGTTCATGGAAAAGCACCTGCAATTTTCCCATTTATTTTACAATTTCACAAAAAATGATTCTTTTAGATATTTTACTGGTAATTTTATTCTTTTTTGCATATTTTTTTCTTCATTATTAAATTTCTTTTGATTGAGTTCTTTGATGTAAAATGTAATATTTTATATTGGTAATTTATTATACGTCTAGATATAATACGTTACCCTATCAAAGATCAAGTCACATATTTAGACAATTTTACCGATGAATGTCTGGCTTAAATTGTTTTCGGCTTCAATTTATAAAACATAAACACAGCATTCTGAATCTTACAATTTCACAAAAAAACTATGTTCTTTAAGATATTTGTCTGGTTATTTTGTGCTTTTTTTGGATTATTATATATTTTTTTGGTTGAGTTCTTTGTGGTAAAATTTAATATTTTTTTGTTTTAGTAATTTAGTATACATATATCTCTCAAGATACATTACGTTACATTAACAAAAAATTAACGGCAGATTAGGGCAATTTAGTTAGTTTGAATTATCGTCGCACTAGAGCTACACGAGGGCTATTGGCGACGGGCGTCGTATTTTAGAACCACAGTCAAGTAAAGAGCCGACACCTGAGTTGGCACCCAACGCAACCGTTAAGGGCGATATCTAGGGTAATTTAGAGATAGAAGATTTGACTTAAGTTATTTTCGGCTTTAGTTTATTAAACATAAGCATAACATCCTCTTAATTAGTTCTTCAATATTATTTTCACAAAATGAAACAATTTAATCAAGTGTATTTAATTTTTTTAGTTTTTACGGAGTCTTATTTGGGTATAAGTTATACTTCTCAGTGATTGTACTGACTGTTAAGGAACTTTCAGTTGCTGCATAACCTTTAAAATATTTAACAAATAAAAATAATTATAGAACAAAGATTTAATATTTTGTCACGTTTTGAATCTTTATTGTTTCTCTGCATCTTTATATGTGGGAACAAATCATTGCCCATTTTCTTCGCATTTCGAAAACATAGTATTGTTTTATTTTTTTTCAAGATTTAACATTTTATTTGTCTGCGAATTTCATTAATTAAAACGTTTATTTTAACTAAATTTGAATTGTTCGATAAGTAAATTTTTTTTAAAGTTTATTCAACAAAACTAAAAATTTTTACTGCCATCTTTAAAATCATTCATGTTAAACAGATTGGTAAATTCTACTCTCGCAATGTAAATATTCGATTTCTTAAAAAAAATATTTTCATTTTACATATGAATTATTTTCTTTATATTATGTTTCATTTATTATGTACCGAATTTTTATAGAAGTATCTTACAATTTAATAAAATGCCTAATTTTAACAAAATGTATAAACCAATAGAAAAATGACATGCGCCATATCGCCAAAAACACTTTATCTCCCACGTTACAAAAAAGTAAGCTAAAATAATAAAGAAAACCGAACGAAAATCTCCATTTAAATTCCTTCGAAATACGGATAAAAAAATCCCTTTTCACCCTACGGAAATAAATCAGTCGCCGTATAATTCAAACCAAATAAATCTAAATCAATATTTGAAGAGAAACAAAAAACGGAAAATGTAAAATAAGATAAAAAAATATAAAAAATATTAGTTTTATCTATATTCGTAATCGAAAGAAGTGTAGACAGCATAAATTTGCAGTCAGTGCCAGAAACTGATGAATAGTCTTGATAAGGGGGTAGGTTGGTACTTTTTTGCGTGTCGGGTAACCCGTGGGGATAAACCACGAGCGATTTCCCCTAAAGCTTTTGGTTTTAAGGGGAAAAGTAAAAATGAAATAAGGTTTAGGGATTTTTATATTTTTTACTATTTTTATTTGTACTGATGCGAATGTTTTTGAGCTTGTAAACTAAGATCAAAAAAGGTTAAGTATTAAGTTAGGGTTAAATAGTTTATTTTTTTAAAAATACATCATATAAATCATGTGAGTAGTTAAGTTTAGTTTGAATTAACGTCGCACTAGAGCTACACGAGGGCTATTGTCGACGGGTGTCGTAATTTAGAACCACAATCAGAAGACGAGCCGACACCTGAGTAGGCACCCAACGCAACCGTTAAGTATGACATCGTACGCAGATCCGGGACTTTGGAGCATATTCAACGTGCACTCCCTCTACACGAGGAATTATTCGTCGGCCATTTTTGACGTTTATAGGACGGCAGTTATTTTGGCCATGCCCGAACCCGAACCTCGGACCTTCCGCATGCAAAGCGAACCCCTACCCGACTGGGCTTCCCAGCCCGAATCTTGTGTATAAAAACTAATTTTTAATCTACATTAAAACACCTCAATTTAATAAAAATTTCAGCGTTTAATAACGAGCGAATTTTATTATTAAAACTAAAATCTAGTAGACAAAAAAAACGATGTAACATATTACACTATGCATTAGAACTTTTTCTTCTGAGTTATAGTAAAGGAAATTTAATTATTTAAAAAAAATAAAGTTTCCATTATGAACTTACCGATAACTTACCTAACACTTGGATAACCTAAATCAGTTTCAATATTTGCAATAACTAGGAACCTTTTTTTATTGATAAAGATACAAATATAGATAAATTAATCTTTCGTCGTATATTAAAATGTTTAAAAAAAAATTATGAAATTGAATTGAACTAAAATTTTCAAATTTAATTTTTGTACTTTGCCTTCTTTATTATTGAATTCAAAATAGTAGTTTAATGACAATACTATATGTAGTTTAAAGATAAAGTAAATAAAAAATTGTTCTTCTGTTTAAAAAAAATATTCGTTAAAAAACTAATCCCTGAAGATTAACTAAACTCCTCGGCGCAACAGCCCATTAGTGGGCCAAAGCCTGCCGTGCCCATTCCAGCTTTCGTGACCTGGGGTGCTAGGCATATGTCCCGGTAAGGTGGTCAGCCTCACGCGGAACTCCCAGTGTTTAGTTCCCAAGCATACTTGGTAAACATTTTATCGAGACACTTAATGGATGAAAGGATGGGTCAACCTCGCCCAATCCGGGATTCGAACCCCGGACCTGTGACACAGCAATGCAAAGCACTACCACTGCGCCTCCAGAAAATTAACTATCAATGCCAAAAACTTCCCTCTTTTTTTCTAAAATTCTTTTACTAAATCAGCATTTAAAATACATCCTTACGCTTATATACGTTCCCTAGAAAAGAAATAATCACCGTGTAAAAGTAAGTGTCGATAAGAAGCCCGCGGTAAAAAAAAAAAAGTACAGGAAAAATAAATCCACACTAAAAGGAAAAACAGTATTATCATTTGGATGTTTTGGTTAACGCATAACACACTACTGATAACATTCCAAATGTTATTATCACTTACAAAATGAGAAGATAGGAATTTCGTGTATTGTGGGAGGTAAAGAATAACTGTTAAAAGGAAGAACTTAATGGAAGTTGTAAATGGTTTTTTTTAATGAAAAGAGGACCGTTATTGGGAAAAAAGTTTTTTCATTATGTATGCTTGATTCCAGGACTACTTATAAATTGAGATTATTCGATACTTAAAAAATTTTAAAACATTTTATTTTACGTTATTTTTGGAAATTTTTTTATGTTATTTTGTAGAACATAAAGCATTCGAAGAGTACTCTTTGAGCCCAGTCGGTTAGGCGTTGACCTTGCTTGCGATGGTTCGGGTCCGGGCATCGCCAAAATAACTGCCGACCTATTAACGGCCCGTGCAGCCAAAAATGTCCGACGAATAAGGAGAACGTGTGAGGGAGTGCACGTTACATATGCTGCAAAGTCCCAACGCTGCGTACGATGTCGTCCTTAACGGTTGAGTTGGGTGCCTACTCATGTGTAGGATCGTCACTTGACTGTAGTTCTAAATTAGAACGCACGTCGTCAATAGCCCTCGTGTAGCTCTAGTGCGAAGATAATTCAAACTAACTTGACTAAACTGACGACTTTGCTAAAGTGCCCCCATTCCCTTCATCGACTGGGAATCTGTCCGTATTGAGGCCTGCTTTGCGAGTAGTGGCAATCTTAAACCGGTTTATCCCTTGGTTCTTCTCCGTGGTTCAAGAGTAAGACTGGCGTGCATGTATAGCGTAAATTTCGATCATAAAGAGAGTAAAACCGTGCGCCACGTTATAAGAACAAAAGTAAAACTGGTTTATTTTTGTTACCGAGTACAAGGGAAAAACCCTTTATCGACTTGGAATCTGTCCGTATTGAGGCCTGCTTGGCGAGTAGTAGCAATCTTAAACCGGTTTCTCCCTTGGTTCTTCTCCGTGGTTCAAGTGTTAGACTGGCGTTATGTAAGTAAAACCGTGCGCAATGTTATAAGACCCAAAGCATAACTGGTTTATCCACACCGGTTTAGAAGATGACTCGCTATCTTCGCCAAGCAGACCTGATGCAGACAGACTACTATGCAATGAAGGGGTTCTTCCCTTATACTTTTGAATTTTCTTCTCAGACGTCACAGAGACGACCAACTTTCTCTTATACCTCACAAACAATCCGCTAATTTGTCCAAATTGGAACACAACCACAGCTACGTGAAAAACTGTAGATTCCACAAACAAAATCCCATTCAGCCCCATTAGAATAGTCCAAAAACCCACACTGCTCAAAACAATTAGGGGAACATTTTGCGTACTTTAGTTAACCCTTTAGGTAAAAACGTTTTACTTTTTATTCTAAAAATCTAAAATTTGTGAAATAGATTCATTATGCATTCTGAATGCAATGGTAAAAAAAAATCTTAATTTTTTAACTAAAACTACTCAACTAATTACTAACTTTACTCAATACTTGAAAATTGTAAAGTTTTAAACGTATTGTAAGGTTAGAACCAGAAGTTCAAACCAATTCTAAGATTTAGCAATATTTATTTACAAAACATCTAAAGCACATAAAGTCACATATGAATTAATTTAAATATTTAATTGATTTAATTTAAAGTCAAATTTATGGGTTCTGTGCAAACATAGAGCTGGCGTCTTTCATCGTCTACATCGAAAAGAGTTTTTGTCTGCCACCTGGAAATCTTAGGTAACTCCAAGTTGTCCGGTTTGGGCCTCTAGTTCTAGGGACGTTACAATAACATTTTATGTTGTTGTTACTAATGCCATTTGGGAAACCCAAGCTCTTCCCGTGGTGCTGGCAAGGATTAAGGCAAATGGGTGCGGTTCCTGAGGAGAGATGCCCGTGTAGAGACTACACGGCAGGAATCCGTCTTGGCATCGTGCTGACAGATGCTGGATCTATCGCCACCTCCACAATTTAGACATGTCCCTGAAGGGGAGGGAAATAGTCTCCAGGGACCTGTACTCGTAGGAAACTGAGCCATGACCGCCCACAGGACTTTCGGACCCACAGATTTTAACGAGCACGTACTTCACATATACTCGGTGGGTCTTCAGTGGTATCGGGACACGATCGCGGGACCTTCCGATTCCGAGAACGAGGCCTTAAACACTAGGCTATCCACGGCCCTTATAACATTTTATTATTATTTTTAGTGTATGTCATAATTAACATATTGCTTTTTAGTGGACAACTGGAACAGACAAGCCTACGCTTCCATCCCTGCTACGTCAAACTTTATCTAATATTCCCCAGACATACCTCCGGGCAGCTAATTCGTCCAAATTAGAACGACCATAAATGTGGTGACGTCACAGCTATGTCAAACATTGTCTACTTTCACAAACAAATTCCATTCCACTCTGTTCGAATCGTCCACACTTATTTCAGACACCATAGACTACAATTTTAGGGAGACGAGTTGGGTTGGACTTTTATGTATAACTACTGGAGATGCAAAGAAAATGTAGTTTTAATTTTTCCGGCTGTCTATATCTTCTAGCCTCGCAGTGAAGCTTTGACACAGCCAATTACGTACTTTCTTACAGAGTCAAGTGGCAAAAGATAGTTTTGTATTTATCTTGTTCAAGTATTAAAAAACTAAGTAATCCGTATTTGAATAAGATATTCGAGCTGAATGTATATAAATTCTTAATTGTCTTTAGTTAATAAAATGTACTTTTTATCTTGAAACTTTTTTTCAAAGTAGAGAAAATGCGCAAAATGTGTAATTTACAGATATGAAATCAGATTTTTAGCAAACCATAATATTCATAATGATTCTTATTTGCAAAAGTCAACTGTGTAAGTAGATAAACATTTCCCTATTGTCTCTTTTATTAGCAATACACTAACAAAACATCCAATAGGGAAATTTTTAACTTCTTAAAAACCATTACGACATATTTGCTCCGAAAAAGTCGATACTCTTATCAAATATCTAAAACGAAAATCTATTTAATTTGTTTTTTACAATTGCATTCGCTTTTTAGTTTTATAGATATGCAGTACTTGTAATGAAAAAAAATCATTAAAAAAGAATAAAACCAATCGATAATGTCATAATTCAGTAAAGAAATTCCAATTCCATAATCAAAATCGGTAAATATATCCGCTTTTGTAAATTTGAGATAGCATATCACTAACTCATTAAAATTAACATTTATATAGCAATATTTTTTTTAGCATAAGCTTTAACATAATATATTGATTTATTTTACTTTTAAATTATTTATCATTCTGTTGGGATCATTTAATTTATTGGTGTTTCACTGAGGATTGTATAATTTACGTTTATGTTTGTTAATAGGAAATTGAATATTTTAAATTGAAGATAAATATGTTATATTCTTTATTTGATTTTGGTAATGATATTTTTGAACGCAAGAAGCTAGTCTAAATTGTAAAAAAATATCGTGTGGTATAATCAGTAATGATGTTTTTATGTTTGAAAAGAAATATTACAATTGATGTTTGTGAAATCTGCTGAAATCTTATCGATAAACATGCAAATTACTTTCAACTAATGAGGTTTGCTTTTGATGTCAAATATAAAGTATTTACAAGAATCCAAAAATATTTTTATTTTATTTATGTATACACAATAACTCCATTTTACCTAAGTATATTCAGACTTGTATTATATTGTGTTTCATTATTTAAATTGTTTTATTTTGTACTGTTTAGTGTTGTTATGTGCAATATTATTTATTTATTTGTAATGATTATTAGTGATATTTTATTCACATCAGTGAACCAAAATAAATTCATTTGTAAAATTTGAATCTGTAGACATAGTCTTCTAATAGATAAGCAAATTGACAGAAGTGTTAACTTGTTTTCTCTGTATGATTTAAAATGTATATTGTATAACCCAGGGATTGGAGTAACGCGTTACTTGTAACGCCTTTACTTGTAACAGTTACTTTAGTTCGCGTTACTTTTCTCGCGTATTTTAGCGTCAGTCGTTGCTTTTTGATGGCTTATTTTTGAAATTCCACTCCTAAGAAGGGAACATTTCCAAACTTTCGCATTCCTGAAATGCGAGATTTTCTTGGGAGGGAAAAAGCAAAATGCATTGTCCATTTTGGCTGCTAAAGGCGTGACGACTGCTTTCAGCCAGAATTGTTAAAGTACGAATGTTACTCCTTGTCTGTTTACCTTTCCAAGTATTACATTATAAGACCCGTAATTACAGGCTTCTACCGAAAAGGGTTTTGAAATAAATCACGCTGACTGCCAAGCAGGTTGTCGTTCGGCAAGTTTCGACCAGTGCAAACCCCTTTCTGTTGCCTGAACATTAATGGGTTCTACAACAATGACCAACAGTAAAGGGTGTGTGTGGGGAGAGAGAGGGCACGTTCACACCTATTTCTTGGATTGAACCAGGATTGAAATTAAATAAAAAAATATTAATTATAATTTCAGCATTTCGTTGTGCTTAGGTTTCGTTAAACTGGTTTCTTTGAAAATGGTGAATCGAAAAGATGGCTAAATTTCAATTTTTCTTATAACTTGAAATTTCAAAAAGTAACTGTGAATCGTTACTTTTCGTATTTAGTAACTGTAACTGTAACAGAGTTACTTCTTAAAAGAAACTTTCCAATCCCTGGATAACCTATAAATTTAATTTTTTTAATCGTTATAAAAATTATATTTCTGTAGCAGCTGTTCCATACTTCAAATTTTTAAAATTTAGTAAAATTATAATTTTTTTAAGGTATGTGTTCTCTCTGGAAAGCGTGACAGGTGAAGGGTTTCTACTTAGGCATCTCTCGCATGGTTAAACTATTTCGAAATTTTTCTCAGTTTATAATTTAAATTCCTTTTAACCACCAAAATATTCATTCTTCGATAATTCAAAATACCTAACAATTAAACGGGGCTGGGGAGCCCAGTCGGTTAGGCACTCGCCTAGCATGCGAAAGGTCCCAGGTTCGGGTCCGGGCATCGCCAAAATAACTGCCGACCTATAAACGGCCCGCGCAGCCAAAATGTCCGACGAATAATACCCCGTGTGGCGGGAGTGCACGTTAAATATCCTTCAAAGTCCTACGCTGCGTAGATGTCGCCTTAACGGTTGCGTTGGGTTCCTATTCAGGTGTCGGCTCGTCACTTGACTGTGTTCTAAAATACGACGCCCGTCGCAAATAGCCCTCGTGTAGCTCTAGTGCGATGATAATTCAAACCTAACCTAACAATTAAACTCAATTAAAGGGTGGAACACTTAAAACCCAATACATTTTCCTTTCAATCAACTTAATTTTCATTATCCCGTGGCACTTCAGCAGCGAAAATCATCGATATAGATCGGATCAATGAACTTCATCGATGTGTCGTCAGAAACTTTTATAGGTAAGAATAAGCTGCGCATTTGGCAAACCCAGAATGTGATTCAATGTCATTGTCCAAGTCACATGGCTTTGGATTATTTTCATAATTCTAAACAGTGCTATGAGCTTTAAAGTAGACCCGTACCTTGAAAAGCGAAAAATAATTTGAAATTTTCGAAAAACATTTTATTATCAGAAATAATACCTTACATATTGAAAAATATGTTGTCTAAATTTGGTAGTCGTTAGCAGTTTTGTTCATGTGTTTTTCTTACAATTTAGATGACGTGTATAGGTACTTTCAATAACAACTAAAATCTTGAACCGCGTTTTTCTCGGAAACATATTTCTAATCTTTTCACCTTCTTCGAACCGCTAAGGCTCAGAGGAAAATCATCCTATTGAGTTGATTTTGCTTTTGTGTTATTCCTTATGACGTAGTAAACAAACTAATGGTGAGTTTTTATGAAATATGATTGTCTAAGTTTTAAAAAAATACATTTTACATTGAAAATGCTTTCTTTTTCTCAAAAATTAAGTGTCCTTGACAATTAATTTTGCCAAAAAATTATTTTTGATTATTTTCGAAATGTATCGCCATTGTTTTGTTCTACGCACTTGTATAATGATGTAAAACACAAATTAGACTTGAATCTATAAAATTCAAGAAGGAGTAGGGTTTTAATTATTTGGAAAAATCGGGGTGGTAAAAAGTCATCTTTTTTGTCCATAAACTAAAAAATAATAATATTTTTTTAACGCAGTTGTTCTAATATTCATACTTTTCAACTATGCTGAAAATTGTAAGTGAAAATATTAAGAAATAAAAAAATTTAAGCCCTTCAAGGTACGGGTCTACCTTAAGTATTTTAAAATGACAGTAACAAACGCTTTCTTTAATCCGAAGCCAAGAGGTTATTTTTCTGTGTCATTGCCGAGGGGTATGTATCATACAGTACCATACACTTACGCTTTTGACTCAATATTAATACAATACTAAAATGCAGTTCTAGGTCTTACGAAAACATTGGTTCATATTAACTGCAATGGCTAATCTCGCAAAACATAGTCTTTGGCGAAAACACTTTTCTTTTTCAACAACACAGTATACACAGTATACCCAGTTAAATTTACCATTGGAAATATTCCTTTTGTACTGTTTTATGACTTTATCCCCTGAGAACCCAAAATCCCAAATTTTTAATTTGTACTCACGCCAATGGCAGCGATAAATCGCCAAAAGTAGAAATTTTCCGCCATTCAGCGATGTATCTTGGTTCCCTCCCCGACTGGATCTTTTACTATTAGAGTTCGAGTTCCATTCCAATTACGTCATTGTATGGGGACCTAATGACTTTTCTTTGGCTCCCCTTTTCAGCAGTTTTGGGATTTTTCAACATTATAGAGGTAAGAATAAGATGAAGATGCTTGGCGAGAATTATAGTAAAGACATCAGAAAGTCTCCAAGCAACCTTAGTAATCCAAGAGAAACCGCTCACCCGATGTTACTATTGCAATGTTCATGTTGAAACGCATCATTTTATTCCATCTTCTTGCGTGTAGCTCTAGTGCGACGATAATTCAAACTAAACTAATTCCATCTTCTTTTTCAGTGGCGCGATAGCCCAGGATGGGCCCTGGCCTTCCTTAACAGTCCTTCCCATGCCGAAAAGTTCTTGGCCAACGACCTCCAGTTCTTCACTTTCAAAACTTTAAGGTACCCCTCCAGGCAGTCGACCCACCTTAGTTTGGGTCTGCCTCTAACACGAGTAGCTATGGGCTGAGAAAGGAAGATCTTTTTTGTAGTCCTGCTGTCTTCCATTCGAACTACATGCCCTGCCTATTTTATTCTTTGGATTGCTATGTACTGGACTACGTCTGGTTCATTGGAGCATTTGTTCCATAAAAAGCATTAATTAAATATAAAAAAACAGACTGTTTGCGCAGTTGTAGGCTGCAGTACGAAATATGTAATACACAGGATTGCAGTAATTCAATTTCTAGGAGAGAAAAATGCTTTTCAATTATAATTTATATTTAAGAATCAAAAATCATCAAGTCGGTGCAGGTAAGCTCATACAAACTCCACTATAAAAAAAGACTTAATATTTCGCTGAAAGCGTTTGTTTGGGCTTGAATGAATTGACTTATGAATTCTTGGTGGTGGCAAGTAAGCATCACTGCACTCAAGTCTTGCACTCAACCCAAAAGAAAGCACAAGAATCCAAAGAAAGAGGCGACAAACACATAGACAAATAACATTTATTGACGGACGCATACACCCAAAGCTTTACGGGATTCGAACCCGGGAACCCTTAAGCCCAAAGGTAGCCCTAACACATTGTCACAGTGCATTTATTGACGACAAACACCACGCTTGCCGGGATTCGAACCCGAACCCTTAAGCTCCAAAGGTTAGCTCCCTAACCGTTTGTGCTACCAGGTTGGCTTTTTATTGACGAACAAACATCCACGCCTTGCCGGGATTCGAACCCGAACCCTTAAGCTCCAAAGGCTGGCTCCCTAACCGTTGTGCTACCGGGTCGGCTTGTTTGGGCTTAGTACAAAGCGATCGATGGCTTCACTTGGCAAAACTGTTTTCGCATTGGTTTTTCGCCCAGCAGCATCTATATCTTATTAACTTCTCTTAAGTTCAGCACCAAACACTTCAACTGGTAATTTATCACTCCGGAGTAATGGGTATTCTTGCGCATCACGTCAACTTTAGGTACAAAATATTTCATGGAATTCTTTGGTTTCGAGAATGAATTTTCGGTGTTTGGGGGGTATAGTTTTAAAAGGAAGATATTATTTAAGCCACGAATAGCTTTTCGAAATGTTGGGCTGTTTTAGTGTAAATGGGGAGATGTATCAGAACTACTGCAGTGAGGAACAGATCTGTTTATTGCAGCTGTTGAATGTCATGCAAAAATGAACACAATGCTTCTGTACATATCAAATTATACAGGGTGGCCCAAAAGTAGCCTAACAGTTAGGTATACAGTTATATATACAGAAATAGTTATTGTAATACAGTTTAAGTTTAGTTTGGTTGAATTATCGTGGTACTAGAGATACAGGAAAGTTAATGGCGACAGGCATCGTAATTAAGAACCAAAGTCAAAAGTGAACACGCACACACACGCACATCAAAAATGAACACGCACACACACCTTGGCCTCAGCCGCACACTAAAAACAAACACCTCACACACGAGTGGACTGTATAACAACTTTATTTCACAATATAACTCTTTATATAAACTACAATATTATTATTGCCAAAAGCACAGTTAGCTCCAGCGAATGCAGTGGTTGAATTCTTACATTTCGCTACATCTGCCGGCATACGTAGAACACAAACACTGAGGCGCAAACAGACAGCTTTATATACATACATATATTTGCATTCTTAATCCCGAAGGTGCTCAAATTAGCAATTTCAATCAATAAAGGTGCTCAATTGCATATTTCTAGAGCATCAAACCAATAAACGGGGCCGGGATGGCCTGGTCGGTAAGTTCTAATTAACCGAAGATATCACGAAACTAAACCAATCGAAGTCCACGAATTGCTACTCTTTGGATAAGACACGCTGTAGTACGACTTTATTTTAGCCAACCAACAACACTAAGCACGAATATGTCAAATACTTGTTCTAAATAACCAAAAGTCCTTACCACTGGTACAACATTAACTGTTAGGCTACTTTTGGGCCACCCTGTATTGTAGTTTAACTGGAATATTTATAAGACTTGTGTAAATAGATTAAGAAGTTAAAACTCAAATATGACTCATTGGTCTTTTCCGTTCCATTGCCCAAAAACCTCGCCAAACGGAACCTTTGGCGGCAAATGGGCATACCGAAAGGGACAAGCGGATTTCGGAGGTTTTGCAAGTTAATTTGTAATACATTTTGGGTTAAAAAAAATTAGAATGAACCATTAATCACACAAAACTGTCAGAATATGTTTTTTTATTCCTATTACACAAAAATTGTGTATTTTTACCTCTCAAACCCTCAAATTCAACTAAACTGATGTGACCCTCAGAAAATGTTAAACGTTATTTTTTTTTCAAAATCCACTTTGAAGACACACTTTCTAAATATATAATTTTCTTTAACAATATACAGTCCCTAAACAAATTATTCGACGCACTGCAAGATTTCATGTATCAATCAATGATGAACAAAATACCTTTAGAAGGACATTTATGTTCCCAAACTTAAGCTATTGAATAAAAAATACTATCTGCTATACTTATTACATATATCGACATCTTTTTTAATGATATGGCATTCTTTGGTATGTTTTCATCATTACTAAAAAAATAGAGTGCGTCTAATAATTTGTCCAGGGACTGTATTTATAAAAATAATATATGGATAGGATTTTTTTTTTTGGAGTGAAGAGGTTATGAAAAAAAAACATTAAAAAAACTTTCATTCTTGGCCGTTTCAATCCTTTTCCCTACAGCATTACTTCAAAAACGAATTTAGATTCGAAAGCAGCGGCAACAATAACCTTTCTTCCTTTCAAAACAGAAGTGATGAAACACACTTTTAGCAAACAATAAAGCCGAGTCTCAGACGTTCCTTAGATTATTTTTTTTAGTTTTGATATTTGTTCTCAAACTTCACTTCAACACGAATTCTATATATGTTTCGGTAGGCGGAAAAATGGCGTATCTGACGTATTTTTGGGTAGAGCTCGTAAATATCGTCGTAAGCAGGTTCCATTCTTTGGTTTAGTTGAGTTTGAATTATCGTCGCACCAGAGCTACACGACGGCTATTGGCGACGGGTGTCGTAATTTAGAACCACAGTCAAGTGACGAGCCGACACCTGAGTGGGCACCCAACGCAACCGTTAAGGGCGACATCGTACGCAGCGTTAGGACTTTGAAGGATATTTAACGTGCACTCCCTCCACACGGGGTATTATTCGTCGAACATTTTGGCTGCACGGGCCGTTGATAGGTCGGCAGTTATTTTGGAGATGCCCGGACCCGAACCTGGGACCTTCCGCATGCTAGGCGAATGCCTAACCGACAGGGATCCCCAGCCCCGTTCCATTCTTTGCATATTTTACTAAAAAATAGTGGTTGCAAAAACGTCGTTATTACGTAATAAAAATTGTTGCACTTGACTCATCAACGAATATTAGCATGGAAATATGAAAAAAACCTGTCTTATTAGACGATATAAATTAGTAACACTGTTATGAAGATTGTAATCCAGTAATGAAGATTGATAAGAAAATTTTTCACACAAAATGAGCAAGATAAATGAAGCATATGTAGTCCTAATCATTTCTCTAACACTAATTTTAGTTACACGAAAAACAAATTTAAATAACTAAAATTTAACGAATGTTTAATGGCTATCATCATACGAAATCATCATTATTGGGCTACTAAGTTTTTTTTTTGCAACGCTGAATGTTATTTTGTTCCCAATCGCTTCTTTTTTGGCCGGGGTGATTATTGTTTAAAAATAATCTTATTTTTTCGAAATAATGGCGCCGTAGAACCTCTACAGTTAGTAAAACCCTCCTGACGAATTTCTGAAAAGTTTTCGAGCTCAAAACATGTCATTGATATAGGGGAAAAAACGTGTCACAATTAGGGGGTTATCCAGAACACTGAGGTAGACTTGATATTTTAATCTGTATCGTCCAAAGTAGCAACGGCATAAGAATACCATGTCGCTCAGAGAACCTTTTTGGTGGCAGATCGGTAAAATTGTGTTTTAGCTTCCACACTACGTTTATAACGTAAAAAGTTGAAGGTATTATAATCGTTCAGTCCGTCTGTCTGTATGTCCGTCCGTCCGTCACTTACTTTCATAGCTCAAACTACAAATGCTACGGACAAGTGTGATAGCGTAAAATTCGATGCGTGAAATTCAGCGCATCGAAATTAGTATACATCGAAAATTTCAGAAAAGAATTTGAATTCGAAGTACTTCAATTATTCAAAAAACTGCAAAATTTAATGCTAATTTAAAAAGCATTGAAGGTCATTTTTATTAGAATTAAATCCCTATTGCCATTCGCAACAATCGCTCAAAAAACAATAAATTAAAACAAATTTATTTTTGCGACATCGATCAGTTTGAAATGACGTCAAATATATTTCACTACGAGATTATTTGTATGTTGATATAAAATGTTTTCATTCTATTTGGAAGCGAGGAATATTACATATTTATTCTTTGAAATATAAATTAATTTTTTACAACGATAAGTAATAATTATTGAATTTTCGAAATGAAATTAATGAAACTAGCCAAATTTAGCATGTAAATGTTTAATATAGAATATCAATGCTGGGTTTGTCGCCTTTTTACCTGTTAAACACAACTGTTGTGTGGAAGCGGGTTATGTGACAGATTGTGATACAAACCTACATGCTTATATTCTGTTGCAAAATGGCAAAAGAATAACGACTTTTCAACCATTTTAAAACATTGTAAAATTAGTTGTTTTCCTAACGAGAAACATTTGACAGTTTATTTCATTTCTACAGCATTTTAAAAACGAAATCCTGATACTTCGGTAAATTCAATAAATATACGTCATTTTACCGAGAACATTGCGATATTTACCTTCAGAAAAGGTTTTTCATTCCGTAGGAGTCAAAAAGAATGAAATGTTGTGTAAAGAAATACTTGAAAAAATTCTTTTTTCAGAAGAGGAAGGTTTGTTTCTCCATAAGTTAAAGAAATTGTTTTATTTTATTCAGGGTATATAATAACACCAATACAAGTTGGTTATTTGTTTGGATTGCGTTTTGAATAAAATATTATTGCAGTGCATCAACAATATTATAAGAAATATAAAATAAAAAAAACCTTTGCCCACACATATAAGGGATTTGCAGAAACTAGGCATTATATAGAACGCCATGTACTTACAAAAAATATAGAATAGGTTTGTTACAGAAACTGTCACTTAAACCTCTTCCACACAGTATTTGTGCTCAACAAAAAACGCAATATGTATACACCTCTAAAAAAATTCGCCAACGTTAGACCCGTAAAAAAAAAATTAATGATTTTTTTTCTCGCTAAGTTAAATTCGCATTAGTTTCAAATAATATTTATTAATTTCGCCATAATTTTTTCGATAAACTTAAATTTTCTTTTGTTATCGTTAGATGAAAGAATCTTGTTTTTTGAAGAATTAAATAATGTTTTTGTTGTAGTTAAATGAAAAAATGAAAAACGTGTTAAAAACGAAATTCATGTTGAAACAATTTTTTAAAAATAATTTGGCTCTAAATTCTTCATGCTTGTAATTTAAATTCTAAAAAATTAATTTTAATTATTTTTAATCATCTGCTGTTTACAATTTCATTCTGGATGAATAATGAGTCTATTTCACAAATTTTAGGTTTTTAGAATAAAAAATAAAAAGTAGGGAGTGAAAGAGTTAAATTTTTCAATTTTATGCGTTTGAAGTTGAAAAAGTATCGAGTTCAAAAAAGAACAAGGGTAAGGAAAAGAACTAAGTTTAGTTTAGTTTGAATTATCGTCTTACTAGAGCTACACGAGGGCTATTGGCGACGGGCGTCATATTTTAGAACCACAATCAAGTGACGAGCCGACACCTGAGCAGGCACCCGACGCAACCGTTAAGGGCGACATCGTACGCAGCTTTGGGACTTCGAAACATATTTAACGTACACTCCCTCTACAGGGGGTAATATTCGTCGGACTTTTTTGGCTGCACGGGCCGTTTATAGGTCGGCAGTTGTTTTGGCAATGCCCAGACCTGAATCTGGGACCTTTCGCATGCTAGGCGAGTGCCTAACCAACTGGGCTCCCCAAACAAATATACGTTTTTATTGATTGTGAAATAACCTTACTCTCTCTCTATCAAGAAAGTAAAACGTAAGGGCACTATTTCTTACATAACTCTTAGAAAACAAATAAAAAAATACTTCAAGAACATTAATTATCCACAAAAATTATGACTAACGACTTTATACGACGTAATTACCAAAACCCCAACATATTACAAAAACACGTTAAAAACCATCAATATCAACCACACATTCAAAGTCCCCCTTAAAACATCTTATATCAGCTGAAAGATAACAATACCACGTGATTAATTGACTTCTCAATATCATATGGACTAACATTAATTACTCCCCAAACCACGTGATTAACGATTTGATCATTAATGCCCCAAATTACAATGGACTAGAAAAAAATGTCTATAAGATATGCACACCGCCAAAGGGAGAACAAGTATAGATTTTCTTTAGAGCCATCTGTGCATAGATCGATGGAAAAAATTGATATGCGTTGGATTCGGGGAGCAATAGTTGTTTGTGTGAGTTGTTTTTTTAAATGTATTTTTCTTGTTAAAGGGACGCATTACCCAGAATTTAGGGGTGCCCAGAAAATAATTAAACATGCTCGAATGCTGTGAGCTAAGGATATTGCAAAAAAAAAGGATTCTTTTATAAAGGTGGAGGTTTATTGAAAATGATATAGTGGTTTGGTAAAATGGTTTTTTGAAATTTTATGTTTTCAGTTTGTGAAGGGTTAAAAGCCTAAGGCTTTTAGATAAATTAAGTAAGGCTTTTAAGTAAAGCTCCAAAATTTTTTTGATGCGTTGAAACATATGCGTTTAACAAAGGTTGGTATGGGATAAGTTCTAGTGTGATTAGATTTTTTTTTAAAAATGCTGAAGTTGAAAATTTAGAAAAAATCTTATTTTTTGGCCATTTTTATAAATAAAGCTACATAACTGTTCTTGTTTAACTGTTATATTAATAAAAGCTGGTATGGATATTGAGCTATGTTGTGGAAACATTTTATAAAAAAATTCCATTAAAAAATTCTTTAAATTGTAGGAGAAGTAGGATTTTGAAAAAACGTTAACATTTTATTTTTTTAATTTTTTGAAAAAACTTACGTTTCAATATTAATCATGTTTTAGTATATGTTTATTGAATGTTAGTTCTTTGTAAAAATAGTTTAGTTTGAATTCTAGCGATTAAAATACTGGATTTAATTTTTTGGGTACCGCGTCCCCTTGTTGCGTTCACCTTATATTTGTTTCCATGGCCAATATAATATTAAAGAAATATGTTCATTTAGTTATTCACGTACGTAAAGCGTAAGGAAACGTATTAAAATTAAAAACAATAATTCTTCTAATATAATTATAATTTATTAGGAATTTGATCACGTATATTTCTGAAAATTTGAGTTCGATAGAAAAAGAACTAAGGTACTAATGCGTTAACCTCAAAATCTACAAGATAAAAAAAATGTAGTTATTATTAAATTGAAATACCCGTGTATTGAACGAAACATTTAATGCATAAATTTCTTTATTTTTAAGTTTTAAGTTTCACTTTATATTTTTGCAGCTTTATGGTATTGTTGATAATTTTCATTGTCGGCCTATTCAAAAGACAAATAATATAAATTTTAAATTAAATGAATCATTACTTGTTATATATGTACACGATAGAGTACTAAGAAATATATGGTTTTCACGACTATAATTGAGTTACAGTCGAATTGTGTAACTTTGGCCCTGAAGGGTAATTTTGGCCAAAGCATAAATCTCTAGTACTGACTTCCTTTTTAAATATATTTTTCAATCGTAGGTTTAAGCAAAGATATCATAGTTAAAGCATTAGATTGGCAGATCACGTGACCTCCAATGTTAACGACGGGATGCGCATGGAGACCAAAATAAGGGGGCATAATGGCTAGTGTTGTCACCACTTTAAGGAGAAAAATGCTACGGCATCATCGAAAAAATACCATTTAATTCTAAAATTACCACACAAAAAAATACTAGAAAAGCATTTCAAGTCACTAAAAAGATTCCAAAATGCAGCTAGTATTTTTACGATACCTTTTTGTGATTTTAGAATAATTCTAAAATAAATTCTAAAATTACAAAAAAAATATCAAAAATACTAGCTGTATTTTGGAATCTTTTTAGAGATTAATTACCAAAAAAAATTACCTAAAAAAATTACTAACATTACCAAAAAAAAAAACTAGAAAAGCCTTTCAAGTATTTTTCGTAATTTTAGAATTAAATGGCATTTTTCCGATGATGCCGTAGCATTTTTCTCCTTAAAGTGGTGGCAACACTGGCCATTTTGCTCCCTTATTTTGGCATCCATGCGCGTCCCGTCGTTAGCATTGGAGGTCCCGTGATCTGCCAATCTAATACTTTAACTATGATATATATATGGGTTTAAGGAAGATTTATCACTGACAGAAATAGGCAAACACTCCGACAAGGTTGGTATTTAATGAGAAAATAGTAGCTTGAAAAACTTGTAAACCAAAGTTACCCCATTCGCCGATAATTTTTAAGACCATTGTTGAACTATTAATATAAATAGCAGGTAAAATGTGCATCAAGTTCTTATACTTCGTATCCCTGCCAAAAAAAAAAACAACCAAAAAAATTAACATCCCTTATTTTGGTTGAATTGATAAGAAAACAATGATAGGGGAGTAACAAGTAATGCGATTACTAAAGGGGACTTTGAATATCGATATCCAAAGCAAAACTGATCGATACAGCGGGTTCTTTATCGGAATCTTGTACTTGGCAGTGAGTGATGCAATGGTGGAGGTTACTTCGGTGTATGTTGATGATATAGTGGTTTTGTTGTGTTGAATATCGGATGTGTTATGGGTCATATTGGTGTTGTGATGCGTGTTTGATAGGTCCGAGAGTCACTCAACATAGACTTGGGTCAATACGTGTAGAAGAGGTAGGTCAACTAACTAGCCGGCTCACCAACTGGTTTAAAATGTTCAGTCAAAGGGGTTTCGGGAAACGAAATGACAGCGTCTAAGATGGTAGAATATTGATTACATCAACGTCAAATCCTAGCTACATGTGGGATGTTGGCATGGGACATCGTTATTAGCTTCCACACTACGTTTATAACGTAAAAAGGGGAAGGTACTATAATCGTTCAGTCCGTCACCCAATTTCATAGCCCAAACTACAAATGCTACATGCAAGTATGATACGTCAAAAAATTCAGCGCATCGAAATTAGAATACATTGAAAATTTCAGAGAAAAATTCGAAGTACTTCAATTATTTAAAAACTGCAAAATTGAATGCTCATTTAAAAAGCATAAGAAGCCATTTATATTAGAATTAAATCACCAATGCCATTCGCAACAATCGCTCGAGAAACTTTAATTCTTTTAGACAATAAATTAAAATGAATTTATTTTTGCGACATCGATCCGTTTGAAATGACGTCAAATATATCTCACTACGAGATTCTTTGTATGATGATATGAAATATTTTCATTCTATTTATAAAAGCGAGGAATGTAACATATTTATTCTTTGAAATATAAATAAATTTTTGCAAACGATAAGTAATAATTATTGAATTTTCGAAATAAAATAAATGAAATTAGCCACATTTAGCATGTAAATGTTTAATATAGAATATCAATGCTGTGCCTTAGCGCCTATCGCCTTTTTACCTGTTAAACACAACTGTTGTGTGGAAGCGGGTTAAGTGACAGATTCTGTTACAAACCAACTTGTTTTGGAAACGAGACAAAATACAACTAACCCACTCATGAAAATTACAGAAATCTTTATCTACTCCCATGTACCAAGAGTCGTAAAAAAACAATATCCCCAACTAAAAGACAAAAAAAATCAACTTCTGCTCGTTTACAAAACTTTTTTATCACTCCTAAAACATTAAAAATAACTACTACTACAAAAAGATTAAAACATCTACTAAAAGTTACTTTGCGAAAAACAAATATATCAGAAAATGGCTAGTTTATAACCCAAGGGAGAAATAGAACGAACAAAAAAGTTCGTGTTGTAACGTTTTACGAATCGTTAAACATAAATAGTGGTTCATTTTTTAGGTGAATTTCCTTGTGTACTTTTTCTTTTAACATTTTAACTAAATAAAAAGCTCGTGGGAAAATATTCCTGAAGACTTGAATCTTCTTTTACTTTTAACATTTCATGTGAAATTAATAATGACAAACAATCGTAAAATAAGGCTTAGAAAAGCCTTAAACCAAACACATCATTATCTTTGCAGTGATGCGCAGTCTGAAAAATTCTTAAAATCTATAGAAGAGTTTCTTAATGATAGAATAAGGAGGTAAGAATAAAACGCGATGTTGCCGATAAGCCAAATATAGTTTTGAAAGTGAAGTTAATGATTGCTTGCAAAATAGGCCAAGTTATGCACTTAATTTTTAGCACTATTTTAACCCCATAAGGAGTCAATATTAGGAAATTATCAATTGATCCCAACCATTTTTAAAATAAAACAACTCTTAACTATTTCTACTATTAAGATTTTCTTTATATCGTAATAAATCAGCATATTTTGTGTTTATTTCTTACCGAGAAAGGTTTTGAAGTTCTGAGAAAACATATAGATAACCTGTCACAATTAGAGTTCCTTATTTTGAAATTATATATTATTCGTTAGATATTTTCATAACAAATATACCACAGATAGAAAATTACTTTATATAATGTCTTTTATCAATATTAGGCACCATTTTTTATAGGGTAGTTCCATGCAAAATTATCCTTTCTGTAGTGTAAGTTACATGTGTAAAAAGTGGTTATCACTACAACTTTTAACATTCAATAAAAAAAAATAGTGAAGATTATACTTGTACATTGATTCTTATTTTGTCATTTTATGATATTTTAGTATTAGATGTGACGTTTGTTCCCAATAAGCAATATACAGGATTTATGGAGAAAGTCATCTGCGTAAGTCATAATCTGTTCTTTTATCAAGTATGCTGGCATGAGCAAAGTCCATGTTGTTTTAGTTTATGTTCCAAGTGCAATTTTAGTGGTACTTTCTGAGCCTGTAGGATTTTCATTCCCCCGATGTCAGTTATAAAGGTCTAGTTATAGAAGTTTTAGCTATTTTCTTAATTTAATAAAATTAGGTGAATGCAGGGTCTTTCCTAATTTTAAAACTAAATAATGTAACGTTATTTATTTAATTTAATTTAGTTTTCATATTTAAAAATATTTTTATTATCTTCTTAAATTGTGATTTACACTGCAGTTACACCCTTTAATAGTTTACCCAAGATAAGCAATATGACATTAATTACCGGAATCTTCAACTGAAATAACTGAGAATAGGGTTTCATTTCTGCGTATCTTATCATTTCGCCAACTTAAAAACGGCCTCATTTTTTTTATCGCCAAGTAACACCATTCTGCCCTCTCCCCAATGAACGCTATAAAAGACTTCAATGTTTTTTTTTTATGGTTCCAAGTTGAAAGATTTTAAGTGATATTCTCGAAAAAAAAAATTCACCCTTAGGGCATAAGTTCTTTTAAAATATATCTTTATCTGGAAAAAAACAAGAGCTTATAACGTAAATGAGTGTAATAGGAAGTGTATGTTGATTTTTTTTTAATGTTGAAATAAATCACTAAACGCAAAGAAAGAGACAAATCCACAGAGAAATTTCCGTACATACTTCTTTCACTACTAAACCGTTCAAGGAAGAACCATAGATGGAAATTTTCAGTCAGAATTTATCTCGTTTTACACTTAAATGTATAGAAATCTCGCTACTATAAATCTCAATAGGTTAAAAAATTTCTTAAAAAATAGCCTAACAGTTTATTAATATACATTCATTCGAAAAAGAAATGATTGTTTAAGAAACTGTTATTGTTTTTGATATGATAACAAGATGGACGTGCTTTTGGGAGAAATGGTTCTTGTATGCAATTCATTTTTATGTATCAGGCTATAAACATAATTTCGTCATAAAAAGATATGTTGTTTATAAGTATATTATTCTAGAAACATATATCAAAACATATTTTTTCTGTATTTTTTAAATTGGTATTTTATGTACAGTAAAGGTTTCTTTTTTACTTTTTTTTTATGAAAGCATATTTTTTAAATGTTATTACTGTGTTTCCTATGTGTGTATTACTATGTTTTTTTAAATATTAAACAGTAATATATTATCAGTAAACTTAAAATTTATGTACACTCTTAAAACAAACGAGCGGTTTTAACTCAGTCTGAGTTAATTACTCTTTCGTGCCGAAATACACTCTCCTATAGAGTGAATTTCACTCTTTTCGGAGTGGTAAAAGAAATAAAGAAAACAATCTGCGTCCTACATCTTAAACGAGCGTTTTAACTCAGTCTGAGTTAATTTCCACTCCTTTCGGTGCCGAAATGCACTTCTCCTATAGGAGTGAATTTCACTCTTTTGTTTTAAGAGTGTATATTGTTTAACAAATGATAATATAATCTAGTTTAAAAATAGTTTTTGCTGCATAAGAAATATAATGTAAATTATGATAAGTCAGATGTGTGTTGTCTACATTTTTTTTTTGTGAACAACACATAACTAACCATTATATAGCTATTATATGTATTACTATAAAATATAAGATTCAACAAGTATAAGTAGGGATTTAAATTAATGTTTCACGTCCTATTTTATTCACCCGATTTGGTTTCAATTAAACTCTAAAATTTCTGTTAATTAAGAAAATGACAGAACAATTAAATATCTGAAATACACTGCCCAAAAGAATTAGGGGAATGCATGGTTTAAACCCGTTCACCCCCAATGATTCCATTTGGAATCATCAGCTTCCGATTTTTTTCTCACTAAGTTGACCTCGCACTTATTTATTGTTAGATGGACGAATCATGTCTTTTGAAAAATTAAAAAAATGTTTGTTTTAATTAAATGAAAATAGGAAAAACATGGTAAAATTAAATTCACTCCCAAAAATTTTTTTTAAATAAATTGACCCTAAATTCTTCACGCTTGCATTCTTAGATGTTTAAAAATAGATTTTAACTTTTTTTAGCAAATAAAGTTTTGAAAAATTATTATTATAATTTATTTAAAAGTTATGATTCTAATTTTTTCCCCTTAAATTTTAGTTAAAAAACTAAGATTTTTCCCCCGTTTTTTTACCATTTCATTCTATATGCATAATGAATCTACGTATTTCACAATTTTTAAAGTAAAAAATAAAAAGTTGGAACTGAAAGGGTTAACAAAAGTACGAAACGTGCACCCCTAATTGATTTGAGCAGTGTATATTATATACTTAAAAATTTCAACTAATAAATAATACATAAAATATACGGATTTCTATCTCCTAACATATCCTTTTTGATAGAAAAATAAAACTATCCATTTTTACAAACGGAATACACGGTTTTTCACAGGTGCATCGGAGAGAAACTACACTCAAAGTATTCCTTGATCTAGATGTGTCACAACTTAGCCATCCACGATTTATCAAGGACTGTTGTCAATTTATCAAAAGTTACATTCTACCTATTCGAGAGGATATTTGTTATATTCGTTCTACTTTGGAGTTCGGATGTACGGTTTGTTGGAGGAATATAAAAGTATATTTTAACTGTATTTTCAAGGGTTATTAATGATGTTTTTCCCATCCACGATATACATTTAAATTTAGCATATATTCTTTATAAGAAACTATTGTCCATGGTTTTGTAAAATGAAAAAAAAATATTACGAGCCGATTTTTAGCTTCCACACTACGTTTATAACGTAAAAAGCGGAAGGTATTATAATCGTACAGTCCGTCTGTTTGTCCGTCACCCACTTTCATAGCCCAAACTACAAATGTTACGGACAAGTGCGATACGTCAAAAAATTCAGAAATTAGAATACATTGAAAATTTCAGAAAAGGATTCGAATTCGAAGTACTTCAATTATGTTAAAAATCTGCAAAATTTAAAGCTCATTTAAAAAGCATAGGAAGCCATTTTTATTAGAATTAAATCACCACTGCCATTCGCCACAATCGCTCGAGAAACTTTAATTCTTTTAGACAATAAATTAAAATAAATTTTTTTTTGCGACATCGATCAATTTGAAATGACGTCAAATATATTTCACTACGAGATTCTTCGTATGTTGATATGAAATATTTTCATTCTATGTAAAAGCGTATGTAAAAGAATATATTTTACATATATATTCTTTAAAATATAGTTTAATTTTTGCAAACAATAAGTAATAATTATTGAATTTTCGAAATTAAATTTAAATGAAACTAGCCAAATTTAGCATGTAAATGTTTAATATGGAATTAATGCTGTGTTTGGCGCCTTTTTACCTGTTAAACACAACTGTTGAGGTTAAGTGACAGATTCTGTTACGAACCTACTTGTTTTTATATGTTTTTAAATGCATTTATAGCTACCACATATTTTTATAGCATGAAAAGTGGAAGCATATATGGAGGCTATGTCCATTCTTGTGTCTGTCCGTCACCTACTTTCACAAAACCACAATCTGATAAAAAGTTGATAGTTTAGAAAAAAAAATGTTTGAATTCAAAAAAATATAGCAATTTACGAATAATAAATGAATCTAGCAAAAGAAAATGTTAATGAAAATGTGTGTTTGGCGCCTTTTTACCTGTTAAACACAACTGTTGAGGTTAAGTGACAGATTCTGTTACGAACCTACTTGTTTTTATATGTTTTTAAATGCATTTATAGCTACCACATTATTTTTATAGCATGAAAAGTGGAAGCATATATGGAGGCTATGTCCATTCTTCTGTCTGTCCGTCACCTACTTTCACAAAACCACAAGTCATAAACAAGTTGAAGGAGAGAAAAAAAAACCTTTGAACTTCAAAAAAATATAGCAGTCTATAACGACTATAAATGAAATCTGCAAAAGAAAAATTAATGAAAATAGTTACTTTCGGTATTTGTATTTATTTTAAGATAATTAAGATAGCATTTAGCATCCTCTAATTTAAACTTAGTTTGGCGATTTTTAGGTGTATAAATAGTGTATGGAAGTAACGTCAACTCTTACAAAAACCTACTTGTTTTTAAATAAATGTTCAATTTCCCCAAAATGTTGGTATATCGACAGTAATGATATCGATGCAACCTGAAACTAATCGAAATCCTAAATCATATTACAATCTTTTTTATAAAACAGAATTTGAAAACAAATTTGTAATTACGAAATTAATAAGTTCTTCTGAAATTATTTTTAAAAAAAAAGAAAAATTACAATATGATTAAATATTTCTATTACAGTCCCTGGACAAATTATTAGACGCATTGTATTATTTTTAGTAATTTTATGTTTCTTAAGAGTTTGTATGCAATAATGGTATATTTAAACTACAATATTATTGATTTTTATTTAAAGAATTGTTGTAGACTACATATTTGTATTTATTTTAAGATAATTATGATTAAGATTAATTTATATTAATTATTTATTATAAGATTATTTATGTGTGGAATCATCATCCTCAAATGCAGGAGACAGTTATTAGTCTTGCATTGATAGCATGCCGCGCAGAATTAAAGCTTTGATAGCGGCTAAAGGTGGCTCAACTAAATATTGACTTTTACTAACATTAATTTCACTTTTCTTTAAACATAATAAACTTATGCTTTTCTAAATTAATGCTGTTTTATTTATGTCAAATAAATCGGTAATTGATTGGATAATATAAAAATAAAAAACAAATCAATTTAAAATAATAAAATGGTACTATATCACCCGGTAATTAATATTTTACATGAAATCTTGCAGTGCGTCTAATAATTTGTCCAGGGACTATAGTTTTAAAATTGCTTTGATATCATCACTCTTGATTTTGAGCTATTTTTGATTTATCAAAGCAGTCGTTCATTCTCCCAAAGTTAGATTCTTTCTTTCTTGAGAATTTTATTTTACAATGTAGTGAGTACACATATTTCTGTGTTCTACTCTAAAAAAATGTTTTTAGTTTGTGTTGATTTGATTTAACGTCATTTGAGCTATAAGAGAGTTACGTCTACTACGGGTGAAGCAAATAAAAGTGGCCCCAACGTGGAGATAAGAATACGACAGAAATGTTGCCAAGTCAAAAACCAATACAAAAACAGGTTTGCTAATTGAAGCTATTGATCGCTTCAATATTAAGCCCAAACAAACGCTTGGCGACTTATTTGCTGGCAACTACGCTATGGTTTGAGAAGCTAAGTTGAAATGAAATATCAACACGGTTTGTAGAGCTGATCAAAATACGTTTCCACCAGCGATTATTTCGGTTGTTATTTATCGTAAAGAATCGGACCTTTCTGTTTTTATTAATACAAAACCAAAACATTCTAAATTGATTGCACGACCCAGAATCTGGTGTTCAGACCCGTTTCGGTATCAGGCGGCTTCAAGACTTTCTCGCCAAGCATTTCAACGTATTCCTATCTCTAGACTAGGGCCACTTTTCGTTGCCTCACCCTGTAGCTTCTTCGTGTATTGGCGACGGGCGTCATAATTCAGAACAACACTAGTTTTTGAGAAATACTTAATTTTGGAATATTAATTCTAACTGCATTTTAAACAGTTATTAATAGTACTGTACTCTTTTAAACTTACGCATACGTAGTGCAGATATTTATTAGTAGTGTACTAGTAGTAGTGTTTTTCCTCAAAACTTACGAATAGGTTGCACTAATATGTACAACTTACACTAATTTTGTTCTTCAATCTACTATGTTTAAAAATTAAATATTTACACTAAAAATAATTTAAATTTATATATACGTAATCATTTTTTTATTTTTTTGAAAAAGTGAAATTTGTAATTGGGTACAAGATCGCTATTTTTTACCATTTATTTTATTTACATAATAAAATAGAGTATAACCCAAGTAAAAACTTTATAAAAAGTATCGAAATTTAAATTTTTAATTAGCTGGCTAATAGTTTTGGTATATAATCGTCCACTTAATTAAGGTGCATTTCATACCGATTTTAAACTATTAATGTAAATAAATCACAATATATTTGCGTTATACATGGAAATAATCATTTCGAGTTTATAAACTACTCACAAATTTAAATAAAACATGATATAAGTATTATAAAACCATATAAACCATATAAACATCAACTTCAACCATATAAACATCATCTTCAACCATATAAACATCATCTCAACCATATAAACATCATTTTTTTTACCATATAAAATTTAAAATCACTAAGTTGATAATTTAATTTTGTTGTTGTTGTTTCTAATGCCACTTGGGAAACCCAAGATCTTCCCGCGAAGTGGGCAAGGATTTAAGGCAAATGGGTGCGGTTCCTGAGGAGAGATGTCCGTGTAGAGACTACACGGCAGGAATCCGTCTTGGCATCGTGATGACAGATGCTGCCATCTATCGCCCCCTACTCAATTTAGACATGTCCCTTAGGGTGGAGCGAAAAAGGGTGATTTTTAAAAAAGTCATCCAAGGAAATAGCACTAGGTGGCAAAAGTTGTCTATTGACTACCATAATACCGGTGAATTTTTTTATAATTTTCCTACTTCATCTTCATTCCCCGCAAGAGCCTTCAATTATTGCCATTTTTACAGTAAATTTCAAAATTATGTGATTTTATTATCACGTTATTTTTTCTCATTACATTGCATTCATTTAAAAAAATGTCACCAGATGACGGTAGTAGTTGCATAAAATACGACTTTAGTCCAGAATGAACCAGATTGAAGTTGCTATGAGTCATTGGTGCTATGGTTTGACGCCAGCTGCTGCCCACTCATTTTCATTCATCGCCTTTGGAGAGTACATCGCTGTTTGTTCTAGCCGAATTAGAATGTCTCATACGAGAAAGCAAGTTAACTGTCCCATTATTGGTAGTCCAAGAGAGCTAAGCAGTATCGTTCTGCCGACGCGAGAAGACATATTGCGGCATTACAATTGGATTAGGCTACAAAAAGAAAATGCAGGACAATATAAACCAAAAATGTGTGAAATTTATGAAGAGATTGCTGCTAAAGTTGAACAAATTTGGAATAAAGCTTCAGTTCCTGTTCTTCATCGTGTCTGAATAATGTCCTTGATAAAGAGAGAGCATGAGAAACTCCTGAATCTTCTGAAGTCTTACCACGGACGCAAGAAAAATTTCAATTTTCAACATAAAGTTCAAGCCTTCAAAAAAGAAGCAAAGGCACTTTTTGACGTTGCTGCATGCAAGTGCAATGACTTTGAACTCTGCCATTGTGAGAAATCACGGAAAGTTCCTATAAAAGAGCAGCCTTTCATAACTGACCAGAGATCTGCTAGAGTAATGGCTATTGGCTCCGTTGATCTTCGAACCACCCAGCAACTCCAGAAAAGAGCTTCAAGAAAGATGAGAGACTTAAATTTAGAAGAAGCACGAATTGCCAAACTACAAAAAAGCGAACTCGCAACCAGCACCGAATCATTGGAAACTTCTGGCGAATACGTTGTAGTCGAAGAAGACGCAGTCGTAGTAGATGTTGATAAAGATATTTCCCTAGCAGAAGGATCGGATGGAGCTAAATCGTTGCCGTCAACATCATCAACGCGCCAAACAAAACTCAAGCTTGCAACATTTGCAAGAACATGTGACAGGTATGGAGTTGCGGACAGACCTGCTGCCGCCCTGGCCTCAGCATTACTGCACGATTTAAGCAGCGGAAGCAAAGCTGAAGAAGATTCACAGATTGTCATAGACCGAAGTAAAGTTCGAAGAGAACGAATAAAAATGCGACGAAATCTTCAAAAGCGAGTGATCGGAGAAGAAATTACGCTTCAAGGTCTGTACTTTGATAGCCGAAAGGACAAAACCTTGGTCATGGAGAAGACTGAAGATGGCAGTTCCCATCGTAGGTGTAAAGTGGAAGAGCACATATCGATAATTCAGGAACCTGGTAGCGTGTATCTCGGGCATGTTTCTCCAGTATCTGGGACAGCTCAAAATATCAAGAAAGCTCTGTGGGATTTTCTGACTAATGAAAATATTGATACATCAAAACTTCTAGCGGTTGGGTGTGACGGTACCGTTGTTAATACGGGAAGAGCTGGAGGTATTATTTGTCTCCTAGAGAAGGAGCTTGGAAGACCCCTGCAGTGGGTAATATGTCAACTGCACTCTAACGAACTTGGGTAGTGCCATGTCACACCCAAGCAGTGGAGAGGTGTATTAAAACAGTCACTGAAGCTTCTTCGGAAGTATGTGGCATTTTAGCTCGAGAAGGCCTTATTAGAGCAAGGATTCTGGATAGAGCAATCATGCCAACTTTCGAAACGAAGTCGCAATACAAACCTGCGTTTTAAAGAGATAGTGCCCAAAGGTAGGGTGGTTGGGACGGGCACGGGCGGAACTCGTTATGCAGCCACCTCCTCGTGGTGAGTTCTCTGGGTGGTTCACGGAACCAAAAAAGAGCTGCATTTTCAAAAATTTCATAAACAACACAATTAATAAGTTTGGAAAAGAAGTTTTGAACTTAATGAAATTTTTAGTTTTACCCTGAAATTTTACGATTTTCAAAGCTCTTGCGGGGAATGAAGATGATGTACCACCCTAATGTCCCTGAAGGGGAGGGAAATAGTCTCCAGGGACCTGTACACGTGGGAAACTGCGCCATGACCGCCCACAGGACTTTCGGACCCACAGATTTAACAAGCACGTACTCCTAAATTAATTTTTAATACATTACTTAAACTAACAATTAAACCTGTATCATATTAAATCAACAAAGCGAATTTAATCTGTCATATGTCTGATTTCTAGAGTTTCTTAAAACATGACCTTTCAAATTCACTAGAATCAAACAATCAATCTTTAGCACAGCACTAAACTAAAACTATCAATTAAACCTACATCAAAACCAATCAACTGCACTCAAATTCCGTGACTGAGAAATTCCGTGAAGCAACCCGTCACATTTACGGCTCGGAAGCAATCCTTAAAAACCCACAGAAAAACGTTTCCTTAAGAGTATTAAGTATCGCACAAGGAACAATTTATGGTCATGGATCGGAAGTGGTACAAGTCATGCATTTCGACTAAATTGCACTTTTTTTTAATGTTTATATTGTAATTTGACTTTTTAATGGTGTTATAAAGTTAAAAGCAAAGTTATATATATTTTAGAATGATAATATTTTAATGATGACCGACTGTTCGTTTTTTTACTTAGTGTAAGGACTTTTAAGTTAGTTCGTAATGATACGTTCTTTGAAATTAAAAAAAAAATAAGGTTTAAGACCATTACAAAAAACATAATATGATGGTTAGATATTTAACAGCATGTTTTTAAACGCAATACAACTATACATCATACATAAACTATGTAGGATATTCTTTATCTCTCAAGAACGAATGTTTATCATGCAAATGTAAGGACCTTTTTTAAATGCAATATTCAAAGTAAAGAGAACTGTTTATGTGTTTAAAAATACTCCACTTTAAGTGTAAAATAAATCAAAATATGTTTTGCCAACTACATTCTCACTAATAATTGAGTTGAATTAACGTCGCACTAGAGCTGCAAGAAGGACATTTTCGACGGATGTCGTAATTTAGAACCACATTCAAATGACGAGCCGACATCTGAGTAGGAACCAAAGAAACTATTTAAGGGTGACATCGTAGGCAGTGTCGGGTGTTTAGAACATATTTGACACACTTTTGAAAATATTTTTAACCATTTTTTTTTTACAATTCATATTTTCGTACATCTTTTTAATAAATTTCCACTAGGTATTGGTACACTAGGTGTTCGTATTGATTATGATAACAGATTAAGATCTTTAAACGTGTATTCCCTGGAAAACAAAAGAGATAGGGGTGATTTAATACAGTTATTCAAGTTCATAAAACAGGGAGACATGGAGGGCTTAGGTTTTACCTTAAATAGCCGGACCAGAGGACATGATCAGATATTGAATAAATCGAACTTTAGAAGGGGAGTAAGAAAACGTTATTTTTACAATAGATTTGTCAATGAGTGGAATGCCTTACCAGATTATGTGGTGTATTCAAAGAGAGTAGAAGATTTTAAGAAGAATCTTAATAGTCATTGGAAAACTGGTAAAAATATTAGATTTAATTTGGACCAACCTAGCTGGGCCTCTGGCCTGTTGTTTGCCGAATTTTTTTTGTATTTGTATTCATGAGATTTTTTTAGCTACACAGACCGTTTATAGATCGACAGTGATTTTGAGAATACCCAAACCTAGGTTTTTTCGCACGCTTTGTCTTATTGACTGGGACCCTAGCACCACTTAGAATATTATATATTCTCCAAAGAACTAAAATCATACAATAAAAGCATACAACACAATCGTTATTTATGCAACTAGTGTGAAAAGTAAGGCTTTTTTTTAAACGAGTTGAATAAATTATTTCAAGAACGAGGTACGAGCGAGTGAAATAAATTCACGAGTTTAAAAAAGGCTATTTTCGACGTGTTGTCATACACTATTTTTTTATAATAACGTGCAAAAAAAGTATTTTTTAAATTGGCATTGAAAATTAACCAGGCAAAAAGTAAATTCTCTTTTGAAAAAAAAAAATACACGAAAACGTTGGTGCTGTTAAATATGGATTTAGAATTAGAAATGTTTTGCGATAATTTGGAACTTTTCTCTAGATGATATAGAAAAGGATTCCAACGATGCTACTTTAAATCTTCTTCCCGATAATTACAGAAAATTATATGAAGAGTGTTTGAACGCGATTATTTATATTAATGATTATTTTAAAATCACGTGCAAAAAGTCTTCTTAGATTGGCTTTGGAAATAAGACGCCAAATAAAGAATCACGCTCAAAAAGAATTTTACACCAATCACAGAGCCGCCGAATAAAATATCACGCTCAAATAAAGAATTTTACACCAACTAGATGCTCTTATTTACTTTTTCGCAGTAGTGCGTAAAAGTAACTTTGAAACACGATTTCGTTAAAAGCATCACTTTTGCCACGATTATTGATTTGAAAAAGTTAGGTTTTTTGCACGATATTATGAAAACCATGTTAAATATCCCGTAACCCAAGACATCATATACCACTTTCAAACTCAAACCTTCTATTCTAACCTACCATAAAAGTTACGTGCAAGTTTGCGTGCTAAGATAGCTAGGCGCAAAACGCGAATAAAAATAATGTTTTTGACGCCTTAGCAGACCGCATTACCATTTGAGAGGCCACCTTCTAGAATTTCAATGCGAGACGGGACCGCGTATAACTAAGGAAAAATTGACGTACTTAAATGTTACGGAAGTCATCGGCCATTGGCGGAGGCCGGTTAATTACGTTTTGGTTGGTGGAAGTTTTTATTGAATTAACGTTAGAGTACACGCGCGTGGTCGTGTTTTTAAGAGTGGCGTGGTTTTAGATTAATTGTTGGTTGGTAAGGAGTAATGTAATTTGTATTTTTGTGTTGTTTTGGGGTTTGGAAGTAAGTGGGTTTTAGAGGGAATATTTTATGTTAAGGTTTGGGTTAATTGAGCCTTGTGACGGAATTTACACGTGTATAGAAAAACTGGCCTCTGACAGGGTTAGGGTACGGTTAAACTATCTTCACACTAGAGTTAAGGGGACGATAACACAACGACGCTTTAAAATAAATTTTCATTTTAACTTTCAATCACTAAAATGAATATTTACGAAATATTTTATATATAACGCATCTGAATATGGGGTTGGAGTTTGCAAATTTGGTAGTTAATTTCAATATAATTGTTTCCAGCTTCATATGGCAGTATTTTAAAACACCGTTTTTTTAGCTTTTAGGTACACTTTCCAACAAAACTATTGCGTGTATCGGAAAATAATTTTTTATAGAAATAAAAAAGTCCATTTTACGCAATGAACCTCAAGTTTGACGATAAAAAAAAATCATAATTTTAAGTTATTAACCTAAATAGAAAGTTTGCGCATTTCTTAAATTAGAAAAATCGTCTTATTTTTACTCACTTAATATTTTTTGGAATATTTTTGGTTCACTGTGTTAAATAGACATGTATACGACAACACAGAAAATCTCAACCCTTCTTGTAAAATAGAAAGAGAAAAGTGTACCTTAATGATGAAAATTGGTGTTTTGGAATAATGCCATTTAAAGCTGGCAACAAAGTTATATTGAAATCAACCACCAAATTTGCAAACTCCAGCCCCATATTCAAATGTGCATCATCGAAGTTTTTTCGTAAAGGCACGATGTAGTATTTTAAGTTAAATGAAAATTCGATATTTTTAGTGGTAGTTTTGTTCCCTGTTACCTTAGGCAGGAATTTTGGAGACATCCCAGAAATTTAGAACCCCGTCAAGTGACGAGTAGACACCTGAATGGGCATAAAAAGCAAGTTTTATATATGTTACATCGTACGCGGCGTCATGGTTTAGGAGCAAATTTAATGTATACACTCTCCCGCCACGGGGTATTATACTTCACCGTATCAATCAAAAAGCATATCATTTGACGAGTAAAAATATCTAGTAAAAAGAAGTCATTAAAAAAATTACAAAAAATGAATGATCATTTGATTTTAAATATATCATTGATACATAATTTGCTCTCGGATAATTCGAAATAAGATAGGTTCTGATATGTATACAAATACAAAAACGTATTTTACAAAAACTATTGTATCAGTCATATTTGTATCATTGTAAACATGTGTCTAATCGGTATTTTATCTATAAAACATCATTTGTTGTAAAAACAACTAAAAATCGTTCGAATTCACATTAACTATCTGCTTTCGATTATATTTTTAAAGTACCCCATACTTAGTTTAAAATGAAAATAATCTTATCCTGAACTAATGTACTTAAATACAAATTGAACGTATCAATAATAACTGCGCATATAACATATAAATTACACTATTGGAATTGATAATAGGTGTATCAGAGCTTTAACGGCTTAAGTAAACTTCTGGTTCAGAGATAATAAAAATAGTTACTAAACTAAACGGAATAGTCAAATGTATATATAAATCAATTTTTTTGGATATTTTCCCTCTACGCATATTTCTTTAGTGTTTTATAGAAGAACGAATATAATATGGAACCTACCTGTGGACATTATTCTTAGTCTCAGTTTAGGAAAGAGCTGATATATAATGACGGCTCTTAATTTGGCAATTTGCTTTACTTCGCCAATCAACAAAAATGATAAAATGTGGTAATCATTCCACTTTATATTTCATACAACTTGATAAGTTTAGCGACGTTACGTTAAATTTTCAATCTCGCCAAAAGTCGCCAATGAACAGACCGACCGTTATATCATAGTTGTACCCAGTTTAGGACTTGAGTCTTTGGTGCTCTAACAAATCCAGTTGATTTTGACAAAAATAATCGTTTGCGTGCCGCAAACTCTTATTATTTGTATCATATAAATGCAAAAATATCCGTTACACGATCAATTAAGGTCTATAATTTAACAATTGTTCAACAAACTTATGCGATAAAGTAATTAGGCTGATATGATATGAATATTTTATCGAAAGATAAATTACCTATCATTTGGTGTTTTAAAGCCAGTAATTTAGTATTTATTGCAATTGGCTGATACAATGATCAATCTCTAAGTAATGGAGCAATTGAAATATCGGGAAAATATATCGTAACATGCAAGTTTAAGTGAAATTATCATTATCAGTTTATAAATAATTCAAAATATGCAGCAATTCTATTAAAAAAAGTTCCCAAAAGAGGATAGTTTCTAATGTATTTTTTTTGTAATGTTCTTATAAATAATTTTTATTGACGTTAAAAACTACATCAACTAGTGGAGATAAGGAAAACTATTTTTTTTTGAAAATATTATTTTATAACTATACCAGCTTTTATTGTTATAGTCAATAACAAACATGCGAGACAAAAGAGCCGATAAAATATGCATGTTAGCTTAAAATAAGTTGTATCTTAATAGTTATTTATGCATATAGTGTGAAAATTAAGGTCTTTTGTTCCAAAAATTTTAACTTTTTGCACAAGTCTGACATTGAAATTATAATGTTAAAGTTGGATTTTTTTCACGTAATTATAAAAAAATATATTGTTTACCGAATAAGAAAAATTGTGCCGACTACCGAAAAAAATGCCGACTACCTTACGTGCATTTTTTTTAAAAACCCAAAATTTAAACTGTAAATGCTATGGGAAGGTAAAATGTAGTATTGATACATGAATTTCACACAAATTATAACTTTAAAATTTTTATTTTTCACAAAAATAGAGATTGTTAGTGAAAATTGGCCACTATTTTGCTAAAACGGCTTTTAATGTAGAATAAAAGTTTATCAATGCAATTAGTTTAAATTTTAACCACACGTTTCTAGCATACTTTTAAGTGTAATGAACTAAATTCTAATTTATATCATAAAAAATATGAAATTTGCAAGGTTTTATGTAAATTTTCATAAAAAAATCAAATAGTTTCAGGATTATTTTTGAATCGTATATCAATAAATATCTAAAATATGTAATTACATACATGCCTTTAGTTCATTACATTCTCTGAACTATAATGAGCCACAATATAAAATATTAGTTTAGTTTAGTTTAGATTGAATTATCGTCGCACTAGATCAACACGAGGGCTATTCGCGACGGGCATCGTATTTTAGAACCAAGTCAAGTGACGAGCCGACACCTGAGCAGGCACCCAACGCAACCGTTAAGGGCGACATCTATAAAATATTAGACTGTTATAATGAATCATTGAGATAAAGCGAAAGCGCTATGGTAAAGTTATTGAAAAAACAACTCTTCAGAAAACGCAATCAAAGTAAAAATGTCAAAAAATACACATAAGAAAGGCTCTGTTTGTAAACATTAGAGTTTGCAAAACTGAAACTAAAAATAATAAATTTTATTTTGGCCTTATTCTAGCAATAATTTTTAATGTTTAATTATTTAAAAATGGTTTAAAAAAACATTAATAATTATTTTTAGGTTTATTTCCGGTTTTGTTTTTGGCAAAACAACCTATTTTGAAATCCACATATCTAAAGTTCTACACATCGGAGCTAAATATTAAAAGCAGATTTGAAAAGATAAAAGTTCATATTATCTGGAAATAAAACTAAATAAATTGCGAATTTTCGTCGAAATTAAAGCTTGAAACGTAGTCGGATACCTTAAGTATAAACGAAAAATTCAACTAAATTTTAACATCTAGAAATACGATAATATATTCATTTAATTGATAAAAACGCAAACTTATTTTGTGTTATGCTAAAAAAACTAAGCATATTAACTCATGAATAAGCATATCTAAGTAATATTAAAATAAGTTAATTTTTTTCCTGGACTTTAAAATTAATCTTATTATACATATACAGCCCAGGCTAATTATGCCCAAGCATAATAAAAAAATTAAATGCCGCAATTTAAATTCAATTAAATAGTTAAAAATGTCGCTTAAATTCTCAAGTACCAAAGATTGTATTTTGTTGGTTTAATACAAATGTAAATGACACATCTGTATTTTCAGCCGTTTTTTTAAAGCAGTAATTATAATAAAACTATTAAAAAATTGATAGAAAAATTCGCACCCGTAATGTGAAACTCGTAGTTAAATTGTAAAGATGCTTAATTTGTAAAAAAAAAATCATACAAAGAAATGCATGCTGTTATAGCTCCGGACATTTTAAAAGCCTATACTTTAACAAAGAGAGACTAATTTTTATTTTTAATTTAAAGAACTAATTGGAAATTTGAAAAAAAGGCATCGAGGTATAAGGAAGACACACATTCCAGAAAAAGAATGGAGTTCTAAGATGAATATTTCATGTTGTTATGGCTCCGGACATTTTAAAAGAGCTTACTTTTTTAATATAGAGAGATATTTTAAACCCGTTTCACAGCTTATATAAGCTTTATAATATTGTGACAAAAGCCATATTGCAATTTTTCCTAACTGAAACTAACACTTTTACAACTTGCATAACTTTACGCATATTTAATTGCTTAAACAAATGTTAAATCTAAGTCTAGCAAACTCGCAAAAAATTAAATTATAGTCTTTTTTTCTAACTGATTATGTGTTTACTCAGGTCCCAAATGTAAACAATTATCTTTTTAGCATTAAAAAAAAAAAAACTTATTACTTGCAATGTTTTCAAAAATGTGTTACTGCCTTTTTAAGCTTTGCTTGTCAGCTAAAAGAAAGATAATAACTATTTTACATTAAATTATATTTTTAGTACGGCAGTTAACATTAGTTTAATGAAAAGTTAACTGCGCTATTATTTTTTATTATGCCCAAGCATGTTAATAAAATTAAGTGCAGCAATTTAAATACAATTAAATAGTTAAAAATGTCGCTTAAATTCTCAAGTACCAAAGATTGTGTTTTGTTTGAGTTAAATGGGTATCTCAAATTAATTGGTTTTGAGAGTTTAAAAGATAAGCATTAATTAATGCCTTTTTTCTAGAAAAATCAACTGTTTTTTTTATAAACATCACGTTTCAAGTGTCAGTTTAAATATTATTTTAATTAAATGTAAGTTAAGCTTTCGTCGAATAATATAAAATTTATTTGTGAATAATAAACTAAAATTATTTGCAAGAGATTAAATTTCAACTAACAACCAGCAATATTAAAGAAATATGCTGCAAAAAGGATGCTTTTCACATAAATAATTGTTTTTTAAGTAAACACTAGGATGCAAAATAAACTGGAAAAAAACTGTACATTAAGAAACCTTGGCATGCACAAACTGCATTTTTTCATTGCATTAACAATGATATTTTTATACTTACAAAATATATGGATATACACATTTTTAAACGCATTAAAAAGTTTAAAACAGTGAATATCATTCTATAGGATGTGAAAGCTTTTTTTATACTATATGCGTGGGAATACTAAAATAAATTTAAGCATTTCATAATAAAAAAACATTAAGCGGTAGATGGTTATTTTTATTTAACTAACTAGGGGGCTCCACCCCCTGCTCGCTATCGCTCGCTAACCCGTGTGTCGCATAAGGGAGGCATACCTTCCAAAAAAATTTTGGACTTGTAAAATCAATATTTCATCATGTTATGGCTGCTGACACTTTAAACGAGCTTACTTTTTTTAATATAGAGAGAAACTATGTAACATTAAATTTTACCATGTAATATGCCGCATATGCTCAAAAATCTGCCAAGAGGTATTATTTGTATTGTTTTTTAAATGTTTAATAATAGCTTAATAAAGTAAGAAATAAGTATCAAGTACCAAATCTCCTTAAATATTGAATAAAATTCAAATATCATTTTTAAATTATTGCTTTAAAAATCGCTGAGTTTGCATTAAACATTTAAAAATGTTAAACAGCAAAATTTTATTTGAAATTAGTATTTGTATGAATAAAATATCCATCATTTTTTTTTTTCATTTTAAACACCGGTACATAAAATATATTTTGTAACCCTGAAAAAAATTACTCATACTTTGAATTCTTCAAACGTACGCTTAAAAAACCTTTATTTTCTGTCATCTCCACATGAAACAAAAGTGTTATATTCAGAAATACATAAAACATAACTCTAATCAATCCGAACTAAAAACATTTTCACTTCAGAGAAACGAAATAACTTTAGATATATTTTTCTTATCCCGTATTTCAGCTCCAATGCAAATTTACAACCCAACAGAAAAAATAAAACTCAAAACTGTAAATTCCGATGAAAAGATGCCTAAAAATCCCTAACGTTTCAACTTTTCCCCTTTTTTTAAACTCTTGGCGATAGATAAAAATTCCCCCTTTGGAGCCTATTGTCGAAAATGATTTTAGAGGTCTAGAGACCGACTCTTCATTTTCGTAAGATACTTTCTTCAATCTTTTCTTCATTTTTATATTGTATGAAAGAAAGGAGTATTTCTTTTCTTATTTTTGTGTAGGATTGTGGAATAGATGTTATATTTATGTACTCATTGTTATGTGTTTGCGTCTCTTTAGAATGGTGAACACTTTAATAGCGAAGCTACGGGCTAGCATATCTATTGTTGAAGGAACATTGGTTCGTCTAGCATTGTTTCTGCCTGAAAGCACTCTACAGTTCGAACTAACAGAGATACAGACTTCAAATTTAGTTCGAGATCCCAGTACCTGCCGGATAAGTTTAGTTTAGTTTGAAATATCGTCGCACTAGAGCTATACGAGGGCCACAGTTAAGTGACGAGCTGACACCTGAGTAGACATCAAACGCAACCGTTAAGGGCGACATCGTACGCAGCGATGGGACTTTGGAGGATATTTAATGTGTACTCCCTCTACACGGGGTATTATTCGTCGGACATTTTTGGCTGCATGGGCCGTTTATAAGGTCGGCAGTTATTTTGGCGATGCCCGGACCCGAACCTGTGACGACCTTCCGCATGCAAGGCGAATGCCTAACCGACTGGGCTCCCCAGACCCCATTGACCATAGGTTTTAGAGAAAATTCTCTCAAGCGCAGAGAGTAACTGCCGTATAAATTTTTAGGTTCTAAAATAATGAAATTACCTTATAGGGTATAGTTTTTTGTAATGTATTGATTTATTAAGTATTAATTGAAAGTCATTTAAGGTTAGCACCCCTAGTTTTCCCATAACCTTAATGCCCTATATCATGAGTTCTTATCTCTTTCTAAGGTTCCTTGGGTCATGTTTGGAGGAGAAATATATTGTGAATAAAGGCAAAATGAAAGATAAAAGTTCCTGGCCTTTTTCATTTCAGAGAACTCATGGAATTTAATTTCAGAGCTTTACTTTTTTTATTAGGTATTCGAAGCATGCATTATTGGAAATATTGGAATTAATAAAGATGTGTGTATGGGATAAAAGCACATTAAATATGCTGTTTACCAAAGCTGTAACACCATGAGCGAAGCTGTAGTAAGGTGTTGAAGGCCAGCTCACTTATCTACCTTGTTACTTGACCTAAGTCAACAATTTCGTTATTAGCCTACACGTGCGTAGCTCTAAGCCTCTTTTATTTAAGCCAAACCGGTTCTCTTTTTTATACCCCCTCTGAGGAATACATATCAATAAGAACGTCAACTGACTGGCAGGTTTGTTGTTGTTTCTAATGCCACTCGGTAACCGAGCCCGGAGTAGAGAACTACCCGATTTTAAGGCGAAGTGGGGCGGCTTCCGTTTTTATTGAGCGCCACAAGGGAGGAAGTCCGAGTTTTGCTCGTCAGCATGACACATCCGTTTTACAGGAAGGTCTCTTTCACACATCCATTCTCACTCACATATCGGAATTTTGATCCAGATCAAAGGCCGATAACCCCCTGATCTGGTACCCCCAGAGGTATTAATTTGGTATGGGAACATGGAGGACTTTGTGACCACGACATATTTAACGTGCCCCAGCCACCATTAGCAACACGGCGGTCTTTAGTCGAATACAAGCGCCGACCCAGCAACCATCAGAATTGCGAGCACCACCGAGGACAGAACCCACAACCCTTCCGATGCGGGCACGACGCTTCACACGACTGAGCTACCGCGGCTCCTGTCAGGTTTTCCAGCAACAAACATACTTAAAAAATTTATAAATTTTATAATTTTACTAAATTTTAAGTTTTTAAAGTGTGGCATAGTGCTTATAATAATGAACGATAGAAATATAATTAAAAAAAAAACATTAAATTTCTAGTTAAAAATTACATTTTTAGTTAAAAGTTAAAATTTTATTCACATGGGCAGCAAAAATAAGTTACCATTTCAGCCAATTCGCACATCTCACGGAACATGTTATAAAAAATAATATTGAATTCTATCTAACACTATACCATTTTCTTCAAAACCTTAATTCCTTAAACCGTGGATTCTTTTTTCCCTTTTTTTACCTCACAACCTGACTTATGTTAATAGACACGGTCAAATAAATCCGGAGACGCTCTCTGTGACGTCACATTTTCCGTCTGGTTCGGTTTCCAAACATGATGGGTATAATTCGCCGCATTATCCGTCAGGTTTTGGCTGTGTGATATAGAGAAACGTAACATATACGGAACCTGAAAAACAAAGACGGCCGCAAGCGAATCGGTTTCGCTCGGTTAGTCTTCGGAAAAGCAGCCTATTCAAACCGGACGGAAAGAGTGACGTCAGTGTCACGAAGATCTTCTATAGGCTTTAAGTTGAGTAGGCCCAGTAATAACCCACATGCTTTAGCTCTACTGCGATTCCAATTCAACAAAAACTGAAATAGGTTCGTTTTGTTAAGGTGGCCCATCACGTTCGGAGAACTTTTAAAAATATGAACTAGAAAACAACTTTGGCAGTATTTTTGTGTGTATCTGAAAGAAATAACTATATATAGCAAGTAAAATTTGGCATATATACCAAATTTTTTAACATATGGTCAATTTATACATGTTTTTTGCAGTTTTTTGTCAAAAAACTTCAATTAAGCTAGAAAAAAAACTGTTCAACCTATTAAGAAAATAAAACCACTATGTTAAACTGTAATTTTATTTGTAGTCGAAAAACGACAGTCTGATTTTCAACATTTTTTACGGTGTGCCAAAATGATTAATATACCAAAACAAAATAAAAAAACGTATTTCTTTGAAGTTTTTTAGATATATTCCCTAGACAACAATTTCTTAAATTAGTAGAAAAAAGAATTTTTAAAATTACTCAATAACTTTTTGAGTTATTTTTTTCCAACTGAAGCTATTTAATGAAAAACTGAAATACGAGAAAAACGCATTTAAAGTTTCAACATCTGGTTGATTCTAGTGCTACTGGCTTTTACTAAATTAATCACTACGTTCGTTCGAATTGCGGCACAGTTAAAATGATAACAGTTTTAGAAACAAAACCAAAACCTGGGTAATAATATAAACAAATAAAAAATAATCAATTTTTCTCAAAAATGCCATTTTCAACGTGTGTAGATACCTTAAAGAACATGTTAGGTAGAATTCAATATTTTTCTTTATAACACCACACCCTTTTTTTCTAAACCTTAATTCCTTAAACCGTGGGTTCTTTTTCCCTTTCTAAGGCCCCTTGAGACACGTTAAGGGGCGAAATATATTGTGAACAAACCCCTTTGGGAATAAAAGGTCCTGGACTTTTTATTTTACATTGAACTCTTGGAATTTAATCCCAGAGCTTTTTTACTTTTTCTGTGGATTTCGAAAGTTAGAGAACGGCTATTGGGACAAGTTTATCACTTACTTGTTTAAACATTTGATCTAAAATGTTTTCTGAATTTAAAAATATTGTATGGTAGTTGGTTTATATATAAAAAAGTCAAGGGTATGAAAGAGTTTATAGTTGTGTATTGTATATTTCAATGGTCAATACAAGTTTTATTCTATATTTCAGATATTTTATTTCAACTTAAATTATATTTCTGAAGCTATATAAGGGTTCTCTTTATTTTTAAAACATAAAGGAAATAGTTTAAATTTTTGTATTAGCTATTTAATGTAATGGGCAATATAAATACTATCTTTAAAAATATCATCTATATATCTATAAAGAAAGAAATCCTGACTGATATGCATATCAACGCCCAGTCAAAAATATTGGAGCTACAGATTACAGATTTTAGGAGCTTTTTTTTCTTTTATACTTACACTCTTAAAACAAACGAGTGGTTTTAACTCAGTACGAGTTAATTTCCACTCCTTTACGTGCCGAAAATGCACTACCCCTTTAGGAGTGGATTCCACTCTTTTGTTTTAAGAGTGTAAGATGTCATTTAAGAAGCGATTTTCCAAAATTCGAACACAAATGGTCTATGAGGGCAAATCGTGGATCGATTTCTCCATTGGAAAAGCATTACGTATTGTTGTAAGCATACAATTTATGGAAATTTTTAATTTGAAAGAAATATCAGAAGACGCTATCTAAGGAAGTTCGGAATTATTAGTGAGATACCGGGTGGCCCAGCGTGTAATGTTTGAAACAAATAAAAAAATAAAAACAAATAAGAGACATGAGAAGAATTTAATGACGTTTATTGAATGGACATATTGGGCAATTAATGATAATGAAGTTCGAAGTGCCGCCATCTTTAACAAGGACAGCAGTTAGGCGGTTCTCGAATCCAACCATACTCCATACCCATACCTTCCTCCTTTTGTTTGGCCAATTCTTTTTGTAGAACTTCCCACAGAAGCTACTTCCACAAAAAAGAATTGGCCAAACAAAAGGAGTGTGGCAGGAGTATGGAGGAAGGAGGAAGGTATGGGTAATGAGTATGGAGTATGGTTGTATTCGAGAACCGCCTAACTGCTGTCCTTGTTAAAGATGGCGGGCACTTCGAACCTCTTTATCATAAATTGCCCAATATGTCCATTCAATAAACGTCATTAAATTCTTCTCATGTCTCTTATTTGTTTTTATTTTTTCATTTGTTTCAAACACTACCCGCTGGGCCACCCGGTATGTTGTAAAGGATTTAGATACTTTGTTACGATGTCCCATGATTGGAATAGCGAAAACTATTCTAGTTTTGCACACTATAGATTTTCACAGTGGGGTGTCTACTTGAAATTTCGAAGAAAAAACTCATCGAAGGGGCGGAATTTAGTCGGTCATTCATTAAAAAAATGTTTGCATTAGTGTGGGAGGGTTATCATATCCTGATGGTTTGCTGATCATTAGGGAAGGGGGTTGATTTGCATAAAATATAAGTTCACATAATATATAAGTCACGTTTATAAAGGGTGTTACCGTGAAACGTCGGGTTTATGAAGCTAGTCAAAAATACATTGTGTTTTTAAAGATATTCATCATCCATAAAAAAAACAACCAAACCATTTTAAAACTAAAGGATATCGAAACTAAGATTTAAAAATGGGTTGTATCGGCTAACTGAGATTTATAATATTCAATAAAAACAACAAATATCTTAAAATTTCCTGACCAAAACTGTTTCTAAAATTATAAAACTATTTAAAAAAATATTAAATTGTACTTGTCTATTATCCAATCGACCATTTTCGCAAAACCGAATATTACCGCCAAACACGGTATACAATTATAATTTATAATAAATATAATAATTGTTATAAAAATACATAAAAAATGCAAAGAACACGATTTTTTAGTTACACTAAGAGTAATAAATAAGAAAATAAGTTACAATTTAATATAAAATAAATATTATTTAATTGTTTTTTTTTTCATAGAGAAATTAGCACTAAAGGATTTGGCAAGCATTGGCAAGTCCACGTCATAATGCACACAAGTACTGATTATTTCATTAATACATATGCTATTGAATGATATGTAACTGAAATTATTTTTCAGAAATCTTTCCGAACTTCAAAACATTTCATTTAAACAGTAAAAAAAAAATAACTTTCCACTACCAGTATTCTCACATTTGGCATAAAGCCTACATTTTCGTTAAAACTTTTCCTTCAAGATCAAATCACACAAACCAATTTTATTTCCTACCATAAATTTCCCCAACTAACAACAAAACCCGAGTTTATTATTTTTTCCAATTTACCGCTTATTTAATTTGCATTGTTGTGACCTGATACATAAAAACAATACTTGCACTCCTAACTGTTAAAGGCTGATTTATCCCCACTTCTCATTGGTTGATTCTGGGCTTGGTGCCAACACGGCATTGGTCCAAATTCACTTTGGGTTGCATGTGTCCAATAAGACACAAGGTTATGTTATGCCAGGAATATAAGTTTCGGTCATTAATAGCTTTACGTAGGAAGCTGGAAAAAGCATTTGTTTAATTAATTGTGTGACTTTAAAGTAAAGCGTTAAAAATTATTGTGTAATTTATCTAGTAGAAGTGTTTTTTGAAGTTCATTGTCTACTGTTAGTCTTTTAATGCTTGTTAAGTGCTTTAAAACATGTGGTTTTATAATGTTGTTCCGCTTTACTCTAAAAAACTTACAACAAATGTACACATTTATTGTCGAAATAAAAAAACAAATATATTTGGTTTAGTTTAGTTTGAATTATCGTCGCACTAGAGCTAAACTAGGGCTATTGGCGACGGGCGTCATATTTTAGAATCACAATCAAGTGACGATCCGACACCTGAGTAGGCACCCAATGCAACCGTTAAGGGCGACATTGTACGCAGCGATGGGACTTTGGAGCATATTTAACGTGCACTCCCTCTATACGGGGTATTATTCGTCGGACATTTTTTGGCTGCACGGGCCGTTTATAGGTCGACAGTAATTTTGGCGATGCCCGGACCCGAACCTGGGACCTTCCGCATGCAAGGCGAAACGCTCTCACACACAGAGACTGGGCTTCCCACAGCCGAACCTATTTTGTATATGATTAATTTTAGTTGAAAAAATTGTTATCGTAGAAACTCATGTACTAAATCGAAGTTGGTACTTAATTTTTCATATTATAATTAATATTAATTTATTCAAACATAACTGGGGTTTCTAACCTTACTGTACGTGCATTTTATCAATTTTTACCATTTTCGTAAATCTGTATTATTTATTTAATTTGGACAATAATAATAAAGTTTAATAATATGTACGTTAAGTCAAATTACGCATACTAAAGCTAGGGTGTTCAAAAACACTGACTTCAAAGGTAATTAAAATGCACATTTAAAATATTTTAATGTAAGTTAAAAATTTTTCGATATTTGTTCCTTTACTTGATTAGTTTTTTTATAAAGAAAAAAACATCTAAAGTTTACATAATTTTTAAATTAGTATAAGAGTACAAATATTTATTTGCACTTACTAAGACCATTACGTTTGTTAGACAAAAGTGAATTTAAACTATATTAGCCAGTTCCAATAATTTTATTTTAATTAAAGTAAATTTTATTATCAGAATATTTCGGTGAATTGACGTCATTTACGTTTGATTACCGTTTTTAAACTTTAAGTCGAAATTAAGCTGTACTAGTTTACATTAAATTGTGATTAAATTAGTAAACGTAAATATATCAACTGAATATCGATAAGAAATAAGGTTTATTTATAATAATACTGTAAAATGATAACATTGGAATTTAATTTCTTTAGAATTCATCACTTAAAAGTTCGACAAAATAATTCCAAAGTATTGACTTAGGATTCAATCCTATTGAAAATCTGAAGAATGTACGCATGCGCAAAAAAAAAACTTCAAACGTTTCGTCAATTAACGGGATAATAATATATTTTACCGCAACTTTAAATTTTTTGTAAAAAGAAAGGAACAATTAATGTAAAAAAGATGCTTTTTGATTGTATACGTATATTTAAGCATATATGCTATAATTTATCTTAAAAGAGGAAAGCCATTTGTTAGCCTGCCTGTCGAATATAAACAGCAAATTGTAGTTACTTCCATAAATTCTAAACTTGTTCAACTGTAAATAACATAGGACAAGTTGAACTAACTTTGAACAAAGAAAGATGGAGTGTCTATTGAATTTATGAAGATAATTATTAATTGCTTGTAGAGAAATTAATTATTCTTTCATAATTAATGTTTTATCATAAACTTAAATTCGAACGAACTATTAGAAGACTAATTTGAAATTTGTCTAATTAGTAAAGGATTATCATTAATTAAATTTAATTGAGTGATAATTGTATTTTGTACATATAGTTAGTTAGGAATTTTATGTAGAGACACCGTGTTGTAAAAAAACAAACATATTTAAATTCATTTTACTTTTATATGTATTTTTTACTGTTTATATAAAATTAATTCAAACTTTGATTTGCCATTGTGCCAACAGCTAATTTTGACAGTAAAATATTTTAGCTCAATCTTTAGGAATGTTTTATTTAAATATTTACATTCCAAAGTTAGTTTTAAAATTTATTATAGTAAAGAAAGTAAAATAAACTAAGACATTAAAATAAATATTGAAGAATGCATTGCAAATACTTGATTTTTGTGTATTGCCATACAAATATTTATTGTAAAGAGTTTTATAATTAAATTTGTTTTATTTCTAAATATCTTTTGTACTCTTTATTATAAAATTTACTCCAAAATTCCATTTTCCAATATACAAAGAATGAAATCCAACACATAAACTAACCAAGCTAATTATTTGGGAATGTATTTAGTTAAATATTTACTATTTAATAGCTGTTTTTATAATTTTATTATAATACGTAGTGTAAAATAGTTATCAGTGTTAAAATAAAACATTTAAGTGTATGGCAAAGAATCCTAAGCACATAAATCAGATTTGTGCACACAATTCTATACAAACATAATATAATAGTTGAATATAATATTTTGCATTCAATGCAAATAAAATCGTGTATTTCAACAAATATTGAAATCCGAAGACGTATAAAAGCTATTAATAGTTGTTTGCCTTTTAAATGTAAAATGCAATATGAATATAAACATTTGATAATAAATAGCGTATGGGTATCCATTCATATGCAAAACACCCCATTTCTATTTTGTAAGTAAATAACATAGTATAAGATGTTTGTTTTCTTCCATTTGTTTAAACTCACATCATTAGTACTTCTAGAATTAAGCTTTACAATTTTACGATCGCTTTACGGGGGTCCGATATCTCGCACAACTTTTTCTTTATTTTTACACGTTAGTAGAAACAAATTTGGATTCAGTAAGTAACATCTATAAACAATACTTTTTAGCCCAAAAAAAACTTCAAATTATGTGCAAAATTTGACAAAATTTAATTTTTTTAATCCATTTTTTGCTATTTTTCAAATTCCTACTTCTCTTCGATTTTTCAATTTTGTGTGTTTAAAAATTTATTAGAGGTTCTTTATTAATATCCTAATAGAAATATGCATAAAAATTTTAGTTAAAACACACTACTGTTTTGGAAAAAAATATTGCTGAAAAATTCAGATTTTTATGGAAAAAAGACGAATTTTCAACTTTAAACATTGTTTACGAAAAATCAAATGAAAATTAAGCAAAAAGAATGCATACTTTTATAATAAATACTATTCTGTATTTAAAAATGTAAAGAAAGCAGTTTAAAGTGCTGTAGTTAAAAAGCCTTAGCATTTTGAAGTAGATCAAAATAGGAAAATCTCGGTCGGATATATTAGCTTCTTAAATTTCATTTTAACATTACCAGAATGCAAAATTTTTTAATGAAATTAATCATAACTCTTTTGGCATTATGAATTTTGTTATCTAGTTTGCTATGAATTGTACACTATTGGCTATATTATGTTTCCATACAATAAAACAAAAAAGTGCAATGTTACCAATTTCAAGGTACTGGACCCCCTTAAGTAGTTTTGATAAATTTTAGAATGTTTTTTGAAAACGATTCAAATTATTTTAAAATGTCTTATTCTTTAAAAAAACATTCGTTATAAAGTACGTTACGTTAAAAATGTTTTCAGTTGCAGTTTATGCACGGCCAACTTCAATAACAAGGCCAGAGAAGCTCTCCTAAACATGAGCGTAGACGGAAATTTTGACGTCACTGTTCCCAGTGCCGAAGATCGAGAAACCAGTTCGGACGCATTCGGAACCCTAAAATTGTGGTCAGCCGTGAACGAGTGGTTCCTAACAGGTTTTGAGACGGGTTGAATTCATCTTCGGAACAACGTCACTGGAACTATGACGTCAAAATTTCCGTCCCCGAGCTTGTTTGGGAAAGCTTCTTCGGCCTTAGTAGTTGAGTAGGCCGTGGTTTATGTTGAATTATATGATAATATACTGCCCTGGAAAAAAAACAAAGCTCTGGCAGGGAAAAAAAACCCGAAGATGATGTGCCAGAAAAGTAACGTATAATTTGCCGAGGAATTATATTTACTTTATGCGAATAATTTGTAATTTTAACGCAAAAGCTGTTTTTTAACAGACAAATTGTAATGATAAAACATAATTCTATAATATCCTGTGACAAATCGAACCACAATTCATCCAAGTACCAGGCGGGGAAGTTAACCATAACAATTCCGAGAAATAAAAAACTGCCGATGCCGGGTTCGAACCACGTACCTTTAGATCATTTTCGGCTTTGAGTTAGAGCTGTTTCGGAAAGCAGTATTTTTATAAACATTTAAAATTCGTCTTAGGATATAGTCCAATACTCTTTAAGAGGCTAAAAACAAAAAAAAAACTAAGTCGCCCTTAACGGTTGCGTTGGGTGCCTACACTCTTAAAACAAAAGAGTGAAATTCACTCCTATAGGAGAAGTGCATTTTCGGCACCGGAAAGGAGTGGAAATTAACTCAGACCGAGTAAAAATAGCTCGTTTTAAGAGTGTAGGACGCAGATTGCTTTCTTTTATTTCTTTTACCCACTCCGAAAAAGAGTGAAATTCACTCCTATAGGAGAAGTGCATTTTCGGCACGGAAAGGAGTGGAAATTAACTCAGACTGAGTTAAAACCGCTCGTTTGTTTTAAGAGTCTACTTGGGTGTCGGCTCGTCACTTGACTGTATTTCTAAAATACGAAGCCCGTCGCCAATAGCCCTTTTGTAGCTCTAGTGCGACGATAATTCAAACAAAACAAACAAAAAAACCTATTTTACTTTTAACTGCATATTTTACAGAAAAAAACTGTTTAAAAGGAAATACCATTTATTTCTGTAAATGCTTTTTACTGTAAAATTTACAGTTTTTTTGCAGCTTGCATCGAGATATATAAAATGATTTTACACATATTTAGTTGCTTTTGTGTTTTCTAGTATTCATTTCACTTGTGATTGACGGTTTACAATGTCATTGTTTAAATAGAAAATAATATTTTTCTATACCTTTTTGATGTGCATCACACAATTAATTTGATTAGTAACAAGAAAGAAAAAACATACAAACCAAGTTGGCAAATTAAAGTTCTTTAAAAAAAAATTAAAACAAAATCCCTTGATGTCACAGTCAAAACCAAAGTTCTTTTTAAACAATTTTTTTTAATGCGATAAGTCAAAACTTGAAACTTGTATCCAACTTGAAAATACTTCGAATGGAAAATTAGAGCATTTTCTGTTTCTTATTTATACTTTTTTTCCCAATCAGAGGGTTTTAAAGTTTCGATCCGCCAATCTATTTTTAATCATTTGCTATAATTGACACAGTCAAAAACCTCATTCCGGAATTACATTTTACTCCGAACATATAATTCAATCCAATCTCAACGGAGCAGCTTTGCGGAAATAAAAATGGACATTTCTCAAATGCCTTTTTCCCTTTGTAGGGATTTTTTTGGGATGTTCTCTTGACCCAGTAATCACATTTTCTGGTCCGTGGGGCCGGGACCTTTGCCGTTATTTTTGGGATGAGAAATAAAACAACAAATATTTATTCTTACTTACTTTTCTAAACATACTTTTTTTGTCCAATCAGAACTCGTTTCACTCTCCTTAGTTCTTACACTATTGAATTTTTTATGGCTTAATTTAATGTTTGAACCATAGATATCATAGTTAAAGTATTAGATTGGCAAATCACGTGACCTCCAATGCTAACGACGGGGCGCGCGTGGAGGACCAGAATAAGAGGGCAATGGGGTCAGGTTGCCATCCCTTTAAGGAGAAAAATGCTACGGCATCTTCGTAAAAATACAATTTAATTCTAAAATTACAAAAAAAAATACTAGAAAAGCATTTCAAGTCAATAAAAAGATTCCAAAATGCAGATAGTATTTTTACGATATTTTTTTTGTAATTTTAGAATTAAATGATATTTTTCCGATGATGCCGTAGCATTTTTGGCAACACTGGCCCCATTGCCCTATTATTCTGGTCCTCCATGCGCGTCCCGTCGTTAGCATTTTAGGTCATGTGATCTGCCAATATAATATTTTAACTATGATATCATGGTTTCAACCAACATTTCTTACACTTGTAAGCCCCTCGTTGTATTCTGGGGGGGGGGGGGGAGGAAATAATATATATATATATATATATATATATATATATATATATATATATATATATATATTATATATATATATATATATATATATATATATATATATATATATATATATATATATATATTATATATATATATATATATATATATATATATATATATATATAATATATATAAATATGAAATCGTTTTTCATATAAATATTATTTCGCATTTAACCAGTTTTATTAAATGTGTTGTGCAATTACATTTTTGGAAATTGTCCTGTTGTAAGAAATATTTTAATGATTGTACGGTTTTTTTTCGTTTTGCATGTAGTTCTTTAACTTTTCTACGGTTATGATATTTTGCCTAAAATATTTCAACCGCTTCGCTGTAACAACCTTATTTAGTAGTTTCAACTATGGCAAAATGCGTAACTACGCATCTGCAAAAAAACAATTCAACAATCAAGTCCTTAAAGTTACACTAATTTCCATATCCTTTTCATATATGGTTACGCTTATCCTAGTAATTTTCATATTAAGTTACCCCATTTATTACAGTCCCTGGACAAATTATTAGACGCATTGCCTTTTTTAGTAATGATGAAAACATACCAAAGAATGCCATATCATTAAAAAATATGTCGATATATGTATTAAGTATAGCAGATAGTACTTTCTATTCAATAGCTTAAGTTTAGGAACACAAATGTCCTTCGAAAGGTATTTTGTTCATCATTGATTGATACATGAAATCTTGCAGTGCGTCGAATAATTTGTCCAGGGACTGTATATCATTTTCCTTTCAATACCCTTATCTTCTCATATCCTTACCCAAACTTGCATGTTTTCATTGACAGTATACGTAACCCAAATAATGTTTTTTAATAGTAATTTGTGTTAGATAAGTAGATGTTTCTTCGTATTGGGTTTCATTAACTTATAAATGGGTTCCTAAGGGGACTCAGTACCGCGAAATTGATGAAAATAACCAGTTTTTTGTTGTTGTCATAAAATACAATTTAAACCCAATAGAATGGTTTTCCAAAGCTCAAGAACAAATAATTATTTTTCACACAAAAAACCCTTCCAATGTTCCACTGCCATTTAATTATTTAAAATGATTTCATTCAGTTTGTAATATCCTCAAAACGGATATTAAGATATAACATATACAGATAATATTAGCTCTTCGCAAGTAATATACATGTCATACTTGTCTACCTTATTCACGCTCTCTGCTCCACCAACACGCTTACTGCACCCTTACTGCAGAGTTTCTACTTTATTTTCATGTTAGTGGGGAAGTTCTTATGCTTTTTATCCCTTTATTATTGCTTTATTCGTGGCTTTGATTCGATTTTTTTGATTGTGGAATTGATAAGAATGGATATTATGGTGAATAGTAGGGAATCAGGGCCGTAGGGAGCCTAGTGGTCAGCGTCTCGGTCTCGGGATCGGAAGGTCCTGCGATCGAGTCCCGGTACCACTGAAGACCTACCGAGTATATGCGGAGTACGTGCTCGTTAAATCTGTTGGGTCCGAAAGTCCTCCAAGTTCCCATACCAAATCAATACCTCTGGGGGTGACAAGCCAATTCTGGGGATCCTCTAGTTGGCCTCTGTCGCTAAAAATTAGATTGATCCACTTATGTGTGTGTTGTCTGTTGTGCTGTCTTACTTGACGAAGGTTTATAAGCGGGTCTTTGTGACTAAGCAAACAAGCCTGAAAATATATGTATACCAACCAACCAACCAAGTAGGGAATCAGAGTTATGATTGCTATGTCACTGGTGTTTCACTTGGTTGTATTGAAATATCGTAGTACTAGAGCTACGCGAGGCGACGGGCGTCATTATTTAAGGGAACGCGGTACCCAAAAAATTAAATCCAGTATTTTTATCGCTAGCATTCAAATTAAACTATTTTTACAAAGAACTAACATTCAATAAACATATACGAAAAATTATAAACATTAAAACGTTTAATTAACATTAAAACGTTTAATTGACATTAAAACGTTTAATTGACATTAAAACGTTTAATTGACATTAAAACGTTTAATTGACATTAAAACGTTTAATTGACATTAAAACGTTTAATTGACATTAAAACGTTTAATTGACATTAAAACGTTTAATTGACATTAAAACGTTAATTATAAACATTAAAGTTTTTTTTAATTAAAAAGTTCAAAAATTTTAACGTTTTTTTCAAAATGTTCCCACAACATCTTTCAATAAAAGTTGGTATTGATATTGAGCTATCAGTTAAACAAAAAAAGTTGTGTAGCATTATGTATAAAAAAAATGGCCAAAAAATAAGATTTTTTGTAAATTCTCACATTTATCATTTTTTTAAAAAAATCTATTTGCACTAGACCTTATCCCATACCAACTTTTGTTAAACGCATATGTTTCAACACAGGAAAATATTTTTGGAGCTCCCCCCTACGTTAATTTACCTAAAAGCCTCAGGGTTTTAACCATTCACAAGCTGAAAAAATTAAAAAATTAAAAAATCAACATAAAATTTCAAAAACCATTTTACCAAACCACTATATCATTTTCAATAAACCTCCACCATTATCAAAGAACCCTTGTTTTTTTGCAATATCCTTAGCTCACAGCATTCGAGCATGTTTAATTATGTTCTGGGCAGCCCTAAATTTTGGGTAATGCGTACACTTAAAACCACAGTCAAGTGAGGATCCGACCCTCGAGTAGGTACCCTTTTAAGGGTGACATCGTAAGCAACTTTCTCTATGTCCAATGTAATAATTACCCAATATAGATACCTTATTTTCATTCCCGTGGTACTATTGCCACTTAATATTTGAAACGTGCGCTTTAACATCGTAAAATAAGAGACATAATATGTAATGTTTTAAACATAGATATCATAGTTAAAGTATTAGATTGGCAGATCACGTGACCTCCAATGCTAACGACGGGACACGCATGGAGGCCAAATAAGAGGGCAAAATGGTCAGTGTTGCTACCACTTTAAGGAGAAAACTACTACGAAAAAATACCATTTAATTCTAAAATTACAAAAAAAATATCTTAAAAATACTAGCTGCATTTTGGAATCTTTTTAAGTGACTTTAAATCCTTTTCTAGTATTTTTTTGTAATTTTAGAATTAAATGTTATTTTTTCGTAGTAGTTTTCTCCTTAAAGTGGCAGAAACACTGGCCATTATGCCCTCTTATTTGGCCTCTATGCGTGTCCCGTCGTTAGCATTGGAGGTCACGTGATCTGCCAATCTAATACTTTAACTATGATATCTATGGTTTTAAATTACAGATATTTTCGAATTAAGAAATATACGAGTGTTACGGTTAAAACTAACAAATCTGTTTTTAAAAAATTTTAAAAACCGGTATTAATTAAAAACAAAGTGTCCGTTTTTGTTTATTAAGATAAACTAACAAATCCAATGCAAAATTTCAGTTAATACTATTGGTAATAATCATTTAATGTGATTAATCCGAAGCAAATACTTACTTAAAGCTTGTTTATGGTTAATGTTATCTTTATTTATGGTTAATATAGCATAGTTAATATTTAATTATCTATTAAAAGCATCCAAAATAACTAATTTATTACAACTATATTCAGGAAATTTCGCTTAACGAATTCTATGATATCAAACTGTTTTCCTGACATTGAATTAATTACTTCTGGTCCGAAGGGGGGGGGGAGGGGGGGAGGTTCCGCTTCGTGGATTCCTTAATCACTTAGTGGCCCTTTATACGTCAGTTGAGAGTGTTTGTTGGTTATCTGGGTGTTTAATTGGAAGATTTTGCTGAAACGTAGGGGGAAATATCCCAATGCGCTGGTTAAGGTAACAGGGAACAAAACGACCACTCAAAATCTCGAATTTTTTATTTAAACTTTAGTTACTGAATCGTGCATTTACGAAAAAACTTCTATGATGAATATTTGAATATGGGGCTCGAGTTTGTAAATTTGGTAGTTAATTTCAATATAACTTTGTTACCAGCTTTAAATGTCATTATTCCAAAACACCAATTTTCAGAATTAAGGTACAGTTTTCTCTTTTTCTATTTTACGAGAAGGGTTGAAATTTTCTGTGATGTCGTATTTACGTCTCTTTAACACAGTGAACCAAAAATATTCTTAAAAAAAATATTTAATAAAAATAAGACGATTTTTCTAATTTAAGAAATGCGCAACATTTCTATTTATGTTAATTTAAAATTATGAATCTTTTATCGTCAAACTTGAGGTTCATTGCTTTAAATAGATTTTTTTATTTCTATAAAAAAAAATATTTTCAGATACACGTAATAGTTGTGCTGGAAAGTGTACCTAAAAGCTCAAAATCTGTTTTAAAATAGTGACATATGAAGCTGGAAACAAAGTTGTATTGAAATAAACTACCAAATTTGCGAACTCCAGCTCCATATTCAGATGCGTATTATATAAAATTTTCCGTAAATATTCATTTTAGGGATTGAAAGTTAAAATGAAAATGTGATATTTTGAAGCGTCGTTGTGTGCCCTGTCTCCTTAAATTACCAATTTTTTGTTTGGATTTAAGCAATCACCCACATGTAAAAGGTTTTTCATTTAGATTAAATGATTCATATAAAATTCAGCATACATCTACGATTTAGAATGTTAAAAATTGATTGTTTGATTTTAGGTTTTAGATATTGAAATTGCAACATAAAATGTTATTCAAAATATCATTCCATCTTATTATAGAATTACATGTAAGAAAATACTATTAACAATATCTTAAAAAGTATTTTTTCTAAAGGAAACATAATATAATATCTTTATCTTATATTAGTTTCCATGTTAATTAGAATTATTTCCCTGTTAATTAATAATTCAACGTCTTAATAAAAAAAATCTTCAAATTCTATTTCCGAGTTATTTTCATAAAAATTTAATGTGAAAATTTATATAAGATTTTAAAAGAAAGAAAATGTAAATTTTTTTTAATATAAACTTTCGAAATTAAATTTATATTGGTGATTTTCATAGTTTGAAGTTCCTACTTGTACAAGTAGTAATCATAAAATTTTAATTGAAATTTCCTAATTTATTCAAATATAATTTCAAAACTTTCTGCCACACAAAAACTTTGTTGTTTGCCATTTTTAATATTTGTGGTTCAGTAATAATATTCTAGTTTATTTTGGGAAAACATAATTTGAAGGTATGAACTATGCGCACGACATTTGAATAATTTAGTTTTATCAAAAACGGCGATAGATTAAAATTGCTGTTTTTATTAAAACACATTCCAAATTCCATATTACTTTTTAATAATAAAACAAGTTTCTGATAAGTTTGTAAAGTTTAGTTGCCATAGAAACTATTATTGGTTGATAAAAAAACGAAATTTAAAATATATGCTCGACATTTTATGGAGTTATTGATGATTAGAGAATTTATGTAATATGGCCAATCAGACAGAAAGAAATATTAATCTAATATAACTGATTTAGGAGTTTTGGTAAGCAATGATTTCAAAATTAGTAAACAGTATGTTGAGGCAAGTAAGAAAGCCAATCGAATGTTGGGATATATTAGAAAAAGTATCACTTCTAAATCTAAGGAGATTATTTTGCCATTGTATATGGGATTGGTAAGGCCACATCTGGAATGTGCTGTTCAGTTTTGGTCTCCCTTCCTCAGAAAAGATGGAGTTGCTTAAAAAAGTTCAGAATAGGGCTACAAAAATGATTAAGGGTCTATCTGGTATTGATTATGATAACAGATTAAAATCTTTAAACATGTATTCCCTGAAAAATAGTAGAGGTAGGGGTGATTTAATACAGTTATTCAAGTTCATAAAACAGGGAGACATGGAGGGCTTAGGTTTCACCTTAAATAGCCGGACCAGAGGACATGATCAGAAATTGAATAAATCGTGCTTTAGAAGGGAGGTAAGAAAACATTTTTACCATAGAGTCGTCAATGAGTGGAATGCTTAACCAGATTATGTTGTGCATTCGAAGAGAGTAGAAGATTTTAAAAAGAAACTTGATAGTCATTGGAAGTTGGTAATGTATTAGTTTTATTTTGGACCAACCTTGCTGGGCCTCTGGCCTGTTGTTGGTCGACAATTTTTGTATTTGTATAAAGGTTTATATTATTCAAAATAATTGTTTTGGCTGAACGAACAGAAAAAATGCATTAAACTAAATATACTTAAGTCCAAAGTAATAACGAAGTACAATTAAAAAAATATTAATAAGAGTCAATTTATTGTTCATATATTATGTTGATTTGGGTAAATAGTGATATTTTTACCTTGTGGTGTACTAAAGTTAAATTCATTTACTGTAAAGATAAAGACGTTAAATTTCTCAAGACACTGATTCTTTTTCCAGCATAATGTATTTATAAAAATTTAAAAATATTAAAATCATAAGTAAAATCATTTAAAAATATTTCCTACAAAAGCATAAAAATTTGTTTTTCTTGTTCGGGATTTTAACTCCACAAATAAATAAAACCGATCGAAGTTCGTCGCTATGTTCAGCAGCGTCTATGTGCTGCTATCATGACAGGCTATGAAAAATTGAAGGGATTTTGAAAGTATCGGGGGTTGAGAAATGGAATTCCTTATTCATGCATCTCCGAGGTGGAGATGAATTTTGGATTTTCACTTGCGAAAATTTCACGAGTGTACCATGAATATCGATAATCCAGTAAAACATTAAAACTTCGACACAGCTGCGGCCTAAAAAAGGTCATGCAAAAACGGATCATCGACGACGGACGAAAATCATTAAACATGATATATTGCGGATACGTGATATATACGCCTCCAGAAACCCATATCGGTGAATATTACTATAACTATTCACCAGAATCTCTGAATATTAAAGTATCTTCATTATTTTACATACTTGGTCGTAAACAAAACAGTCTTAAAACTATTTAAGCTATTATATCCTTCAAAACGACAACCATTATAACGAACACGAAAACAATTATAAGCCATCAACAGTTAAAAACCGAACACAGCGTGCTAACAAAAAGACTTCAATTCGTTCTCGGATAAAAACTTATCAGCCAATAAATAAACTAAACACCCATTAGCGACACGGTGGAACATCGCGAATTAAATCAATTAAAAACACCAGAGACTGTCTGCAGCAAGCGATTGAGACAACAATACGCTGTTAAAAGTTTCTTTTTATCGCTTCACTGAACAGTTGTAAACAAAGACTTCATAAAATAAGCAGGTACTTAGACGATTTTTCACGAAGTATTTCAGTAAATACCAAGTCACGTGGGTTTGGCGGAAAAACTTGGCGTATTTACGAAAGCAGATGCTAAAATATTTGGCGAGTATTATGTTTACATGTTAATATTTTTTATATTCAACAGTACACGGTTCTGTTGAGGGTAAGCAGCCTAGCCAGGTACTTAGACGATTTTTCTAAAGTATTGCAGTGAATACCAAGTCACGTGGGTTTGGCGGGAAAACTTGACGTGTTTGCAAGATCAGATGCTGAAATATTTGGCGAGCATTTTATTTTGAAAAAAGTACGTAACCCTTTCGCGCACGGTCGACTGTAGTTTTAGATTCCGAAGAATTGTGGGGGGGGGGGGCAAAATTAAAAACCCAGTATCTCCAACTTGGACTTAAGTTATTTCGTTTATATGCTTAGCAAAGTTAAATAAGTCATATGTGTTGCCACGATTTAGGTTACGCCAAAGGTTAGATCGTTTGGTGGTTAGTACTAGGTCCGTGTTTGGAAGTAAACAAGTTCCAGTGTGTAAATTCAGATCAATGATTTATTTATGAATTAAGCAAGGCACATGAATTACATATCTGCGAGGAGGACCCATCTAAGTAAATTGACACTACGCAGAGACAGGGGTAAATGAGGATACCTGATGTCAAGAGTCAGAGTTGCGGAATGCTTGTCGGAAGCTGGGAAATATTAGGCGTGGAACGATAGGAGCTGGCTTGGGATTCTTCGCTCCGAGTTAGGAGCGTTGTAGGCCGGGCATCTTAGGCAAGAGGCTCCCTTCGGGAAAGGGAGTGGGGAGCAGGAAGACCGATGGCAGGGACGAAGTTCTCCGCAGCCCAGGAAGAGGACGGGATGAGCCCGCGGTTGCGGAGGGACGCTCGGGGTCCGAATTAAACAATGTTGCCAACCATATGGTGTTTAGCGAAAAGGGATTGTTGGTTGAGTTTGGTTGGAAATAATGCATCACACTAAAACTACACTTGGATTATTGGTGGGAGAGGATTAAAGTTGATTGCTAATAGCCTTAAGCGAGCGGTCAATTTTGCTCTGAAATATTAAGTCATTTTGAGTATATTTTCATAAAGGTTAGCTATTGAGTGACCCAAGTCATTAGACTACATAGTTACTGCAGTTTACCTGCCCACGGCAGTATGACACTAGACGGTTCTGATGCGAGTAAACAGAAGAGTCCTCATTTGAAAGTACTTTCTATACAACTAAAATATGGGTAGGTTAAAAAAAACCTTTTTCAAGCGTCTGTGAAAGAAGCAGTCAAAAAATAAACAGCGGGAATCACAGCGGTAGATGTAAAATAAAACTCAAAAATACACTTTTAGGATTTGCAGATCACAATACTTCCTGCTCCTATGTACACTGTTAAAAATTTGGTGCTGGGTTTCACCATGATATTGGTTGGTTTTTCACCATGATATTGGTTGGTTTCACCATGATATTGGTTGGTTTCACCATGATATTGGTTGGTTTCACCATGATATTGGTTGGTTTCACCATGATATTGGTTCCTAGTAGCTGCAACGGCTGAATGGTGAAATGTTTCACCTTTTTTTCGGTGTTTGGTTGAACCATTTTTCTGGATTTGGAAACAAAAACCTGAGAAATGGTTCAACCGAATACCAAAAATATGGTGGAACGTTTCACCATTCAGCCGTTGCAGCTACTACGAACCAATATCATGGTGAAACCAAGCGCAAAATTTTTAACAGTGTATGAAAAAACGGACAAAAGCAAAAACCGTTGCAAACTTAAGACTTTATTTCGAAAAACTGATTTTTTACAAAACAGTGTTGCCACAAACAAAACTTTATACTAAAATCAAATAAATAAACTACAATTAACAGTAGAAGTGTCATACCTGACAATATAGCACCATTCATGTTTTTAATGATTCTTATTGAACCAACCCTTTTTGCAATGAGTTCTCATTCGGAACCTTACAAGTCGTTGATTCGAACTTCCCTCTCACAATCTATTGTGAATCCCGAGGTTTTTTTCCATCTCCTCTTTTCTCCCGAAAACAAAGAACGTCATCACCCTTTTCCAGGAGAGCGTATCTCCGGCAGAAAACGGGATAAAAGACAAAAGAACAGGAAAAATAAAAAGACAAAACAATAAAAGCTTATCTTCTGTCCAGGACTGACGAAAATTGACAGAGCGTTCTTCGTTTAAAAAGAAAGTGTCCTAAGAAAAAAAAATAAGTGTTCTAGAACAAAGATCGTTTTGCCGGATATATCACTATTTTCGTTTACCCCCAGGTTATCGAGAATTTTATGATGACGTCCCGAAATAGATATTTAAAAATGACTGCTTTGTTCTGCAAAGAATGACGTCATGTCAGTGCTAATTTGAGATTTGGTTTGAACCAATGTCGCACAAGAGCTATTTAAGGTTGTTTTTTTTCAAAATTAGAAACCATGTGAAGAAGAGGAAATCTGCAGTTTGGGTATCCTAAACATGGTAATCGTAGTGTCCACCACGATCAACACGCTGTTCTGGAGATATTTCTTCATATTTATTTTACCCTCGAGTTATCGAGAACTTTATGAGTACGTCCTGAAATAGATATTTAAAAATAACTTTGCTTTGTTATGCAAAATATTACGTTTGTTAGTGCTAATTTTGGATATTCAATCAGGTTTGGTTCATTTAATGTCGAAAAAGAGCTATTTGGGGGTTATTTTCAATATTATAAACAGCGGCCATGTGAAGAGCCGGGCATCTAAACTTGGGTATCTTTAGTGTCGTAATCGTAGCGTCCGTCCCGATCTACATATCGCATTGGAAATATCGCTATTTTCATTACCCTCAGATTATCGAGAACTTTAAGGTGACGTCCTTAAATAGATGTTTAAAAATGAATTTCCTTTGTTATGTAAAAGATAACGTCATAGTGCTAATTTGAGATTTGGTTTGGTTGAAATATAGTCGCTCAATATCTACTTGAAGGGTTTCATTTACCGTACCAGGATATCGATAACTTTATGATGACGTCCCGAAATAAATATTTAAAAATGTCTTTGCTTTGTTATGTAAAAGATGACGTGTTAGTGCTAATTTTGGAGATTCGGTTTGGATGGTTTGGATGAATCCTTGTCTCATAAGAGCTACTTGCTACATTAGAAACAATGATACGTGAAGAGGCCGACACCTGACGCTTGGGTTTCCTAAGAATCGTAATCGTAGCGTACGTTACGATCAACACGCTGATTTTTGATAGAGTTATTACGTTGATATCGTTAATAAGTACGCTGATTGGTGATATCGTTAATAAGTACGCTGATTGGTGATATCGCTAAAAAAAGTTGTTCTAGAATAAAAAATTTTATCACTATTAATGTATCGCTATTTTCATTTACCCTCAGGTTATCGAGAACTTTATGATGACGTCCTGAAAGAGATTTTAAAATTACTTTGTTTTGTTACGTAAAAGATGACGTCATTTAATTGCTAATGTTAGAGAATTGGTTTGGATGAGTCATCAAATTTTCTGGATGGGAAAATCACGGGCACGCATTTCATATGATTATGTGTGGCATGTAAAAGGTCCTTTGAGTACCCATTTGGATTAGGTTCTCTCAGCTAAATTAAATCCTGGCATACTTTAACATCCACAAAGAGCCCAGATTCATTGTAATCTGAGCGTCAAAATTGGTAGCGAGAGTCGCCTAGATGGTGCAACAGAATGGGGATGGCTCTGGGCAATATGCCGAGTTTGCAAAGGCTTGGCCTCAAATAAAGCAGCCTCGTTGGAGGGGCAAAAAACGTCTAACAAACACATTTAAGAGGACAAGTTACTTTTTGAAATGATAATGTATTTTGCGAACCATTATTTGAAATTTTCAACAAATAGTTAAAGCCAGTGTAATATTATCAATGTGTTACTTCTTTTTAGATAGTTTTTTTTTAGACACTTTATTATGTGATATAAGTTGTAATTTATGTGCTCAAAATATAAACAAATAATTAGAATGAAAATTTTATCAAATCTATCATGCAAAGTTTTTAAATTTTGGCTGTATGCTATTGACAAAAGTCTGTGGGAACAAAAATGTTAATTAAGTTCAACAATTTTTTTAATTTAGTTTATTAGTTAAGTATAAGTTATTGCGATGATGTCCAAAATAGCAAGGTAATGGCGGATTTTATTTTGTCATTCTAAACTTTTGCGATAATAATTAATAAATGTCCTGTAGATTATGATATTAATTACAGGGCTTGTCATAAACGATATCTCATTTAAAGATATTAGTTATTGTCGGACACTATTATACTTTAATTCGCTAATATAAAATAATAGTTAATGAAAGTATGGCGATGGAACTGAAAATCCAATATGGAGATTAACTATGATATATATGGTAGGAATAGTATTAGATTGCAATCACGTGACCTCCAATGTTAACGACGGGACGGCATGGAGGACAAATACGGGGGCAAATGGCCAGTGTTGGCCACTTTAAGGAAAAAATACTACGAAAAATACATCTAATTCTAATATTAAAAAAAAAAAACTACTGAAAAGATTTAAAGTCACTAAAAAGATTCCAAAATGATGCTAGTAGTTTCTACGATATTTTTTGTAATTTTAGAATTAAATATGGATATTTCCGTAGTATTTTTCTCTAAAGTGGCAAACACTTGGCCATTATTGCCTCTTAATTTAGTTTCCAATGGCGTCGTCTTAGCATTGGAGTCACGTGATTTCAATCTATACCCTACAAATTTTGAAGTATTGTGCAATAAGTTCACAGAAATAGTATTAAATAGGTCCGATCAGCTGCATGAAACTTACATCTAGAATTAAAATACTATTTACAAATTTCATACGCAGAAGTACTAGATATGCTCTTTGATGTCATACGATGGTCTAGTGACTACTACACATCAAAAGCAAAAATGCAACATTTTCGACCGCCAAGGCGGCAAGCGATGCAATAGCATGTGGCTGACTCTGCCAAGTCGCCAAGTTTTTTTGCATTTGTGGCATTTGATGTCGTAGTCAGGACATATGGATTTCGAGAAAATAGCGCATGGGCAATTGGTGGATGACATAGAACTTTTTACGTTTTTAAGTAATTTAAATTGAATAAAATAAGGTATATAATTACTTTTAAATGCATTGATTTATTGTGTGGTAACTGCAAATCGTGTAGTGGTACACTTCCCTACTTTTAAAACTTATTTTAGAATTTATATTGTTTTATACTTTTATTTAAAATAACTTGTGCAAGTGTTAGTTTTCAACGCAGACCGCAATTCATTATTAATTTTTTATTTTTGTTCATTATTATGAGAACGCGAACAAATGAAGAGCTTAGTGAAAGAACGTGCTAAGTGACAAAAAGGTGAAAACGAGAAAATTAACTTTAAAGATTTCAGTTTGCACTCAGATCTGTTGAAAACGGAATTTGAAAACCTTAAAAAATTTACTAAATTTAAAGCTTATGAAAAAGTTGATACTTGTTATCTTTAAAGAAGTTAGTAATATGTTCATTGACACAAAAATCAATTTTTTTTTTAAATGTCACTTAGCACGTTCTTCCACTAAGCTCTTCAAATGGTAATTGATAGCACAATGCTCTTTAACCAAAAATAAATTTAAATTCTGTTTCATATCAATGCTCAATTTTAATCATTTTGTAAGTTAAAAGCAAGAAAAATGCTCAAGTAATTTTTCCTTTTATTTTAATTTCTTATTTTGATAGTACTTTGTTTCTATTCGACATAGAAGCAATATTATTTCTTGAACAAATATTTGTCTCATTATCCGCTACATAGTGTATATTTACTTTATTTACTCGTGTTATTGTAAGCTTTATTATGATTTTCCAATGCATAAATTCATCTGGGGAATGCGATGTTTTATAATGGAAAAATAAACCAGTATACAATGTTATTCTAAAGATACTTTAATTAGGTGGTAAATGGGTTTTATATTATCTACAATAATATATTTTGCATTTCTTTTAAGAATAACGTATTTTTATTTTGATATCATTAAAGTGTATTGTTGTAGTGAGGTTATTGTTAAAGTGTAATGTTATTCTAAAGGTACGTTAATTAGGTGGTGAATGGGTTTTATATTATCTACAATAAATATGTTTTTGAATTTCTTTTAAGAATAACGTATTTTTATTTTGATATCATTAACATTTATTGTTGAAGTGAGGTTATTGTTAAAGTGAGGTATCATCTTTCTTTAAATAAACGTTAAATTGCATGATATTTTATTTTAACAATTAAAAAGCAATTATTATTCACAATCGCACAACTTTAAAAGTTTATTCAGCGGCAATATATGACACATTTGGCATTGAAACATCTATTTATAGCCAAAATGAAAATGTTAGAGCTCGTTTATTTATAACTAGCTGCTATACCCTACGTTGCACGGTTAGAAGTGGAAAAATAATTTAACAGTCAATTTAACTATTTTTTTTTCTTTCATTTTAGTTACATAAGATATGAAGATTACCCAGTAATTTTCCATTTAATTAAACGATTTTAATTACCCATCTCACTTTAAACTGATCACTCTTGGTCTGCGTGCAGAAAATAAAATATTTTTAATGAAAGCGAATTACATGATCTAATTGTTTAGATGTTGACCAGCAAACAGCAAACGATTTGCATTTTTTATATTTATTTGTATCTTTTTAAACTGTGATAAAGATACTAAGCAAACGATTTTTTATTTTTAATATTAAATATTTTTCTAACCGCTAAAAAGCTAGCAAATGATTTGTTTTAGATGTTTATTTCTAATTTTTTAGTATACTTAAAAATCGTTATATACTTAAAAATCGTTTTAAAAAAATGTGTAAAATAAAACTAAATAAACAATCCGTGAAAACGTGCTGTTGAAGGAGCAATAAACCTCTAAGGTCTTCAATGCATTGAATGGGAAACATAAGAACGTTCGAAAACGATAGAAGGAATGATCTGATTCGAAACATTCTTAGCCTATGTTTGTTCCGGAGATGAGATGAATTTTTGTGCCAAATTTCGTCACGATCTGTTGCGTGGTTCTTTAGATCTCGTGTCTTATACAAACAAACGGAAGTTGCCTTTTATGTATATAGATTGTTTTGAATAAATTACACCTACATATTAAAGAATTTAATTTTCCATATTATTATATGGAGCTGAAACATGGCATGGGAACAAAACAAACATGAAAAATTTCAAATCTTTATTAACAAATGCATTCGAAAAATTCTTAAAATCAAGGGGTTCCATAGAGTAACAAATGTTGAAATATTAAAAACGTGTAATCAAAAACCAATAGAACGAAATTAGAAAACGAAAATGGCGGTGGATCGGTCATGTGCTACGCAAGCCCGAAAAATTAAAAGTAAAGAGGAATCCGCAAGGCAAAAGAAAAAGAGGGAAGCCAAAAACAACGTGGCGCAGAACAATCAACAACGAAGTAAAAGAACTTAACAAGTCATGGGGAGAGATTAAAACCGTTGCTGTCAACTTGGTGAGGTGGCGGACCATGACGGAGGCCCTATGCTCCATGTTGGAGTGAAAGAGGTATAAATAAGTGATTAAGTAATTTAAACAACTTCAAATACATTAACCTATGAAAAAGGAATTTAATATATTAATTGCGAAATGTAAAAACATATTGATAGTGAAAAACGAATTTTAGAGCTTCCCGGTAGCGGCCCGCAGCACACGCATGGCCGCAACCTGATTCACTATCGCCTTATTACCAGTCAATCTAAATTATAACATACACTAAAAGAGCCAAAATAACTGTATCGGCATACATCTGCGAATAAAGATGTATAAAACCAATCGAAGTTCGTCGCTATATTCAGCAGCGTCTATGTGCTGCTATCATGACAGGTTATGAAAATTGAAGGGATTTTGAAAGTATCGGGGGTTGAGAAATGGAATTCCATATCTATGCATATCCGAGGTGGAGATGAATTTTGGATTTTCACTTGCGACAATTTCACGAGTGTACCATGAATATCGATAATCCAGTAAAACATTAAAACTACGACACAGCTGCGGTCTAAAAAGATCATACAAAACGGATCATCGACGACGGACGAAAATCATTAACATGATATATTGCGGATACGCGATATATACGCCTCCAGAAGCCCACATCGGTGAATATTCATTAAAAGGTTAACAAGTCGACACTTGTACGACATTGAATCGACATAGACATTTATCACATTTAATGATTATTTGTTAAAGTACCCGGCTTTTCACGATGATTTTACGGTCAAAGCTATGGCGTGGATTTGATGTTTTACTGGATTATCGATATTCAAGGTACACTCGTGAAATTGTCGTAAGTGAATATCCAAAATTAATCTCGACCTCGGAGATGCGGATATGGAATTCCATTTCTCAACCCCGATATTTTCAAATCCCTTGTGTCTACTAGAAACCAATATTTCGAAGAAGTTTAGTCCGACATTTTTAACAGGGTCCCAATTTCAAGCCAAGCCATTTAATTCTCTAAATAACTTCTAAATTCATTACATTCACATCCACAATGCATTTTAATATAACCCTATCTTTGTATCCTAACCATGTACTTAATTTACTTCAGCAAATACTCCTCAAGTTATTTAAAGAATTCTTTAAGACATCCCATCGCATATGTTACTAATGACTTTCGCAGCAATAGTAGCAGTTTATCTACATACTTTATTCGGATATATTTAACGGCAATTAAATAAATTGCTGCATGTTTACCATGGACGATGTTACAAAGCGTTAGATTACATATCTTTAAAACGTTCGTTCAACAGTAAACATCAAATGAAACTTTGACTTTGGATGTAGAGCAAATAAGACTCCAAAAGACAATTAAAAGTTTTCGTTTATTTACATTGTAAACGTGGTTTATTTTATAAAACTTTCGTTAACGTAATGCTAGTTTTCTAACTGAACAACATGCATTAACATGTTCTCCTCCGAGAAAAAGAAATCCTACGTGCATTTTCTATATTTAAAAGGATGTTTTGCAAGAAATTTTGCTAATATAACGTTTAATATTCGCTGAGGGTTAAGGGGGAATGGGCACGCTGGACCGGGGGTCTCCAAACTCAAGCGCCTCAATGTTAATCCAATGGGAAAAAAACTTTTCTCTGCCCTATTTCTCCGGCTGTATTGAATATTTTTGCTAGCTGTTTTTTTTTAATAAATGTAGATAACTTACAGGTCTCTATAATCCCACTTTTTTTAAATTGCTTCGAATACATTTAGTAAAATTATTTATTAAAAATTTAAAAAAAAATTCGAACTAATTTCAAAAAGTGGGATTGTCGGGACCTTTAAGTCAGCTACATTTATCACATAAAAAATCTGTTTGTAAAAGTATTCAATACAGCCGGAGAAATGTGGCAGAGAAAATATTTTTTTCTCCATTGGATTAACATTGAGGCACTAGAGTTTGGAGACCCCCGGTCCAGCGCGCCCATTCCCCCTTAATTTAGAAGAATTCAAGATTTTTTGACATTTTTTCATGCGTTATGAATAATTAAACGAGCTCTGTCCTTTTTTTTCTAAACTAGTTCATTTAAACATTTGTTTTAACGCAAAGTGTTCTATACATTTAAAGCTGAATATAATGTTCGAGAAGTTTTTGCCAAGACCTTAATCTTCTCAGCCCTATTTGTGCCTCATTTTTGTGCAATTAATAAATATGCTGCTTCAATATTGGTATTTTCAGAAAAACTTGAACATTCTAGTTTTTAATAAAAATTTAATATTACTAAAATTGTAAAATGAAGCTGTGAAGCAAATTCTTCAAAAGGCAAACATGTGTACCTCTGGAGCGAAGAGATTAAGTAACATTACATTTAACCTGTGCAATATATTTTTTATTGAGTAACACATTTACCCAAACTAAATCATAAGCCATTTCAATATTAAACTTCATTTTTTTAGTTCGAACTAAAATTGTCTTTGGTAAAGTTTTGCTTTAAATTTTACATTACTTAAAAACCCAGTCTAAACATAGTCATATACCTTAAAGTAATCCCAATAATATATAACTACAAAACGTTCCCCACCATTTCAACTTTACCAAATTCCAAACTTCGTAATTCTACAAGCGACTTTTAACAATGTTTTAAGTGCAACAGAACTTTAGAGTATTCTAACGAAGTATGCTGGAGGGTGCCTCCTCAATAAATCAGTTCACAGCGACCGAAAATTGAGGTCTTTCGAATTCTTTTGTACAAAGTCAAAAAGGATTCATTACTCCATTCTTTAGAAAATCCTGTCCTTTGGAACATCACATAGAACAAAGTAGATGAAAGTTGTTCTAAAGGTATTATTGTAAAAGTTCTATTTTAGAATGCGGGAGACGATTAGTTTGTAAGGAGTGAAAAATGTTAGTTGTTTTTGGTGTGCGTTGAAATGTATTTGGTTTTCGTTTGATGGAGACTTAACTGTAACAATTTAAGGGGACGCGGTACCTAAAATTTAGGGTTGCACAGGAAATAATTAAACATGCTCGAATGCTGTGACCTAAGGATATTGCAAAAAAAAGAAAGAATCCTTTATAATGGTGGAGGTTTATTGAAAATGATATGGAGGTTTATTGAAAATGATATAGTGGTTTGGTAAAATGGTTTTGAAAATTTTAGATATATATTTTTTCAGCTTGTGAATGGTTAAAACCCTAAGGCTTTTAGGTAAATTAATGTATATTTCCAAATTTCTTTTCCCGTGTTGAAATATATACGTTTAACAAAAGTTGGCATGGGATGAGGACTAGTGGGAATAGATTAAAAAAAAAATGATGAAGTTGAAAATTTACAAAAATAACTTTTTTTAGGCCACTTTTATACATAAAGCTACATAACTGTTCTTGTTTAACTAATAGCTCAATATCCATGCCAACTTTTATTAATAGATGTTGTGGGAACATTTTGAAAAAAAAATCCATTAAAAAATTCTTTAAATTGTAGGAGGAGTAGCATTTTGAAAAAAAACTTATGTTTCAATATTAATCATTTTTTCGTATTTGTTTATTGAATGTTAGTTCTTTGTAAAAATATTTTAATTTGAATGCTAGCGATAAAATTACTGGATTTAATTTTTTGGGTACCGCGTCCCCTTAAAATCAAAAATATATATTTTTTATCTATAGCTATATGTTTGGCAAATAAACTAATCCGTGATGCTATTGAGCTATTTTTAAAATTATACTAAAATGCAAATTTCATTCGAAATTACATTCGATAATAAATTAAAAACATCCATATCAAGTTTAGTTTTGAAAATGAATACAAACAAATATTTTAGATCAAAATTAGATTTTTTTATTTTCAGCAATAAATTCGGCGAATAAATATAATTTGATCAGAAACTAAAACATTGCAGATAAAGCTATTCAATCTAAATTCTAATCGACTGGTACCCGTTTAAAAATTCACGTGCAGGAAAAATCCTGTCAAAATCTACAAAAAAGGAAACAAAGCTTCTATACAATTGTAAATCGCGAGATTTAATATTCATAAGAATAAATGAAATATAATGCTGAATTATTATGTGCGCCAAACATATGAATAATAATGAAAGTTTGGCTTGGTTTTGTTGTTTCCAAGGTGATATACAATAAATAATAAGTTTTGAAAATTCCTTTTTGAAATTGTTAGTGGGGCTATAGGAACAATAATTTGGTTCTTAACGCTTTTGTTTACGTATGAAAAGTTTTTGTTATATTGTGGAAGGTATAATAGTTCATTAATATTTAAATGTAGATTAGTAATAGCTTTTGAAATTGTTTCTCCCCTTACGATGCCTGTATTTTTTATTTTGAAAACGATACATATATTTTAAATTAAAGCTTGTTTTGAAACATTGTTTTAAAACAAAATTATTTTTATTAAATTAACTAAATTAGTTAATTATATTAAAATAGTTATTTATGCAACTAGTGTGAAAAATAAGGCTTTTTTGAAATAAATTCACGAGTTTAAAAAAGGCTATTTTCAACGTGTTGTCATACACTGTTTTTTAAAATAACGTGGAAAAAAGTATTTATTAAATTGGCATTTATTGATTGGCTTATTAATTATTTGATTATCACGTTAAAATGATTTGAAGGTGATTATTTATATTAATGATTATTTTAAAATCACGTGCAAAAAGTATTTCTTAGATTGGCATCCGAAATAAGACGCCAAATAAGAATCACGTTAAAATAAAGAACTTTACACCAATCACAAAGCCACCGAATAAAATATCACGCTCAAATAGAAAATTTTACACCAATCAGATGCTCTTATTTACTTTGTCGCACTAGTGCGTAAAGGTAACTTTGTAACACGATTTCGTTAAAAGCATCACTTTTGCCACGGTTATTGATTTGAAAAAGTTAGTTTTTTGCACGATATTATAAAAATAAATTTTTACTAAGACTTTAGGTAATTTTAAACTTTCGCGTAAAGTACATTTATGTAATAAATTAAATTACAACTAAAGGAGTCAAAAATAGGAGTTGGACTTTTAAACTCTTCGACTTTGAATTGCCTTTGTGAATTCCTAAATACTTGTGCGATTTTATGTGTGGATGCAATTAAGGGGTGTAGCGGCCTCAGTAACCCACAGTCTACCAAAAGGATCCTCAAGGTGGAGATGAGTTACCTCGGCTTATATACTACTATTTTCGATGTTATTCAGAATACTGGTAGGAACGCAGAGGTAAATATGCGCCCTCTAGCGAGTGAATGATTGTTTGAGGTTGCGTGCGTGTGGTAACCGCCACAGGGGCATTTTAACAAATTGTCAGTTTTAATATGGAAGAGCAGTTTAATTGTGGGAAAATCCTTTCATTTATATAAATTTTTGCTAACACTTTTGCTGCATAAGAGCTACATAGTAAATTATAAATACAATTCTTAATAAAGGAGAGAGAAAACATTCTTTACCTTTTCCCTACTAACATGAAAATTTTATTTTGAGTTTTTATTAAACGTTGGACTAAATATTTTAACTCATTAATAACCCATTTATAAATATAACTATCACTCTCTTAAGGAATCACTTCTCTTAAGGAATAAAAACGTCAACTTCAATTTTTTTAAAACGTGTAACTTAAAGGGAGGGGAGGGGGTATAAGCATACATTAAATAGTAGTCTTGTTTAAAACACAACCCAAAAGAAAACGGCAGTTAACCTAAAGAATTTAAAAGGATGTGGCTTTATTAAAATTTTAGATTTTGTGAAAATTGTAAATCCGTACTACCTGTTTTACCTGGGGCTTTCAAACAAGTGGTGACAATGTTAAACGCTTCTACAGTGACAATGTTCACCTAGAAAATAATTTTCTTATACTGACTTTACTTAGAAAAATACCAAGTTTACTTACACTAGCTTTTCTCACTTTAAGTTAACTTAAATTGTCATACTTATTTTAAAACAGCAGTTAAAACCGTAAGTACGTTTTTTTTCTCGTCACATTTGAAATACATAATTCAATTTACATTGTCATTGCCAAAATGCCCGGATTGTCCAAATTGTCCGGAACCAAAAACAGCTCGAAACTTGCCTAAAACTTCCTATACCATATTCAATTCAACCCATACAAACCCTTCATATATTCAACCCAAGCACATACACTACTTAATACCCCGCCACCCTATTCAAAATTCATGTCCATTACATATTTCCTACACTTTCGCCGAAGTCTAATTCGCCGGCGCAGCAGGAAATGATCACTTTCCCCGAAACAGGAGCCTAACTGATTATTCCCGAATCAGAAATAACTTACAATCGCCAAGTTCCGTGCCAAGAAATGGCGATGAACAAGGCTAGATTCATATTCAACTTTTGTGGTAAATTTTTCTTGTTTACGTTGCCGGAGGATCACAGTGGCAATATTAATCCAATTGATGTTTCACATGATGAATTCGAAATCCGTAATTGCGGTTTTGCAATCAAGTGGTACTAATGTTAAACAATGAAAAAAGGCAATATACGGCAAAAACATGTACGATGCTTTTCTATTTCCTTGGCACAAATCTCGCCCAACGGAATCTTTTGGCGACAAACTTCATTTCCTGGCGATAAAACACGGTATACATAGTTTAAGGATTACAGTATACACAGTTAACTGACCGCCGTATATACAGTTATAGGTTGTCATCAGGAATATTCCATTTGGCGGTGATTGTACATTTTTGGCGACTATATAGCTTGCAGCCGCGAAATTAAAAAGCTGAAAATGTACTTACACTAGCTACTTAAACTTATGTTAATATTGTCACTGCTTTATTGAAAAGGTAAAACCGTCAGTCCGGGTTTTGGCACGAAGAAATTAACCGCTAACTGAGTATGATATAGGCTCAAAACCTTCTATTCCATATTCAATTCAACTCATACAAACCTTCATATATTCAACCCAAGCACATACACTACTTATACACCGCAACCCTATTCAAAATTCATGTCCCTTAAATATTTCCTACACCTTCGCCCAAGTCTAATTCAGGAAATGATCACTTTCCCCGAAACAGGAGCCTAACTGATTATTCCCGAGTCAGAAATAATTTACAATCGCCAAGTTACATGCCAAGAAATGGCGATGAATAATTTATGGGCAAGGGCGGTGGGGGAAGTAAGTTATTTTCAATTTTCAATTCTGCCAACGTTGTGGTGTATAATTGATATGGTCGTTTTTGTCGTGTAATAAATTGTGTTTTTGTAATTAATTGGGTGTAGTATTTTTCGCATCGTATTTTAATATTATTTATAATTTTTAATCATTGTTTTCGATTTTTAAATAATAATTTAGTTTTATAGAAAGTGTGTTGTATTTTCCACTTATTTGTAATTACTTGTATCCTAATTCTAATAGAACAATATATGCTTCTTATTTTTTTCAAACTATATAAACTTCTGTTATTTTAATTTTATTTTCAATTTTAGTTATAGTGCAGTGTTCATTAGACTAATTAATTATTAATTTTGAGTTTTAATAAATAAGTCGATTCATTTAACGTTCTTTGTATCTTAAATAATAATCAGGTGTTTAAAATGTATACTACTTTATTATTAAAAGTAAAGTTGATAAAGAAAATAGGTATTGTAGATTTATAATGTGTTTCGATATTTAATTATACTGCAGAATTTGTTTAGTATTTTATTTTATTATAAAAGTGATTTCAAAACATTATTTGATGAGTAAAATTAAAAGTATGTATAAACAAAATATGCATTGCATGTAATTGATAATATACACATTTGTATTTTTTTTATCTTGTGTAGATTATAAGTTCTATGTAATTCAATTAATTTAAGGGGACGCGGTACCAAAAAATAAAAATCCTGTATTTTTATCGTTATCATTTAAATTAAACTATGTTTACCAAGAACTAACATTAAATAACAATATAAAAAAATAATAAAAATTGAAACAAGTTTTTTTTAATTAAAAAAATTTAAAAAATTAACGTTTTTTCAAAATGCTACTCCTCCTACAATTTTAAGAATTTTTTTGATGGATTTTTTTTGCAAAATGTTTCCACATCTATTAATAAAAGTTGGTATGGATATTGAGCTATCGGTTAAACAAGAACAGTTATTTTTTGGCCATTTTTATACATAAAGCTAGATAAGATTTTTTTTATAGATTTTCAACTTCATCATTTAAAAAAAAAATCTATTCACATTATACCTTATCCCATACCAATGTTAATCGTACATGTTTATACATTAATTTACCTAAACGCGTTAGAATTTTAACCATTCAGTAGCTGAAAAAATTAAAAAATTAGAAAATCAACATAAAATTTCAAAAACCATTTTACCAAACCACTGTATCATTTTCAATAAACCTCCACCATTATTAAGTATTCCTTCGTTTTTTGCAATATCCTTACTTCACAGCATTCGAGTATGTTTAATTATTTTCAGAGTAGCCCTAAATTTCGGGTAATGCGTCCCCTTAACTATTAAATGACGTATGTGTGTTCTTATTTGTATCGCAATTTACTAAATTCATGGCTATAGTTAAACTCATAGTTTCCTTGCACAGAAGCCACGGCCATGGGCGGAGCTATAAAACGCGCGGAGCAATCATATAAAGACAAAATAAAACGGATGAAATTTTCTCTTCATCTGATTGCTCCGCGCGTTTTATAGCTCCGCCCATGGTCGTGGCTTCTGTGCAAGGAAACTGAGTTTAACTATAAGTATATGTAGGATGTTTAATAAATAATTTAATGTAAAATATGTGTTTAAAATATTAATTATTAAAGGGTGATTGTTTATTGTTGGGGGATAGTTTTATAATTAGTTCATCAAATGTTCATTATTTGAGTGTGTATTTCTTCTGGTTGAATGTTTTAAACAAATGTTTTTGAGCTATAATTTGAAAATGAAAAATGTAAATTTTCGTGGGTGCTCTTTTTTTTCTATCAGGGATGTTTTTTTTTTAAACCAAATGAAAATGCATAATTTATGTGACACATTCTTCGAAAAATTGGTTGTTTCCAACTTTAAGTTCTGTTATGCGTCAGTGGGCGGTTGTTTACGATAATATAGCCGAAGCTTTGTAATGTGAAATATTTTTTTTAATTAATTTCTTTGTGTTTAGGCCTTGATGGAATGTTTTTGTTTTCTTTGTTGTTGTAGGTTATTGAAAATGGTTTATTGCGACCATAAGTATTTTTTTATATTCTCTAATTATATTAAAATATTTATGTTTTTCACTTGTAGACTTGGCAAGATAGTTTAAACTTTTCGTAACATATTTTGCTACCAATATAGGGATTTTTAATGTTTTGATAACGGTTTAAAGAAATCTATTCACATTAGACCTTATCCCATACCAACTTTTGTTAATCGTACATGTCTCAACGCATGAAAAAAAACTGGAGCTATACATTAATTTAACTAAAAGCGTTAGGTTTTTAACCATTCACAAACTGAAACAATTAAAAATTGAAAAAAATCAACATAAATTTCAAAAACCATTTTACCAAACCACTGTATCATTTTCAATAAACCTCCACCATTATTAAGTATTCCTTCGTTTTTTTCAATATCCTTATTTCACAGCATTCGAGCATGTTTAATTATTTTCTGAGTAGCTCGAAATTTTGGGTTTCTTTCTAAGTTCATAGTGAAAAAAAATAATCAGGCTTTAATAGGCTGAATACATATTTTGCGCTTATTATAATATAACTATAAAATACAATTATGTTTCAATAAATGTGCTTAATAAATTATTTATTTACCTTCACGTCTTATGTTTCAGAAAAATTACAACAAGTCCCTTCATGATTAACTACAACAAATATTATACGTATCATCTAATATCCCTTTAAATATTTTTTTATGACGGTTGGCACTGAAGTTTTCCATGGAAAAAAATTATTTTTTTTCTAACAAAAGAAAATTTAAGACAAATAAAGATCTCGATAATGGAAAAGTTAAGAAGGAATTATTAATTAACATGTATTTTCAAATACTCAAAAGTAAAACGTTTCATTCAGTTTAGTTTAGTTTAGATTATCGTCGCACTAGAGCTACACGAGGGCTATTGGCGACGGGCGTCGTATTTTTAGAACCACAGTCAAGTGACGAGCCGACACCTGAGTAGGCACCGAGCGCAACCGTACCCCAGTTTTATTCGGTAAAGAAGGTGCTAGAAGTACTCACAAATAGGTCTTTAATAGGTTAACTGAAATGAAAACAAATATCGATCTAAAATGGCCTCAAATATCAATTAAATTTAAAAACTGCTTTGTATTTAGCTCAATTTAAAATATTTAATTATAAAACGACCTACAGTCCCTGGACAAATTATTAGACGCACTGCAAGATTTTTATGTAAAATATTGTGATATTGTACCGTTTTATTATTTTAAATTGATTTGTTTCTTATTTTTGTATTATCCAATCCATTACCGATTTGTTTGACATAAATAAAACAGCATTAATTTAGAAAAGCATAGGTTTATTAAGTTTTAAAGAAAAGTGAAATTAATGTTAGTAAAAGTCAATATTTAGTTGAGCCACCTTTAGCCGCTATCAAAGCTTTATTTATACGCGGCATGCTATCAATGCAAGACTGTACCCTGCATTTGAGGATGATGATTTCACACATAAGTAATCTTATAATAAATAATTAACATAAATTTATCTTAATCATATTTATCTTAAAATAAATATAAATATGTAGTCTGCAACAATTCTTTTAAATATAAAACAATAATATTGTAGTTTAAATATACCATTATTGCATAAAAACTCTTAAGAAACATAAAATTACTAAAAAAAAACACAGTGCGTCTAATAATTTGTCCAGGGACTGTAAGTTGGCCTCAAATATCAATCAAACTTAAAAACTACTTTGTATTTAGCTCAATTTAAAATATTTGATTATAAAACGACCTATTAATATTACCTTCATCACCAACTATCAAACTCATCCAACTAACATCCCCAAAATACTCTAAATTCATTAAAACTTACAAATTTCAATAACATGTAATAGTAACATATGCATAAACCAGTTGTATGTATGCCTATAGCAATCTCATGATCATCAACGTCCGGCTGAAATTACAACGTCAAATTACATATGCGGCTAGCAGTCACAATTGCGACAGGTGTTGATATATATTAAGCTATTATGTGACGGGTAATGTGTAGATTAGTGTAGTACTGGTGTTGGGTGGTTTGGTATTTTGGTATGGTGTGTTTAAATGGTTTTACAGTTATTGTGTGTTCCTTTTACATTTGAGTTTTAGTTTGAATAATCGTCGCACTAGAGCTACATGAGGGCTATTGGCCACGGGCGTCGTATTTTAGAACCACAAAAGCGCCGTTTATAGCCTTTTACATTTAAACTCTAATCATCCGTAGCAATTGGAATACCTAACCACATTCAGATAATTGGAGTGAATATGTATAAAGGGTACACTCTTAAAACTAACGAGCGGTTTTATCTCTGTCTGAGTTAATTTCCACTCCTTTCCTGTGCCGAAAATGCAGTTCCCCTATAGGAGTGGATTTCACTCTTTTGTTTTAAGAGTGTATATGTATTTTAATAAATTATTTAATGTATTGTTAGGTTGTCAATTATTTAATGTAGTTTTGGTTGTTAGGATCATGCAGTTCAAACTTTGCACTTTGATTTTGGTTGATGACGATCAAAGTGGCGTTTTGCAGTTTGACTTAAAGCTTTTTGTAATTTTTTTATTTAACCTATGTTGGAATATTGGATTGTTTTAGAAGTCATAGTGAATAATATATATTGCAAATTTACTGCACCATATCTTCAAAAAAATTTACATACATGATAGATGAGTACATATAATATAAGAAGCTGCAGTTGGTGCAAGAATTTATATGCAACATTTTAACTTTTATGCTCGGTTCATTTGTAACAGTTCGTCCATGTTGGATGTCTGCTTAGTTATTTATTATGTTCAGTCCAAAAAAAAATTGCTCTGCATGACATACAACAAACAGAAATTTATCCAAGTAACATATATACCGGGTGGAATTTTTTTATCATAATTTGAATTCTACTGCATTTTAACATGGCATATAATTTGATAATTTTGTACACGAGTGCATTTTGGCTGTATTAATTGCGAACTATATCAAAGAAACTAATGTCAAATTGCAAAATATTTGTAGCTTCGTTATTTATTGAGGTAACAAAACATGTAGGTTTGTAACAGAATCTGTCACTTAACCCGCTTCCACACAACAGTCGTGTTTAACAGGTAAAAAAGCGACAAACACAGCATTGATATTCTATATTAGACATTTACATGCTAAATTTGGTTAGTTTCATTTATTTTATTTCGAAAATTTAATAATTATTACTATAATTATAAATTTCTAATAATAATGGCTTCTTATGCTTTTTAAATGAGCTTTAAATTTTGCACTTTTTTTAAATAATTGGAGTACTTCGAATTAGAATTATTTTCTGAAATTTTCAATGCGCTGAATTTTTTAACGTATCACACTTGTCCGTAGCATTTGTAGTTTGGGCTATGAAAGCGGATGACGGATAGACGGACGAACTGAACGATTATACCTTCCACTTTTTACGTTATAAACGTAGTGTGGAAGCTAAAAACTGAGTCCACAACCGGTAAATTACTATTTTATAGAGTACAAGCATAATCTCAAACATCTTTTTCCCTCCGAAAGAAAGTTTTTGATTCTTATATCTTTTTCACTTATCCCATCCGTATTTTTTAAATGGAAAGAAAATCCATTTGAACTGTAGCCATATTATTTCTAAGCTGTAGATGCTATGTTTCTGGATTTCGTCCGGTTTTGTCTCGTTATTACCCCTAGAAATATTTTACCTTAACCTAGAGAGCCTAAATAAAAGAACGAACTAGTACTTCGTACAAGTATATAAGAGTGGCGACACCCTAGGAAAGCAGCTGCAATCTCATTGGCCGAGAACTAACTCCCGTTCTCTATCGCCGCATTTTGGCACGAGTTGGCTTCAAGTGTTGGCGTTCTTCTAAAAGGTTAGTTTGAATTATCTTCGCACTAGAGCTACACGAGGGCGATTGGCGACGGGAGTAGTAATTTAGAACCACAGTCAAGTGACGTCTTCTGATACGGCATTGAGTGTCATTCGCGAATGAAAATATTATTTTTGTTTTTTAATTAGGTCCACTGCCTTGATATCGGCTAAATTTTACTTTTTCGTTTTATTGTATAAAAATAATCTAACCAATAGTCTACAATTCACAGCAAGCCAAATAACTATCCAAAAGAATCATATACGAATTTCCCCCGTCAGAAGCGAATATAACTCCAGTTTATCTTGACGCCGTTAAAAGCGATAAAGGTACTAGGTTGGCACGAATCGGGCAGGAGTTTGGAGAACCGGTTGTCAGTCACTGTAGAGTGGCGGCACTCTTGTATACTTGTGCAAACTACAAGTATGTTCTTTTATTTAGGCCCGCTACCTTAACCCCATGAAAGTGAAATTAAATTCACAACAAAATTTATCGACTATCGTTTATAAACAGTTCAATACATAGATTCCGGTAAACATACAACTGACAACTTACTCACTTCAGCAACAACAACAAAATAAACAACTCAAACACAAACGGACAAAACAAACACTTCAAGTTGTCAAGTCAAGCAGAACTATCCTAAAAGCTCTTTTTATCCAAACAAACTCCATCAGAATCATGTTTATTTTATAAAACTTTGAATTCTAGACAGAACTCCTCCGCAGATAGAGTCCCAGGACAAATTATTAGACGCACTGAATTTTTTTAGTAATTTTATGTTTCTGAAGAGTTTTTATGCAATAATGGTATATTTAAACTACAATATTATTGATTTTTATTTAAAAGAATTGTTGTAGACTACATATTTGTATTTATTTTAAGATAATTATGATTAAGATTAATTTATGTTAATTATTTATTATAAGATTTTTTATGTGTGGAATCATCATCATCCTCAAATGCAGGAGACAGTACAGTCTTGCATTGATAGCATTCCGCGCAGAATTTAAGTTTTAATAGCTCAGTAGTTTGTGGCTCAACTAAATATTGACTTTTGCTAACACTAATTTCCCTTTTCTTTAAAACTTAATAAACTTATGCTTTACTAAATGAATGCTGTTTTATTTATGTCAAATAAATCGGTAATTGATCGGATAATATAAAAATAAAAAACAAATCAATTTAAAAAAATTAAACGGTACAATATTACCCGATAATTAATATTTTACATGAAATCTTGCAGTGCGTCTAATAATTTGTCCAGGGACTGTAATGCTCTTCGGTTGTTTTAAGTATTTAAGTTATTTCTTACACTAACGATCCATTTCTTACTTTGGCGACAAATCTTAAGGTTTTAACATAAAAAATTATAATTTATTAGAATAGATTAGTGCATAAAAAGGTAATGTAAGGTTCTGTTAAAATTTGCTCTAAATCTGGTACTTGGAAAGTGATACTGCTTCAAGTTTGCATTAATTATTAATTATATAGAAGTTAAAATGTGACATCATTTCCTTATTTGTCTAATTGTATTTGTCTATATGTATTTGTATGTATACTGAGTATATCTTATATTGAGTTTCAGAAAAGATGCTATCTTTTCCTATTATTTCTTTTATGTACACTTTTTGTTGGCTTATCTGTTTTATCCATATGTTATAATTAACTTTAATTAACTCTTTGTATTTTGGTATTTTTATTCTTAGTATTTCTTTTTATGTTCCCTTTTAGTTTTTGTACTTGTGGTCTGTCATGTTTTAGTCCTCTACTTGTAAATAAACTTGTTCTGTATGGTAATAGTAAATAAACATAGAAATTAAAAAAATATGTAAAAAACATACAAGTCGATGCTTATTTAAAAATAAGATCGCGCCATTTAGGCGTTAGTGACATTTTAAAAATTAATACTATTTTGTTTCTTTTAGGACTTGTTAAAACTTATTTTCAACTTAGTATCCCATTTTGCCCCGAGTTCCCCTTCTTTTCACTAGTTTTGGCATTATTTTTTTAGGTTAATATTTGACCACTTAATTATACATAAAAAAGTTTGACAAAATCATATTTGATTTCGAGTTTATAATAATTAAAAGTTTTTTATATATTCGGCACATTCTTGGAGATTCAATATTTTATTAATATTATATTCTTAGAATAGATTTTATAAAAATCAAATGATATCATTGTACAAAAAAATATTAAGTCGATCTGTATCTTGCTTGATAGCTTTTTAAAATAGATGTTCATTTCATAGATAAAATTAAAATAGATTTTCATTTCTAAATATTTCAAACTTCTGATCGGTATTATCATTGAGTTGGTTCCTAAATATCTAAAAACAAACGAAACATCTAATAGAGCAAAATATTTTTATACAACTCGAAGACCATTCTATTTCCCCCAAACGATCCATTCTTTTAAGGGGGTGCAGGAACATCAAACGACAAAGTAAGATTGGATTAATTAGACAAAATGGTAACTTTTAATAAGGGGTTACGGTACCCAAAATATTATTTTTAGCAATAATAACAAACTTGTAAATTATAGTGTTTTTATATAATCTTTACTCATAATAAACATTTCCCAGCAATAAAAAATATTTACAGGAAATTTTTCATTTTTTTTTCAAAGTTACAATTTTAAACTTTTATAAAACGCTACTCCTTACAATTTTAAGAATAACTCCACCAAATTTTTAAGGTTTGTTTTTAGAACTATTTGTTCGAGAACTGTGCATGGATTTTAAAATGTGAACTACAGTAAAAAAGTAACATATTTTGTACTGGAAATCTTAAAAAAATCCAAAAAGTTTTCAAATTTTTGAATTCAATTTTTTCTAAAAAAATCTGTACATAGTAGACCATATTCCAAGCTCAATTGTGTGAACCATTTATATATAGGCTAAAATTTTCAAAATCCTACCTTAATTAGCAAAAAACCGTAGGGATTTATTAAGCACAAGAATTGAAAATACGCGAAACAGAGAAACCAGGTTGAATGCAAACAAAATCCGGGTTCAAATTTCAAGGGATGGTCCCAGAAAAATGTTTAATAACTTTTTTCTACAAAAGATATCATTATGAAACTTTCAGAAAGATATTGTTAATGAGAAAAAAACTGAAAAATCCATATTTTGACCAATTTTTGGATACCGTATCCCCTTAATACAGAAAAAAATAATTTTGGTATAAAAATATTGATTATATTTCAATAGAAACCGGTCTTAATATCCATGTTAAAAAAAATGCGAGGAAAAAGTTAAAAATTATAGTAATTAATCAACAAAGGGCTACAAGATACTCAGTATTTTCCAAAATTGACACATTTAGATACATTAAAACTCGATTAAAGAAAAAAAAATATTATTTTCTTTTGCAAAAGCTACAGTATGTTTTGTATAAATAAATGAGTTTTAAAAATATATTTTCGGTTCTGTTTCCTTTCGTAAGAGCAAAAAAGTCGTGTTTAGAGCTTATTTACTCATTAATTATGATTGATTATGTGTAATTAATTACTTGTCATACCAGAAGTAATTTACGGCAAGAATAAGTAGTACTTCTCGTTATTTATGTATCGATATTTCTTTTAATTAATACTTAAATACTTATAATTTAAAAAGTATTTACATTTTATTTTTTTTGACATATAAGGATCTGTATTAAGCGAATTGTTTTTCCAGAATAACTACATCAACTACACTTAAAATTGCATTTTTCGTAGTAATAATGTTTGCATTTTTTTATGGTAATAATGTTTCCTAGTAGCTACATAGGCTGTGTATTGAAAAGTTTCACAATATTTTCGGTATTAGGTTTAACCTTTTTCCGGGCTTAAGAAATGAAAACCGAAGAAATGGCTCAATAATATACGAAAAATGGGGGGAATCTTTGTTCGACATAGCCGTTGCAGTTACTAGCAATCATATTTTTGGTGAAACCTATTGCCAAATTTTTAGCAGTGTACCATCTAATATAGTCTATCGTACAATCTCCGATCAATATCTACTTGTTATGGAATTTAACCCCTCAACAACAAGTTTATAAAAACCGTTTTCACCTAAATTTCCGTTGAATTCGTTTTTAGTGTAATTTAATTTTTTACTATCTATATTTTTCAGGACAATGATTATTATTTCTCTTTTTTTGTTATAATAGATAAAAAGATACAGTAGAACCTCGATTACCCGTCCCCTTTTTATCCGGAACTCTTTGTTAACCGACTACTAAGTCAACATCGAAAAATTTCTCCAACAAGATAATTCTCGGTAGTTCACAAAAGAAACCTGTATCGGAAATCTCTGGATATTCTAAAATCAGCAAACATACGTGATTCAAAAATCGTAATACTAAAAATAATGTTTCAACTTTTTCTCTTTTCTAAGAAGTCTCATTTTCAGAGATAACACAGCTAAACTAGCTCGGATTTCGGACGGTGGTGAATTTGAGGTACGGCGTTCCTCTGTACTATAAGTACCATTACTATTTAAAGGAAATTCTCTATTATCCGGAATTTTCGATTATCCGATTCAATTCCAGTCCCAATCAAAGCGGATAGTCGAGGTTATACTATTCGCTTGGCAAATTTTTTTTCTTAACCGTAGTTAATGAGTTAAGCATGCATAACATACAACATACATGCACCTGATACATAACAACTTTTTCAAAACTTTATCGTATTTTATTTCGCTCTACTAGAGCTCCTATATTACAAGTTTGTCAAATAAAATCAGAGAGAGAGCCGCCTGGATCGAAAAACAAAAACGTTCGAAATAAGCCCGGAGACTTTGGATCGTAATTACTACTATAGAGGAACTTCGTACTCTATACCTTGTTTTTATTTCTTTATTTTTCGATACATTTTTTTCTATCCCCGAGTTGTTTTCTTTGCGTCTGATTGGTTGGTTTTATAGCTATATCACGTGACCGGACATGCTCCATAAAACTCAGTATTTCTCTATTGTATTAGTGTGAAGATGCTGTATTTGAGCATTTTTTTAAGTCAAGTGCTTGAAAATATAATTCGCAATGGAAACACCCAACGTTAAATATACCATATTGCTTTAACGCTGAGTATCTCTTAGAGATTACGTAGTCCGTTGGCATCATTACACTAAAGATACCTTCGTAGGTTCTATCATCGCGCGTTAGCTATCTTGTAAGCAAAACTCCGTGTATGCTGAATTGAAGCAAGTTATATCTCTTGTTCGTAAGCCTTTACAACCTGTGTGGTGTTGTTGTAATAATGACGCATCGAAGGTTTGGAATTTTGTCCTAAACATTTTTTTCAGGCAGATTACTTTAATAAGTTTTAATCTTTACCCCCTTCCTTTCTCTCAGCAATAAGTTAAAATTTTAATTATCAAATCATTGATTACAATTTAATTAATACTTTAAATACATATTTTGGTGTGATTTGTAAAAAGCTTCAATAGGCTAATCCATACTATTTTTTTTTCATTTAATAAGATCTAAAAATGTATGATTTCAAAAATAAGTGCTGCTGGAAAACCAGAAAATCATTTGAAGAGTTCATACGTGTGTATCCCCCCAGATGGTTAAGGTTTTATTTGGTTAAATTAACATCGCCCTAGAGCTACATACAGTCCCCTGGACAAATTATTAGACGCACTATATTTTTTTAGTAATGCTGAAAACATACCAAATAATGTCATATCATTAAAAAAGATGTCGATATATGTATTAAGTATAGCAGATAGTATTTTCTATTCGATAGCTTAAGTTTAGGAACACAAATGTCCTTGTAAAGGTATTTTGTTCATCATTGATTGATACATGAAATCTTGCAGTGCGTCTAATAATTTGTCCAGGGACTGTAATAGCTATTGACGACGGGCCTTATATTTACATACCATTAGCAAGTCATAAGACCGACATATTAACTGAACACAAGACAAACTTGTAGCGGCCTAAATGCCTTTAAAAATTAACTTTAACAAATACTAACATGTTTCACGTCTTTAGTGGTAACAGTTCCCCAGGAATAAAAATAAGTTCTTGATTGGTTAATCAATGAAGTGCGCAGAGCTTACCGTGCAATATCACTAATCACTGAAGCCACACATGGAATCCGGGAATGAAAACAGGAATGATCGACGTCACTTCAAACAAGTCAAGTATTTGCCATAAAGGTCGTAATGTGGTTAGGTTCATAGTCTTTAAAAGACAACCATTTAGGAAAATCATCCATATTTATTAAAGTCACGAAGTTAAACATTACAATACATTTTATGAGTAAAAACGGAGTTCCCAAGTTGGTTGTTAATTAGTGGTTGATGTAAGGAAGTGGAGAGTGATACCTGAGTTACGTCTGGAGTCAGGCAGGATGCCACATCGGATTTTTTTTTTTTAAGTTACAATGTTTTCGCACCAATACTGGACGTTGCCAGATTCAAGTGTTGAAAGCTATACTTTTTTTTCTCGAAAATAAATCAGACATGGTTCAATTGTTTTTTGTGTTTTTCTCGAAAATTGATGTACTGTTATCCTTTTCGTAGAAGCTTCCGGTGATATATTTTATTTTCAATTTTAAGAGTGTGTTGTATTTGATTAAAATGAAACCGTGAACGCACATAAAACCATCAAAGGGAAATTTAATGTGTGTGTGTTTGACTAGGGAAATGTCTGTTATTATTGAAGTAAAATTATTCAATGGCTTTTATGATTTGTTATTATTGTAAGAAAGTGATGCTGAATATGAACGGTGTAATTTTTACGTTCTTAAGCCGTATAACTTTGTAATAAGAATGAAACAATAGTTGTTGTGTACCTAAAGGGCATAGCTTGGCAGACAAGTGTACAGTAGCTTTCGTTGGCACAAGGCCTAGTGAACCCGTGAGGGTGGAAGTCTGACTTCTGTTCCGATATGGGGTCACCTCCTCAATTTAGGCACGTCGATGAAAAGGATGGGCATTTTTCTCGGAACTACCTGCACCAATGGTAACTACGATATGACCAGGGGCCATGGATAGCCTAGTGGTTAAGGACTCGTTCTCGGAATCGGAAGGTCCCGCGATCGAGTCCCGATACCACTGAAGACCCACCGAGTATATGCAGAATACGTGCTCGTTAAATCTGTGGGTCCGAAAGTCCTGTGGGCGGTCATGGCGCAGTTTCCCACGGGTACAGGTCCCTGGAGACTATTTCCCTCCCCTTCAGGGACATGTCTAAATTGCGGAGGTGGCGATAGATGGCAGCATCTGTCAGCACGATTTCAAGACGGATTCCTGCCGTGTAGTCTCTACACGGGCATCTCTCCTCAGGAACCGCACCCATTTGCCTTAATCCTTGCCCGCTCCACGGGAAGAGCTTGGGTTTCCCAAGTGGCATTAGTAACAACAACAACAACGATATGACCAACCACAGGAGTTTCTGACACATCGATTTAACGAGTACGTTCTCCGCATGTACTCAGAAAAACAAATATCCCCGTCTTATCCGGTATTCGAACCCGCGCTGACATGCTCGACAAACTATTATCGAAAACAACCATACCGACTGAGCGACATAAAAGAGAATGTTTATAAATAGTAGTGTAATTATACGCTAATCAAAAGGGAATCCTTACGTTGTTGAAATGGTGAAAATAAAGAGTTCATATTTTATTTCAAAAACATTCTACAATCTTTTTTTTGAAGTTAATAACAAAACGAGATAATAAATTGTCTAAGGAAATATTACTTCATTTTAGAGTTAAAAATACTCAATAGTTTCAGAATAAAACAGAACTCATAAATACAAATACAGCCATTAGCAAATAAGTACCAATAACCAATACGTTAAAAAAAATGCGCGTAATAATGTATGACAATGAAAAGCTATTGCAGTCTGGTTCAATAAAATTATCGTTCAGCTGGCAATTTCGATGAAATAATGAGAAAATCGTTTTTCTTTATTATTGTAAATTTTTAAATCTATAAATGCCTGTGTTACGACAATTTGTAATATTTTATTATTTATTATAAACATTTTCAAATTTGATTCCAAACGAAACCTTACAAATTGCAATTTAACCACGAACGTAGTTTAGTTTAGTTTGAATTATGGTCGCACTAGAGCTACACGAGGGCTATTGGCGACGAGCGTCGTATTTTAGAACCACAGTCAAATGACGAGCCGACACATGAGTAGGCACCCAACGCAACCGTTAAGGGCATCATCGTACGCAGCGTTGGAACTTAGTAGCATGTTTAACGTGCACTACACGGGGAAAATTGAGAAAAAATTATTATTTATAGTCCGAAACAAAGTTAACCTCCTTTAAAAAATACACTCTTAAAACAAACGAGCGGTTTTAACTCAGTCTGAGTTAATTTCCACTCTTTCCGTGCCGAAAATGCACTTCTCCTATAGGAGTGAATTTCACTTCTTTCTGAGTGGGTAAAAGAAATAAAAGAAAACAATCTGCGTCCTACACTCTTCAAACGAGCGGTTTTCACTCAGTCTGAGTTAATTTTCACTCCTTTCCGGTGCCGAAAATGCACTTCTCTTATAGGAGTGAATTTCACTCTTTTGTTTTAAGAGTGTACATACACGGATTTAAGAGTTCTCTTATATTTCAAAATGCAAAAAAAAACCTGTCGTACTACAACTGTGACATCTAACTTTAATAAACTAACTTAATTTTACAACAACAAAAAAATCCAGTAAAAAAAACAACTTATTTTCTTTAAACAGCACATATTTACAGAAAAAAATGCCTAAAGTTAACACCCGTGTTTATACGCGTAAAGAGTCCCCCCCCCCCGACTGCAACCGAACAATTACTTTAATTGTTTGTTGGAAACTGTGTGACGGAAAAAGCCACGGCCCACCCAACTACTAAGGTCGAAGAAGCTTTCCCAATTAAGCTCGGGGACGGAAATTTTGACGTCATAGTTGCAAATCACGTTGTTCCGAAGATGAAGACAACCCGTCTCGAAACCTGTTCGGAACCACTCGTTCACGGCTGACCACAAATTTAGGGTTCCGAATGTGTCCGAACTGGTTTCTCGATCTTCGGCCCTGGGAACAAGGAAGTCAAAATTTCCGTCTACGCTCATGTTTGGGAGAGCTTCTCTGGCCTTGTTATTGAAGTTGGCCGTGAACAAGCTCAATAATGAGAGCTTTGAACAGAAGGCTGGCGAAATTTTGCACTAAACTCTTTAACAGTTAGTTTGAATTATCGTCGTACTAGAGCTACATGAGGGCTATTTGACAAACGAAATATGCTCCACCCCGTTCGAATCATCCATTTAACTGTCAAATGTCTAAATGTGAATTTCTCCCTCTGAACAATACCTTCGCACACTGAAGAACCAAAATAACTGGTATAGGCATAAATCTGCGAATAAAGGTGTATAAAACCAATCGAAGTTCGTCGCTATAATCAGCAGCGTCTATGTGCTGCTATCATGACAGATTCTGAAAATTAAAGGGATTCTGAAAGTATCGGGGGTTGAGAAATGGAATTCCATATCCATGTATCTCTGAGGTGGAGATGAATTTTGGATTTTCACTTATGACAATTTCACGAGTGTACCATGAATATCGATAATCCAGTAAATTATTAAAACTGCGACACAGCTGCGGCCTAAAAAAAGGTAATGCAAAAGCGGATCATCGACGACGGACGAAAATCATTAAACATGATATATTGCGGATATATGTGATATATACGGCTCCAGAAGCCCATATTGGTGAATATTCATTAAATGGTTAACAAGTTGACACTTGTACGACATAGAATCGACATAGACGTTTATCACATTTAATGATCAGTTGTTAATGGACCCGGCTTTGCACGATGTTATTAAGGTCAAAGCTATGTCGTAGATTTGATGTTTTACTGGATTATCGATATTCACGGTACAATCGTGAAATTGTGTTAAGTGAAAATCCAAAATTCATCTCCACCTCGGAGATGCATGGATGTGGAATTCCATTTCTCAACGCCCGATACTTTCAAAGCCCTTTCAATTTTCATAACCTGTCATGATAGCAGCACATAGACGCTGCTGAACATAGCGACGAACTTCGATTGGTTTTATACACCTTTATTCGCAGATGTATGCCTATACCAGTTATTTTGGCTCTTCAGTGTATAAACGTGTCACCTGGCTATCGAGTTTTGCCAGCAATACACATTATTTTTTTTAAAAACTTAAAATTAAACAAAGTTATTAATTTATAAGATTTAAAGCACGAATAAGCCATTTATAGCCATCAACTACAGAATATATTTTTTTTAAGAAATTAAATTTTCAGTTAAAAATTTTAACTTTTGAAAACAAATTTACAATTCAGTCAATTTGCTTATCTCTCAAAGGCTGGAAGCTTAAACAATCTGATTTCTCATAGAAACAATTGGTTAGTTACAGATTTTACAAACCAACATGAGAATCCATGTGAGCTGACATCTGTCATGAAATGCCTAAACAATGAATGTCATAAACACATGTCATCATTGAGATGAATAGCATTATTCAGACCATGTTGCCATTCAGTCATGAAGAACAAAAAAGGTTCTATGGGGGTTTATTGTTAAAGCACAATGGATAATATAGCTGATATAGAATTAGAATAAAAGGTAATTTCGGTGGAATGGAAAAGAAATGGGGTAGTTTAATATGAATAAGTTCTAAGAAACTTTTCTTCGAAGATGATAGATTATAGTTTAGTTGATAGTTAAATGGTTTTTGTTAGTTAAGGTATAACCACATAATAACTATCATTTACGTGGTATTGTAAGGATTAATTATTATTCAGTTAGACAGAAAAATGTAAATTGAAGTTATCAATTATTTTTATATTTGCATTTAATTTGTATAATAATTATTTACATGCTTCAAATGAAATGACATTTTAAAAATATTTTAGTAATAGTAAACATTAACATTTAATGATTTCTAACTGCTAAAGTATTTATCAAATATGTTTAAGGTACCTCCACACGTTGAAAATGCCATTTTCGGCAATAATTGATTTTTTATTTGTTTATATGATTGCCCATATTTTCTTGTTTCTAAAACTGTCTTCATTCTATTTGTGACGCAATTAGAACAAAGTAGTGATTAATTTAGTAAAGGTCAGGAGCCATGGAATCAACCAATGTTGAAACTTAATGCGTTTTTCTCGCATTTCAGTTTAATAATAGCTTCAGTTGGAAAAATATAACTCAACAAGTTATTGAATAATTTTAAAATCTTTTTTCTACTATTTAGAAATTGTTGTCTAGGGAATATACCTAAAAAACTTTTAAGAAATATTTTTTTTTAATTTTGTTTTGGCATATTAATTATTTTGACACACCGTAAAAAATGTTGAAAATCTTTTTTCGACTACCAATAAAAATTTTATTTTTAAATAAAATGTTTTGGTTTTCTTAATAGGTCTAACAGCAAAAAAACCATGCATAAAATAACCATATTTTAAAAAATTTGGTTGCCAAATTTTACTTGCTATATATAGTTATTTCTTTCAAATACACACAAAAATACTACCAAAGTTGTTTTCAAGTTCATATTTTTAAAAAAGTGGTTCGAACGTGTTGGGCCACCTTAAAGATTTACAGGTTTAAACGTTCTCTTTTCGTTATGCTTTTAAAATAAGATTTATTTTAAGTTTTAAAGTTAAAATCAACAACTGCCGTTTTGCGAAATATCAGTTAGCAAAAGTTTTGAATTCGCTTGTACAAAATATGCGCAATTTCCAGTAGCATTTTAATATATTAACTCATGCATCGGAATATACATTGATAAATAAAACGCAAAATACTTCAAAGGTAATACAGAAAAAAAAACTTTAGAGTGAACACGAACTGCACCAAACATCGCAACTTTAGATTTGAAACGTATATATTCCTTCTTTAATATATTCGTCTTAACGTAGTAACGAACAAACTCTGAACAAGGTCAAAAATTATTTCTGAAAGTTTTCACTTTTGAAGTTACATTTTATCATTTTGCAACCTTTAGAAGGAGCCCAACTTTCATGTCTGCACTTTTACAAAAAATACTTTGTTTCATATTAAAACTTAATTTGGATATTCATTTAAGTTGTTTAGTAGCAAAGATGTTAAAAGATAGAAAAAAAAAGTTAGATGAATGTGAGAGTTTAGTTAAAATGTTATGGCATAAGACAGTTTGTGACTTTAAAATGACATTAATTGTGAGGCTTATAAACCACTAAAACGAATTTCTCCTGCTGAAAACTGTCAGTTATAATTATTTAATTGCATGAGTTTATGTAAATCCTCTTACGATTAAGCAATATTAATAAAAGAAGTCCTGAATGACTGACGTATCATCGCCCAGCCAAAAGTATTGGAGATAAAGCATCGAAATATAAAAAAGCTTATTCATTTTGTACTGAAGGTGTCATTAAGAAGCGATTTTTAGAATTCGAGACAATCGGTTTGTAAGAGGGGAAATACGTAGTATAGGATTTCAAAAAGATTTTATTTAATAATGTCAATATACGATCTTTTTAAGATCTAAAATTATAACACATTAAAAAAAAAGATTCCCTAATAAAAAGTAACACTACACGAATTTCAATCACCACTCAATAAATCTAGATATTTAAAGTTAATTTCTTATCATATAAGGTAATTTCAGTACCTTCAAAACCGAAAAATCTACTGCTTTGATCCTTTACGAATGCAATATTTCTCAAAATCTTTATTATGCCGCCCGAAAGTTATAAGGAACTTGTGCACCACACATTTGAAGTCCGTAACTCTTTTAGTTCGAGATGTAGCGTTGTTTCAGATAGATATATGTGTGCTGTCGCTATGTGTGTGATACTTGTTGGGTGGTCTTCTTTGGCGTCGATTAGACGAGATTTTTACTAGATGAGGCAGTTAGGTAACAATGCCTTATCTTTGGTGGAGCCTTGGATGACACTTCTCAGGTTGCAAATTCTCAAATGAATGACAGAACCCGCTCCAATGATATTTAGAGGCTCAAGAGCGAATGGAGTTGAGGATGTCCCCAGGTGGCCAGCTGTTGAGCCAATGAAGTTTTGGAGGCGGTCTCCGTGTTTAGGGGGTTTTCCCGGGGGAAGACTTTTAGGACAGAATAGAAATATACTTCATTAGAGAATGGAATGGTAGACTCTACAGAATAGAACTGACAACCTAACAGGACTGAGGTAAAAATTGAACTAATGATTCTACAAATCTTGTAGTAAAAGAACGATGTTAGCAGCTGTAATCTACACTAATTTGGTATGTAACATTTGAGAAATATCTCAGGAACCATCATTAAAATATCTTACGATTCTTAGTTTAACGTTTATTGTATTTATTAGATTAATTTTTCAGAGAGAGAGAGCATTAAGAATAACTTCATACCCGAAATTAGTGATGTTTAACTTATTCAGTTTTAATCATGATGCATTATGTAATCTAAGTACTAACCTATACATTATAATACTATACGATCAATCTAGAGAAGTAAAGACATGAAATATTACAATATGAACAAATCTACAAAACGCGTAGAAAACACCAAAAACTTTGGATTTTCGGACTTTAGACCCAACCACAATACTTCCTATTACAAAATAAAAGATAATGGAAGTAAAAAAAAAGATCAAAAGAAACATGATCCATAATAACCAGTCACTAGACGTCTATATTTGAAAATTATAACTTCCCCTTCTAAGAAATATTCTTAGACCATAGTTCGTGACCGGGCGATACAAAAATATACTCTCCGTAAAACTGCCAAAAAAATCGATTTTTTTTCCTTGATTGAAAACATACGGGGGGAAAAGTCGATTTTTTTTAGTGATAGGTAATAGCAGTTTCGGGTTCGCGAGTATCACCAATTGTTTATTTTTCTTTCTATTGAAAGTTATATTACCTATAGGAATTGATGGGGTTATTTTCAAGTGGATATTTCAGAATGGTAAAGTTTATATAGAAATGTGAGAGGAATTGGTGTATTAAAAAAATATATGATTTCTAGAAAAATTGACGAATATTGTTTTTATTACATTTCAATGATAAAAATATTGGTGGGTAAGACTATGATTTTAAATAACAACGCAATAAGTTAATACCATTAAAAGGTAATTAGATACCCTTTAAGAAAATTTTAATAACTTTGAAATAAAAAAAGTTAAATGACCACGAAAATTTTTTGCGCATGCGTGATTTTTACTGAAATATTATGACGTCCGACAAGTACTAAGAACCCATTTACCAAAATGAAAGTTTGTAGTTTTATTTAGAGCTGTAGTGATTTCATACGGACGAACTAACGTTCAAAAACCTTTTTTAGAATCAGCATTCAATATGTAAAAAAAACCATATCATAGTTAAAGTATTAGATTGTCAGATCACGTGACCTGCAATGCTAACGACGGTACGCGCATGGAGGCCTTTTAAGAGGGCAAAATGGCCAGTGTTGCTGCCACTTTAAGGAGAAAAATACTACGAAAAAATACCATTCAATTCTAAAATTTAAAAAAAAAATACTAGAAAAGCATTTCAAGTCACTAAAAAGATTCCAAAATGCAGCTAGTATTTTTACGATAATTTTTTTGTAATTTTAGAATTTATTTTAGAATTATTCTAAAATTACAAAAAAAAATCGTAAAAATACTAGCTGCATTTTGAAATCTTTTTAGTGACTTGAAATGCTTTTCTAGTATTTTTTTTGGTAATTTTAGAATTAAATGGTATTTTTCCGATGATGCCGTAGCACTTTTCTCCTTAAAGTGGCAGCAACACTGGCCATTTTGCCCTCTTAAAAAGCTTCCATGCGCGTACCGTCGTTAGCATTGCAGGTCACGTGATCTACAAATCTAATACTTTAACTATGATATCTATGAATAAAAAACACTCAAAATCTCCATTTCAGTTTTCAACCCTATCGCCATACTTTCAATTACTTAATATGAAACACAAAAAAAATATTTTTTACACATTTTATATGCAAATAAAAGTTCGAGAACAAAACTATTTTTAATTATAAAAATATGTGGATCAAACGAGGTTATAGGGTCAAATTAAACTAAGCTCAAAATACAACAGTTATCAGCATTTTTTCCGAAAAATGCAAGTGTCTTCCCGTCTATAGCTTAAGTCTCTTACACCTTCACGAGTGTTTAATCTTAGCTTGGCACGAAAATGTTCATGTTTCGCCAAAAGTCTTTTAATTAATCACGCTCCGTATCCTGCGGGATACATGCTATGGCGAATTTAATGTATTTCGCAACGGGTTGAACGTTTAGTTTTGATGCGTGTAATCGCGAGGAAGAAACGAATTAATGTTGTTTTGTATTGGATATATTATTTGGTGTCACAAGTTAGTGATAAATTCATGATATTTAAGATAGGAATTCAAAACGAAACAAGTAGGTTTGTAACAGAATCTGTCACTTAACCCGCTTCCACACACCAGTTGTGTTTAACGGGTAAAAAGGCGACATACACAGCATAAATATTTTATATTAAACATTTGCATGCTAAATTGGGCTAGTTTCATTTATTTTATTTCGAAAATACAATAATTATTACTTATTATTTGCAAAAATAAATTTATATTTCAAAGAATAAATATGTAATGTTCCTCGCTTTTAAATAGAATGAAAACCTTTCTTATCAACGTACAAAGAATCTCGTAGTGAAATATATTTGACGTCATTTCAAACGGATCGATGTCGCAAAAATAAATTTATTTTAATTTATTGTTTAAAGAATTAAACTTTCTCGAGCGATTGTTGCGAATGGCAATGGTTATTTACTTCTAGTAAAAATGGCTTCCTATGCTTTTTAGGAGCATTAAATCTTGCAGTTTTTTTTTTTTAAATAATTGAATTACTTCGAATTCTAATTATTTTCTGAAATTTTCAATGAATTCTAATTTTGATGCGCTGAATGTTTTGACGTATCACACTTGTCCGTAGCATTTGTAGTTTGGGCTATGAAAGTGGATGACGTACAGACGGATGGACAGAGACGGACGGACTGAACGATTATAATACCTTCCACTTTTTATGTTATAAACGTAGTGTGGAAGCTAAAACCGTTAGCTTGTAAACTGACAATTAAATTTGGTGAAATGATACAGAAAATATAACAAAGATAAACCAATTATATTAAACTAAAAACTAGGGGTGAGTAACAGTAATCGACTTTCAACTCCCACCAACTTAATCAATACAATTAAATGTAATTTGGCCCAGTGGCTTAGTGGTAGTGCTTCGCATTGCCACGTCACAGGTCCGGGGAACGAATCCCGGATTGGGCGAGGTTGACCCATTCTTTCGTCCCTTGAGTGGGTCGATAAAATGGGTACCAAGTATGCTTGGGAACTAAACACTGGGGGTTCCGCGTGAGGCAGACCACCTTACCGGGATATATGCCTAGTACCCCAGAGCCCTAGGTCACGAAAGCTGAAATGGGCACGGGAGGCTTAGGCCCGGTAACGGGCTGTTGCGCCGAGGAGTTTTTTTTAATTAAATTTAATTATATAACATAAGCACTTTCAATACCTTTAATATATAAACAGTTATGTGGTAGTTACCTTTTGCGCATGCACGGTTTTACGAAAACCTTATACGATACCGGACTGGTACTAGAAATGTGTGTACTTAATTTGAAATTCTTAACTATTTTAGTTCAAGCTGTAAAATAGCTTCAGACAGATCAGTATAGTTTAGTTTGAATTATCGTCGCACTAGAGCTGCGCGAGGGCTATTGGCGATGGGCTTCGTATTTTAGAACCACAATCAAGTGACGAGCCGACATCTGAGTAGGCACCCAACGCAACCGTTAAGGGCGACATCCTACGCTGCGTTAGGACTTTAAAGGACATTTAACGTGCACTCCCACCACAAGGGGTATTATTCGTCGGACATTTTTGGCTGCACGGGCCGATTATAGGTCGGCATTTATTTTGGCGGTACCCGGACCCGAACCTGGGACCTTTCTTATGCTAGACGAATGCCTAACCGACTGGTCTCCCCAGCCCCACAGACCAGTATAACAATTCCAACTGTAACTTGACTAAATTATATGAAATGGTATGTACTAATTAAACCTATTTCTAAGTAAACTAATAATATAAATATCAAACATCTATTTCATTCAAAAGCACTTAGAAAGTCTTGAATACCACCTACAGCTATAATCCCACAACACACAAATATTATTGCGTGGAATGTTTCCCATCAGATATTCCCTTCTCTTCAAGTACATATCCAAATATGCGCATACTTATGTGGAGAAAATACATTAAGAACAAAGGATATATGGCAGTTTGGGGGATAGGGTATAGAAAAGAGGCATAGCAATGGTTAATGTTAACGTTTTTACTTTTATGCGATATTTACCTTTATATAGTTACAATGTTTTGTTTTATTGTGTTAAATTAAAATAAATTTGGGGCAAAATGTAAGTAATCCCTTTTCTGGGAATTGGATAATTCCTTGTGCAATTTCAATAAAATTATATTAAATGAATTTTATTTGCTATAAAGCTGCAATAGAAGTTTTTAGGTTTTAAAAAGGTATTGGATTACATTATTGAGTGCATAATTTACTTTAAAAGGTATCAAGTTATTGAATGTTCTTTGAAAGTAACGTAGTATTTCACCCCACTAGTTTTTTAAATATTCTACCAGAAAAAAAAACTGAACTTTTGAAAAACTTTTGTACTGAAAGTCAACACACATTTGTTTTTGCCGGTTATTACAAGTTGTTTCGAAACATTGCAAAATAATTGTGTTGCGACCAAGTAATATTTCATGGATGGCACAAAAACGGTTTTGAAGGCGCAGTTTGAATGTATTCTTCCTAAATGTAGCTCAGCATCATCTATTTATTTCAGATAAATATCTATACTACAAGCTCAAATATATATTACGGTACTTTAAAATAAATCGCGCAATAGGGTACTTGACAGTATCGCTAAAATACCTTCCAATATTAATTAAATTATAGTTTGAACCCAAATATAATAAACATTTATATTTTTTTGCAAAATAAATCTTTAATTAATAAAAATCACTTTCAAATGGTTTTTTTTCATCGGTACGTCACGTGATCACATACACGTCGATTTGGCTGACGTCACTAGTATGTAGAAACAAACCGGTGTGATTGGTTTGTAATTAAACTGGTTTTAATCTAACTTACTATTAAATTAAGAATTATATAGATAATGAGTGGACGTTTTACAGAAGCGGATAGTTCAAATTTGCTTAAAGTAGATTCCAAAATGGTGTTTCAAAGTTTGTTTATAGTTACTAGTGACATCATAGATATCACGTGACAGTCACAAAGCGTTTTCGGGAGTGATTTTTCGTCCTAATTTTAAAATTAATTTTTTCTTCTTTTTATGGTGTATTTGAAAAAAAAATACGGGTCTAATATTTTTGGCATAAGAATATTTTTAAGCCAATAAAAACATTTTAGTCAAGTACCCTATTTTGTTACACATATTTCAGAAAACAATAAAGTTTGCATTTTCGGTCAAGCGAGCATGTATATAACGATTATCACATCTCTCGATTGTCAGCTGCATTTGAATAACACAAATTTATGTTTGTATGTCATCAATACAACTTTGATACTGAAACACAATGCTGAAACTTTTACACAATACTTGTGTTCCACTTTTGCTGTATGAACAAATTTTTTCCGACAGTATAACGTATATAATATTCTAAAACTAAAAATGATTACTATGGGATCAACAACACATTTCGTATAGAAAACTTTCCCATACCCCAATATTCTGTCCCCCAAATTTTATACCAGAATATGCGCATACTGATGCGAAGCAAAGTTCTTGGGGAACAACGGATATATTGAAGAATAAGAGTATCAGATGACATCGTATAAAGATGAGGCATCACTTTGTCGTCCGATATACATGAGTGGTATAATGAGGGTTAGGTTACTGTAATTGCTAAAGTTTGGGTATCGGTTTGATTGTTATTACAGTCCCTGGACAAATTATTAGACGCACTGCAAGATGTCGTGTAAAATATTAATTACTGGGTGATATTGTACCGTTTTATTATTTTAAATTGATTTGTTTTTTATTTTTATATTATCCAATCAATTACCGATTTATTTTAAATAAATAAAACAGCATTCATTTAGAAAAGCATACGTTTATTAAGTTTTAAAGAAACGTGAAATTATTGTTAGTAAAAGTCAATATTTAGTCGATCCACCTTTAGCCGCTATCAAAGCTTTTATTCTGCGCGGCATGCTATCAATGCAAGACTAATAACCGTCTCCTGCATTTGAGTATGATGATTCCACACATAAATAATCTTATAATAAATAATTAATATAATCTAATCTTAATCATAATTATCTTAAAATGAATACAAATATGTAGTGTACAACAATTCTTTTAAATAAAAATCAATAATATTGTAGTTTAAATATACCATTATTGCATAAAAACTCTTAAGAAACATAAAATTACTAAAAAAATTCAGTGCGTCTAATAATTTGTCCAGGGACTCTATCTGCGGAGGAGTTCAAATATGTAGTGTACAACAATTCTTTTAAATAAAAATCAATAATATTATAGTTATATAATATTATTGATATATACCATTATTGCATAAAAACTCCTTAGAAACATAAAATTACTAAAAAAAAATACGGTGCGTCTAATAATTTGTCCAGGGACTGTAATTGCTGAAGTTTGGGTATCGGTTTGATATTTATTAGGGATTTGTTTGAAGAATTCGGCGTTGTACGAGTGAATTATTATCAACGGTTACCTTTATGTGGTGTAAACTTTTTATTTTATGCAATATTTTGTATGAAACTAAAACTCTACATTTGCTAATAGATATTCCAAAATACACTGCACAAAATAATTAGGGGAACGCATGGTTTAAACCCTTTCACCCCCAATGATTCCATTTTGAATCATTAGCTTGCGATTGTTTTCTTACTAAGTAATACTCGCACTTATTTATCGTTAGATGGAAGAATCATGTCTTTTGAAGAATTAAATAATGTTTGTTTGAATTAAATGAAAATATGAAAAATGTGGTAAAATAATATTCACCTACAATTTTTTTTTATATAAATCGACCCTAAATTCTTCACGCTTGCATTCTTAGATGTTTAAAAATTGATTTCAACTTTTTTTTTTTAACAAATAAAGTTTTGAAACAATTATTGTTATAATTTATATTCAAAAGTTATGATTCAAACTTTTTCCCCTTAAATTTTAGTTTAAAAAATTTATATTTTTCCCCTGTTTTTTAACAATTCATTCTGGATACATAATGAATCTATTTCACAAATTTTAGATTTGTAGATAAAAAATAAAAACTTGGAACTGAAAGGGTTAACAAAAGTATGCAAAGTGCTCCCCTAATTGTTTTGAGCAGTGTATATTTATTTTTTATTCCATTTGAAAACCGCAAAATTAAACAACGAACTCTAGAAATGTATCGTATGTACTATTAAAATTTAGAAGTGTAAATTTGACCAAGCATTAGAAATCATTTAAGGCTTGTTTGAGTACGAATTTCGAAAAAACGCTTCTTCAATAATGCTTTCCGTGCAAGAGAAATAATATCCTAAAATTTAATAAATGTACTTCCAGACATTCAAACTTCTTCGTAAATCTAGATAACATTTGTTAAAAGATAGTTGTATCTTGATATAAAATTCAAGTGTATGCCTTACATTATAAAATAATTTATTAAAATACTGCTTTATAATTAGTCCTAATTTAAGTATTTGGTACCGTTTCCATTTCGTTGGCGCAAGCACTAAAGTCGCCAAAAATTCACGACCCCCCATTTGAATATCGGGCTGGAGTTTGCAAGCTTCATAGTTAATTTCAATATAACTTTTTTGCCAGCTTTAAATGTCCCATTATTCTAAAACACAAATTTTCTGCTTCCTTAAGGTACACTTTTCTCTTTTTCTATTTTACTAGAAGTGTTGAAATTTTATGTGACGTCGTATTTATGTCTATTTAACACAGGGGACCAAAATATATTAAGCGAGTAAAAATAAGACGATTTTTCTCAGTAAAGAAATGTGCAACATTTCTATTTATGTTAATAACTTAAAATTATGAATGTTTTATCGTCAAACTTGAGGTTCATTGCGTTGAATACTTTTCTATAAAAATTATTTTTAGATACACGCAATAGTTCTGCTGGAAAGTGTACCTAAAAGCTAAAAATCGGTGTTTAAAAACAATGACGTAAGAAGCTGGAAACAAAGTTACATTGAAATTAACTACCGAATTTGCGAACTCCAACACCATATTCAGGTGCGTATTACATAAAAAATTTCGTGAATATTCATTTTAGTGATTGAAAGTTAAAATGAAAATTTGATATTTTGAAGCTTCGATATGTTCCATGTCCTCTTAAAAAAAAGAGCACGAATAAAAGACGGAAAAAATTACGTTATATGAAATAAGTGAATTACCCCAAGATCAATTTAAATCCCAAATGAAATTTTATCTGAAATTCCTTTTTCGAATACTTTATGCTAGAAAATGGCCTGTAGAATATCAAAAAACTGTCTAATAAATAATTAAACTTTTTAAAAAATTAAATCAAAATACACATTAACTTATCACAATGCGTCTATCAAATTTTAAACATTCGCTATAATAACAAGACACGTACTTACATTCTATTCGAATATCATTTTCTAATTTTCTTAAGTAAAAACCTTAATCCAATAACAAATTTATTTCCGAAAGAAGTCTAAATGTTATAAAAAAAATACACATAAGAACTCCCACGAAATATAAACAGATCGTTCTTGCGAAAAGTCATTAAATAAATATCACAATTTCCATATTATGCAAAACCAAACGCTTGAAATAATCTCCTAAAGTGTAACTTTTTTACTTGAAAGAGTTACCAAAAAACGTAATTCGTTTTGTAACTCTGTATTTACTTTGCTGATGCAGGGAAACGTACATTTGGAAAATTTAATCTAGAGTTTAATGCATAGTAGAAATGATATTTTCCTACAGTTGAATTTGATTTTAAAAGTTAGTCTCAAAATCCGTGAAAATTGAATTAAATCTGTAAAATATGAAGTAGAATGATTTTATAAGAACGTCGGAAAGTTTTTTTTTAATGTATAATGATAATGGGAATTTCTAAAAAAAAAGTATTTCCCAAAGGAATTTTGTTTTAAACTTCCAATTACCTTATATGAAGTATAAAGTACCTTATATGAAGTACCTTATAGTACCTTATATGAAGTACCTTATAGTACCTTATATGAAGTACCTGTACCTTATGCTACCTTATATGAAGTATAAAGTAATGATTTAATAAAAGTATTGCGAAGGGGTTGAAAATACTTAATAGAGATTGTGATTTCTACACATTTTAGAAGGTGCTGCTGATTATGAAAAAATGGTTTTTGAATATTTTGTCCGTCTGTCATTCTGCATCCGAAACCACTATATAGGACGCATATTTCTATTCTTTACATGCAAATTACACCTCGTAAGTGACGTCATGCTGCCGAGCGAACCCGAAACGAATGTAGCCAATCATTGTCCATCTCTTACTGACGCATTCTGATTGTTTTGGTTCGGCAACTAAGGTGCAAATTGCACCAAATTGCTTTACAATTAAGTAAAAACAAATATTTACCTAAATGTTATTTTTTGCCTCAATTTTTTTTTGATTACGTTATTTTATCTGTTTGTGTTTATACATAGTCCATATAATAAGCCTAAAAAAGTACAATGATAAACAAAGTTTTATGATAAACAAACAATGATATAATTCGTCTTTTGTTTATTTACCACGAATATTTTTGTGTTTAAAAATCTTAGTTAAGAACCTATCTTCTATTATTTAAACGTATAATAGGTGCAAGTATTTTACATTTAAAGGCCATTGTAAAATAGTCGTGTTAGTAAAACAAATTCTAACGTTTAAATGTCTTCCAAGTCGCATTGAAAAATGTCTTCCAAGTCGTATTTTGCTTTGTAATTTCATATTTGTAATTCAGATTTTGGTAATTCCATTGAAAATAAAATTTTATTATGTACCTATAACACGAAGTCGCAAAGCGAACACAAAGAACGAAAGCGTAAAACTCTAGAACGTTGGCATGGGCACCTTGAAGGCGTAGTGACGTCACTGGCGAGGCGTCACTTGCATGTAAGGAATAGAAATATGCATACAGGACATAATAAAAAACTAAGTACTTTAAAATAATAACACAAATTATAACACAATTATTACACACAGTCCCAGTTGAATATAGAATAAGGTTTTCGCGAAAACTATGCATGTGCAGAGGGAAGCTGTGATGTAACATGTGTGCTTAGGCATTGTTGCAAAACGACACAAGATACATACATCAAACTTGGATATAAATTCTCAATACAGAAACTATCTTAGTATAACTTTAAATAAGGACACATTCAGGACAACGCGCGCGACAATCGTGTCCTAACTAATGTTTTGCCATTATATACAGGGTGTCCGTAAAAGAATGTCCGAGTTTCAAATTGTGACCTGACATCACGCCTTATGATTTCTTCCTTTGGTGCTTCGTAAAAGATCAGAACTACGTTCCACCCCTACCCCACGATTTACCAACCTTGAAAGGTAGAATCGCACAGGCTGTTGCTTCTATTACTCCGAACTTGCTGCAGACAGTATGGGAAGAATTGCATTTTCGTTTGGATGTGTGCCGTATCCCTAAAGGCGCACGCATTGAGCACTTATAGGAAAAATTAGGTTAGTTTTCCTTCAATGTCATGTATGATTTGTTATATTTAGTATAAAATAAACTCCTGTTATATACCATTAAAACTCGGACATTCTTTTACGGACACCCTGTATAATTATTAATTGCACAACCAACATTATAATAGGCAAATACATAGAACTTAACTTAAATCTTGATTTGGGGCATACATGATTTTTTACCGCCACTATTAAAAAAATGCGGTTCATTCATAATATTTCTAGTTTAAATATATATTTTTTCATAAAGCACATCTTTGTATAACTGTCTTTTAATATCTTTCGAGCATCAATTTTTTTTGTACCAAGTTCATCACGATAAGTATCAAATAAGAAACATTCTACGCTAAATTTTAATTTTCCTATAGATTCTTATCTAGTTTTTTCCATAATGCATTATTGCAAAAATATAATTTTAAGAGAAAATCAGATATAATTTTTTTCAAATTTTATAATTAAATTAACAAATAAATTAACGCTTCCAAATTACTGCAAAACCAAAAATATATTGTACTACATTTTTCATACGATGCAAGTTTTACAATAAAACATTTAGCAGGAAAGCGTAAACAGAGAATACTAACAGCTAAAAAAAATATTAAGATAGTGAGAAAATAATTAAGATAAAATTATTTTGAAATCTTTACAAACTTTTCATACCTTCATATTTCTATTATCTCCTTTGTTAACTACATATTTCCATTAATATTTTTTTTCAATAAACTGATTAATAAACGTTATCTTAAGACAGGTTTCAAAAGCTATTGTTTTATTTTTTAAGTTGTGGTATTTTTTTCAAAATAATTGATTAAAGTTATTGATACGTTACCAAGTTTTATTGTTTCTAGTTAGAATATTTTAATATATTTTGAATTTATTTTAAGAGAGTGGGAAAAAATAAAAGTTTGTTTCTTGCCGTTTAAAGTTAAACACAAAACTTTGATTCAATGTTATTTTTAATGTTTTGATAATATCTTATCGTTAATAAAATTTTTGGCATTTTTAAGTACTGATACTTACATTATTAAAATACATGCATGATAAAAATTATGAAAAGCATAGGCCACTTTTTTTATTACAACACTTTTCCTTGACGTTCTTACACAAACTAAATTTAAGTAAATTCATTTTTTTTCTAAAACTAAAGGATCATAAATTAGGTGATAAACATAAGTTTAGACTTAAGAAAAAATTGGCATTTGCTTGCAATTCTATAAAAGTTTAATACGGTGAAGCGAAATATAATATATTTTTACTTTGTAGAATTATGCGTATGTTTCTTTAACAACCGCAGCAATTTACGACTACAAACCCTAAACAGCTATAAACACTAAGAACTAATTCCTCAATTTATGACCAAAACCACAATTTTTTTTATCCACGTCAAATTAAAATATGCACGCTATGATTTTTCGCATACACCATGCAAAAGCATCTAAAAATTAATCTTCAATGCACGTGTATGGTAGGTATGAGTAATTTCCTAGACAGTTTTTTCGTTTTGAGATGAAAGAGTAGTAACTGACGCTATATCAGACATCAGTATGCCGAAACATAACACAATTCACAAGTTTACCCAAAACACACAAGTAGAAGAACGTGACAAAAAGGTGAAAACGAGCTTTAAGGGGACGTGGTACCCAGAAAATTAAATCCAGTTATTTTATTGCTAGCATTCAAATTAAACTATTTTTACAAAGAACTAACATTCAATAAACATATACGAAAAATGATTAATATTGAAACGTAAGTGTTTTCTAAAAATTAAAAAAAATAACGTTTTTTCAAAATGCTACTCCTCCTACAATTTTAAAAAAAAGTTTAATGCATTTTTTTTAAATGTTCCCCCAACATCTGTCAATAAAAGTTGGTATGGATATTGAGCTGTCAGTTAAACAAAAATAGTTACGTAGCTTTAAGTATAAAAATGGCCGAAAAATAAGATTTTTTCGAAATTTTCAACTTTATCATTTTTTAAAAAAATCTAATCACACTAGACCTTATCCCATACCAACTTTTGTTAAACGCATATGTTTCAACACAGGAAAAAGATTTGAAGCTCTACAATAATTTACTTTAAAGCCTTAGGTTTTTAACCGTTCATAAGATGAAAAAATTTAAAATTTCAAAAACCATTTTACCAAACCACTATATCATTTTCAATAAACCTCCTCCATTATAAAGGATACCTTCTTTTTTTTGCAATATCCTTAGCTCACATCATTCGAGAATGTTTCATTATTTTCTGGGCAGCCCTAAATTTTGGGTACCGCGTCCCCTTAAAGTTTTTCGTTTGCACTGAGATACATTAAACACGGTACTTACAAAAAGAATAAAATATACTTAACTTAAAGTTTATGGAAAAGGGGAATCTTATTATCTTTAAAGGATCTTTTATCAGAAAATAACGAGTATTTCACTTATGATTTTTGAAAAATTCAATTCACACTTACAAAAAAAAACCAATTACAATTATGTCAAACCAGCATCACGGTTTGTCCTTAATATCTTTTGGAGCCTCTGCCTCGTAATTTTCGTTGCATGCGTTTCCGGTATTTAATAAGTTGGTAGTGTTGCTACACTAAGCCTCCGCCCCAGTTTTTATATTTTCAGGGACATAATTACGACACGTATTGTAAACGTGGTTTGTTTGCACTTAAGTGTGAATAATATGTCTAGACATGAATTTTTACTTTCTTTGTAGACTTAAAAGAATTAGATTGTTTCCAAAACAAAATAAATTTAGTTCTTAATGCATTTGGTTTGGCCGAACTAATGTCGCATTAGAGGTAAGAATGATCTATTGGCGAAAATATTAGTAATTTTAAACAACGGTTGAGTGATAAAGTTCTTAAAAAAAGAACTACATAAAGCTTAAATCATTTTACAATAAATAATTATATAAATATGATTAGTTAAAATAGTTGGATTATATTATAATACACTTTAATAAAAATAGTAATATAATAGTATAGCTAGTAGTAAAATTGGCGTCCGGTAAACTATGTGGTTGAAACACATTAACAGATTTTTTTCTTTCTTTCTTTTTTTCTTCTTAAGTTCTATGTATGAGTGGTTTACTTTTAACTTTATAAAGTAATGAAACCATTTGTATTTTTTCGAAAATTAGAAATGGAGATTTTGTTTTCTACACGTTTTGAAGGGTGCTTATTAACAAAAAGTGGGTTTCGAGCATTGGGCTGTCTGAAACACTCTACAGCCCGAACTAAATGTGCTACGGACTTCAAATTTGGTACATGAGTACCTGTCGGACGTCATCAGATTTTCGAAAAAAATCAGCTAACACAGAACGTTTTTAGCTTTAAAGGTATTGCAATTTCCTTATATGGAATAAAATAACCTTTCATTTTACTAATTTATTCAGTGGTTTAATATCGTGAGGTGTTACACACCCCAAGTTTTTAAAACCAACTGTTTTTTAAACTTATAATATAAAAATATTTAATAAGAAAACTACTCATGTATTGTTTTTTAATGTAAATGAAATTTTTAAGTACGTTCTTTTTCGTAAACTTAAATTAAACTTTTTCCAGCTAATTACAGCTCAACTAAGCAAACTCGCAAACACAAAAAAGAATAATATGCTTACGGAAAATTAAATCGGCAGAAAACAGAAACTTACATGCATCGTTTGCACCTTTTCTTTTTGTTTAATCGCCAAACACCGCCAAAAGTCGACTCAGCGCCATTTTATTTTTTCGCACTTTTTTTTTATATTTTAAAGGAAAAAGAAAACTTTAAACGTGAAGTTTAAGAATAACGAAGACGCTGAAAAATGTGATGCTAACGTTCGAAGAAAGAAAAAAAAGTGTTCTTTTTTTAAGATTTGAATGATGTAAAATGTCAGAAATGTCAATGGAGTAAAACTCAATTCTCCTTTGGCGCATATTTTTGGGCGTGAAAAGTATTTTATTATGTTTTTCGCCAATTTAGAAGGCGTTCGTGGGCCTTGGAAGTGAAAGTCTGTGATAGATTTCCGTTGTTTTTTTATTTTTATATTTTATTCTTTCGTTTTTGGCAACGGGAGATAGGTGCTGGAGACGTAGTTAGGAAAATGTGAAAAATGTGGAGAGGGATTTTTTTTTTTTTTTGTGAAATGTATGAAGTTAGAATGGGGAGTGATAGATTTGATGCTCCTGTTTTAGGCTTTTATACGAGTTAGCAATATTATAAAAATGGAAACAAAAACTTTGAGAAATCATTGAAATTGCCTCTTTGGTGCTTTAATTCATTTTAATTACTATGTATTAATCTATTTAATTAAGCGATAAATAGTTTAAAAATTATTTTTTATTCGAAAAATATACTTGAATACTATTTAACACAAAGCCATTACTTAGATAAAATAAAATAAATAAAAAAATTGGGTCTGAAACACCCCACGTCTTTCCTTCACCACTTGATAAATCAGTACATTTGAATATTATGTATTCTTAAAGAAATTTCAATAACTAAAACCTAAAAAGTTTTGACAGCTCCGCTTTGCTAATTACAAATTTATTAAAAACCTTACTTCAGACAGGTACTGAGAACTTGCGTTCCAAATTTAAGTTCAGAAAAAAAAAATTCAGAATCAGCATCCTCCAAAACTTCCCTTTTTAATTTTTAACACCATCCACGGCTGACTCACTACTAAGGCCAAAGAAGCTTTCCCAAACAAGCTCGGGGACGGAAATTTCGACGTCATAGTTCTGAGTGACGTTGTTCCGAAGACGAAGACAACCTGTTTCGAAACCTGTTCGGAACCACTCGTTCACGGCTGACCACAATTTTACGGTTCCAAATGCGTCCGAACTAGTTTCTCGATCTTCGGCACCGGGAACAGTGACGTCATTCTCTGACGTTGTTATTGAATTTGGCCGTGACCCATCGCAATACTTTCATTAATTTATATTTCATATTAGATTTAAAAGTACAAAATATTAAAAATAAATTTAATCAAATTAAAAAGATGTTTAAAATTGTTTTATATTTTTTTTGGCCCTCTTTAGTAAACAATTTAAAACATCTCAAAAACTAATTCCGGCTTCTGCTGATTTCTTTTCTTCTTAGTTTAGTTTGAATTATCGTCGCACTAGAGCTACACGAGGGCTATTGGTGCCGGGCGTCGTATTTTAGAACCACAGTCAAGTGACGAGCCGACACCTGAGTAGGCACCCAACGCAACCGTTAAGGGCGACATCGTACGCAGCGTTGGGACTTTGAAGGATATTTAACGTGCACTCCCTCTACACGGGGTATTATTAGTCGGATTCTTTTTTTCTTATAAATGTGCCTTTGTTAACATTTATTTTGTCATATTAAATTATATTTGCTGTTTACATTTTATGCGTAGATTATATAAACGCAGACAAAGCACATTTGCGTTGCATGATGTCGTAAAAAATAAACAAAATTCTTACACTGAAATGAATGTTGGTTCCAACGGGGCTACATTTATCCAGTAAGTACACCTCCCAAGGGGCACCTTTAGCGAAAATATACGAAAAAGATGTATAACAAAAAAAAAACTAGAATATATAAAGAGAAGTTATAAAAAGAAAACAAGGTAAGTACTGTAATATTTTAAAACACGTTTGGAGATTGTAGAAAAGGTCTTAAAAATTGAATTGAAATATTTTTTTTTGCATTAAGCATTTTATATTAAATTATGTAACGTATATTAAAATTAGGATTTGAAATGTAAAATAGGTTAAAAAAAATATTCATTAGAATAAGAAATTCTTTAAGATTCATGAAACAATTTCAGCGGAGAAAGCTCAGCATACGATTTTTTAAATTTAGTTTAGTTTGAATTATCGTCGCACTAGAGCTACACGAGACGAGGGCTATTGGCGACGGGCGCCGTATTTTATTTTTTAAAATTTAAATGACACAAAATACAAGGTAATGAAAGTATTGCGCTTGGGCTGGAAAAACGAAATGGAGATTTTGGTACATCTATACATCTTGAACTAAAAGAGCTACTGTAATATTTCATTGCTTTACTTCTCTACATTGTGATAGTATAGTATTGAATATGTAATGTAAAGGTTCTTACTTAGATTACATCATGTATCATGATTAAAACTGATTAAATTAACCACTAATTTCAGGATCGAAGTTATTCTTAATGCTCTCTGAAAAATTAATAAATAAATAAAACAAACGTTAAACTAAGAATCATAAGATATTTTAATGGTGGTTCCAGAGATATTTCTCTAAATGCTACATACCAAATGGGTGTTGATTACAGCTGCTAACATCGTTCTTTTACTACAAGATTTCTAGAATCATTAGTTCAATTTTTAACTCGGTCCTATTAGGTTGACAGCTCTATTCTGTCTAGTTACAGTTCTATATTCTCTAGTGAAGTATGTATCTATTCTCTCTCTCAAAGTATCCCCCCCCCACACGGAAAAACATCTCCACACCTGGACCGCCTTCCAAAACTTCATTGGTACAACCGCTGTCACTCAAGGAACACTCTCACTATTCGCTCATGAGCCTCCTTTATTCTCTAGTGAAGTATATTTCTATACTCTATCTTAAAAGTCTCACATGGAGAAAACCCTAAAACACGGAGACCGCCTCCAAAACTTCATTGGCTCAAAAGCTGGCCACCCGGGAACATCCCCAACTCCAATCGCTCTTGAGCCTCCAAATATCATTGGAGGGGGTTCTGTCCTTAATTGAGAATTTACAACCTGAGAAGTGTCATCCCTTGGCTCCATCGAGACGAAGGCATTGCCGCGTATCTGTACCACCTCGTCAAAAACTCGTCTCACCGACGTTGACGCGACAGCACAGCTACAGACTTCACATTCAGTACATGAGGCCCCGGTATCTGTCAAACGTCCTAATAAAGCTTTGAACAAATCGCGCATGCATAAATAGCGTTCTTAGAACTATTTTGGTTTTAAAAGTATTTAATTCAAATGGTAGGGTATATGATCACCTTTAAAAATTGATTGATTGGGAGGCAATTGAAAGTCGTGTAGACATATACTCCCCCCCTCCCCCACTAGTTTCTTATTTTTTAAAGCTTCTCTTACAGTTTTTGTATTACATGATGACACGGGTCGCTCATTATAAATTGCATGGGTTGTATTGCTATTTTTGCAGCATTACTTTTGTTCCGGTATATTTTAAAACATTAATCGATACATACTTATATGCATTTTGAATAAAAGATAATTTTAGTTTTAAAAGGATACTTTATGTACCTTTACTAGTCCCCCCAACAAAAAAAAATACTACGTGGTTTTTCCAACAAAATAGAATACATTGAAGCTTAATATTTTTTCAGACCATTCCAATACTCTTATTATTCAACTTTAAATAAACTAACACATTAACCTACATTCTTATTACAATCCCACAATTGCATTTCTCACCATTAACCCAACCACATGCAAGATATAACCATAGATCACCACACACAAAAAAAAACGCGTTACTTTTTAGAAAACCAACCCATCACCTATTCTACCAACAAAAACTAATCTTTTTTTTCTCCGTCTTTCACCCAAACTCGGGGAGTTATTTATCTACATCCAACTCAAAGCGAAGGAAAAACTAACTACAAAAATCCACATTATGAAGAAAACTTGCCTGGGAGTATCCCTTGGTTGCAGACAAGGTAGAAGGGAATGGGAGTTTGGGGATTGGTTAGTTTTTGTGAACATGTTTTTGTTGGAACAGTTATTTTACCTCGTAATTCCACCTACACATATTTTATATATAAACAAATAAATATTTAAAAAAAATAATTTTATCGTTTTATTTAAATAATTTACATACAACTTGTGATATATTAATATTTCCGCAAATGTATTCCACAAAATAATTTAACTCATATTTTTTTTATAAAAACTTATTAATATAATACACTATTATTTAAGACTATTAAGTTTTTTATTTAAGACTCGTATCAAAATCTATCATTTTCACAAAAATACTCATATTTTTTATAAAATTAATTACAAAAAATATTACATTATTAGTCAAGTTTTAAATGCGACACTGGGCAGATGTTTTGCAGAAATAGGAATACTATAAATGAAAAACAATTTGTACAGAAATGTTTGAACTATTGTAGTTTTGCGGCAATTAATGTGTTATAAAGGAAAACCAAGTTTTACAGAATTGTTTTGTAATATTAACTTAAGTACCTTCATTTTATCATTTTACCAGAGGCTGGGGAGCCCAGTCGGTTGGGCATTCTCCTAGCATGCGGAAGGTCCCAGGTTCGGGTCCGGGCATAACCGACTATAAACGGCCCGTGCAGCCAAAATGTCCGACGAATAATACCCCGTGTAGAGGGAGTGCACGTTAAATATGCTCCAAAGTCCCAACGCTGAGTACGATGTCGCCCTTAACGGTTGCGTTGGGTGCCTATTCAGGTGTCGTCTCGTCACTTGATTGTGGTTCTAAAAATACGACGCCCGTCGCCAATAGCCCTCGTGTAGCTCTAGTGCGACGATAATTCAAACTAAACAAAACTAAACATTTCGCCTGACCAATTTGGTATCCTTAATTAACACTTTGAGAAATAAGCAAGTCGGCTGAAGTGAAAACTAGTTTTCCCTGCAAAGAATTTAAAATTTAAATTTTTAACTTTTAAAATTATATTTCGATAACCAATTTCAAATGATTCCTCCATGCATCAAACACTACAGATTTTAGAAATGAGTAAATTTATGATTTTTAAAACATTGTTTCTGTTGCTGAAAAATCCGACTGCCAAGTGACGGGTTTATGCGTATGTATCCCTCAAAGATATAAAGCCATGTTGATTATCCCGAGTATTATACAGGGTGGCGCAAATAAAAGTGGCCCCGGCGTAGAGATAGGAATGCATTGAGATGATTGGCGAGAAAAACTATTGAAGTCGTCTGAAAGCCTTTAGGTCGAAATAAGTCTATTCAAGCGTGCAATGGCTTCACATGGCAACCTGTTTTTACATAGGTTGGCTTGGGTATTGGCGAGATTAGATCTTAGTACGAGTGAAAGTGTGCGTTCATAATACCAGTACAGAGGGGAAGATAGCATAGTTACCGGAAATTAATTCGCCAAGTGTCTGTTTGAGCTTAATATTGAAGCGATAAATAGCTTCAGTTAGCAAACCTGCTTTTGCATTGGTTTTTGACTTGGCAACATTTATATCGTATTCTTATCTCCATGACGGGGCCACTTTTATTTGCGCCACCAAAGTTCTGTTGATATTACCAATCAACCCCTCGAAGTAATGCCGATGTATGAAACTCGTCACCTAACTACCATTTTCCAGCTACGTTGTTTTTTTATGTAAATCTATATTTTACAATGTAATTATTTGTAATTATTATTAATGTAATTTAATTGGAGTTAATTATATCTAATACAGACAAATAATTTTAAAACATTCAAGAATTTTTTTTTATAAAAAAGCAGTGAAAACAATTTTATAGTTCAGTCATTGGTCTTATCTCTAAAAAGGGTATAAATAACCATTTCGCCCCACTTTATTTTGTCAGCATACTAACATTTTTATAGATATTATTTCTTATACAAGTTATTAACAGATATTTTAGTTTTAATTTCAATAACAAGCACTCAAAAATTAATAAAAAAAAATTATCAGCTTTCTATTTAAGTATGCAATGTCTATAAAGTTGCTTGTTAACACTTAAGCGTGGTAAAAACTTAGTTATCTTTCTCCAATAACTCTCATGTGCTTCATAAATTACACCTAACACTACCTGTCAAATAACTGGTAAAAAGTAACTTTTTAATACTTTATTCAAACGAACCCTAACACAAGGGATCACAGCAAAAAAAAACTACAAAAATTTCCTTCTACAGAAAGGTAGGAAGATACATAAACCAATGCATGAGATTTCATGTTTTTTCTATCTTTTTTTGCTTTTTAGAAAGAGAATCTAGTGTAGCATAAGTCTCGGGGATTTAGGATTTGCCCGTGAGAGTTTAGCAAACAGAAGAAATCCGTATTTTAGATTATTTTTCCCCGAACTGTTGGATTAAAAGTAAAAAGTGTAGTTTTTTTAATATCAAAAGTTTTGAAGAGGATTATGTTTGGTCTGAACTTGTATGCAAGAAATGGATATTTGTAAGTTTACCAAGAACTGTAGAATATTACTTTTATGTAGAATTTGGTGAAGCGAACTTTAGTTCAATACTGTAAGTTTTTATTCTATTGTACTAGGGCATTATGAAGACCATTGGCGATAAGTCTCATATGAAACTGCAACCAAGTTTAGTTTAGTTTGAATTATCGTCGCACTAGAGCTGCACGAGGGCTATTGGCGACGGGCGTCATAATTTAGAACCACAGTCAGGTGACGAGCCGACACCTGAGTAGGCACCCAACGCAACCGTTAAGGGCGACATCGTACGCGCAGCGTCAGGACTTTGGAGCATATTTAACGTGCACTCCCTCTACACGGGGTATAAACTGCAACCAAGTGACAAGGTAACACCTGAACAGACGTCCTACTTGATTTTAAGGGGATACGGTACCCAAAACATTATTTCTAGAGATAATAGCATAAACGCGTAAATTATAGGGGTTTTAATATAATGTTCACTCTAAATAAACATTTTCTAGCAATAAAAACAAATATTTACAAGTAGTTTTTATTTATTTAAAAAAAAGTCAACATTTTGAAATTTTTTTAAAACGCTACTCCTTTTTTAATTTTGAGAATAACTCCAACCTTTTTAGTTTGTTTTAGAACGATTTGTTCAAGAACTGTGCATGGATTTGAAAATGTGAGTTACAGTTAAAAAGTAACATGCATTTTTACTGAAAATCACAAAACAATTACAAATTATTGAATTCAACGTTTTTTTTTTTTAACAACTATACATAGACCTTATTACATGCACAATTTTGTGCACCATTTATATAAGAACACAGGTTAAAAATGTCAAAATTCTAACTTACTTAGCAAAAAAGCCTTAGCGATTTATTAAACACAAGAATTGAAAAACGCGTATCAGAGAAATAAGGTTGGAAGCAGACGAAATACGTATTCAAACATTACAAAACACGATTTCGATAAAAGCATCACTTTTGCAACGATTATTATGAAAAAAAAATAGTTTTTTTGCACGATATTATAAAAACATTTTTTTTCCTAGTTTATTATGTAAAAAAAATTAAGGAATATACACCCTACAATCACACCCGCCTTACTTTTTTGAAAATACAATCGACAATAAACAATACCAATTCCTTTTACACAACTGCTTTTGAACCCGTTTCTTACGCTACTTCAAACACTTTCATGCCGTAAAAAAGTACAGCGCAGACTGTCGCCTTAATGCGTTTTAAATTACAGAGAGGCGAAAAGTAGAGCAGAATTTTCAACTGTAAATTACAGCCGAAGTCATTTTTATGTCATTTTCACCTTTTATTCTCCTCTACAATTGTGTTTTATGTGTTACAAAGTATCTTAGAAAGATTTTAGGGTAAAATGGCTTTTCTGTCACCGACTTAGTATGGGAGTTATGTCAGTTTAGTTTGTATGCTTTTCGTTGTAAGATTTTGTTCCGTTTTTTACAGTGTTAGAAGGAGTATAACGGAGTTTTAAAGTGTTTTTTAAAGATTTTTGCTTTCAGATTGGAGAAACTTAATGGGATTTGTTGACCTATTTTTAAAATAAAAATTGGGTAATTTACGAAAAATTACCTATTATTGTAAGAGTTATTGAAGCTTTTTATTTGGTTTAAAAGTGCGTAAAATATTTACAGCGAAGATAAATAAGAAAGGCGAGTGTTTTATTTTACACCGTATTTTATAATTTACTTTTTTAAATAATTTATACGGACATAAAGTTGTGTTTTTTTCTGTCTAGTACAAAAAGTAAAAATATAAGATAGTAACCAAAACTAACGTTGAACTACCGTCGCACGAGGACTATTGGCAACGGGCTTTATAGTTTAGAACCATAGTCAAGTGATGAGCCTACACCTGAATAGGCACCCGGTGTACTTGACAGTATCGCAAAAATACCTTCCCATATTAATTAAATTATAGTTTGAACCCAAATATAACAAACGTATATATATGTTTTTGCAAAATAAATCTTTAAATAATTAATAAAAATCATTTTCAAATGGTTTTTTTTCCATCGGTACGTCACGTGATCACAAACACGTCGATTTGGCTGACGTCACTAGTGTGTATAAACAAACCGGAGTGATGTTTTTTTTTGTTTGTAATTAAACTGGTTTTAATCTAACTTACTATTGAAATAAGAATTATATAGATAATGGGTGGAGGTTTTACAGAAGCGGATACTTCAAATTTGCTTAAAGTAGATTCCAAAATGGTGTTTCAAAGTTTGTTTATAGTTACTAGTGACATCATAGATACCACGTGACAACCACAAAGCGTTTTCGGGAGGGATTTTTCGTCCTAATTTTAAAATTCATTTGTTCCCCTTTTCATGGGGTATTTGAAAAAAAGAAAATACTTGTCCAATATTTTTGGCATAAGAATATTTTAAGCAAATAAAAATAAATTAGTCAAGTACCCTATTGTACTAACACAAAATTACCTTAATAACACAATCTGTTTACTTTTAATTTATTACACATTATACAACAATTACGGATACATTATCCCTTAATAAACTAAACCACACCTTAAGCCACTAAAACTATTACTAACATCTTTATTACCACAATTTAAACAATTATGTACGTTTCATTACTACCGAATAAATTAAATACAAGAAATGGAACCATCTATTGTTGACACGCGAGAATTTTTAACAATGCTACTCACGTTTAATTCTTGGAACAAATCGCAGTTAAATCCTATTTTATTGAGTTAGTATCATAGGCTCTACATTTAAGCACTGCCATATATAGTAGTGACAACTTTGGCGAAATATAAACTTACATTCAGCAATCTTTTAAAACGACAGACACATCGCTATTGACCTGAAGGCACTAAATTTACAATGAATTACACCGTGTGGTGAAAGGAAACTCTCTCAATCCAGTCAAAAATACTATGCTATAGCAATTCAATAGAATAAATCATAACCGTAATTATCCCTAAATTATTGGTAGTAATCCGTAACTTTTTCAAAGTCAGCAGAAAGAGTGAATTATACACTTTTCCCGCAATTACCAGTACTTAAAGTACAGGGTGTCCGTAAAAGAATGTCCGAGTTTCAAATTGTGACCCGACATCACGCCTTGTGATTTCTTCGTTTGGGGCTTCGTAATAGATCGGGTCTACGTCCACGCCTACCCCACGATTTTACCAACCTTGAAAGATAGAATTGCACAGGCTGTTGCTTCCATTACTCCGGACTTGCTGCAGAGAGTATGGGAATAATTGCATTTTAGCTTCCACACTACGTTTATAACGTAAAAAGTGGAAGGTTTTATAATCGTTCAGTCCGTCTGTCTGTCCGTCCGTCTGTCTGTCCGTCTGTCTGTCACCCACTTTCACAGAAAGAACCACAAGTCCCACAGACAAGTGGGATACGTCATTTTAAAGCAAAAAATTAGATTAGGCTACATTCCAAATTTCATTAAATAATTTAATTTAGAAGTTTATTTAAAATTTAAATAACTAAAATTTTTTTTATCTACATTGAAATAACATGCAAATTCTATTTTTTATTCATATTTTCACTGTTGTCATCCACAAGTCCCACAGACAAGTGGGATACGCCATTTTGAAGCAAAAAATCAGATTAGGCTACATGCCAAATTTCATTAAAAAATTTAAACTAGAAGCTTATTTAAAATTTAAATAACTAAAAATTTAATCTACATTGAAATAACATGCAAATTCCATTTTTATTCAATATTTTCACTGTTGCCATTTCATTAAACGTACGAGAAACTTTTGTTAAAATAAAAATAAACTTTTGAAAAAATATTTATTTATGTGTATAATTCGGTTTGGATTGTTGTATTATCACAATAGAGTTCTTTTAATGCTTCTATATATATGTATGTAGAAAGATGCATAGATAATTCTAACTTGGCATAAAAAAAAATATGTTGTTTCGCTTTTATTTTTAAAGCATCAATTGTACAAATTATAAATTTTTTGAACTGTAAATTAATTTAACAAACTATAAGTGAATTTTCGAAAGAAATGTAAATGGGAAATTGTGGCGACAAAAATATTTATTAAAAAAGATTACATCATTATTCTTCGAACTTCAAACAAATTTAGCAAACGATAAAGTCTAATTATTAAATCTGAGAAAGAAGATTAATGAAAATAGTTAATTTTGACGTTTAAAACTTTGAATTACAAATAGCTAAAGGCCCTGTTTTTATTAGAATTAAATCACATTTGCCATTCGCAACAATCGCTCGAGAAACTTTCATTCTTTTAGACAATAAATCAAAATAATTTTTTTTTGCGACATCGATCAGTTTGAAATGACGTCAAATATATTTCACTACGGAATCCTTGTATGTTGATATGAAATGTTTTCATTCTATTTAAAAGCGAGGAATATGACATATTTATTCTTTAAAATATAAATTAATTTTTGCAAACGATAAGTAATAATTATTGAATTTTCGAAATAAAATAAATGAAACTAGCCAAATTTAGCTTGTAAATGTTAAATATAGAATTAATGTTGTGTTTGGCGCGTTTTTTCCTGTTAAACACAAATATGTGGAAGCGAGTTAAGTGACAGATTCTGTTACAAACCTACTTGTTTGTTTCGATGTGTGCCGTATCACTAAAGGCGCACACATGGAGCACTTATAGGAAAAACTAGGTTAGTTTTCCTTCAATGTCATGTATGATTTGTTATATTTAGTATAAAATAAACTCCTGTAATACACCATTAAAACTCGGACATTATTTTACGGACACCCTTCATTATATGGTATATCAGTTTCGTCCGTCTTTACAAATGATACAATCTTTTTAAAGATTTTTCAATCAATTCAACTTAATTAGGAAGTATGGTGTATTAGAAGTATGTTGAGCATGACGCCCACTAGAGGGCGTTGATGAAGGTGACCATAGAGATGTTCCGATGTTCCCGTGCTATGATTTGTTATATTTAGTATAAAATAAACTCATGTAATATACCATTAAAACCCGGACATTCTTTTACGAACACCATGTATTACAATTCCACTTCTAACAAAATAAACCAAATAAATTGAAACCAGCAATGGTTAAAACGCGGATTTTTTTTAACAACAATGCTAACCAGGCACATTTTTTGGCACAAATCGCAACAAAGTTTCCTTATTGAGTTTTTGGTCAAAGGGAAATGGTTGTCACAAATCCTTAAACTCGAAGAAAGGATTTAAGAATTCATGTTTCCGGTTTTAGAAGTTTTTCTTCTTTCATGAATGGATGATAAAGATCAGTGAATAGATGAAAGTGATAATAATTGTATAAAATAAAGCTTGAAGGTTTGGAAAGTTCACTGGGTGCGTTTAACTCTATGCGACTTTCAGTAATTAGCTTCCACACTACGTTTATATGATTAAAACGTGGAAGTTATTATAATCGTTCTGTCCGTCTGTCCGTCCGTCACCCACTTCCATAGCCCAAACTACAAACGCTACGGACAAGTGTGATATGTCAAAAAATTCAGCACATCAAACTTAGAATACATTGAAAATTTCAGAAGAGAATTCGAATTCGAAGAACTTCAATTATTTAAAAAACTGCAAAATTTAATGTTCATTTAAAAACCATAGGAAGCCATGTTTACTAGAAGTAAATAACCATTGCCATTCGCAACAATCGCTCGAGAAACTTTAATTCTCTTAGACAATAAATTAAAATATATTTATTTTTGCGACATCAATCCGTTTGAAGTAAAGTCAAATATATTTCACTAAGAGATTCTTTGTATGTTGATGTGAAATGTTTCGGTTATATTCAACATTGAGGAATATTACATATTTATTCTTTGAAATATAAATAAATATTTGCAAACGATAAAAATTATTGAAAAAATAATTATTGAATTTTTGAAACAAAATAAATGAAACTAGCCAAATTTAGAGTTTAAATGATTATAATAGAATTAATATTGTGTTTGGCGACTTTTTCTCCTGTTCAACACAAATGTTGTGTGGAAGCAAGTTGAGTGACAGATTCTGTTACAAACCTACTTGTTAAATATCAAATATATTCATATATACTCAATATTCAAGTCATTTTCAAAAAATCAATACATTTAATGGTAATTTTATGCCTTCAAGAATTCTTTATTAATTTCAAGAACTTTAATAACTTAAGTTGTATACGAGATACCAATTTTGCTGAGCAATTTTCTCGAAAATATTATATTGTACGACAGGTACTTGGAGCTCATGTACCAAATTTGATTGTCTGCGTCTCTTCGTTTTTCAGCAATATATTTAAAACAATGAATTGAATAATTTTTTTATGTCAGCTACGATTTCTTCAAGCGCGATTTTCTTGTGAACCTTATTATGGTGCGAGACAGGTACTGGGAACTCGTAGACCAAATATAAATTCGCGTAGCTATTTTAGCTCGAGCTGTAGAGTGGTTTTAGACAAGCAGGATGATTTGCCAAGTCAATCGAATCTTCCACTAGAGACAAAATTAGTATTAACGGTTTAACCAATGATGTTCGTGCTAATCTTAACGCATTCTAATATAAGATACATCAACACACTTCACCGTCTATACCAAAAGGTACCGCAATTGTAATGTCAAAGCCTTAAGGGGGAAATATGCGCGCTGGACCGCGGGTCTCCAAACTCAAGTGCCTCAGTGTTAATCCAATGGCGAAATAACTCTTTTTCTCGGCCAATTTCTCCGGCTGTATTGAATATTTTTACAAATGTTTTTTTTTAAATAATAAATGTAGATAACTTACAGGTCTCTATCTTCCCACTTTTTGAAATTGCTTCGAATATTTTGTGTAAAATTATTTATTGAAAATTTAAAAAAAAAATCGAACCAATTTCAAAAAGTGGGAAGGTCGGGACCTGTAACTCTGCTACATTAATCACATAAAAAATCCGTTTGTAAAAATATTTAATACAACCAGAGAAATGTGGCAGAGAAAATATTTTTTTCGCCATAGGATTAACACTGATGCACTTTGCTATGGAGACCTCCCGGTCCAGCGCGCCCATTCCTCCTTAATTCACTACATCCACTTCTAAAGCTCATACTGTTTCGTTTTTTCAGTATCTACATAAACATGAATATTCATTGCTCCAATTTATCTAATTTATATTTAACAAACATTCTGGCACATTCTTTCTTGATTAGCCAAATCTAAAATTCTTTAGCTATAAATCCCAATGATTCGCAGTCAAATATTTTGTTACTACCTACCCTCCCTTCATTCATAATTCAATAACAACAGCCATTAGTAACTCAAGAGGCGTAAGTTCATTTGGTTCCGCTTGCTTACGTCACATATTAGCTACTCGTCTGATAGTTGGATTGTCACAATTGGCGAGCTATCTTTTAATTGGTGTATCGTTTTACTTAAAATATTTGGATTGGGTCAAATTAACCCAATAACAACTACTTAGTAAAAAAAAAACGCTAAGACCTTTATTTCCGAATGCAAACGTTAATTTGAACTTTTTAAATGCGTTTTTCTATGTATTGGTACTTCCTAACTAAATCAATCAGGACTAGTATGGCGCGTGGAAAATTGCCTTGACAATCGTCACTAGTGGGTTAACGTTGCACTAGATCTAACGATTGCTATTGGCGACGAGTTGTAAACGTTTCCAAGTGATAAGATATTATTAGGAAAGTAGTTTTTCTGCAAATGAAGGATGTAGTGTCAAAACTAACAGTCTTCTGAGCATAACTAAGGTATAAGGTCTGGATCGTTCATTGGCGACTTTTGGTAATTGCAAAATTAATTGGCTGAATTGACTGGACCCTATATCTTAGTTTCACTTTGAAAAATGGCAGGTTTTCAACTAGAATTTTCAACTATAGCCAAGCCCCTTAAATATTTTAGGTTGGGAAAATGAATACTAAATCTTATTGTGTTACTATAGTATCACCAAGATATAAAGTAACGTCACATTTATTAATTAAAGGTAATGCATAAAAGTGGGCCTGTTCAAGGTCTTGATTAGTAGCAGAAATGGTAAATGAAAGCAAATTATTTCCAAACCTCGATCGGTGCATCAATGTCGGATGCGAACAAAGACACCAATCGGAACAATGACCGAAGGAATTCAGGAATGAAAACTAAAAGAAAATACGTCACAAGGCAATTGCCATTCAGTTAAGTCAACAATGTACTTAAACTAGGTAAACTACTGTAGCGGCCACGGTAACCCACAGTCTACCAAAAGGATCCTCAAGGTGGAGAGGAGTTACCTTGGCTTATATACTACTATTAACTTTATAATCTAGAATAGTGGTAGGAATGTGATAGTAAATCAGCGCCACCTAGTTGTTGATGGAATATTGAGGTTGCGTGTGTGGTGAACCGCCACATTACTGTATACAATTACTTAAATCTACTTAGAATCATAAGACGTCGAAAAACAACAACTTGAGCATCTTATAGCAGCTGAATTGTAGTTACAATGTTATAGGATTCACTCCACCATGTAAAGTTGATAGTACTAGGAGTTTGCAATAAACTATACAATATTTCCGTGAAAAAAATTGTAGAAAGACGTAACTGATAATATATATATTTCTAAAAGAAAAGCAAAGTGGCAAATATTTGTTATAAAAAAAATGTAAATATGCATTTCAAATTTACTACTGTATCCTTCATTTGGCGAGAAATACCAACTAAACTCTCCCCCTACGATTTATAAGCCAATTCTCCCGCGCAATATGTAGCCGAGCGAGAAATTGCCCGTCTAGGGCTGCATCAAAGGGACGGTTAAATATAACGCCTGGGATACCTTTCGGAATTTATGGACGACATTTGTAAAGCTATCGGTCTTGCTATTGCATATTTAATCTAGAACCCTTCTACAAAACCAACCTCAAAAGTTATAACTAAATTTCTTCTTATAAAAAAAGATTAAATACTATACTTCTGCATAAAGTATTGTAATTAAGAGTACTCATGTTCTACAAGTATTGCTGAAGCTGTTGTATTTTATAAGGTAATATTGTTATGTAAAATATTGTATTGTAATGTAAAATATTGTATTGTAATGTAAAATATTGTATTGTATTGTAATGTAAAATATTGTATTGTATTGTAATGAAAAATATTGTAAAATATTGTATTGCAATGTAAATTATTGTATTGCAATGTAAATTATTGTATTGCAATGTAAATTATTGTATTGCATGTAAAATATTGTATTGCTTGTAAAATATTGTATTGTATGTAAAATATGTTGTATGTAAAATATTGATTGTATGTAAAATATTGATTGTAATGTAAAATATTGTATTGTAATTAAAATATTGTATTGTAATGTAAAATATTGTATATTGTAATGTAAAATATTGTAATTGTAATGTAAAATATTGAATTGTAATGTAAAATATTGTATTGCAATGAAAAATATTGTATTACAATGTAAAATATTGTATTGCTATGTAATGTAAAATAGTGTATTGTTATGTAAAATATTGTATTGTTATGTAAAATATTGTATTGCTATGTAAAATATTGTATTGCTATGTAAAATATTGTTCAATATTTTTTAATCTAATTAATATCGTTTACATTCTTTATACTTATTTCTCATTATTTACATAAGTAACATTAGTGTCGCCGAAGATAACACAACAAATTGCGTCACCAAATGGTATCTTAATGTGAAGACCTTATTGCTTAAGGTTATATAAGTTTTTTTTTTTCAATATATAAATGGCTGGTAGTAGCTCAGTAATAAATAAGGGTCATCTATCGTGGATGTTATTTGAGATTTGGTGGTGCGGTAGACTGAATAAGTAGCTTTTAAAAATGTGTAATTTTATGAAAGTTTTAAAACTTAAAATATGTGACGATTCTTTTAAAATAGTAATTTAAATTCTTATTTCAAAAAGGATTTTATTGTTTGGACTATTAGCTAACTCTTTCAGAAGTATGGAGTGGGGTTCGTCCAAAATTTGCTAGAAAGCGTGGTTTGTTGTGTCTAGTTATTTTTTGCATGAGTTCGTCATCGCAGATTCTATCCATGTCCTAAAACTAAACTCAGAGCAAAGCCATTACTGACAAGCTGCCGTGCCATTCAGCTTCTGACTAGGGCTCGGGGCCAGTATGTCCCTTTAAGTGGTCACCTCACGCGAACCAGTGTTTATTCCAAAATGCTTGGTACCACTTTATCGACCCACTCAGGATGAGGGATGGGTCAACCGCCCGATTCGGGATCGATCACCGGACCTGTGCGTGCAAAAGCGAACACTACCACTAGCCACTGCTTTCTATCCATCCAGCTTTCAAAATACATAATCACATAGCACTCTCGCCATTGAAATACAAATTCTTGAATGATGCATTAACTTTAATATCAAAACCTAATCTCGTGCACTATGCAGGGGTTTGAAGCAAAAATAGTTTTATGCAAAAGTGTGAAAAGTACACTTTTAAAACTAATGGGTTTTATTCACGATCGAGTGAATAATGACACCGTTTCAATTTACTTTTACGCGTGTTTCATACACTATTTTTTTATAATTATGTGAAAAATATCGAATCTCATTGGTTCAAAAATAATTAACGTGCGTACGTAACGTTTTTACGTAAAGAAGATCGGCATCGATAAATCTGTGGAACTACAAAATGCAACTTATTTTTAGTTTAAGTTACACATTGAACTGGATTACCGATCAAAATAAAAATAATACATTCACGCGCATAATATTTAAAATAAAGCAGATCAATAAATTTCTGGATTTTATGAATATTATGAAATAGAAATTTTACTTGAAATGTTGGCATCTTCTAAAAAGAGTTTAAAAAATTACTTTTTTTCACTGCTTTTGGGTAAAAAAAAAAAGTAATTTTTTTATCACTATTTCTAAAAAGTAAAACTTTTCGCACGCGTCTGATATTAAAATTATAGTGTAAAAATCGGATTTTTTCACGCAATTATAAAAAAAAACTTTTAGAACATTCCCTTTAAATTTTAGTTATCCTTCTCTAAGTACTTTTCTATTTCGCGGACGCAAATCTCGCCAAACAGAATACGGATAGTTTTGACAAAAAAACTCAGCATACATAGGACCAAATCATACAGTTAAAAGATCATAATATTCACAGTTAAATGTTACCAGTGAAAATATTCTGTTTAAAAACGGTTGTATATTTGTTGACCGACCAATCCTTCTTTAAGTACTTTTCTATTTCGCGGGCGCAAATCTCGCCAAAAAAAAAAACTTTTGGTGACAAACGGATATTTTTTGACAAAAAAAACGCATCATACACACAGGACCAAATGACACAGTTAAAGGATCATAGTATTCACAGTTAAATGTTACCATTGGAAATATTCCGTTTAAAAACGATTGCACATTTTTAGCGAATCAAGTCTTGTGCCCGCGAAATGGCAACATACCCATTTTAGCTTCCACACTACGTTTATAACGTAAAAAGTGCACGGTATTATAATCGTTCAGTCCGTCCGTCTGTCAAAATAAATAAAATCTAAAAATAAATATCTCCATATGGAAAAAGCATACAGCAAATAGTATTCATTTACATACATAATAGGATACAAACACTTTTCCAATATCTTAAACTATGGCACCTCAAGGTGCTAGATTTGAAATCTGTGCGGAACTGTCGCGAAATAAAAATGACGAGCGCCAACACAAATTTCGTGAGACGTCTTCCTCGGGCAACTTTGATGTCTCACTCCTTGGATGTGAAGAAAAATATAGGTGAGTTAGTGAGAACTTGTTATTTGTGAGAATGCTTTATTTAAGTAACGAATTTGAAAATAAATTAGTAATTTTTTAATCCATATTTTTACTTTCTCAATTGCCTAATGGGAAATTTAAGGTATAGAAGTATTGATATGGTGTCGAAAATTGGAAATGGATATTTTGTTTTATACTTGTTTTGGAGAGAGCCGATTCTTAAAAAAAATGGGTTTTCCCACAACGGTCCTTCTGCAGTCTTACTGTCTCAAACCACCCTACAGCTCAGACAAAAGCAAATAGTAGCTTAATGAGATATCCAAGTTTTAAAGTTCAGTGAAATTTCCGTAGAATGTATATAATTACCTCTTAAAGTATTGATTTATTTAGTGGCAATTGAAAAGTACGGCCGTTTATTTGCGACCTCGTCCAATTATATTTACTATTTTTATAAATCGCCAATGAACAAACCTGGCACAGTATCTCAGTGATGCTTTGGAGAATGAATTCTTCAATTGCAATAACACATTTTTATTGTGTAAAAAGTATCATTTATATTTTGGTGAAACTTTTGAACAAGTTTCGAAATAAATTTTTACATTATTTAAGTTTCAAACAGTTTTTTTTCTAAAGTTAGTTTAAAGTTAACTAAAGTTCACTTTAGAGCAGAAGTTTATTGTTAGGGAAAGAATACTTTTTATTGTGATTCTAACACATCATGAGATGATTCATGAAGTAAACAACGTAGATTATTCGTGTAGAGTTTATTTGTTGGTACAAATTTACATGTTTCGGCGAGACTCAAAACGCTCGCCTTCATCAGAAAAACACGCAAAACTAAAGTATCACCAATATCTTTAAACACTATTAACAAAAAATAACCTATTCTTCATCGGACCACCTCGCAACGCGACTTTTCAATTTCACTGCCTCGCTCGACCAATATTTCACTGCAACTCCCCGGCGGTCGCAGTTATTCTCCGAAATCTTTGACTGAAAGAGACGTCCCTCAGAAGATTTATTAGAAAGCATTTTCCCCGCGCCAGACAAACTGTCAAAAGTAGATTTTATTTTTTAAATGCTTTTGAATGAGGGCATTTCGTGTTGAAAATTGGATTGGCGCTGTTTCGTGAATGATTGTTATTTGTATATGCGTAAGTGGCGACATTTTAAAAAAATTCGGATATTGCTTTTTTATGTTTAAAAATGGAATGTAATTTTTGTGTTTGGATATATTTTTTTTGAATAAATTTTAACAGACAGGGGATTGGAATGGCTGTTTCGTGAATGTTGGTTATTTGTAAATGCATAAAATGTAAGGTATTTTTAAAAGATATTCCATTTCAATTACAACAAAGCATTCAATTTGGAAATAAGCTGTGAACATACTTTAAAACTAAAAAATTGATATACTGTCAAAATGCCAACGATGTGACAAGAAACCAAATGCCCATTACAATATGCGATTTAAAAAAAAATATTCCCCCTAAACAAATACTCTTAAAGTAAAAATAATTATTGTAATAAATCTATAATAATAAAAGAAAGATTCTGTTTGTCTGTGGATCGTAAAAGACCTACTTATACTGCCCTCAGAAATTGAAATTTTTAAGACAGATTCCCTTTAATACCAACGTGTGCACCTGAGGCTTTGTTTTTTCATATTTGTTCCATTTTTAGAGAAAATTCGAATTTTCTGAAAAAAATACACCACCTTCGCTCAAATCCGATCATTTTTTCCCTTTCGTATTGCCATTCGAGAGAAGAAATTAAAATGAACACAAAAATTAATTAAAATTGAAATGGCTTTATTGTTTTGCCATTACCTTCAGAAACTAAATTAATGATTCGAAAATTAATTGAACGTGCCAATGAGCTAAATTTTTTTTTTTTTTTTAAACCCAGAATGGAGGTTTTGACGTGATGTAACATTGTTAAACAATTATGGTTAATTTTGAATTTATCAGGAAAATTGCGATGACAGTAAGTTCATATTGAGGAAGATTTTTGTGATATGAGGATGTGCATTTTATAGTGATGTATTTTTATTCTGGAATTTTAAAGCAATATAACTAACGGTTTTTTTTCTTCATAATGAACGGGAACAAAGGCAAAGCTTATTATCCTACAGCAAATTAAATGACACATATACTTGGATCGATTTGATATTCTTTTAGCCGTGCGAAGAACGGGTATTTATTTGCTAGTAATAAATAAAATTAACTGTGGTTGCAAGTCTAGAGCTAAACGCTAAGCATCAGACACATTGTGCAATTACTTTTGACTACGTGAAGCGTTTTTAAGTCGATTGAGAAAATTACTTATATCTTGGACAAAACTAAAGTGTGTAGCATTCCTCGACTATCTAATACCAATCAATAATTCTATACATTTAAAAATATTTAAATAATCTCCAAGGTAATTTCAATAAGTTTAAGACCTAAAAAGTCTCAGGCGCTATCATTTGCGCACGAGTGATTTTCTCTAAAACCTTATTATGACGTCTGACAAGTACTGATGACTCGTGTACCCAATATTAACCCCGTTAGTTCGTACTGTAATGTGGTTTCTGGTAGACATAGGGACTGATGTTAAAAAATCTACTTCTTTAGAATGAGCATTCTCCAAACTTTTTATAAAACGCAAAATTTCACTTTCGGATACTTACATACATTGTCTTACATCTCTTATTAGAAAACAAAATACATGACATATTATAACTTAACCCTCTCTATCCTTAATCTTATATTTTAACCCTATTAAACTTAACTTAAAATACCTTTTTCATGTATCCTTAATATCACTTAGTACTTTAACATCCCAACCACATCCTGTCGGCGACAAATAGTCGCCTATATCAATCGTTCCCACAGAAACTGTTTTGTAACTGTTAACTTTCTCATAACTCTGATTGGTCAGTGGAGGAGAGCTCGAGCCATTTTTGTGGGGATTCGGTCAGGCTCTCTCGTTGACTTTAGACGACAAATCAACCTTCTCCTAATGACTAGTTGCTAAATAACAAGATCTTTAATTACTCCGAAGTTTCCCAGTCGACTTATTTTACATACATTAAGGTAACTAGTCAAATTAAATTAAAGTAAAAAAAATATATATTACAAACTTTTACGAAAAGCTTTTAAATTACAATGGCAGAACATTAAGTAATAAGGATATATATTATTATATTATAAAATACAAAGTTTATCCAAACCTTTGAAACAAAACGATGCATATTTTTGAAATACCACTATTCCCTAGTTACAAACCTATTATAAAATACATTTAAATATAATATACAAACCATTAAAATTAAACTACGTATATTTCAGAAATTTCCCTATTCCCTTGGTAGACCTATTATAAATCACATTAAACTCAAACATTTCGCCTCTTTAAAATATAGCATTTCCTTTGATGTTGAAACGGCTATTACCGACGATGTGATTTTCAAATTATCTCAGAGAAAAGGAAACGTAAGCATTAGTTTGTATAAATGATAATCCCATTAATAGATTTATTTTTGTTATATTAATTTTGTCTATATTTTATTTTGATTTAATTGAAATTTGTGGTGGTTTATTTTGTCCGATAAAAATTCACTAATGGCTAGAGATTTGTGTTAATGTCTTTAACTAAGATACAGTCCCTGCACAAATTATTAGACGCACTGCAGGATTTCATGTAAAATATTAATTACCGGGTGATATTGCACCGTTTTATTATTTTAAATGGATTTTTTATTTTATTTTTATAGTATCCAATCAATTACCGATTTATTTGACGTAAATAAAACAGCATTCATTTAGAAAAGCATAAGTTTATTAGGTTTTAAAGAAAAGTGAGATTAATGATAGTAAAAGTCAATAATAAGTTGAGCCACCTTTAGCCGCTATCAAAGCTTTAATTCTGCGCGGCATGCTATCAATGCAAGACTGTACTGTCTCCTGAATTTGAGGCTGATTCCACATATAAATAATCTTATAATAAATTATTAATATAAATTAATCTTAATCATAATTAATCATAATTATCTTAAAATAAATACAAATATGTAGTCTACAATAATTCCTTTAAATAATAATCAATAATATTGTAGTTTAAATATACCATTATTGCAGAAAAACTCTTAAGAAACATAAAATTACTAAAAAATACAGTGCGTCTAATAATTTGTCCAGGGACTGTATAATCTTGAATGTATTTAATCTTTATTTTTACTTATCACAAAAAGGGCTATATTGAAAATGTTTACAGATTCAGGTAGCTATTACACATCACGTTATTACAAATTAATTTATAATAAACCAATATTATTTTTGTACTTAATTTTGTTTTACATTAATTTAATAAAATAATCGTATGTTTTCACTAAACTCAATACCACGAAAAAATATATAACTTTAAATTGCTTACATTTTTACTTGCAATAATTACATGAAAATATTTTTTTCCGTTTTATGGGATTTTTTATATATATTTTAAATATTTTATTAATAATTTTATTATAAATTATACTTATATATTGTGTTTGGCGATGGTTTTGAATTTGGCGAAAATGGTTGACTGGCTAATTCACAGGTACCAAAAAATAGAGAAAACATAAAAACGGCAGAGTTTAAAACCTCACATTTCCCATAACCCTATATGAAAAAATATAACTTTTCCCAAGAACCCCTGCATAAAAAATATAACTTTTCCCAAGAACCCCTGCATAAAAAATATAACTTTTCCCAAGAACCCCTGCATCTTATAGTAAGATTGAAATTTAATCCTAACCATATATCTCTGTAGTCTTTTAAATGGAAATATGAACTTTTGCTTGCAAGTTTATATGATTTATTTCGGCACACAGAAAAATGACTATTTTCCCATGTTGACTCATTGGGCGAAACGCCCCTTTTCTACGCAATGTGATATTTTCTAGATGACATATTAGACAAACTGGAGATTCCACCGTTGAGGTTAGAATGAATATTGATGTTACCTGGCTAAAACCCAATGCAAAACTGGTTCGGTAAGTGAAGCCAGAATCACTTGTGAAATAAGCCCACAATCTTGGCTAGTTATTTGGCGTTGGGTTGTAATAAAATCACTTTAATGTCAAACTAAATTGTTCAATTTAATAAAAAAATAGAATAAATTGATGAAATAGATAGAATAAATTTGAATGAACGCATCGGAAACTTTTAATTATTTGGATCTTGGAAAATGTAACTAACGGTATTTTTTTTTTCATTTTTCTCTAATTACTTTTGCCTTGGTATTCCAAATTGAGTTTTCTAAGAATATTTTAGTTGTTATTTTTTTTTTAATTTCCAACTTCTTTCAATGCAAGTTTTTCTTGATAAATGATTAAAACAACCAACAGCGCAGCAAGAAGTTGTAATTTTAAAAAATAACTAAAATAGCCTATTCTTAGAAAACTCAATTTCGAATATCAACAAAAGTCATTCGAGAAAAATGAAAACAAGACCGCAGAACTGTTGCCAGATCCCACGTGATACAAGCTCATTGAATAATAAATTATTATTTTTTTATTCATCGTTTTAGAAAAACGATTGTCCGAATCTTATATAATAAATTCTTATGGAAATAATAATGTAGAATGAAGCGTTTTTGAATATCACACAATATAGTTAATAGAATACAACCTTCATCTAATAGCGAAAACACCAGAAGATGAGGTATCTAATATGAATCGTTATCTTTTCATGTTTTTTTTCTAGAGAAACTGACAATCATAACACGATGACATCCCGAATAGCTTATGTGGCTTTTAAGTTCAGTAAGCCATTGACTAAGGTCGTTTAATGGATAGACTCTACCCTACAGTCCCTGGACAAATTATTAGACGCACTGCAAGATTTCGTGTATCAATCAATGATGAACAAAATACCTTTAGAAGGACATTTGTGTTCCTCAACTTAAGCTATTGAATAGAAAATACTATCTGCTATACTTAATACATATATCGACATCTTTTTTAATGATATGGCATTCTTTGGTATGTTTTCATTATTATTAAAAAAATACAGTGCGTCTAATAATTTGTCCAGGGACTAAGTGTTGAATATCGTAATAATGTTTACAATTGCAACATCAACAGGAGGTTATTTTCCCTGATACCTGATTGCCGTTATGATCAAAAGGATATGGCCTATCGCACACATTTTGCAAATTTCATTTAGGGCTTCACCATAGATATCATAGTTAAAGTATTATATTGGCAGATCATGTGACCTCCAATGCTAACGACGGGACGCGCATGGAAGCCTTTCAAGAGAGCAAAATGACCAGTGTTGTCACCACTTTAAGGAGAAAAATACTACGAAAAAATACCATTTAATTCTAAAATTACAACAACAAAAAAATACTAGAAAAGGATTTAAAGTCACTTAAAAAGATTCCAAAATGCAGCTAGTATTTTTACGATATTTTTTTTTTTGTAATTTTAGAATTAAATGGTGTTTTTTCGTACTATTTTTCTCCTTGAAGTGGTGACAACACTGGCCATTTTGCCCTCTTATTTTGGCCTCCATGCGCGTCCCGTCGTTAGCATTGGAGGTCACGTGATCTGCCAATCTAATACCTTAACTATGTTATGTAAGGGCTTCACTTATTACATCGCCAAGCATATGAATCCTATTCTAATCCTTTTGGACTCTCCAAACAAATGGTTAGGGGACTCCTATTACTCATTTTTGTGCATATGATGTCGGCTCTGTTAATGGGATATTCGGAATCTCAAAATTGTGGAGATTTCTCTCGGAAGTCTGTCTATTTGATGAGTTTTCGTGGATAAAATTTTGATGGATCTTAGTTCAAATATTTAAAGGGGTTTTAAGCATGTTAAACGCATTAATGGTTTTAAATATAACCAGAGTTGAGTTAGTTAATTGAAAATGTTTTAGGAACATAAATTTGTTTTGAAAACTAAAATTTAATTTGATCGAAAAATATCTTTAGTAGACACATTTGTGAATAAAGATAACGTTTAATTCCTAAGAAAGGCGTTAACTTAAAGTTTATAAAATTTATTTTTCGTGACAATTTGTCTTGCGTAAACCTTAGTACTAATTTGTTCCTTTTTTTCTTACAATTTCTATTTTTATATAAACTTCGTTTTTTTGCATAAAAAAATTTCTTTCCAATTGCAGTTAAAGTTTTAATGTTATCGGCTCAAAAAACATACTTCTAAGTTGTATTTTATCCCAACTGAATTAACCTTGGCATAAATTGTTTAAGTAATTTTTTTTTTTTTTTTGTCATTGACTCGACGCTGACTTTATCTGTCAACTAGATTCATAGTAAGATGATTGGCAGATCACGTGACCTCCAAAGCTAACGACGGGACGCGCATGGAGGCCCAATAAGAGGGCAAAATGGCCAGTGTTGCTGCCACTTTAAGGAGAAAAATGCTACGAAAAAATATCATTTAATTCTACAATTACAAAAAAATATCGTAAAAATACTAGCTGCATTTTGGAATCTTTTTAGTGACTTTAAATCCTTTTCTAGTATTTGTTTTTGTAATTTTAGAATTAAATGGTATTTATCGTAGTATTTTTCTCCTTAAAGTGGCAGCAACACTGGTCATTTTGCCCCCTTATGTGGCATCCATGCGCTTCCCGTCGTTAGCATTGGAGGTCACGTGTTCTGCCAATCGAATACTTTAACTATGATATTTATGCTGTCAACAACCTTTTGGAGCTCGTCTGACTACTGTCAGACGAGTGTAGGATTAGAAACAACCTAAATTTTAAAGCATGGTTCAGGGTATTAGGACTTTATACGACTATTGAATAATAGTTTACTTGAACGCTTTCTTGTCAAATACGTTAAATATTGGATACATTTTTATAATTTATTTTTATGATTGTATGTTACAGCGACTGTTTTAGTCTTAAAAAAACGACTCGCACAAAAGATGAACTTTTTAAAAACTTCTAAAATTTCTTTCATGATTTGTATATTTCATAAGTTTTGTGGCTGAAGTATAGCTTTCAAGTGAATGCCATACCAACTACATAAACGAATCCCTCGATTGGTTGAAAACAAACGAAGGAATCTTATTGACGGTGACGTCATCAAGAAATTATCTAAATGACGTCATTGAGAACAAGTTTGGAGAAGGGTTTTAAACTGTAAACGACTATTACAAAACGTTTGTAAACAACTTTGCGAAGTTGTATTAAATTACCATTAAATTTCCACAAAAATTATTATTTACAGCATAGCAATTGAAGCTGTAAACCAAAGTTGAATGTAAATTTCATTAAAGAGAAAAATATACAATACAATGTTTTTAAGCTACTAAAGTTCAAACATTAGTGTTAGAGTTATTTCAATTTTGTACAAAAATGGAAACGTTTTCCTTTTAGTAAGCTTATTCTAAATGTAAAATACAGATGTATTTTCTCTTTTAGGAACATTTAGTATCCTTTAAGAATCTTACTATTAAATATATAAACAGCTAATTATGCAATTCAACGAGAATATAAGTTACATTTTAAACTTTAAAAAAATTAAGTTTCATTTAATATTACATCATGACACTATAAACGAGTATAATAATTATGTTTGCAAAAAAAAATTGCGAAGTAAATTGAATTGTCGAAAAGTTTCCATAAAATAGATTTTTTTTTTACAGCGTAGCATTCTAATTTTTTTAACCAAAGCTGAATACAAATTTCATTTAAAGAGAAAAATACATTTTTTTTAAGCTACGAAAATTTAAACGCATTGGTGTTGAAGTTTTTCAATTTAGAACATAAATGTAAACATTGCTTATTTTTAATGTAAAATACAGATGTGTTTTACACTGTTGGGAACATTTATCACATTAGAATCAGACTATTTAACGTATAAACAATTTATTATGCAATCAATCGAGAATTTACGTTACATTTTAAATTTGAAAAAAAATAAATTTCTTTTAACATTAGATTATGTTTGTGATCTATACTATGTAGTAAATGTAAAAGGAAAATATTCAATTTAGACGGGAATTCTCGTTTAGAAATGAATTGCTTTAGAGATGTTTAAAAAATTGTGGGAATGCATTTCAAAGTAACATTAACTGCTCTAGATACAATTTAATAAGGAGTCACATTTTAATTATTTAAACAAGAGCATTTGTTGGAAACTCTCCTAAAAAAATCAAGTCTACAATAGTTATAAAATAATGACGAATATTTGTAAGTAGGGCTCGTAATAGGTTGAATTGATGTGTAATAGGTCGAAGCATGATATATATGGCAACCATAGCAGTTGACTTAACCGCTGTAGCACGGGAACATCGGAACATCTATGGTCACCTTCATCAACACCCTCTAGTGGACATCACAATCAACATACTTCTAATACACTATACTACCTAATTAAGTTAAATTGATTGAAAAATCTTTAAAAGATTGTATCATATGTAAAGACGGCGAAACCGATATACAATATAATACTTGTGTTCACAGCAATAAATATTTCTTTGAAATTAATTTCCACAATTTTTAAACACCTAAAAATCCAATTAAGTATGAACAAGATTTAGATACTCTAAATAGAATATTGTTTACCATTTTTCCTTAGTGATGCAATTTAAGAAAAATAAATTTTGAAAAAAAAATTGAAAAAAAAAACTTAAGAAAAAAAATTATGTATATTAAACAATTAGATTTGTAACAGAATCTGTCACTTAACCCACTTCCACACAAAAGTTGTGTTTAACAGTTAATAAGGCGCCAAACACCACATTCATTCTATATTAAACATTTACATGCTAAATTTGGCTAGTTTCATTTATTTTATTTCGAAAATTCAATAATTATTACTTATCGTTTGCAAAAATTAATTTATATTTCAAAGAATAAATATGTAATATTCCTCGCTTTTAAATAGTATGAAAATATTTCATATCAACATACAAAGAATCTCGTAGTGAGATGTATTTGACGTCATTTCAAACGGATCGATGTCTCAAAAATACATTTATTTTAATTTATTGTTTAAAAGAATTAAAGTTTCTCGAGCGATTGTTGCGAATAGCAATGGTGATTAAATTCTTAGAAAAATAGCTTCCTGTGCTTTTTAAATGAGCAATTGTGCAGTTTTTAAAATAATTGAAGTACTTCGAATTCGAATTATTTTCTGAAATGTTCAATGTATTCTAATTCCGATGCGTTGAACTGTTTGACGTATCACACTTGTCCGTTGCATTTGTAGTGTAGGCTATGAAAGTGGGTGACGGACAGACAGACGGACTGAACGATTATAATACCTTCCACTTTTTACGTTATAAACGTTGGGTGGAAGCTAAAAGAAATTCCAAAATGTTTTTTTCCCTGTTATTTTTTGTATATTAAACCGTAAAGTTTATAATAATTATAAAAAAAATGTTCACAACAATTATATCAAATTTGTATTTTGCATTTAAAATTAGCTCATTAATCGGAAAATTTTTTCATTATCTACAAAATCAAAATATTTAATCACACAAATCGGTTTAAATTTGCGTAGCCATAAAATATTGAGTTTTTTTAAAATGAAACTTGTATTCAAACTTAGTTTACTACGCTGTTAAAAAATCACTTTTACAGAAACTTTCCATACCTTCATCTGGTAGACCGGTCCGAAGACCGGCACCTCTATAACCACCATCATTTTTAATGGACTTTACAAGTACAACATGCTGTAAACCTACTTGAGTTTTAAACTAAACAGTCCTAAACTGCATTATTCCAAATAAAGACAGTGGAACTGAAATTGTTAAAAATAACAAAGGACTTGTATGGTAGAGATTTACTGTACGGTCCCCCTTGGCAAACTTTCCAAAATCGCGCCAAAAGTCCGTATTTTGGCTATTTTTTTAATAAAAAATAGGGTTGCTGGAAAACGTCATCGGTGCGAAGTCATAGAATTCGATTCATCAGTTGAAGTCAGAGAGGTTGCCATAAAAAATTATTTATCGCCAAATCCGAAAAAATCGCGCCAAGGGGGACCGTACAGTAAATCTGATCCGACTTGTACAAGTGACTACTGCAGAGTTAACGAAGATATTACAACACCTATTTCCATCAAGTTTTAACTCAATGTGATAAAATTTTGATGTATTTGGATTTAAATACTTAAGAGTTTCAAACATGTTAAACGCATTTTAGGATTTTAACAAAACAGCTGGTTCGGTTAATTAATTAAAATTGTTTTAGGAGCATAAGTTTTTTTTTTTTTTTTTAAACTTAATGTAATATTAACCCTTTCAGTCCCAATGATGCCATATGGCATCATCATTTTTCTGATCATAATTTTAAAAAAATATAGGGATGACATCTATTGGGATTAATAAAAAATATTTTTAATAGAAAAAAGTTTGAAGAATCGAATATTGTGCTTTTCGATATCATAAATGGCTATAGACGATCAGAAAAAAAATTCTAAAATGATAATGCAAAATTGTCATTGGGACTGAAAACGTTAAATTATAGATTAGTTTGATTGAAAAACTAATATCTTGAGTTTCAAATGAAATCCTAACCGATTAAAGTTCAACTTGTAAACACTATTAACTCCTTTCTTGCCAAATAAAAACTTCAACTTAACTTCAGGATTTTAAATTTCTAATTTTCTTATAATATAAATTTTTAAAGATAAAAATAATTTAATAATTTCTTATTATTTAATTATTTTTATTAATTTTATTTAATTAAGTTTTCATTTGTCTAACAATTTATTTTTAAAAAAATGCTTAAGTTGATATTTTTTGCAAGGTGAATTTTCTTGTCAATTGTCGTTAGAAGCTCAAAATGCATGTAAGTGTTTATTTTATCCCGACTGAATAATTTTAACATAATGAGTCTTAAGTAAGGATTATTAAGTAAGTAATATCTTTTTTTTAGGTATATTGTGTACAGTCTGATGATTTTCTAGACGACTATTTCATTTGAACAATTTCTTATTCAATGAATAAAAGATCCTGAATAAGTTCCAACTATTTAGATTTATGATAATATTTTGTATATTTTAATGATTTAATTTTAACCTGAAAAACTACAGTCCCTGGACAAATTATTAGACGCACTGATTTTTTTAGTAATGATGAAAACATACCAAAGAATGCCATATCTATAAAAAAAAAAAATGTCGATATATGTATTAAGAATAGCAGATAGTATTTTCTATTCAATAGCTTAATTTTAGGAACACAAATGTCCTTATAAAGGTATTTTGTTCATCATTGATTGATACATGAAATCTTGCAGTGCGTCGAATAATTTATCCAGGGACTGTATATGCAAAAATGGTGAAATTTTTGAAAAATCCGAAAATTTCTCTCATAACTTGAATAATAGATACGTTTCGTTGGTGCAATCTTTAAGTTTCAAGTGAGGACTACACCACCGAATCTCATTTTTAATTGAATACAAAAAAAAGCAGTCTTGTTGATGGTGTTGTCATCTAGACATAATCAAAGTGACGTTATTGATAACAAGCCTGGACTTTTGGAAAGATTGTAAACTTGTATAAGGACAATTCCATGCGTGACGGAATGACATTTTAAACTGTAGAAATGAAGTAAAACAATTACCACAAAGCTATTTTCAAAGGAAAATTGTTTTTTTTAGTTTATATATTACTTTTAATGATTAAAAGATTATAAAAAATTTTGAATTTTTTTAAAGGTATTTTAATATTATATTTTTGACTAACTTCTTTTTGTGTTACGGAATTACATTTTTGCAACCACAACTGCATACTGGTGCTTAAAAATGGAAACTTCTGTGAATTAACAATACATATAGTTTTTAAACTAATGCGGATCTTAAATATGATATATAAGCTATTTAGATTATAATTTAGAGCAATCTACCTGTAACATGGTTTAAGTTATTAACTGCCATTTGACATTACGGAATGACCGTTACGGAATGACTAAAAGTTCCATAAATTTTATATTAAATTAAGAGTGTGTAAAGTAATAAATTTAATTTTTTATTATCTAGAATATTCATAGGATATTAAATATTACATTATATACATTTATTCCCATGTGAAAGGTTTTTCAAACACTTATCGAGGTCGATTTCCAACTAGTTGAAATGCGGCTTAAGTTGCTGAGAAAACAAATCTTTTGTCCACAGGGCATCGATCTCCTTTTTCGGGAAATGTGAATACATGTCCTTTATCGCCCTGCTTTCTTAAATCATAATTTGAAAGCTTGGAATATATTTTTAAACCTAATTAGAAAATATTTTTAAAAAATTACGTTTCAAAAAGTTGATATTTTTCTGGAATTGCCCATAAACGGGTACAATAAATCAATTAAAGACCATAAAGTAAGCGAAATGGCATTAAATTGTCGAAAGAACATTTTTTAAGTGATTTTTTTTATATCTTAGCAATCAAGTAGTAAGCCAAGATTAAAGACAAGTCTCATTTAAAAAGAAAATACATTGTTTAAAATCTACTACAATTTAAATTTTGTAATGTTACAAGTTCTCAACTTCGTGCACAAATGCAAACATTTTTTAATGTTAGAAAAATAAAAACAAATTTAAAATAGGCTAACATTTAATATCCCATTAGAAACCTTACAATTTAATATGCAAAAAAAATTTTCGCCAAATAACTGAATTAAATTAAGCTACATTTTAAACAGGATTTTTTTTTAAGTTACATCATTTAGTTTCCTTATTTAGTAAAATTGGAAGAAAAAAATTTTTAGTTGCATTACTTGGAGGATTTTTTTTTTTCAAAATATTCTATTTAGAGGTTGCAATCTTGTTTGGAATTAAAATGTTTTTGAGATGTTTAAAAAATGTGGAAATTCATTTCAGATAGATTTTTACTGTTATAAACATTATTATGAGAAGTTAAGACAGATTTTAAACATTTATAAAACAAAATAAACTGTTAAAAACTCAACTAAAATATATGTTGATAGTAGTTTCAATGAAATAATATCGAATATTTTAAAATAGGGTTAAATAATGATATAATTGGTGACCATAGTACACGACTTAACACCGCTGTAGCACGGGAACATCGAAACAACTATGGTCACCTTCACCCTTTAGAGAGAAATGCTGAAAATACTGAAAGCCTAATTTAGTTATAAATAGGATGAAAAACCTTTAAAAAATTACACTATACAAAAATGCAGTGATACTAAAAGGTTATATCAGTGTAATTGTGTTTACAACTATAAATGTCATTTTGAAATGTATTCCCTCAAATTTTAAACATCTTAAAAACAAATTAAGTCTAAACAAGACATCAGCATTAAATAGAATAGTTGAATGATATTCCTTAGTCATGTAAAACGCTTTCTAATTTTACTAAATAGTAAGGAAAATAAATTCTTTAGTTTTTAAAGAAAATTAACTTTTTTCTTTGTATTTTTTTTAATTTTTTGTAATGTTTCTTGTAACTTTTAATTTATTCTGTAAGTCAACGACAATTTGTTTTGTATCTTTGACAGTATGGTTTCTAGTAGGACAATAAATATCACAACAATAAAAACAAATCTGTATTTTGAATTTAAAATTAGCTCACTAATGAGAAAATGCTTGCATAAGTGTACAAAATCCAAGACTTATACCCCAAAAGGTTTTAAATTTTCGTAGCTTTAAAATATTGTATACTTTTTTTAAAAACAAAACTTGGATCCAATCTTAATTTACTACTTAGATTGCCACGCTGTGAATAAAATCACTTATATGGAAATTTCCTGAACTATCAGCCAAGTCACCTAACAGCCAAGTTACCGTAGTAACATGAAAAGATCGACGCATCTATAATCACTCTCACCTTTAATGGACATTAAGTAAAACACGATTCAAACCTAATTTAGTTTTATATTTTATCTTTCAAAAACAAATTTTCCTTTAACATTATTTACCCTTATATTTATTTTTTTTAATTTCTAATTAGAATGGAGATTTTTCTGCAAAAGTAAAAAAAATCGGCTGACACTAATATGGTCATTCGGTGAATACTATTATGGCAAAAATTATAAAAAATAATACGGGGTACAACAATAAAAGTTAACTTTGGAAATTTGGTATGCAAAGAAACTAGCATAATAGATATTGTTTATGCGTCAATGCAGACAAAAATTAAAATTAACTTTTTGAAAAAGTCTTAATTTATATTTATGTATCTCACGATCTGAAAAAAAACTGAAAAAAAAACCCAAGATAATTTAAGAAAAATATCCACTGCTAAAAAGAAAAATTATCCTAGCAAAATAAGCAATATTAAGGCTTTCACGCCAAAAATAGCTTTAAGAAGACATTTTTATTATAGGTACTGGGTCTGGTAAAATATAAATACAGTATCATTTTTTCTGCAGGAACTAATATCAAATCAAACGCAATGGTTTTTTTTCTATCGGATATCAAACTTTTCCTCCCTATTTTTAGAATTTGAAGGGGACGCATTACCCAAAATTTAGGGCTGCCTAGAAAATAATTAAACACTCGAATGCTGTTAGCTAAGGATATTACAAAAAAGAAGGAATCCTTTATAAAGGTAGAGGTTTATTGAAAATGATAGTGGTTTGGGTAAAATGGTTTTTGAAATGTTATGTTGATTTTTTGAATTTTGATTTCGGCTTGTGAATGGTTAAAACCCTAAGGCTTTTAGGTAAATTAATGTGGTGCTCCAACCATTTGTTCCTGTATTGAGGCATATACCATTAACAAAAGTTGGTATGGGATAAGGTCTAGTGTGTATAGTTATTTTTTTAAAAAATGATGAAATTGAAAATTCCCAAAAAATCTTATTTTTGGGCAATTTTTATACATAAAGCTACATAACTGTTCTTGTTTAACTGTTAGCTCAATGTCCATACCAACTTTTATGAATAGATGTTGTGAGAACATTTTGCAAAAAAAATTCTTTAAATTGTAGGAGGAGTAGCATTTTGAAATAAACGTTAAAATTTTTTAATTAAAAAAAATAACGTTTCAATATTTATTATTTTTACGTATATGTTTATTGAATGTTAGTTCTTTGTAAAAAATAGTTTAATTTGGATGTTAGCTATAAATATACTGAATTTAGTTTTTTGGGTACCGCGTCCCCTTAAAAAATATATTTAGTAAGAAATACATTTAGTAAGAAATATATTAAATTATTAACACTGATTATCTCAGATTATACACATAGAAAACAGTCACATTTACAGAAAAATCTCAGACTTCAGACACTTTCATCCAAAATTTGTTCTCAATGACGTCGATTTGGGAGCATTAAACTTGAATAGGATTTCTACTTTTTTGCAGTAATGTGTCGAGAGATTTGGTTTCTGAGTAGGTACGCCTCTTCATTTTTATCTGAAAGATTGCGGGTTCGAATAGTTCTTAAACCCTTTACCCAATGTTAAAAGGTAAGATTGTTTAACAGGGGAAAAACTTATGCATTTTAAATATAACTCATTTAATGCAGAATGTTTCAGCTTTTTAACATTTTTTTTCTCTAGCAACTCAGATTACAGTTGAAAACCCTAAATTTGACTGGATTTGTTTTGTCAGTGTATCATACCGTAAAAGATTCTTAGATTCGATTCAGTAATTTTGCACTGCTTTTAGTATACATTAAATAAGAAAGAAAACGCGGATCACCATTATAAGTTATCAGGATCCTATGTCATGACATGATAATTTTCTAAAAATTGTATAACGTCATCATGAATTTTTATACTGTAAAATAAAAACATTAAATCAAAATATCTGAAATTTTGAAAATAAATTCCTTCATAATCAAAAACTGATATGGTATAATGAAGTTGTAAGTGACGATAAATAGAAACGATACATATTACGACAAATATTACTAAACAACCTACCTGAGCACAAACACTATACCGCATCCAACACCAGCAATTCTAAAACCCTTCACGACTCATAAATCACATTTAAGATCCACAATTACCATCTTCATTAACAAACCTATATCTATAATGACAATTTTAAACGCGATCGGAACCAATCGAATCTATCTTCGGTGACGATTTGGAAATTCCAGTAATGGGTTCCAAATAGCATCAATCGATAGCCAGCTATCATCAATGGGCTAGCTAATCACAGATAGGAAAAAACTATTTATACTATAACTTACAATTTAGGAACTCATTTACCTGTTTACAACTGTAAATTTGAAGGTTAATTTTTTTCGAAATGTACCATAAAAGTTACTTTTGAGATTCTAATCAGTACTTAATTTTTTTATTCTGCATATAAATAAAAAACCGTGACGCCAACTTGATAAGACGTCATCAAGACTAAAACAGTCAGAACGTCGAAAATTATTCCGAAAAATATCTTGGATGTTGTACTTTGTCATAACGAAGTTTTACACTTCCAAATATTTTACAAAATATCGTAAAAATATGAACAAAAAAAATTTAAAGCTTATTTTTCACTAATACTGGATAATGAACTGACAGAATTGACGATAAATAAGACTGATACACATGACGATAAATATTTTTAAACAATACATCCAATCTCAAACCCTACACCTCACCAAATGACAATTTCAAGCTCTTAACGACCCCTAAATCGCATTTAAGATCCACAATTACCATCTTAATTTACAAACCTATATCTATAATGACAACTTTAAACGCGATCGGGGCCAATCGAATCTATCTTCGGCAGCGATTTGGAAAATGGGTTCCAAATAGCATCAATCGATAGCCAACTATCATCAATGGGCTAGCTAATTACAGATATGAAAAATCAGGACTTCAGGATCCAACGACGACGCTAATTACTCCAGTTATATTTATCGTCTCCCTAATGTAGATTCATTAGTTCTTGATTGATGTCTGAACGAGAAATGATTCGGGTTGGGACGGAAAAAGTTTTTCTACTGATGATCTAATTTCTTTTATTGTTTGTTGAGGGTACTTTAACCTAATTTTTGCATTTTTTTCGAAATGATATAGAAAATTATGCCAAATTGTGATTTTATAAATAAGGAGAGATATTTTATAAAATATTCGAATAAGGATGCTCTATAAACCCTTCAAATATGATATAAGTGAACAGTATATAGTTTTGCAAAACTCACATTAATTATTCTATGTATAACTAAGATTCAGTCTTTACATTGGCGACCTTTGATATTGTTGTATTTAGATGTACAAAGTTGCCAATGAACGGGATGGAGACTATCTTAGTCATAGATATAGGAAGAGTAGCATATATGCCCCATCGATTGCGCAATCCCCGTACAACGCAATACAAATCCCGCGATTGTGTGATGAAGCCGCTTTTCACCGTTTTCGCAATGCATCACGGGATACTGGTTGGCAAAAAACTGCTTTTGCCGAAGAGTTACATGCAATAAGAATTGCATTTTTAAAATGCTTCCTATTCTGAATAAATACCTCATATCTAACATAAATTATCAAAAACTATCCTGTGATAAACTTAAGCTAGCAAAACTGACAAAAAGTTTTAACTAGTTAATATTTAATATTATATTTTTTTATTAGTCGAATTTATCTCATAGTGCCATCTGGTGGCTTATGGCATGCCATTGGCGAGCGGGATGTTTTGGCTTGCGAACTGCCTTATGGGATATTGATGGAAAAGTGCCTTCACCTCTTCCCCTAGGGGCATATCTGCTCCTCTTCCTAAGTTCCTATATCCATGATCTTAGTTATGATTTGGAGAATGTCATTTGGAAAATTAGTTCTTGATTGATGTCCGAGCGGGAAAAAAAACTGACTTGCGTCTTCATGTTTTTACTGATGTGGCTTTGAAACTAAAGGACATGTTTCATGAGTGGCAACAGTCCCAGCAGTATAGTTTACCTTTCTGAAACGAATGATGTATTACAAAACTTTTTTTTAGTAGAACTCAAAATTTTCTCTAGCCGTGGTTTAGGTTGAATTATCGTCGCACTAGAGCTACACGAGGGCTATTTTCTCTAGGCATGAATAGCGTTAAGTTTCTGTCCCGCAATTCTGCTTAATTTCTCCGCAAAAGACAAAATAGCACCTCTCTAAGTTTTCCCAATGTTTTGGTAATACTTTGCCTACTTGAAATTTAATCGAATTAAAACAGATAAAATTTAATAAATAGTATGAAGAAATGTAAATTGTACGAAACGAACACGAAAATGGAAAAAAAAAAGACTAAAAACTTTCATTTTGAGACTGAACCAACCAATACATAGCAGGAAGTCCAAAAATTAAAAAAAACAAGTTAAATCAGCCGAAACAACCTCATTTTTTCTTGTAATGTGTGTACGTCTTTCTAGCAATAAATGTAAAAACTGTACAATAATGCAGTCATCTCTCTAAACCTGCTTAATGATGTATAATTCGTAATGCGTTGATACATTGAATAAAATGGTGCATTGCCTATTTTAATTATGTATTTATTTCTAAGGAAAATATCACCAAAGTATAAAATTGCAATCAGATGTAATCCAAACCTTAATTTCATTTCTCCGGTTTAACCGGAAATTCGCTTAACCGATTTGAAATTGGTCCCATTACAAAAAACACTTTTATCTCTTTAAGCTGAAACATATAAAATCGATAATCATATATATATATTAATATAATATAATATACCCACTTAAAAGACTACAGAGATATACTATAGGATTAAATCTTACTGTAAGATTCAACTGTTATTGGTAAATATTAGATTAGTTTATGTAGGATTATGTGAGGATTTTTTTTAATGCGAAGTTTTATGTTTCGTTTTCTTTTCTCCATTTTTTTTAATTTGGCATTTCAGTGAAAATGTACTATTTTATAGCAAATATCAAACCAATATTAAAAAATGATATCGCCATTTTTTATCAGTAATATGCGGATAATTGCGGATAACGCAACAAATCTTTTAACGGATTTTTACAATTTAAGAACAACAAACTTCGACCTGTAAAAAGGCCATTAGTGCCAAGTTAAACGAAGTCGGATAAACAGCTACCCTACTGTATTTATAGATATTTTACTTGTAAAAAATTACAATCAGAATTTATTATAAAATAATCTGTAGAAAACATAACTTATATTCTGATTTTCTAAATAATTACGTCACATAAAATGTAACTTTAGTGTAAAAAAATGGTCGAGTTTCAGAACTCACATTATCCTATGTATAACTAAGATATAGAGTTCGGTCTTTTAATTGGCGAGTTTTGATGTTAAATTCCATTGCAAGAAGTCGCCAATTGAACGGGTTGAACTCTTTTATTTAGCCGTTTTTGTTGCGCTTGTTGCGCTGTATGGGAGATTTGAACGGAAAATCGCGTCCTAAACCTCAAAGGACGCCTTCATTAAATAATACTAATAGTTATGAATGTACTTAAGATTTAAGTACCAATAATTAATTATTTTAATAAAAACTCTTTAATGTGTCCTTTTAAAAACAAATTTAAAATACTTAACTCGGAAAACTGAATTCATATATTTATACAAAAGAAATTCAACAATATAATTGATTTACTTTCCACAATAACTTATACGTTAAATTTAATATGCGACCATCTTACGCAACTCTATTGGAAGATTAAGACGGAAAATCATGTCCTAATCCTCAAAGGGGGCCGTCATTAAACATGACATTAAAAATATATTATTAAAAACAATGTTATGGCTATACTTAAAATAACCAAATACAAATTATAAAATTATTATTTTAATTGAAAAACTTATTTGACATTTTAATAAAAAGTTATTCAAATATGAAGCTCAAAAAACCAGAAACAAATTTAAATTTATATAAAATAAATTAAACATATATTATTTACTTTCTATATTAACGTATACGTTAAATTCAAATTACGGTCATCTTACGCAACTCTATTAGGAGAATAAGCTTGAAAATTATGTCCTAATCCTCAAAAAACGCCATCATTTAAAGTATTATTTAAACTTTTCAATGATATTGTCCTTTTAAAAAATTATGATTAAGTATAGACTCAAAAATCAAACTACAAATTTATTTAGAAATAAATTCAACAATATAATTTGTTTACTTTCCATTATATCGTATACGTTAAATTAAGGGGATACGGTACCCAAAACATTATTTCTAGAAATAATAACAAACGTGTAAATTACAGTGGTTTTATATAAAGTTCACTCGAAATAAAAATTTTCTAGCAATAAAAACAAATAGTTACAGTAGTTTTTCATTTTTTTAAGTCAAAATTTTTAACTTTTTAAAAACGCTAAACCTCTTTCAATTTTGAGAATAACTCTACCAAACTTTTATAGTTTGTTTTTTGAACTATTTGTTCAAGAACTGTGCATGGAATTTAAAATGTGAGCTACAGTTAAAAAGTAAAATGCATTTATACAGAAAATAATAATAAAATCAAATTATTGAATTCAACATTTAAAAAAATAACTATACATAGACCTTATTCCATGCATAATTTTTTGCACCATTTATATAAGAACACAGGTTAAAAATTCCAAAATTCAAACTTAATTAGCAAAAAAGTCTTAGGAATTGAAAAACGTGAAACAGAGAAAAAAGGTTGAAAGCAGACGAAATACGTATTCAAACTAATAGGAATGACTCCAGAAAATTTTTAATAAATTTTTTTCCTACAGGAGATATCATTATGAAACTTTCAGTAAATGTTTAAAAAGATATTGTAAAGAATTAGAAGTAAAACTGAAAAATCGATATTCTGACCAATTTTTGGGTACCGTATCCCCTTAAATTTACTGCCGTCTTAGGCAACTCTATTGGGAGATAAGGACGAAAATCCTGTCTTAATCCTCAAAAAACGCCATTATTAAATCCATCTTTACAAATACATTATTAAAAATGTTATGAATATACTTTAAGCATTTTAATTGAAAAACTATTTAATCTGGTGACCTTTATAACAATTAAATAACAAACTAAAAAACCAGGTACAAATTTAAATTTACACAAAATAAATTCAACAATATAACTTATTTACTTTCCATAATAACGTATACGTTAAATTCAAATTACGGCCGTCTTACGCAACTCTATTGGAAGATTAAGACGAAAATCTTGTCGTAATCCTCAAAGGGCACCATCATTAAATAATATTAAATATTATAAAAAAATGCAACACTAACTTATTTACTTTCCATAAAAAAGTATACGTTAAGTTCAATTTATTTCCGTCCTACGCAACTCTATTGGAATATTAAGAAGGAAAATAATGTCTTAATCCTCAAAAGACGCCATCATTAAATTCATAATTAAAAATGTATTACTAAAAATAATGTTTTGAATGTACTTAAAAACTTTTAATACAAAATATAAACTTATTGCTTTAGTTGAAAAAATGTTTATAAGGTCAGATTAGATAATTATTAAAGTATCAAGCTAAAAAAACAAGGTAAAAATTTAAATTTATACAAAAAAAAATAAATTCAACAATATAACTTATTTACTTTCCATAATAAGGTATACGTTAAATTCAATTACGGCCGTCTTACGCAACTCTATTGGGAGATTAAGACGAAAATCTTGTCCTAATCCTCAAAGGTCGCCATCATTAAATTGGATAAATCCTCTAATTGGCAACTGAATACCTTAAAATTGCGCTGGTAGCCTTAAAGTCTGTTGAGATAACTAAATTGAAATTGAGGTAAAATGTTTCTATCTTTATAAATGCTTATAACTCTTCAAAAACTGCATTAAATTCGACTGAATTAAATAAATTAGTTCATATAGTTAGCTTTAGTATAAGTGTTAGTTAATGGCAGTTTGTGTTTTTAGATTGGCAACATTCATCATTGATGAAGATTGCCTTTGGTGGATTTGCAGTGGATGGTTTGCAGAAATCTTAGTGGTAATTGGAATTCTTGATGTTTCTATTCATTGATGTAGTGTAGAATAGTTGATGAAAAAATTTATTATGTGAAAGAGTTTGGAATATTGTTTGGTTTTAATGCTTATTTTTTACTTATTATCATGCATAATACCTCGCTTATTACGTATGGTACGACTACAAATGGTTGAATATTTTGAGTTAAGAGTTTTTCTACAAAAGATATCAATGGAAAATTTTCAGTAAATGTTCAGAAATATATTGTAAATAATAAGAAGTAAAAACTGAAAAATCGATATTTTGACCAATTTTTGGGTACCGTATCCCCCTAAATTTACTGCCGTCTTACGCAACTCTTTTGGGAGATTAAGACGAAAATCACAATTGTGTGCTAACTATGCATTATTATTTGATAGCAAAACAATTTTTGTATTGTTTCGACACAACAATTTTAAAACTAAGACAAATACAATTGTTTTTGTTAGGAGTCGGCAAAAGTTATTTTCTGAGTATATACCTCTGGAACGTAAACGAGGCCTTTATTATCGGATAACATTTTATACCCATTGCTTTTAAGCAGGCCAAATATGCTTTTTATGCATACGTTGCATTTAAATCAAATGTTGAATACATGGCATAAACCAATACTTTCATGATAGTTGAACGCAAACAATTTGTTTACGAAATCTACACTCTTAAAACAAGAGAAATCCACTCCTATAGGGGAAGTGCATTTTCGGCACGGAAAGGAGTGGAAATTAACTCAGACTGAGTTAAAACCGCTCGTTTATTTTGAGAGTGTAAACAAATTTAATATGGTACAATTTTCTTTAATATTATTTCGATGCTAAAACACATAAAAAACATTCTTACTATGAAAACCTTAATATATTGAACGAAAAACAACTCAATTTAAACATATTTCACTTATTTTAAATCGAAACAAAAAATTACCCGAAGTAAATTTTAAAAATAAATGTTACTCACCCTGTCTAATGAAGAATATGATGAAGACAAAGTAAATAATATTCATTGATAGATTCATTTTCGTATTTATATGGTAATGTATAAAGTTCAGCTAAATATTAAGTCAAAGTTTCACACAATTAATTCCATTGCCAGAAGCAATAACTATACCAAATTGCATTAATACATTGTTTTAATTAGTTTTTCTTATCCATGAAGTTAAAGTTGTAAGATTTCTCTCCAATTTTATGCAAATTTCTTGTCTATTTCGATTAATGCAGTATTTTTGTTCCCTTTTGTTTCTCTTAGTTGATATTAGTACTTAACAATAATCAGCAGTTTTCATATCCATAATTAAACTCTTTCTTCATAGTCCTATAAAACACTGATTTCGAATCCAAGTTGGTTTAAAGAATTTGAAATTATTCTTCTTCAAAGTTTATTAAAATTATTTAAAAAAGTTATTTTGTGTTTATGAAAAACTCAGATGCGAAAAATTTTCTTCACTATTATACACACATTTCTAGAAAATCACACTACTATTTTTTTTTTCTGCACAATCTTTCTAAAAGACATCCAAATTCAAAAACTTGAGTTTCTACATACAAAAACATTCAATCTAAAATCCAATCAATCAATCCGAACACCAATCCAAAAACAATACTCGAAACACGCAAAACTTTTCTTCCCTAAGTTTACGGCGAAATCCGGACTTTCTCCCTACCGGGACAGCAGATAGGGAAAAACACGTCCTGTCGAAGGGAAACCCGATTCTCGAATGCCGGATCCGTGGTAGAAGTGAAATGAAATGGGCGCTGCTGTAGCTGGCCGGATTGAGAAAGGTAAGAAGGTTTGGATGTTAAGTTGAAGAGGTAAATGGTATTGTACAGATGAGGTTTTTTTTCGCGAAGTATTTTCTTGTGTTTTTTTATAATGGTGTATTTTTAATGTTTTGCTTTGTAATGAAGTAATAATGTGCAAATAACTGCATATAAACTAAACACCTCGGCGCAACAGCCCATTACTGGGCCATGGCCTGCCGTGCCCATTTCAGCTTTCGTGACCTAGGGCACTGGGGTGCAAGGCATATGTCCCAGTAAGCTGGTCAGACTCACGCGGAACCCCCAGTGTTTAGTCCCCAAACATGCTTGGTACCCATTTTTCCGACCCACTGAAGGGATGAAAGGACCTCGCCCAATCCGGGATTCGAATCCCGGACCTGTGGCGTGGCAATGCGAAGCACTACCACAATAACTGCATATAGTAAAATATATTTTAAAAGATCGTTTAGAGGATGCTAAATCAATAAAAAAAACTTGTTTTCCCAGAATTGCACTCGAATGCTAAACACATTTTTTAAAAATTATTTAGTATATAGTTAACAAGCTTTAGCTTCAGCTCTAAAATGGTCTCAGACAGACAAGTATTCAAAAACCACCATTTTAAAAATCAGCACCCTCCAAAACGTGAGGAAAACGCAAAACCCCCGTTTTAATATTTTATTCCTATAGTGATAAAAAATTGAAGCGATAGCGATATATCGCCATACGTTATACGTTCATTACATTAAATTTCATAATATAGATAATTGAAAGTAAAAAGACACTTAATGGGTTTATGCCATGTAAAATTTTCATATAGAAATGCATACAAATACTATATTATTATATTGTTTTTGATATTATGGGGACGCGGTACCCAAAAAATTAAATCCAGTATTTTTTTTATTGGTAGCCTTCAAGTTAAACTATTTTTACAAAGAACTAACATTCAATTAACATATACGAAAAAATAATATTAAAACGTAATTTTTTTTTTAATTAAAAATTTTAACGTTTTTTTCAAAATGCTACTCCTCCTACAATTTAAAGAATTTTGTAATGGATTTTTTTTCAAAATGTTCCCACAACATGTTTAATAAAAGTTGGTATGGATCTATTAGTTAAACGAAAAAAAGTTATGTAGCTTTATGTACAAAAATGGCCAAAAAAAGTTTTGTAAATTGTCACCATCATTTAAAAAAAAAAATATTCACACTAGACCTTATCCCATACCAACTCTTGTTAATCGTACATGTCTCAACGCAGGAAAAACATGTTGGAGCTCTACATTAATTTACCTAAAAGCCTTAGGGTTTTAACTATTCACAAGCTGAAAAAATTAAAAATTGAAAAAACATAAAATTTCAAAAAACATTTTACCAAGCCACTATATATATTTCAATAAACCTCCACCATTATTAAGTATTCCTTCTTTTTTTGCTATATCCTAACATCACAGCATTCGAGTATGTTTATATTATTTTTTTGAGTAGCCCTAGATTTTGGGTAATGCGTCCCCATAAAAGCATTTTGTTAATTATAATTTACTTTCAAGTGCTTCTATGTAAATTTTATAATAGCAGTTTTTTTATATAACTTGCTAGCAAATAAATATCCGTTCTTCTCACGGACTAAAAGAATATCAAATCGATCCAAGTATATGTGTCATTTGATTTGCCATAGGATAATAAACTTTGCCTTTGTTCCCGTTCATTATAAAGAATAAAATCCCGTTACTTATATTGCTTTAAAATTACAAAATAAAAATACTTCACCATAAAATGCACATCCTCATATCACAGAAATCTTCCTCAATATGAACTAATTGTCATCGCGATTTTCCTGGTAAATTCAAAATTAACCATAAATATATAACACTGTTATTTTACGTCAAAACCCTCATTCTGGGTTTTTTTTTAAAATAAATTAGCTCATTGGCACGTTCAATTATTTTTCAAATCATTTTTACTGCAAAATAATTAAAAGCATTTTGCAGGAATTTTAGTAAAAAATTTCGAACCCGTCGCAATACTTTCTTTACCTCAAATTTCATATTATGTTATCGAAAGTAAAAACTTTCATTTGAATAATGACACCATCAACACACAAGTAACAAAAGACCTACCCAATCATATCCAATCGCGTATGAATAAATTATTGTTAAATGCGGTTTCCAACCATAGATGTCATAGTTAGAGTATTAGATTTCCAGATCACGTGACCTCCAATGCTAACGACGGGACGCGCATGGAGACCAAATAAGAGGGGGCCAGTGTTGCTGCCACTTTAAGGTGAAAAAGACTACGAAAAAATACCATTTAATTCTAAAATTACCAAAAAAAAATACTAGAAAAGGATTTAAAGTCACTAAAAATATTCCAAAATGCAGCTAGTATTTTAAAGATATTTTTTTGTAATTTTAGAACTAAATGGTATTTTTTCGTAGTTTTTTTCTCCTTAAAGTGGCAGCAACACTGGCCATTTTGTCCTCTTATTTGGCCTCCATGCGCGTCCCGTCGTTAGCATTGGAGGTCACGTGATCTGGAAATCTAATACTTTAACTATGATGTCTATGTTTCCAACACATTTAATGATTATATATCTTCATTTGGGGATTAAGAAATCAAGCGCCTTTTATGCATTCATGTTTATTGTAATTACGTGAACAATGCGTGCGAAATATTATAATTCTACCGGGACTAGACGGAATATCTTACAAGAATACAATAAGATAATAGTTAGTATAAATTAATATTTAGAGTCTTCATGTATTATGTATGTCACGTCGTATTTTTTTTCCAAAAATTAACACTTATATTTTTAAATAGCTTGTATTTTAAAAAAACAATGATTTTCATTCATTTGTAAAGACCTAGAATATATAATTTGATTCAGACTTATATACTAGTATAAAGTATTTAAGTAATACTTTATTATTAATAAAATTTAAACTAGATTTTATATTAAACTATACTTGTCTATTTAAAGTTATTAAATGTATAAATTGTAAATCTAACTTACAATTGAAACAGCTGTTTAAAAGAATACTAAAACGTAAAAAAAAATCGGTTTATTCAGTATTTTGAATAAGTTATGCTTTTTTTTAAAAATCTATTGTATTTTGTAAAAAAAAAATGAGAAAACACAAAATCCATAAAAAAATAACTTATTGTTCAGCAACGTACAGCTCTTGTTTTTATAGCTTATCTTTTTGGGGTTGCAATAACCGGTGTTGCAATAACCTCATGGTAATAATAATTGGTGATGCAATAACCTCACCAAATGCATTCTTATGAAAAAAAAATTATTTAAAGTACTTCATACAAGTGTGATTGTTCTTGGTACGAACTTATGGTTCATTTTTCAATGAAGGTTTGTAAACGTTCGACAAGCCCATAGGCAGTCCTTGTCTAACTCTAACATTTAAATTTCCGACATAAAGGGCTAAACACACAATCCATAAATAGATTTATGTTAATGTTTTAAGTCATATTCGTCAGTTATTCTGATGAGTAAGATCTCGCTCTTCTTATAAACATGTCAATTTTTACACAATAAAATTATTTTCACAAAAAGTTGTTTGTCGTACGCTTTTGTGTAATATGCGTGCAAAAATGAGGGTTTTCTCAATATACATATCTTACAACAATTTAGTTATTCAATATGCTAACTGTTTAAGGGGAGTCAGATGGTTCTATCTCGCCCATGTTAATTTACCTAACTTGAAGAATATTTTTCTCAGGAACTATGAGATATATTATTATGATTTTTTTTATATTTGTTCCTTACATATAGCTCTTTGATTTAAACTGAGGATATTTCAAAATATTAAAGAAATACTTTTACAGTGATTATTTTTAAAACAAGTATTGAAAAACAAAACAAAAAAAATTAGTTATGGATTTTTTTTTGATCAGAGATATTTAAAATTCCTCAGTTTAAATCAAAGAGCTATTAATGGGGAAGAAATAAAAAAACAAAACATGTTGATATCTTTTATAGTTCCTAAGAAAATTTTTCCTAACTGTTGAAAAACCTTATATTTCCGGAAACACAAAAGAAAAGTAAGGTTTAGGTAAGAACTGATATTAAGAGTTTCTCAAAAATGCTTATAAAAAAAAGCCACTAAACAGAAATCGATAATCTTGGTCTTAAATTAAAGCTAAAGATAAGGAGAATACAATACATTGTAAAACAGAAAATCGAAATTTTTGACCTAAAGACCCATTCGACCCCCCTTAAAAACGTTTCCTATAAAATGTACGCAATCGGTTAAGGGGACGTGGTACCCAAAAAATTAAATCTCGTATTTTTATCGCTAACATTCAAATTAAACTATTTTTACAAAGAACTAACATTCAGTAAACATATGTTTTAATATTTATCATTTTTTCGTACAAGTTTTTTTTTAATTAAAAAATCAAAAATTTTAACGTTTTTTCAAAATGCTACTCATCCTACAATTTAAAGAATTTTCTAATGGATTTTTTTTCAAAATGTTTCCACAATATCTATTAATAAAAGTTGGTATTGATATTGAGCTATCAGTTAAACAAAAACAGTAATTTTTGGACCATTTCTATACATAAAGCTACATAAGATTTTTTGTAAATTTTCAAATTCATAATTTTTTTTAAAAAAATCTATTCACACTAGACCTTATACCATACCAACTTTTGTTAAACGTATGTTTCAACACGGGAAAAAAAATTTGGAGCTCAACACTAATTTACCTAAAAGCCTTAGGGTTTTAACCATTCACAAGCTGAGAAAATTAAAAAAAAAAAACATAAAATTTCCAAAACCATTTTACCAAACCACTTTATCATTTTCAATAAACCTCCACCATTATAAAGGATCCCTTCTTTTTTGCAATATCCTTAGCTCACAGCATTCGAGCATGTTTAATTATTTTCTGAGCAGCCCTAAATTTTGGGTATCGCGTTCCCTTAAATACAAACGACTCTACAAACTGTAGTAACCATACCGATACGTCACATTTACATGCGACGTGTAACTCCGCGCAGTATTCCCCTGACTTCCAGCAACTTACATTACTAGGCATTCCCCGTTCATCATATGTGCAGCGTAACATAATCGCTGCTCGAAATGGCAAGTTGCATGGTTAATGCATGGAGCGCGATCGCGTTTGCATTTCTTAGATATTTATTGCATGTGGTAGATGTTTATTGCAGATCCCAGACGTAGATTTGTTTGAGCTAGATGTCAAACAACTTTGAACTTTATTATGAATTTGTTGAGGGATAAGCAATTTAAACTAAGATACACTGTTTAAAATTAGGCACTTTGTTTCACCAAAAATATGGTTCCTAGTAGCTGCCACGGCTGTGTGGTGAAACGTTAAACCATATTTTTGAGATTCGGTTGCACCATTTCTCATGTTTTTGATTCCAAATCCTAAAAATGGTTCAACCAAACACCGAAAAAAAGGTGAAACATTTCACCACACAGCCGTTGCAGCTACTAGGAACCAATATCATGGTGAAACCAAGCACAAAATTTTTAACAGTGTAGTGTAACACTACACGATTCGCACACAATATTGCAATACATTTAAATTTATTTATATACCCTGTCAATTAATTTCAATAACTTTATAACCCAAAAAGTTCTATAGCAGCAGCTTCCATTTGCCAAACCCTTATTACGACGCCGACAGGTACTAGGAATACGAAATTTTAAGTTAGTGCTTCTTAGCTCTAGCTGGGATTCAAATATCCAAACGGACCAATATTAAAAAAAAACCACTAAAGAATCAGCGACCTCCAAATTGTTAAGAAAACACAAAAAAAAACTCATATTCTTACGTTAAGAAAATATGTGTGCTTGGAAAAACAGGATCTAGAAGGGTTTATACGACCGTATCTTTCACATAAAAAGTAAACTAGCATGAAAACTTTCAACTAGTAACAACTTTCTTGATCAGCGCCCTCTAACGGATGTACCGTTTTTCGGATCCCGTTTTTATGTGAGCTTGCATAACCCTATCCTTTAACCCTTTCAGTCCCAGTGATGCTTTTTGGTATCATGTTTCTGATCATAATTAAAACAATAATAGGGCTGACATCTATTGGAATTAATAAAAAATATTTTCTGATAAAAAAAAAAGTTTGAAGAATCGAATGATGTGTTTTTTGATATCATAAATAGCTTCAGATAATCAGAAAAAAATTTCTAAAATGATGATGCCAAATTGTCATTGGGACTAAAAGGGTTAAGATTATAGAAAACATGTAAGAAACAAATATTTAACTGTAATGTAAGGTGAAGATCCAACTTTGATATTTCTTTAAATATATTCATAGCGTAAGATAACGTTATTTATATTTAAGCAACCAAAACACAGTGAGCTGATATTACACTGCTCAAAACAATTAGAGGAGCACTTTGCGTACTTTTGTTAACCCTTTCAGTTCCAACTTTTTATTTTTTTTTTCTAAAAATCTAAAATTTGTGAAATAGATTCATTATGCATCGAGAATGAAATGGTAAAAACACAGGGAAAAAAAATCTTAATTTTTCATCTAAAATTTAAGGGGGAAAAATTGAAATTTAAAGTTTTGAATAAATTATAACAATACCTTTTTCAAAACTTTATTTGTTAAAAAAAGTTATAATCAATTTGCAAACATCTAAAAATGCAAGCGTGAATAATTTAGTCAATTTATTTAATAAAATTTTTTGGGAATAAATTTTATTTTGCCATATTTTTCAAATTGTCATTTAATTAAAACAGTCATTATTTATTTCTTCAAAAGGCATGATTCTTCCATCTAACGATAAATAAGTTCGAGCTCAACTTAGTGGGGAAAAAAATCGAAAGATGATGATTCCAAATGGAATCATTGGGGGTGAAGGGTTTAAACCACGCATTCCCCTAATTCTTTTGAGCAGTGTAGATTACAATATTAGTGGAAATTTTTATTACGGTACGTGCATTCAATCGTACAATACGTAGCGCTTCTTATTTATTCTTTAATATTTTATTTACAACTTATTTAGACATTTACTTGCTTGCATTAAAATTTCACCATTCAATAAAATTTTATATCAAATCCCCGTCCCCGAAGATGTCACTAACACACCCTATAGTTTCGATCAAATAACTTGGTTACATAAAATACTGCTTTAGCAACTATTTAATCTTGTCCACATTGTTTAAAAAAAATAATTTTATAAGTCAACAGTCAATTATTTTCATTTTCAAAAGAAGAATTAGTATAAAAAATTTCACTTTGAACTATTCAAAAACAATTTACCGAATATAACCTAAATTAGTATTCCACAATTATTTTAAGCAAACTCTAAATATGAAATTTAATGCACTTTATTAAAATTAATAGAGACAAATATACTGTATAATGCAAAGCTCACCTTCTGTTTATTAATTCACTTATATTATATATTTTAATAAGGTCTTTAGAACTAGGAAAAACTTTGGTTAGATTTATGACAAACGGGAGTTGAAAAATTCATTAGCCAAAAGTTTTATGTGCTTCATTTTTAAAGTAAAATCTACTGTCATGATTTGTTAGGTCTCTAAAGACTGGCCTTTAAAAATTCAGAAATGTAGGTTAATTAGAAATTGTTAAAACAGTAATAATGTCTTGTTTTTCTCTTAAAAAAATATGCTTGGAATTTTTGATTGCTAGATTCTAAGAATTAATTTAACTTTTGGCAAAGTTTAACTTTTGTTGTGAATAGTTTGCACGTTAAAACTATGTTATAGTTTTTTCAGCATAAATATAATTTAAACTCTAGTAGTTTACAGTTTTTTGTTTACCCAAAAAGTATTAAGTTTGCAGTTAAATTTACTTAATTTTTTAGATGGAACACATGCCAACTATTTGAATACTTTAAACATATATTTCCTGAAATTTAACATATATTTTTCATAACATAAACAAATATTTTGAAAAACATATTTAAAGAAAACTATTATTGCATCATTAAATGTTAAACCATGATATTTAAATTGCAGCAGCTAGAATAAAAAAATACAAAAAAACATATATATCGAGCAAAAGTATTCCAACATAGTTTGTAAAAAAAGAAAAATAATTTCATAATACATATAAAATGTTTTAATTTAAATACTTAACTTAATCAGTGCTTTCACTAGCGGGAATTTTCGATGCCCGCTAGTATATATAATTAATTTTGCCGGGAGAACCCAAACCAAATGGGTACTCAAGGGATCTTTTACATGCCACATAATCATATGACATGCGTACCCAAGATTTTCCCATCCAGAAAATCCGACAACTCTGCCGGGGCTCAAGCACGCGATTTTTGGCTTACGAGGCGGACACGTTAAATCTCTCAGCCACTGAGCCGCTATAAAATAGTTTCTGTAAGTACCGTAACAGCATAAGTAAAATATAATTTAATTTATAACCAATTTCTTCATGTAACACACAGATGAAAGTATGTATAAAACACTATTGCTTATTGATCACGTGACTCGTAAGTATGAAGTATGGTTAAGGGGAAATGGACGCGCTGGACCGGGCGTCTCCAAAGTAAAGTGCCTCAGTGTTAATTCAATGGCGAAAAAACTATTTTCTCGGCCAAATTTCTCCGGCTGTATTGAATATTTTTACAAGTGGATTTTTTATGTGATAAATGTAGCTGAATAAAAGGCCCGACCTTCCCACTTTTTGATATTGGTCGAATATTTTTTAATTTTCAATAAATAATTTTACACAAAATATTCGAAGCCATTTCAAAAAGTGGGAAGATAGAGACCTGTAAGTTATCTACATTTATTATTAAAAAAAACATTTGTAAAAATACTCAATACAGCCGGGGAAATGTGGCAGAGAAAATAGTTTTTTTTTTTATTGGATTAACACTGAGGCACTTGAGTTTGCAGACCCGCGGTCCAGCACGCCCATTCCCCCTTAAGTGGCATGGTCTATATTATATTTGGTATTCAACGCCAAGCTTCTGACGTCCAACCTTACGCTGCGGTTACACTGCCTTCAGCGCTACCTCGGACGCTATCCAAGACGCGATCCAACACGATCCGAGGCTGTGTACACGCGAAAATTCAACCTGGCGTCCAAAGCAGAAAGAACCCATCTCGTTTGGATTTCTTTCGGCAACTTCAAAGGAAAGGGTTACCATAAGGTAAAGAGCAGCCATCTTGGCGGGTTCTCTTTTTTTAAGGGATCCTACATGGTGAAAAATTGTATAAAAACTTCAAATGAAAATTTTATGAGTTTTTCTTATATTCCCATAATCTCCGTCTATATTTCCATAATTTCATCCATAATCTCTGTTGATTTTCAAACAATGAATCAAATCGAACGCGATATAGAATCACTCGCCAATTTCTCGCCAACTTCACCGAAAAAAAAACTTAGTAGGGCTTTGGAAATCCAAGGTCAAATCCAAATCGCTGCTGAAGACAGCGTTGAAGACAAGTGTAACCGCAGTATTATGGCGTCACGACTTTATTACTGGGAAATCATGCATTGGATTTTAAGTCTACGTTTTTTCAGTAATAAACCTTTTAAACCAAAAAGTTTTGTGGCTGTAACCCTTTCGGCAAACAAAACACCGTAGAAAACCTTAGACATCCTACAAGTACTGAAAACTCGTTTATCAAATTCGAAGTCCGTACCTCTTTTAGTTCGAGCTGTAGCAAAGTTTTTAAACCACTTTTAGAATCAGCGCCCTCCATAACGAGTAAAAAACAAAATCTCTGTGGCGGTTACCACACGCACAACCTCACTATATCATACTCACGCTAGAGGGTTAAAATTTATATCTACGTTCCTACCACTATTCTAAAATAACTACGATCACAGTTGTATAAAAGCCTATAGGTAACTCATCTCCACCTTTGAGGATCCTTTTGGTAGACTCTTACCTCGTTTCTAGGAGGGGATTGGAGTGGCGGTTCACCACACACGCAACCTCAATATGCCATCAACAACTAGGTGGCGCTTATTTACCATCTCGTTCCTACCACTATTCTTAATTACAAAGTTAATAGTAGTATATAAGCCGAAGTAACTCATCTCCACCTTGAGGATCCTTTTGGTAGACTATGGGTTACTGAGGCCGCTACATCTCCATTTTGGATTTTGACCATAACAATACAATTATTTACTTATAATTCATATCAGGAAAATTACAAAAATCATTGGCAATATAGATAGTTTAAGCTTTCTTATCAACAAGGCGACATTCACAGGACTTCGTCTAGTTTTTCTAGCCAAGAACCTCCAAATTGCGCCAACCTCCATAGTATTTCTAAATCGCTGCTTTCTGCTTATTGTGCAAGAAATCGCTGAAACTTTCCCGTGTTCAGTTCGTTTTTTTAAAAAGACAAAAACTTATTCAGGCCCTTAAATAAGGAATTGTCCTTCCTCGTCGTGTATAATACTTAATTTTCGCCTCTCCTAAAGATTCCTTAATTTTTTCTTGGCTAGTTTAACACAGCTGTAACTGATAAAATCATATTTATTTCGAAAAATAGGTTTAGTAAATAATAAAGTAGAAATACCCGCTTTATAGAACGTGCAATTTCACAAATTGTAAAACTAAGAATTTGGATCATTAGTTACATAAAATTTCATTTGCATATTGCAGGATTTGCGAGACACGTAGTTACATGAAATATGAATGCAATTCTACGCAGTTTTAAATAACGTGATTATTAGATATTTTATTGAAAATAAAATTAAATATTCACTTGCTTTAAGTTGTCGTTATCGTAGAAAAACTTCATGTTAAATTCAGTTAACATACAGCTAGGGATTTGAAGAAAATACGTTTTATCAATACCTGTAAAACCCCAAAAATGTGACAGCTTCCCTTATGCGCGATTTTCTCAAAAATATTATGACGTCTGACGGATACTACAAACTCGCCATACAACATTTAAAGTCTATAACCCATTAGTTCCAGTTATAGGGTGGTTCCAGGCAGATAAAATGACAAACAGCAAGCTATAAAGCCTGACAGATGGACAAATATTCAAAAACCACTTTTTCAGACAAGAGAACAATCAAAATGAGTAAAAATCACAATCTTCATTTTGGATTTATGACCGAATTGCAATACTTCCATTACCTTACATTCCATACTTGGAAATTGAGAAGGCAATGCATAAAATAGTTAAGAGTCGCACTTATGCAGCATTTATCATTGCTCTCGGTAAAATCAAATCTCTGCGAACTTTAACATCCACAGAGAGCTCAGATTCTTTGTAATCTGAGCATCAAAATTGGTAGCAAGAGCCGCCTAGATGGTGCCACAAAATAATAATGCCTAGTCTGCAAATGCTTAGCCACCAATAAAGCAGCCCCGTTAAAAAAAAAAAACGTTTTAAATATAAATTAAACATTTTGCTAAATTTTTAAAAATTTAAATGTCTACACTCTTAAAACAAAATAGTGAAATCCACTCCTATAAAGGAAGTGCATTTTCGGCACCGGAAATGAGTGGAAATGAACTCAGACTGAGTTAAAACCGCTCGTTTTAAAAGTGTAGGACGTAGATTGTTTTATTTTATTTCTTTTACCCACTAAAGAGTGAAATCCACTACTATAGGGGAAGTGCATTTTCGGCACGGAAAGGAGTGGAAATTAACTCAGACTACCCCTCGTTTGTTTTAAGAGTGCATTTCTAGTTCCTGTAATGAACTTTTACACACCTAAAGTACTTCTCGCACTTTAACACAGCGGTCAAATGATAGAACACACATTTTACAAAAAAATGCCATTTACAATGTTGACAACACACGCCCATCTCTTTTCTACCTTCTTCCAATTTATCACCGCTGTTTCACCTCAACTCAACTCTGAATCATGCATTATTTAACGTAGGTTTTAGGAGTTGGCGACAGTTGAATTGTTTCTAATATATTTTTTTTTCTGCGGTATTCCAGCATTGACATTTTTTGGCAGTAAATTAATATACAGTCCCTGGACAAATTAATAGACGCACTGCAAGTATCATGTAAAATATTAATTACTGGGTGATATTGTACCGTTTTACTATTTTAAATTGATTTGTTTTTTATTTTTATATTATCCAATTAATTGCCGATTTATTTGACGTAAATAAAACAGCATTAATTTAGAAAAGCATACGTTTATTAAGTTTTAAAGAAGAGTGAAATTAATGTTAGTAAAAGTCAATATTTAGTTGAGCCACCTTTAGCCGCTATCAAACCTTTAATTCTGCGCGGCATGCTATCAATGCAAGACTGTACTGTCACCTGCATTTGAGGATGATGATTCCACACATAAATAATCTTATAATAAATAATTAATATAAATTGATCTTAATCATATTTAATCATAATTATCTTTAAATACAAATATGTAGTCTACAACAATTCTTTTAAATAAAAATCAATAAAATTGTAGTGTAAATATGCCATTATTACATAAAAACTCTTAAATTTAACTCTTAATTTAACTCTTAAAACAGAAAATTACTAAAAAAATACAGTGCGTCAAATAATTTGTCCAGGGACTGTAGGTAGAATTGCAAAGTAGACAACTACAAATGTTCTCTCATGGGTGACTTTCAGTTCTGAATTTGTATTATTTAAGTTTAAAAGGTATATATTAAGAGTAAACTGTTTGGCATGATGCGAACAATATTGCTCGCCAAATAAAGCAAGGACATAAAGATAGGACAAGTCTCTAAGTCTATTATTGCCAAAATTACTGCCAAGTGTAACAACAAATACTTTTTATCGCTAATTAGCCTAAGGGGTCAGGAAACACAACGACGCTTCAAAATACCAAATTTTAATTTTAACTTTCAATCACTAAAATGAATAATTTACGAAAGATTTTATATAATACGTATCTGAATATGGGGTTGGAGTTCGCAATTTTGGTAGTTAATTTCAATGGAACTTTGTTTCCACAGATTCATACGTCATTTTTTTAGAACACCGATTTTTAGCTTTAAGGTACACTTTCCAGCACAACTATTGCGTGTATCTGAAAAAAAAAATTGTTTATAGAAATAAAAAAGTCCATTTAACGCAATGAACCTCAAGTTTGACGATAAAACATTCATAATTTTAAGTTATTAACATAAATAGAAATGTTGCGCGTTTCTTAAATTAGAAAAATCGCCTTATTTTTACTCACTTAATATTTTTTTGGAATATTTTTGGTTCACTGTGTTAAACAGACATGTATACGACATCACAGAAAATTTCAATCCTTCTAGTAAAATAGAAAAAGAGAAAAGTGTACTTTTATGCTGAAAATTGGCGTTTTGGAATAATGTCATTTAAAGCTGGCAACAAAGTTATCAGATGGAACGGTCGTTCCACCCGCCAATCTCAAAATGACGCCAAGGGCTAAACGACAGTTATCAGACGGAACGGTCCCCCCGTTCCGCCCGCCATGTATATATACTCTAAACATTTCGCCATGTTAAACGCAAAATAGATTTTATTTTCTATCAGGCAAACTAAACTTTGTAGAACAACACAAAAATACCGTAGAGAGGTTTCGTGGATTACTTTACACAAAAAAATCATGGTTATTCAAGAATAAAAAACAGCGGAGAAAAAAAGTATGGAAATTTATGAAAATGAAATCTTCCGAGCAGTTTTAGTCAAATTTTGCCCTAATTTTTGCTCAGGCCTACAGCCATTAGTAGGCCATGAATCTGGAAGAGGTTTTTACTAAACGATTAAGAATGCCCCAATTCATTCGCTGACATAGGTTTGAAGTTTCCAAAAATGAATCTTTCTAATTTTATTTAATTAAAGTCTATATCACCTTTGGCGGTATGGTTGCGCAATAAACAAGCCATCCTACCGGCCACGTACTTCCAAAAACACGCCAAGGTTTGCTATAATTTTGTCGAAGAGCCGCATAGTAGCGCTGTTAACTATTGGGAGGATTATTACAGATTCTAAAATATATGATTAATCAAATATCGGAATAGACAGATTGAAAAAAATGTGTAATTAATAATCGGAATGCGTCATTTAAACGTTTTGGCTTTTTTATTTAAAGAAAACATATGAATAACGCGAGTGGATAGATTGATTGATCTAAAAATGTAAACAGTCATATTTGCCTGTTTGGTTGCCATATTCAGTTACCATTACAATTAAAAAAATTACTTTTTTTCATGAAAAGTAAGAAATAATATTTTTTTTTTGCTTAAAACTTATTGAGGAATATTTAATTATGTTAAAGTAATCTTTGCTTATTTTTTTTATGAAAATAAATAATATTTTTTACCTAAATTTTATTGAGGAATATTTAATTATGCTTAAGTAATATTTTATTATTAAAGTGAAATTTTTTACCATGAGCTGTTACTAAATGTTTGCATTATAACACATAACCGTAACCCAAGATTATGTTAACGTGAAACATTTGATAATTATCAACTTCGTTAAAGATGCCAGCGGCCAAGTGAATTCCATCGATGTGCAGTTCACTTTCACCATGTACAATGGTTCATATTGTTGCTGAACCCTTTTAACTTTCTTTCGGCATTGTTCGCGGTGGTTATACAACTTCCCATAACCATTGAAATTATGTATTCTATTTAGTTGTCATATTGCCTTTGTATCCTTTGATCTTGTTCATAAAACATGTTGGTAATCCTTCTTACATCAAAAAGCATCTTATAAAATAAAGTTTAAAAAAAATACTGATATCCCCCAAAAAAACTTTGGAAAAGTAAAAAAACGCCAATCGAAAAAAATTATATAATTTAACTTTTGGAAAAAATACCCGATGCATTTGTTTTATAACAAAAAACAAGTCATTATGAAACTTGTAGCTAAAAAAGCCCTTATATACAAGAATGCAAAACTCTTATTTAAAACTTATTGGTCAACCGATCCCTTGAACAAATTTACAGTAAACTGTGAAACGATATGGTGGTAAAAAGTATTAAGGTTATGTTTTGCTACCAAAAACATGGAGAAAATAGCAAATTTATTATAGTTTGTGACATACTTATCTTTCAACGTTCATGCCTTTCTATTGATCGATCTCTGAAATACATATGCTACCTATGGTGCTAATTTACTTACGCTCCCATAAAAAAAATGCGCTGTTTAGGTTGGTGCCCATCCTTATCCCCCTCAAAAAAATTAAATCACACAAATGAATATGAAAAAAAGCAAAATAAAGAGGGATAATAAAAATAATTTTAACAGTTATATGATCTCAATACATTTATATAAAGGTATTTGCATTGTAAACAATGATTATTTGTTAAAGGATATTTTGTGTTTATCATTAGAAAAACGAGATTGCATAATTATATGCTAAAAATTTACTTCAGGGACAAATCTCTTTCATAAGAAATTTCTGGCAGTCTTTCAATGGCAGTCTTTCAATATATTATAAATATTTCGGACATTAAAACACAAAAACTTAACAAAAATTCATTAATACTAACATTTCCCATTCATTTCTTTAACAGTCAGAGATTCATTTATGGGAAAGAAAAGAAAGAAATATTAAGAAGGGTGCTAACCTTAAACAGCGTATTTTTTTTATGGGAGCGTAACTTAAATTAGCACCATAGGTAGCAAATGTATTTCAGAGATCGATCAACAGAAAGGCATGAACGTTGAAAGATAAGTATTTCACGAACTATAATAAATTTGCTATTTTCTCTCCATGTTTTGGTAGCAAAACATAACCTTAATACTTTTTACCACCATATCGTTCAACAGTTTACTGTAAATTTGTTCAAGGGATCGGTTGACCAATAAGTTTTAAATAGGAGTTTTGCAATCTTGTATATCAGGGCTTTTTTAGCTACAAGTTTCATAATGACTTGATTTTTGTTATAAAACAAATGCATCAGGTATTTTTTCCAAAAGGCAAATTATATATTATTTTTTTTAGATCGGCGGTTTTTTACTTTTCTAAAGTTTTTTTGGGGGGATATTGAAATTAACTACCAAATTTTCAAACTCAAACACATATTCAACTATGCATCTAATAGAATTTTTTTCGTACGATTCAGTAACTTAATTTTAAATGAAAATTCGATATTTTAGGTGGTCGTTTTGTTCCCTGTTACCTTAAGATATTTGCGAGCTAGGTTAGCGATATTAGATAATTACCCCCAAAACTTCAAAATCAATGTAATACGCCTAACAGAGCTTATTATAGATGTCCCAGTTCCCATTTTATTTAAAATTAGGTATAGTTTAGTAATTTTCAAGCGACAATTTTCAAACGGTTGTGTTACGTAAATACTATCATGTAATCTTAAAAGCTACTTTTAAAAGAAGATTTGGATTCTGAAAGTTTAAAATACACTTGTTTTAACTTTAGAAAAGTACGCAAATTGCAATAAAAACTGTACTTAATATTTTAAATAAATTTTTAAGTGCATTTTCTCCATAGCAAATGATATCCATGCTGAATCATTTCATCAATTCTATCGATATTTTTCTGCACTTCAAACTGTCCTAAACTTTCTTAATTTCAAATATAACTTAACTAATGATTAACCCAATGACAAATTACTTTTCTTCGACAAACTTATTTATTGAGAAGTTTTTCTTATCTATATTATTAATGAAGAGTTAAATACCATCGGATAAGAGTGGAAAGTTTACCAAACCATAAATTTTAAATATTTCAACGATCAATTTTTGGCGCAAGAAATATAAATTTGACTCTTCTAAACCACTCATATAGCCCCGACATTGTTATACATTGTTGTCCGAGTTCTGTTACCCTGGCCGCTTCGTTCGCTTGACATCACGCCTTGTGGTTGTGATTTCTTCCTTTGGGGCTTCGTGAAAGATCGGGTCTACGTTCCACCCCTACCCCACGATTTACCAACCTTAAAAAGTAGAATTTCACAGGCTGTTGCTTCCATTACTCCGGACTTGATAAAGACAGTATGGGAATAATTGCATTTTCGTTTGGATGTGTGCCGTATCACTAAAGGCGTAAACATTGAATACTTATAGGAAAAACTAGGTTAGTTTTCCTTCAATATCATGCATGATTTGTTATATTTAGTATAAAAATAAACTCCTGTAATATACCATTAAAACTAGGACATTCTTTTACGAACACCCTGTATTTTACCAATACCAAATACAAAATGCAAAATAATCCCACGAAATTCAAAGATTCGGTCAAAGGGAGTTCTGGTGTAACACAAAGTAAGATAGACTTTAGTTTAGAACATTACTCTTTGTTTACTGTTCGTATTGAGAATTTCCAGTTATTGGGGTTTATTTTCGCCAAGAGTCCACTCGATCGCCAATATTGATAAAGTTAAAGATTACTGAAAGCATGGGAGAAACAAATATTTAAATGTAATGTAAGGTGAAGATCCAACTTTGATATTTCTTTAAATATATCCATAGCGAAAGATAACGTTATTTATATTTAAGCAACCAAAACACAGTGAGCTGATATTACTTTAAGCAATGAAAACAGTGTGCTGATTTTATTTTTAGCCACACAAACCATACTGATTTTTTGTCAATTTATTATTGTAAATATTTTAATGCTATTCCAGAAGTAAAAGCCAATAGTTTTTTTTTTTAAATTGTACTCTTCAATTTCTTCTCTTTTGCAAATTTAGCTAATAAATGTTTATTTTAAAAAGTATTTATTATTTTTTTTGTTTTACATAAATAAATGCTATAGAATCTTAAAATATTTTAGAGTCAAGTTTTTGTCCTAAATAATTTATTTTTATGTTTTTAATGAATTTTGAAGAAAACATCCTCTTGACAATATTTTTTTAATACTCTTGACATTTTATGTTACAAGGCAAATAAAAATATTTTGTTTAAATTGCGATACACTTAAATAATGCCAAACATATTATTACGAGATATAATTGGCGACGAACCTCCAACTTGGCGAAAAAGCCTCAACACTCAGAAATATCCCCCCTTGTAATGGTCTTTTCTGTGTCCCTGGCCAACATACACGATTTCATGCAAAATCTTTTTTCTTTATTTTTTTAAGGAAGAATGGGGCTACTTTCAGCTAAGGAAATAGAATTTTCGAGCGGGGGATATCCGTAAGAATAGAACATCAGGATGTTAAACGATTCCAATCGAGTATCCAAGGGAAAACAGAACTTAGAAACTGTTCAAGACTATAAAAAAATACATGAAAAGTTTGGTAAAATTGCATTTTTTGTCAATTTCACACGGGACGGTTCTGGTCATTTTAGACGCGATTTATTATATCACGAAATTACGATGATAATGATAAGTGAATTGAGCTTACATACACAACGGTAAAATATCCGTGCTTACCAATAAATATATAGGGTATTGCTCATGTACTGAACAATGCAAATGAATTGCAACTTTTTTTTTATTATAAGAAGAGTATGGTTACAAAACTCAGTCTTCAGAGTATAACTAAGATATAAGGTCCTTCGCGTTCATTGGCGACTTAGTCCGATTCGAGTATAAAAATTATTAAAAGTCGCCAATGAACGAACCGGACCGTATATGTTAGTTGTACTTTTCATAATGCAAGGTTTGGTACTATGACATTCACGTGTGCGGTAAGATTGAAATCGATATTTTTACCCTACCGAAAGCGTTAAAATTGCCACAGATTTAGTGAATATTTTTGAAAGTATGTTTCTATGGTTGTGTCCTGACTACGACATCAAATGCCACAAATGCAACAAAACTTGGTTACATGGCAGAGTCAGCAACATGCTATTGCATCGCTTGGCGGTCGCCAAGTTTTGTTGCATTGGTGGCATTTGATGTCGTAGTTAGGACACAGCCTAGGGTATTTTTTTTATTTTAATGACGCAAATGTCGCCAAACGGAATGTTTGGCGGGAAACGAAATGTTTTAGTGATAAGACGCATTACACACTTAAACGATCATACACAGTCAAATGATCACATTAGATCCAGTTAACTGTTCCCATTGGAAATTTTCATTTTGGCGATGGTTGTGCATTTTTGGTTGCGCTTTTTTGATTGCTTGCGCCAGCGAAATGGAAAAGTATAGAAAAAATACTATAATTAACAATATTCAATAAGCCGATGTTTGTAAAATGAGCCAAATTGTCATCATGCATACATTTTCGAAGTTGGTCAATTAAAAAAAATAATATTTTGAAAAAAAAAACACGAAAATAAATATTTTTTTAAGGAAATGCAAGTTAATATCTTGTCAAACTCCAAGAAATGAATTGTTAGCTGGAGAAGTTCTGAAAGCTGCGTAAATGTTTGAGAACGTTAACGGAGCCTATTCTTTTATTTAAGGTTGAAAACATTTGAAATTTTTGGATGGGAATAAACACAATGTACGCGGTAAAGCGACTTTTTCCTCTGCTGAGTAAACATGTCGGATAAGTTACTTTTTCGGATACGGCGAGGTAATTGTATCACATACGTTGATATTCTCATGTACTCTGAGGAATACTCTTAAAAATAATGAAGTAATTTAACTTGTTAAGTTGTTTATACTATGTGCCAACGAAAGATGATAAAATAGAAATATGATACAGATAGATTCTTCTGCAAATGTAAAGAGTTCCATAAAATTATTGCGAACCCTTTCAGAAAATATGTTTGGAACCTTAATTTTGTTTAAGGTTTAACAGATTTGACATTATAAGTGAAAAAAAATAATTCTATTAAAAAAATGTTTTTTTATTGTGTGGGCTATACCAGTGACAAACTTATTTCGATTTAATTGGCAAGGCAACAGCTTTTTTATTAATTGTCCAATCGGGTATATTACGCTTAAAGTAAGCAACATTAAACATAGCTATTGCGTTTTAAGATGTAGTTTGTAATATTCTAGTTTAATTGCAGAATTCGTTTTGCAAATCGCAGTAGATGATTCGTTATTATATTTTAGTAAATGTAACATCAAAGTTATACACTTGTAATAAACATTATATCCATAAACGTAATCATGGTTAGCATTGAAATTTGAATCATAGTTTGAATTTGCGTAATTCGCGCAGTTTCGAATCATACCTTGAAATACTAATTATTTGGGGAATCATTATTGTAAGCAAAGTTATCGTTATAATTAATATTGTAATAATTTTTTGAACTTTGTGACTTCGATCAATGATAATGTTATTATATTTGTAACTATTTGTTACAATAGTAATTAAATTGTAATAATTGCTTTATTAAAGTTATTGTAATCACTTATTTTAATCATTGTTTTAATTTACATTGCACAAATCTTATATCAAAACTTATTGCAAACAAAATTATAATTGCTACAATGTTTAATCTTAAAAACTAACTTATGGTTTGGACGATTTTTTTTTAAACTAAAAAAATATGTTCGTACAATTTCATATAAACCCATATTTATTTTATCAAATGAACAAAAAAACTAATATGAATACATTTAAAAACTTTACCCGATAATAAATCAATCATATAATCATTACTTTATAAAAATAAACTAAATTATTTTAACATAGTTAAATCGTTGAAAATAGCTAAATCTGATACAATGTTTTACTGTCAAGGAGAAAAAAATGCCTTTGAGTAAATGAAACAAACGTTTTACATTGATAAATTCCCCCTTCATCGTAAATACAAAGGGTAATTTATCATGTATATTTTTTTTGTTCAAATGTCCTGACCTAAAGTCTGAATTGTATAAGAGCAATATCTGCTTTTTATGCGTTTAAATTGATTTTGAAAGTGTTTTAATGTATTAAAATAACTAATATTTGGGCGAATTGTAACAATTCCAGTTTATAGTTCTGTAAATTTTCGACTTAAGTGATAATGACAAACCAATTTTCTAAAAGTATTTTAAATCAATATCAAAGCAGTTAAAAATATAACCCCAAGCCAGACGCCTGGTTAATTTTTATATTTCTCGTTTAATAGTACTCGAAAATTAATTTAAGTTAGTGGTTCAGTTTCGCAAATAGTTATAGTTTTAAATTTAGTTTTAGTTTGAATTATCGTCGCACTAGAGCTACACAGGGCTATCAAATAGTTATAGAAAAATATAACACGATTAGATTTTCAGGAAGGAAGACACACAGACACGCATGTCGTTAATAAGTGGCATATAAAAAAAAACCTTGGCATATTTTGGCTTGGGTTCGCTTTGAAAAAATAAAGCTTAATTTTTAGCGTTAACATAGGCATTCGATTGTTAGTCTGAGCATCTATATTGGTAGCAAGGGTAGCCTAGATAGTGATAAAATTGGCGTCAATTTACTAGGTTTGGTTGGTTGGTAGACATATATATTCAGGTTTGTGTGCTTGGTCAGAGACCCGCTTATAAACCTTCGTCAAGTAAGACAGACAACACACACAAACAGCAGCAGACTCGCTCTCAATAGAGGGCAGCACTACGGCTCGTAAGTGGAGCCATCTAATTTTTAGACAGAGGCCAACTAGAGGATCCCCAGAATTGACTCGTCACCCCCAGAGGTATTGATTTGGTATGGGAACTTGGAGGACTTCGTGACCACGGCGGAATTTAACGTGCACCAGTCACCATTAGCGTATACAGGGGTCTTCGGAAGGCAGCGGGACTCGAACTCGCAACCTCAGGGATGCTAGTCCAAGACCTTACAGACCAGGCTATCCCGGCCTCGAGTAGGGTTTTCATTTAGAGGAAGATATATATCAAAACGTTCGATGAAAAAATATACAAATCGTTTTGAATTTTGCACAAATATTTACAACGACTTTTGGATTTCTAGAACTTTTTAAGAGAAATCTTTATTGCATAGAATTTATAGTTTTGTATGCATTTTTGAATAACAGAATACTGTGAAAAACAATTGTCACGTTTATCTGCTCTGGTTTTGTATTTTAACGAATTAAAAGTGTGCTATAATTTCAAGCACATTCGCTTTACCCACTATCCACTTTGAAATAAAAAAAGAACACTGTCCAAGGTCAGTCCACGTGCGCAAGCTGAGAATCTGCAATATTGCTGTAAATTGTGTTTACAGCAGCAGCTGTATTAAACAGAGCAGAAAGAGCTGTAAACATTCGTCAAAGAAGCTGTAATTTTACAGAAATTACAGTGCATACGACATCATTAGTTTATTTCGGAAAAAAGTAAGGATAAAGCTCAATAAAAAATTTGAATCACTTACCCTCTTTAACGTCTGTTGACAAACGAGGCAAAACTGACGAATTTTTAAAAAAAGTCAAAAGTTTTAGTGTCCGTGAGTTTTTGGATAAAATATTCGTTGATAAAGTTCATTCAAACACTTGTTCACATAAAGTTTCACAAACGTCTCCATAGAAATTCGTACCAAGTTGCTTGCTTTCAATCAGGTTGGCTGAGGTAGGTAGCAGTTTCTGGCTGTCTATTTCTAGCCTTCTGTAAGGATGATATTGGTTTATATGTGAAAATAACGTTTATACCTTCAGGTTGTGTCCTGACTACGACATCAAATGCCACAAAGGCAACAAATGCAACAACCGCAATTTGTACATGCATGCGTCAACGAAAACATTGACACACGGTTACTGCACCTCAACTGTGACGCACGGTGTTTTAGCTTATTAACGCATGCCTAAAATGTCTACGAGAATACTCCGATTCGGTGTATCTAGCGCTATGATAACTTGAGACAGAAAAACCGAATTTATCATTTGCAACTTTTCAAATAACCAAATTTAAGCCATAAAAGCAATTAAAAATCCTACTCTCGCCAAGTAACCCTGAAAAAAATTGCAAGAAAAAGAATCCAAGATAGTTGCAACTTTTGCTATTTAAAGCCATGTTAACTTGTTGTAGGGTTCCTATTGTCAATAAAAAAATAAAAAGAAAAAAGTAGTAAAAAAGGTAATTGAAGTAGAAGTACATAAAATATTTTTCAATCAATTGAATTAAAATTAAATTTTCAAGACACTAAATTTCTGCATTTAGTTTGGGATTTGTGCAAAGTATTTTTGCTTGTGTTTTTATTAATCCTTTTTTTAAGCTTATGCATGATTTAAATGTTATTTTGTCAACAGCAGAGTTTTAAAATAATATTTAAAATTGCATCGCTTGGCGGTGTCCAAGTTTTGTTGCAATTGTTGCCTTTGTGGCATTTGATGTCGTAGTCAGGACACAGCCTAACAATGTGAAAATGCATATACTAGAGTTGAAAAGTTAAGCTTCCTTTACATACATACTTGGATGAATTGTGATAAACTATTTATAATAACATTGAAAACTAAATAAGCGAACAATGAGGGGTTAAATATATTAAAATTGAACTCACAACGTTAGAATCGAAATTTCTGAAATATGACTACGTCAAATGAAACTTAAGCCATTGCCATTTACAAGAATACAAAAGAGATGTATGTATAAGAAAATCGGGGTTGAACAATTGAATATTCTCTAGAGCTGCAGTTTATTTGGCAATAGGAATATATTTATTTAAGTGATTATACTACAAACAAAGAGTTCTATAGTAGGGTAGAGACAGAACCTGGCAACAGCACCCTGGACCAACACGGAGACAATATAGGGTGGCATGTGGGGCCCCATGGCCGAGTTGTTTGGATCGTAGGTCATAACGCTAGCAGTCCGTGCGCTGTAACAGGTGCGGATTCGATTCCCGCCTTTGCCCTGGGTGTACTTCTTTTCTCAGTATCAAAATTATAAATTAACTAGCACTTTTGCCACTCTATTTGGGCTCCGTAGTGAGCCATGGCTGCCGATGGCAGCTCAGTACGAGTCGTTCCTCTACCCTACTATAGAACTCTTTGACTATAAGGGGGCCGTATGACTAGTGTCACGTCTCGGCTCGGATGAGTCCTCGATCGTCCGTACCACTGAAACCTACGATTATGCGATACGTGCTGTTAATTGTTGGTCGAAGTCTCTAAGTCCATACCAATCATACCTCTGGGTGAAAGCAATTCTGGGATCCTCTAGTGGCTCTGTCTCTAAAAATTAATGGATCCCTATGTGTGGTTGTCTGTGTCGTCTACTTGACGAGGTTAACGGGTCGACAAGCACACAACCTGAATATATATGTCCAACCAACCACACTATAAGTATGGGTTACCTAAAAATTATTATTGTAAGTAGTCACACTGAAAATTCACTGGCTTTAAAGATGATAATGCACCAGCCATCCATATTTTAGAAATTACTTTAAATGTATTTGACTATTTTTTTTATCATCGTAAATGGTTCGTCTGTACAAAATAAAAATATGACTTTTTTTTCTTTTTTCAAAATTTTGTCAAAAAACGAAAAAAATGAGTTTTACAATTTGGTCGAAATTTACGCGCGAAAAAGCTTTCTGGCTGTCACGTGTTATCTGTGACATAACTAGTAACTATAAACAAACTTTGAAACACCAAATCGGAATCTATTTTAGGCAAATTTGAACTATCCTCTTTTATAAAACCGCCTTACATTACCTCTATATTTATTATTTTAATAGTAAATTAGATTAAATTATGTTTAATTACAAAACAAAAATCATCACACCGGTTTGTTTATACTTACTAGTGACGTCAGCCAAATCGACGTGTTTGTGATCACGTGCCGATCACGTGAAAAAGAGCCCTTTTAAAATGATATTTATCAATGATTTAAATATTTATTTCGTAAAAAAATATATGTATTTGTTTTTTTTTGAGTTTAAACTATAATTTAAATAATATTAGGAGGCATTTTAGAGATACAGTTAAGTACCTTATTAGAAATTTAGGGACCAGTAAACAAAAAATTGTACTACATGTTTCATTTCTGATAAACCAATTAAACCAATCCATGTTTTAAGGCCATTTGTGTTTATTTTTTTATTATTAAATACAAGTGTAGTTGCAAGAACAAATCAAAGAAACGTGCGTACATGTGTATAACGAATAATAGGTGTACTGTAATTTTCAAGCACATGTGCTTCAGCTATGATCAAGTTAAAATTGCCTATTAGTAGAAAATAACACTTAGAAGACCTGGGTATACGTGTATAATGCGGCCCGGGTGACTTAGTGGTTAAGATCGCTGACCATTACGCTAAGAGTCTGCGCGCTGTACCGGGTGGGGGTTCGATTCCCGTCTTTGCCCTGGGTGTACTTCTTTCTCAGTATCAAAATTATAAATTAACTAGCACTTTTGCCACTCTATTTGGGCTCCGTAGTGAGCCATGGCTGCCGATGGCAGCTCAGTACGAGTCGTTCCTCTACCCTACTATAGAACTCTTTGACTATAAAGTGGGGCCGTAGTGAGCCTAGTGGTCAGCGTCTCGGTCTCGAGATCGGAAGGTCCTGCGATCGAGTCCCGGTACCACTGAAGACCTACCGAGTATATGCGGAGTACGTGCTCGTTAAATCTGTTGGGTCCGAAAGTCCTCTAAGTTCCCATACCAAATCAATACCTCTGGGGGTGACAAGCCAATTCTGGGGATCCTCTAGTTGGCCTCTGTCTCTAAATTAGATGGATCCACTTATGTGCGTGTGTTGTCTGTTGTGTCTGTCTTACTTGACGAAGGTTTATAAGCGGGTCGCTGACCAAGCACACAAACCTGAATATATATGTCTACCAACCAATCAACCAACCAACCGACTATAAAGTGATGTGGTTTACGCTAAAAAATTAATTATTGTAAGTGAACGTCACACTGTAAAATTCACTTTGGGCTATTAGAGATGATAAGTGCACCATCACATCCATATTTTTAGAAAAATTACTTTAATAATGTATTTGACTATTTTTTTTTATCATCGTAAATGGTTCGTCTGTACAAAATAAAAATATGACTTTTTTTTCTTTTTTCAAAATTTTGTCAAAAAACGAAAAAAATGAGTTTTACAATTTGGTCGAAATTTACGCGCGAAAAAGCTTTCTGGCTGTCACGTGTTATCTGTGACATAACTAGTAACTATAAACAAACTTTGAAACACCAAATCGGAATCTATTTTAGGCAAATTTGAACTATCCTCTTTTATAAAACCGCCTTACATTACCTCTATATTTATTATTTTAATAGTAAATTAGATTAAATTATGTTTAATTACAAAACAAAAATCATCACACCGGTTTGTTTATACTTACTAGTGACGTCAGCCAAATCGACGTGTTTGTGATCACGTGCCGATCACGTGAAAAAGAGCCCTTTTAAAATGATATTTATCAATGATTTAAATATTTATTTCGTAAAAAAATATATGTATTTGTTTTTTTTTGAGTTTAAACTATAATTTAAATAATATTAGGAGGCATTTTAGAGATACAGTTAAGTACCTTATTAGAAATTTAGGGACCAGTAAACAAAAAATTGTACTACATGTTTCATTTCTGATAAACCAATTAAACCAATCCAATGTTTTAAGGCCATTTGTGTCTTATTTTTTTATTATTAAATACATGTGTAGTTGCAAGAACAAATCAAAGAAACGTGCGTACATGTGTATAACGAATAAAAGGTGTACTGTAATTTTCAAGCACATGTGCTTCAGATATGATCAAGTTAAAATTGCCTATTAGTAGAAAATAACACTTAGAAGACCTGGGTATACGTGTATAATGCGGCCCGGGTGGCTTAGTGGTTAAGATCGCTGACCATTACGCTAAGAGTCTGCGCGCTGTACCGGGTGGGGGTTCGATTCCCGTCTTCGAACTGGGTGTACTTTCTCAATCTGCGCCAGTAAAAATTCTGTCTGTGTCTGTCTTACTCATAAATATCATAGTTAAAGTATTAGATTGGCAGATCACGTGACCTTCAATACTAACGACGGGACCGCATGGAGACCAGAATAAGAGGGCAATGGGGCCAGTGTTGCCATCAGTTTTAGGAGAAAAACATTACGAAAAATTCCATTTAATTCTAATATTACAAAACAAGACCATAAAAATTGTAGCTGCATTTTGGAATCTTTTTAGTGACTTTAAAAAAACGTGATACTCTTTGCTAGTATTTTTATGGTATGTATTTGTAATTTTAGAATATAAATGGTATTTTTTCGTAGTGTTTTTCCCTTAAAACTGGTGGCAACACTGGCCCCATTGCCCTCTTATTCTGGTCTCCATGCGCATCCCGTCGTAGCATTGTAGGTCACGTGATCTGCCAATCTAATACTTTAAATATGATATCTATGGTCTTACTTGACGATGGTTTATAAGCTAGTCACTGTTCAAGCACACAAACTGGATAATATATGTACTAACCTAACCTTTTCCTAAGTCATATTTTTCTCACGCTACATTGCATCCAATTTTGACCAACCACGTATTGATACTTTATATAATTACATATGCTAATCAAGCACACATTTACTTTGTAAGCAAATAATTCATCTCCTTTAAAATTTCATTCCTAACATAACACAAATCAACAAACTCAAACTAAGCATCCCCAAACTCAACTGAAGCATCCCCATTTTACGAAATACGGCACAAGCACCACTATTCAACGTATTTAAAGTGAGATATCACAAACTACCTTTCACAAACCATTTTGAATTCATTAGTATCGCATTTAGCAATTTAAGCAGAAATTTCGTTTCAAACTCGCTGGACCCAAAGAGAATATCGAAATCACTAGTAAACTTTAACAGACTTTAAACTTCTATATTATCGTTGGATTGACAAAACTAAAACATGACAGGTATGGCGCGGTGGGTTGAGACGGGTATGATATAATGACTGGTATTTGGAAAAATACCCAAATGTGGTAAATATTCCACTTCATATTTCATACAACTCGATAGGTATCAAGCCCTCCAAATGTCGCAAATGAACAACCGGAAATTAATAGCTGTACTGGTGTACTGTCACGGAAATAAGCTTAGTAAGGGACGTGGATAGCCTAGTGGTTAAGGACTTGTTCTCGGAATGGGAAAGTCCCGCGATCGAGTCCCGATACCACTGAAGACCCACCGAGTATATGCGGAGTACGTGCTCGTTAAATTCTGCGGGTCCAAAAGTCCTGTGGTCGGTCATGGCGCAGTTTCCCACGGGTACAGGCCCCTGGAGACTATTTCCCTCCCCTTCAGGGACATGTCTAAATTGTGGAGGTGGCGATAGATGGCAGCATCTGTCACTTATGTGTTGTGTGTGTCTGTCTTACTTGACGAAGGTTTATAAGCGGGTCTCTGACCAAGCACACAAACCTGAATACATATCTACCAACCAACTTTAGTAGGTTCTTTTCTCGCCTTATCACCATATAAATTGTAATATTGGTCGTAATATTGGTCCATATGTTAACTTCGTCACTTAACATCCTCAAAAAATACGATAAGTGCACTTTATGTTAATTTCCCTATAAATGTAAGTACGCTCCCATTTCGCGGGTACAAGCTATAATGTCGCCAAAAATGTACAATTGCCGCCAAACGGAAAATTTACAACCGTTACCCTTAACTGTGAACACTGTGAGTGCTGTATTTTGTCGCCAGAAAACAAGGTACTTGACTGTATCGCTAAAATACCTTCCAATATTAAATAAATTATAGTTTTACCCAAAAATAACAAACGTATATATTTTTTGTCAAAATAAATCTTTAAATAATTAGTAAAAATCATTTTAAAATGGCTGGTTTTTTTTCCAGCGGTACGTCACGTTATCACAAACACGTCGATTTGGCTGACGTCACTAGTATATACAAACAAACCGGTGTGCTGTTTTTTGCTTGCAATTAAACTGGATTTAATCCAATATACTATTAAAATAAGAATAATATAGATAATAGAAGAAGGTTTTACAGAAGCGGATAGTTCAAATTTGCTTAAAGTAGATTCCAAAATGGTGTTTCAAAGTTTGTTGATAGTTACTAGTGACGTCATAGATACCACGTGACAGCCACAAAGCGTTTTCGGCAGTGATTTTTCGTCCTAATTTTAAAATTCATTTTTTCCCCTTTTTATGGGGTATTTGAAAAAAAAAAGAAAAAATACGGGTCTAATATTTTTGGCATAAGAATATTTTAAGCCAGTAAAAAATTTTAGTCAAATACCCTATTCTGTTTGTCACTAAAGATTCCGCTTGGCAAGATTTACGCCTGTGAAATGGAAAAGTACCGAAAAAATATAAATATATCGAATAATCGTATCGAAGTCAAACTAATGACAGTTAGGCCACATTGGCCGAGTTCGATAGAATCTGGCATCTGATTCGATAGAATCTGGCATTGCCCTGGGTGTAATTTCTCTTTCTGTGAAAGTAAAAATTCTGTCTGTATCTGTCTTACTTGGCGAAGGTTTATAAGCAGGTATCTGATCAAGCACACAAGCCGGAAATACATATACCAACGACTTATCGTTAAAAATAAACTATTAAGAACTTTGCCAGTCTTACTTGATGAAGGTTTATAAGCGGGTCTCTGATCAAGCCATAGATATCATAGTTAAAGTATTTCTCCTTAAACTGGCAGCAACACTGGCCATTTTGCCCTCTTATTTCGGCCTCCATGCGCGTCCCGTCCTTAATATTGGAGGCCACGTGATCTGCCAATCTAATACTTTAACTATGATACCTATGGATCAAGCACACAAACTGGATAATATATGTACCAACCTACCTTTTGCCTTTACCGGAAAATACAGCCTACCCATCTATTAAGAACCAGTTACAATAATACAATTCCAACTCCTCGAAATACAACAGAAAATAGATGAAATTCCGATGGGTAAGGACTAATTATCGTTTGTAATGTAGAAAATGATGAATATAAGATTAAATATAGTTGATGATTCCAATTTAAATTGAGTTTAGTTAGGATAGATTGGTGCTCGCTTGTTTAAGGAATTGTGTTTTCGTTTATAATTTTCATGCATTATTTGGTTTGAATACTGATGTTGCTTTTATCTAATTTGGAGTTAATGAAGCGTGCAGTTTTTGGATTGTACATGTGTTGTAATTGACAATGTAATGTTGATTAATAGTTAGTGTGATATTCGTTCATTTAATATGTAAATGAAAGTGTAGTCAAATTTCAAGAAATAGTTAGGTTAGATTGACTTTAGTTGGGAATTTTCATTTCAGATAGTTAATTTTTAAATGGAACTTAGGTATATAAATTGAATTGAACTTTAATAAGTAGCTAATTTCAAACGAACTTTAGGTAGTTAATTTCAACAAACTTTAGGCAGTAAGTGTTAAAGAACTTTATTAAGTTAGATTGAAAACCACTTTTAGTTAGTAAAGTCTAAATCACTTTTAGTTAGTAAAGTCAAAATCACTCTTAGTAAGTCAGCTTTAAATAAACTCTATTAAATTTAAAATAGCATTTATTTTAAGTTATTTAATTTATTAATAAGCTATTGTTAAATGCTTGGTAACCAGAGCTGAATTAGACACATTAAGCTTTGGCTCACTGTAAGTGGTCTCATCTAATTTATTAGCTTCCTCACTACGTTTATGACGTAAAAAGTGGAAGGTATTATAATCATTCAGTATGTCTGTCTGTCCGTCACCCACTTTCATATCCCAAACTACAAATGCTACGGACAAGTGTGATACGTCAAAAAATTCAACGCATCGAAATTAGAATACATTGAAAATTTCAGAAAATAATTCGAATTCGAAGTACTTCAATTATTTAAAAAACTGCGACATTTAATGTTCATTTAAAAAGCATAGGAAGCCATTTTTATTAGAATTTAATCACCATTGTCATAAAGTTCATACTCTATACATTTGATGACAATTAAACAGTTAAGCTATCTTTAGTCCAGCTATATGCAGGCTTTTTGAGAGTTATTCCAAAACAAAATTCCCCGTGTTAAAAAAAGTTTTTGATAATGTTAGCTTCCACACTACGTTTATAACGTAAAAAGTGGAAGGTATTATAATCGTTCAGTCCGTCTGTCTGTCTGTCTTTCCGTCCGTCATCCACTTTCATAGCCCAAACTACAAATGCTACGGACAAGTGTGATACGTCAAAAAATTCAGCGCATCGAAATTAGAATACATTGAAAATTTCAGAAAATAATTCGAAGTAATTCAATTATTTAAAAAACTGCAAAATTTAATGCTCTTTAAAAAGCACAGGAAGCCATTTTTATTAGAATTAAATAACCATTGCCATTCGCAACAATCGCTCGAGGAACTTTAATTCCTTTAGACAATAAATTTAATTTTGCGACATCGATCCGTTTGAAATGACGTCAAATATATTTCCCTACGAGATTCTTCGTATGTTGATATGAAATATTTTCATTCTATTTAAGAGCTATGAATATTACATATTTATTCTTTAAAATATAGATTAATTTTTGCAAACGATAAATAATAATTATAGAATTTTCGAAATAAAATTTAAATGAAACTAGCCCAATTTAGCATGTAAATGTTTAATATATAATTAATGCTGTGGTTGGCGTCTTTTTTCCAGTTAAACACAACTGTTGTGTGGAAGCGGGTTAAGTGACAGATTTTGTTACAAACCTACTTGTTCTGAATAAAGTAAACGTCACTTAACCTGTGATTCAAATTATGGCGTCCGTCTCCAATCACGGCCTACTCAACTACTAAGGCCGAAGAAGCTTTCCCAAACAAGCTCGGGGACGGAAATTTTGACGTCATAGTTCCGAGTGACGTTGTTCCGAAGATGAAGACAACCTGTCTCGAAACCTGTTCGGAACCACTCGTTCGCGGCTGACCACAATTTTAGGGTTCCGAATGCGTCCGAACTAGTTTTTCTATCTTCGGCACTGGGAACAGTGACGTCAAAATTTCCGTCTACGCTCATGTTTGGGAGAGCTTCTCTGGCCTTGTTATTGAAGTTGGCCGTGCTCCAATAGCCTCTGTGTTGCTGCAGTGCGACGATAATGCAACCTAGCCAAACCAAATAGAGTAAATCTAATATCGAAGTAAATTTTATATGTTTTAAATGCAATTGACAAGAAAATATAATAAAAAAATACCACATCACAATTTTTTTTATCTTACTTTCTCAGTTTTAAAATAAATCCTAACCAAATGTTATTGAAGCAAACATTTTATTAAGACAATTATTGCCAAGATAAGTGAGCTAATTTTAAGGTATCCGACTACGTCGGACACTAGTTTTTTAAAATAAATTTTGATACATATATTTTATGTATTTTTATGTTCACCAACACAAGTAATAATAATAATTAGTGACCATTTTTATTTTAAATAGTTTTTTGTAATTTAAAAATATTTAGGTATATTTTGATGTTTTTCGCCTTTACGATAGACTTTCTAACTAAAAAAATATTTAAGATTTCTTAAAAACAACTATAAATTAATAAATTTTCATTTGATACCTAGATAATACCCTAGACTACCTAGAGAATAGATAGGATTGATTTTTACGATTCTTAATTTAATTTGTATTTCTACTAAATAAATTTTGAGATTCTTTAATTTTTCATTCTACAAAAGTATTTTGTGTACTAGTGTTAAAAGGCTCATATTTTTTTTGCGATTCTGGTAAATTAATTGGTATACTGTTAAAAGGCTCATATTTTTTTTGCGATTCTGGTAAATTAATTGGTATACTGTTAAAAGACTAAATTAATTGTTTGAGATTCTTAAATGAATTTGCCATTTTACCTAATTAATGTGTATATTTGTTAAAAGACTCATCAAATTGTTAGTCAGAATATCAATATTTTTAGTAGACAATTACAAAAACAAACTTCATTTTTCCTTGTTTTCCGAGAAAAATTAATAAAGTTTAAAGTAATTTAAATAGAACGCTTTAAAACAACCGTTTTCCTATTTCAAGAATTTCTCAGTCGGTGACATTCGTTAGTAACGGCATTCCCAACAATTTAATTCTATCTCCTCTGAATTATGAGTTGAAACAAAACTGCAGTAAAATAAATTTTAAACAAAAACTTTCCTCCTGAAATTAATTATTTCCTTTAATTAAACAAAAGTGCAAATGGAAATTCCCTGCTAATTTCCACCTTTAATTCTCCAGATTTCATTTTAATTATACACCAATCGTTAAAAGTTTTCTCTCTAATTGTTTCAGTAATAAGATTTTTTTTATCTTAAAAATTACTCTAATTTTTATGAAAAGTCTAAAGTGTAATTAAATAGATTTTTTTTGTTGTGTTTTTAAATGTGGGAGTGTGCTATCTTAAAACGTGAAAATGATATTAAAATAAATTAACATTACTTCTTGGGATTAAATTGTTTTAAGGATATATTTTATTTTGTAGTTGATATTGCTTTGAACTTTTCACAAAGATTTTGACAGTTGTTCTCTGTTAATCTGTGTTGTAAATTCTTTCAAGTATAATTATTTTTTTAATAATGAAAATTACCGCTACTTTATTTTTAAGTTTATTTAGTAAATGTATAATATTAAAATAAAGTTCTGCGATTTAAGTTTCCTTCATCAAAAGTTATTTTTTAATACTGAAGATTGCTGTTACTTTATTTTTACGTTTTTATTCAGAAAATTATTTATTTACTTAAAACATTTAGGTAAAGTAAGATTAGTTGAAGCGTAGTTCTTTTTAATTAAATTATAAAAATGTAAAAGCAAATTTCTTCATTAAGTTTGCTTTTACGAATTACACGTGCACGTTTAATTTAAATTTTGGTCTTGGAAATTGGACAGAAACAGATGCAATGCAAATTGCTTTGCTTTGTATTTCAATTTTGAATAGGGCGACCTATAAACGGCCCGTGCAGCTAAAAATGTCCGACGAATAATAATACCCCGTGTAGAGGGAGTACACGTTAAATATCCTTCAAAGTCCTAACGCTGCGTACGATATCGCCCTTAACGGTTGCGTAGGGTGCCTACTTTAGTTGCGGCTCGTCTTGACTGTAGTTATAAAAATACGACGCCCAGTCGCCAATACCGTCGTGTAGTTCTAGTGCAACGATAAATTCAATAAACTTCTTAAATTTAATTTTGAAATAATGTAACTTTAACTAGAAAATAAAAGATTTTATAATGTTGCCTCCAGCAAAAATTACGTAGCTCTATAGTGACGATAATTAAAACTAAACTAAACTAAACCAGCGAAAATTATATTATCGAAGAATTATATTCACGTCAAATTTTGTGTGTGCTTTGTTTTATGCTTTATAACGTTTTTAGTAAATTTTTAATAGTAACTTTTTAAGTAACGTTTTAATTTTTTTTTAGTTGATTCTATATTCACCAGTGTTGCATTCATACTATAAGAGTGGTTGTCCTGAAAAAATTCCTTAAATATCCCGTGGGGGGGGGGGATATCTTCGAGAACATTGGGACAGGCGTTCTCATTAAGTTTGTGGATTATAAAGTCAAGATGACAATAGATTACGGTGTCGCTCGTACCGTGCCCTCTCGACTGAACTGAACTGAAACTCTAGAAGGAGCATCGAAACGCTCGCCAATAAGGGTCGGTGAAGCGCGGCAACCCTGTAAGAGCAACCCAACTTTTGCAGCCAATCCTATACTTCACCTGTTAAAATATGCATTTTAAACCAATTTTTGAATTATATTTTTTAGTCAAACCAATAGTAGTTGATTGTTTGTGAGGTCTTTAGATGCATAACGTTTTGCAAGAGAACCAATACTTTTCTTAAATTATCACTAATTCTTAGCATTTTGCATCTTAAATCAACTTACATAAGTAAGTGTGATATTGTTGTGTGCGATTCATGCAAATAGTGAATTTCTAGCTGCAAACCAATACTTCAAAAATAGTTCAACAATTTTATTAGATTCCCTTGCGATTTTTCACGATTACACATCAGTGGACTTTTCAGTCATGAGTGTCATTTGATCAGGGTTAATTACTAGCCTAATGTTGTGCTAACATTATTTCACTAAATGTTCGCCATCCAAAAATATGCTATCACCTTATCTACATAAGGAGTCCCAGAGTATTCTTGTTAGTGTGACTTTCAGATGCTAGAGTGTTTGAAGCGGCAGAATTATAGGGTTCTGCATTTTTCATTAAAAAATGGTTATCTGCTCAATAAATTCCATTAACCCAAAATGAGTAGCCTGATTTTATAACTACCTATTAGGTAAATTATAGTTGGATCAGATCATATGGTTCAGAGACTTAACTGCAACACACATTATTTCAACATAACAATATGATTGCCATGCGTGTTTTCCAGCTATAACGCTAACATAGCGTAAGGTGGTGGTTGATTATCGCTAGTGTGCCCTGTTTGATATTTTTCTTTAAAATTATAAATTACTAGCATTTGCATCCATTGGACTCCTAAGTAATGTGATGTGGATGGCATGCATAAGTGTTTCAAGCCAATAATTACTAGATACATTTTTTTGAATTCCAAATTTAAGTGAAAAAAATTTGCATTTCAAAATCCATTGCTGTTTTATCACACTTACCCTACATAAGGGTAAGTGTGATTTTGATGTGAGTAAGTGTGATTTCAGTTGCAATAAGTGTTTTCAAGCCAAATGAATTACGTAGCATACATTTTTCTTAACAATTTTATTTCAACATAAATTTATTAGCATTTTGCATCTTATTAGAAATATTCGGATAAGAAAAATAAAAAAATATTGAGGAGTTTTTAATTCATGTTGTGATATAATAAACTAAAGTCAGGATGTAAAAGAAACACGAAATTTTAAAGTCAAAATACCTATGGTGCTATTCAATTTTTATTATTAGTTCGACTGTTTTTTTTTTTACAGTTTGTAATTTTCAAAATCTTAGAAAAATACAGACGTTCTCTTTGGTCCATATTTCGACATGGGAGGTTCAAAACAATATCGTCCTCATCAATTATACACACTTCATCTATATTTGGCCATGAACATGTCTTTGTTATTCTATCATATTTAAGAAATTTTACAGTAATCCCTTCACGATTCACCTCATTTTGAGACTGAACTAGTCCCAAAAAGTGCTTTACCGTGCCATATGAAATGCCATTTCTTTTTATTCATTTTTTAATAATAATTTATAATTTTATAATTTAATAATAATATTATAATTTTTTTTATATTTATATATGTTTTGCACAAGGTAAATGGGGTGTTTGGTTTATCACACTTACCCCATGTCACTTATCACAGTTACTCACAACTGATATTTTAAGGGGTAACTGTGATGGTACTTCCATACTTCACAACATGTGAAATAGTAAACCAAAACAGTTTTATATCTTCTTCTTTATTCTTTTTACTAACAGAGAAAGAAAAAACATGATTTTTATAAAAATAGGACACTTATGGAATTCAGAAGAAAACCTTTCGAATTTGAAAAAACCCAGACAGTTGCACTTAAATTCAAAGGCTCAAAACTATCTTTAAACTTTTATTTAAAGTCAATATTTCTTTTTAGTTTAAGTATAAGTGGTCTAATGTTATATTTTGCAAACTTTCAGATTTTTAGAATGATTCCCAAAGTTACAAGAGCTGTTTATCACACTTACCCCCTATCACACTTACCCCACTTGACCCTATTTAAATAAATTTTAATTTTGTTAAAAAATTGAATATGCGTATAGTTTAATCATACTCATAAGAAAGTATTCTTATTTCTTAAAAGCATGATTCTTAAAGGATTCTCTAATACATTGCACATCATGTTTCATATTTAAATGATTTACGCCTTATATTAATGCTTGGGACCCAAAGCCTAACACCTAATAAATCATGTAGCATAATCCTTCTATATTAGTCCCAAACAGTGTATTACAGTTTGAACACAAATAAGCCGAATGAAGTTTTACAATTTAAACTTACGGCCAAAATAATTAAAACGATTGCACAAATCGTCGAAAACAATTCAATATTAAATCTCGAATAAATAACTTTTAATTAAAATATATTTTAAACTTATTTTTAAAGTATACTCGAAGAAAGTCCTTCTAAAAGCTACAATTTTAATACACCAACTACACCACCTGTAATCCTCCTCCCCGCAATCACTAGAAAGATAGTTAAGAAATAATAATACAGTTCGTTTTCACCTGTTACTAAAAGAGCATATTGGCAACATTTCATTTCTCAAATACAGCTATTTTGAATAGGGCATACATTGACATACATTGCGGATAGCGGCCGGGGTTCTGGTGGCTAACCCTTTTAATACCACGTCACGACCACAGTGACAAACTTAAAATGGATTCAACTGGTTTGTTTGTTTGTAGACATATATTCAAGTTTGTGTGCTTGGTCAGGGACCCGCTTATAAACCTTCGTCAAGTAAGACAGACACACACAACACAAACATAAGTGACAGATGCTGCCATCTATCGCCGCCTTCACAATTTGGACATGTCCCTGAAGGGGAGGGAAAGAGTCTCCTGGTACCTGTACCTATGGGAAACTGAGCCATGACCACCCACGGGACTTTTGGATCCAGAGATTTAACGAGCAGGTACTCCGCATATACTCGGTGGGTCTTCAGGGGTATCGGGACTCGATCGCGGGACCTTCCGATTCCGAGAACGGGGACTTAACCACTAGGCTATCCACGGACCTAACTAGTTTCATATGATTGTTAGATTAACTCTGTACAAGATTAACTTAGCTCTTCAGAGGGCAGGGGAAAATAAACCACAAGAACGGTAACACTTATGGTGTCATAAATCTACGTTCAAACATTGTCTTACGGGAGAATGGGCGCGGTGGACCGCGGGTCTCCAAACTCAAGTGCCTCAGTGTTAATCCAATGGTGAAAAAACTATTTTTTCTGCCACATTTCTCCGGCTGTATTCAATATTTTTACAAACGGATTTTTAAATGATAAATGTAGATAACTTACATGTCTCTATCTTCCCTTTTTTTTTTAAATTGCTTCGAATATTCTGTGGAAAATTACTTTTTGAAAGTTTACAAAAACTATTCGAACCCATTTCAAAAAGTGGGAAGGTCGGGACCTGTAAGTCAGCTACATTTATCACATAAAAAATCCGCTTGTAAAAATATCCAATACAGCCGGAGAAATGTGGCAGAGAAAATATTGTTGTTGTTGCTGTTGTCGTGTCCATGTTGTGTGCAAAAACTAGATGGATCCGAAGCTGTCGTAGACAGCTTTCGCTATTTCTTCTGCATCTTCGGAGAGAATTGAAATTTCTGGGTCTTCAAAGCCAATCCTGAAGAGCCTGGCTTGAATTGCTGGACAGCCAAAGATATGGTGCGGGGACAGTTGGACACCAGGACAGTTTGGGCAGTGTGTGGAGAAGATTCTTTGTCCTTCCGTTGAGATTTTCATTCCTTTTAAATGTTTTGTTCGTAGTCTGGCTATTATTGAAGATATTGTACGGTTACAATTTAGAGCAGGGATGGAATATTTAAAATTATTTTTGATAAGTCTACGGCTGGCAACTGCATTGGCGTCAACGAGAGTTATGAGGTTAGATGATTGGGGCAAGCTCTTGATTCTTTGGCAAGCTCATCGGCTTTTTCATTTCCAAGGATGTTAACATGAGCTGGTATCCACTGTAACGTGCAGGTTTTCTTGGCTGCGATGACTTTGTTGATGGATAGGATTATTTCATGGCTGATTTGGCACTTATGAATGGCCTGCAGGGCAGATCTTGAATCAGAAAGGATGGTAATGCCGCTGGATCTGTGGATGCTTTTGGACAGGAAAATCTCCAACGCGCTCTTGATGGCAACGAGTTCGCATGTATAGTTGGAGGCAATTTTCCTTACAGGAATTTTGTGACTCTCATTTTCATCGCCTGGACCCGTTAAGAAAACTCCTGCACCTCCTCCATCAAGATTTGATTCGGAGGAGCCCTCTGTGTAGGCTAATACTAAATTTTGGGCTTTGGTGGTGAGTTCATTGATGGTATGGACGCCTTTTCTTTAATTATCGAGACCGGTTCTTTTTTGGTGCAGGGTCGTAGGAGGTTTAGGTTTACGATTGTCTGCGGGTGAAGGTGCAAAGTATGAATAGGTTCTTTCGGAATTTCAAGTGACTTATGCTGGAGGTTGATATCTTTCCTGATTTCCAGATCATGCTGTAGGGTTGAGGATCTTTTAAGCCTGGATTTTTCGCTCCATGCTTTGAAAGTTATATTGGAAATGTAGTTTTCAGAAAAAAATAGAGAGAATATTATTTTCGCCAAATGATTAACACTGATGCACTTGCTTTGGAGACCCCCGGTCCAGCGTGCCCATTCCCCCTTAAAACCCACAAACAAACCACCGAGCAGTTAATTCGTCTAATATAGAACTATCACGCTAACAGTGACGTCACAGTTACATCAAACAATGGCTTTCTTACAAACGAACCCTGCTTCACCTCCTTCGAAATATGGTCTATATCCACAATAAATCCCCTATTTTATATAAAGGGTTAAATAAACCCACCTAGGGATTTAACCTTTCAGTTCGGTCTTAGCTGGCTCTCTTATAAACATATATTTGCGCTAGCAATATAAATAAATTTAATATTTATTCGCTCGGCTTCCAGTGACTTCATTGGGACATATTCTTAAATCTGTTGGACGGTAATAACTTTTAACAACTCTTTAACCCTTTCAGTCCCAATGACAATAGGGCATCATCATTTTAGAAAAAAAAAATTCTGATCGTCTGTATCCATTTATAATATCAAAAAGCACATCATTCGATTCTTCAAACTTTTTTCTATTAGAAAATATTTTTTATTAATCCCAATAGGATGTCAGCCCTATTATTTTTTTTTTCAATTATGATCAGAAACATGATGATGCCAAATGGCATCACTGGGACTGAAAGGGTTAAGCTTCCAATATGTGCTAAGGCTCAGTGATGTCACCCTTAACGGTTGCGTTGGGTGTCTACTGAGATGTCGGCTCCTCATTTGACTGTGGTTCAAAATTGCAACGCCCGTTGCCAATGCCCTCATGTAGCTCTAGTGCGACGATAATTCAAGCTAACTTAACCTATCGTAACCAAAGCTCAGTAGTATACCTCCTTTTATTTCCTCGATCCAAAAATACCAACCATACATGGCTGTGTTAATACTCATCTCGGAAGTAAGAAATAGCTACGAAGTAGTCAGACGCTTTATTTCTGTAGAAGTTGTTTTACTACGATAGGTAATCTGTAGCAGGAAAACCAACACAAAGGGTTTGTTTTGATTTAATTTCATACTAGTTTTTGCGCATATTATTAAAGTATTATTAATAACAATTATTTCAAAAAAACAATGTTATTATTGTAAACAGTTTATGGGAAATTCGAACAGGGTGAACGTGGTTTGTTTAACTGTGGCTTCACTGTACGCATGGCCGTTACAGTTGTGCATTATTCTACAATTAACTGCTGGAAAGCTCTGTCACACAGCTAAAATGATAGTAAAATGAAAAGTTTCAAAAAAAGATTATTATTCTAAAGATTATAAAGATTTTCCCTGAAAGATTATTATATATCAGCCAATTTTCTGCAAATTTTGTATATGTAGTTGTTACGTTAGGTTTTAACGCAGCCGAGTACCCCTCGTAATTAAGAACCAAAATCAAATTGCGAGGTGGATAGTTGATGATTTCTTGTGAATATTTAAAGAGGAAGGCTTGATGCGCCAAAAAAGCAGCTCCGTTTAAAAAAAAAAAAAAAAAATTCATTTCTTCAAGGTGGATGACATGTTTAGACATTTACAATCTGTGCTGTCTCTATGTGTGTGATACTCGTTGGGTGGTCTTCTTTGGCGTCGATGAGACGAAATTTTTACGAGATGGTACAGATGGGCAGCAAAGCCTTCGTCTCGGTGGAGCCAAGGGATGACACTTCTCGGGTTGAAAATTCTCAATGAATGACAGCCCACGCTCCAATGATATTTGGAGCATCAAGAGCGAATGGAGTTGGGGATGTTCCCGAGTGGCCAGCTGTTGAGCCAATGAAGTTTTGGAGAACCGGTCTCCCTGTTTTGGGGATTTCTCCATGTGAGACTTTTAAGATAGAGTATAGAAATATACTTCACTAGAGAATATAGGAGGCTCATGAGCGAATAGTGAGAGTGTTCCTTGAGTGACAGCGGTTGGACCAATGAAGTATTGGAAGGCGGTCCAGGTGTGGAGATGTTTTTCCGTGTGGGGGGGGGGGTGGGGGGATACTTTGAGAGAGAGAATAGATACATACTTCACTAGAGAATATAGAACTGTAACTAGACAGAGTAGAACTGACCACCTAACAGGACTGAGTTAAAAAATGAACTTATGATTCCAAACAATCTTGTAGGTGTGTTAAGTAATGGTTTCCTAAGATTACGGTGCCGTCATCCGCCAGATTCGTAACGGTTACGTATGACGTCACAGAAACCTTTTACGTGCAAATGTATGGCGATGGTTTCCTAACAACACGTTAATCGTAACCGTAACGGATCTGTACCATCGTCACGGACGTTCTTGCTTTTCCGACTCTTCTTCACACGTTTTTCGGACACGTAACGGCTACTTTTGCGAGGGAAAAATGTTCGAAAAGAGCGCTTCTCAGTCGGCCTTTCTCTTCTGGGGCTATAGGATTCTTGTGGCGATTGTAGGGCTTCGAAACTAAATCTTCGCGCACATGATTTAAAACAAATTATCTTTGTTCGTAGATGCCGACGTATGAGGATATGGAAAGCCCCTTCAGTTGTCCTATGTTTGAAAATTTCACTTTCCCTCTGCCGGCTACTTTCTAAATCCGATTCCTCATCCTCCATCAGTATTAGCAGAGCTAAATTTTCATAATCCACACAAACTCATTTTTATATTGATTGAAGTTACGAACCGGCTAAAAAATCACGATGTGTCGGTTTGTTTACGTTTGGATCGGTTGCGGATTACGTTTCTTCATTTCCGAGGAAACCGCATTCGCCGTAAACATTACGATCGGAATTGTAGCGGAGCGAATCTGTGACGTCACGCGTAGAGTTACGGTGACGGTGCCGTTATCTTAGGAAACCATTACTTTAAAGAACGATGTTTCATGCTGTAAGCAACACCCATTCGGTATGTAACAGTTTGAGAAATATCTCTGGAACCACCATTAAAATATCTCATGATTCTTAGTTTAACCTTTGTTTATTTTATTTATTAATTTTTCAGAGAGAGAGCATTAAGAATAACTTCGAACCTTAAATTAGTGATGTTTAACTTAATCAGTTTTAACCATGATGCATTATGTAATCTAAGTACTAGCCACTTTACATTACATATTCAATACTATACGATCACAATCTAGAGAAGTAAAAACGTGAAATATTACACAATCGTCAACTGCTCTGGAAATAGATTCGAAACCTCTTTCGGGTTATTCTATCCCACCTCAAGATCTGACCCTAACTTCTCGATATTAATACTTTCCATCACTATGAGAGGCCATAAAAGTATCTCGGGGAGGGCAACATATGGGCGGAGCGGGCTTCATAAATCCAGTGGTCACTACACGGGCTCTGGTCAAGAGTTGATATTGGGATTACGTATTTAGAGAGAGGGTGTGCTTGGTATTAAAACTATTGGAGTGTGTTGAAATGTTTGACCGGGTTTCTCTCCAGCATTGTTTGGATTTCGAAAGAAGTATTTTTTGTTTGGAAATGAATTAAAATTATACTTATTAAATTGAGACCGTTTTATTTCAAATGTGTAATGTATCAAATAGGTATAAAATGTATCAAAGTGGTATAAAATGTATCAAAGTGGTATAAAACTAAAATTGTCATTTAAAGGTTATTTTATGTATGTAAGCTACTATTAAATGTAGAGTAATTTTGTAATTTTTTTAATGTATGAAAGTAGAGTTGTGTTAAAGACGTGTTGTGTTAAAGTTAAATATAAGTTTTTAAAAATATTAGTAAGAAATATAATATGTAATATTTTAAATTTTTGTTTATTCTGATATTGTTTTATTATGCAATATAAATAAAACTATGTTTCTACACCTGTAAAAATCTCAAACGGTTTTATACCTGGACTATATTTAAACAATGTTTACAGCAAAACTGTTCCACAAAAACTATTTCCCACTGATATGTTAAAACTATAAAGAATACACATAAATAACAAAACACAACCTTAAATGTTATAAATAAATGAAACAAATTCCACAAAAAAGAGCATTTGATATTTATTCCAAAAATAAAACACTAAAACAAATACATACAACTCTTTTGCCGTAGACTTGTATGCCTTAATAATAGATTGAATGTATCTCTAAATCTTCATTTGTATTCATGGGAGACAAAAGTTCATGTATCAAATACTCGTTTCTATCTGTAAAGGTTAGAAGACGTCGTGGATGCTTGGCGTGGAAGAGTGAAGACATCTAAAATTCGCCAAATATATGCTATAAGCTTAAACATAAGTGACTAGATGTTGGCTCCGTTAAAGCGGACCCGTGACAACCGTAGAGAAATAGCAACCCGCGTTCACCAAAATCTATATCTGGGGAACGAAATAAGAAACATTAGTAGGCTAGATGACACTTTCTTACTCGTCACAATACTACGGGCTGCCTTAATTTTACGTTTCAGTGAAAATAAATAATTAAAATATAATAAATATAAATAATAAATTCAAGTATTCTCTTTGGAGCACGCCATAAAAACGCCGAAAAAGCACAACCGCCGTCAGACAGAATAATTAGAATGAAAACATTTTACTGTTTATACTGCTACTTTGGCGACAAAATATACAGTATATACAAATCACAGTATACACAGTTAAATTTTACAATCAGAAATATCCCGATTAACAGCGTTTTCACACTTTTGGCTACTTGCGCCCGAAAAATGGGAAAATTGTGTTTTATTGAATATAAGGTAGTACCGAAAAATTAGACAATTTTTTTTAGTACACATTGCAAGATTCCGCTTTCGTCTCAGCAATCATATTAACAAAAGTAGAACTTAACAAAACCACACACAAAAGAAATTGTGCAGTGTTTACCGAACTAGTTCACAATGTATCTGCCATTAGTCCAAAGTCCTTAGTGGTACTGGGGAGCCCAGTAGGTTGGGTGTTCACCTTGCATGCGACAGGTCCCAGGTTCGGGTCCGGGCATCGCCAAAATAACTGCCGACCTATAAACGGCCCGAGCATTCCAAAAGTGTCCGACGAATAATACCCCGTATAGAGGGAGGGCACGTTAAATATGCTCCAAAGTCCCAACGCTGCGTACGATGTCGCCCTTAACGGTTGCGTTGGGTGCCTATTCAGGTGTCGGCTCGTCACTTGACTGTGGTTCTAAAATACGACGGAAGTCGCCAATAGCCCTCGTGTGGCTCTAGTGTGACGATAATTCAAACTAACCTAACCTAACCCATGATCGTTTAAGTTTATAATGCGTCTTATCACTAAAAGATTCCGTTCGGCGACATTTGCGTCATCAAAATAGAAAAATACCTTAGAAACATACGTTCAACAATATTCACAAATCGTGGCAATTTAACGCTCGCTAGTGAAAATATCTGTTCAACTTCGATTTCATGCCATTAACGTTCGTGGGTGCTATCAGGTGTCGGCTCGTCACGACTGAGGTTAAATACGACGCCCCTCCATAGCCCTCGTGTAGCTTAGTGGACGATAATTCAAACCTACCTACCTACCTAACGCCACGTACGAGGTTGGTTGGTTGGTTGGTTGGTAGACATATATATTCAGGTTTGTGTGCTTGCGTACGAGGTCGCTATATGGATAATTTCGGTAACAGCTTTCTTGTGTTAGTCTTGTAGTGTTGACATTATACAAACAAAAAAAAATCACCAAATAAGCATATACAATATATTACAAAACGTGTCCTCGACCCAAGCTAGATACAAGCCTCTTCGCTATATATTGCAATATATATTATAATCTAGATGACTGGTAGTAACACAGAAGTAAATCAGCACCATCTAGCGTGGATGTTATTTGAGTTTGCGTATATATAAGCGCGGCAAGCCGTTACAGCCTGTTGCTTGGTTGGTAGACATATATATTCAGGTTTGTGTGCTTGGTCAGCGACCCGCTTATAAACTTTCGTCAAGTAAGACAGACACAACACACACATAAGTGGATCCATCTAATTTTTAGAGACAGAGGCCAACTAGAGGATCCCCAGAATTGGCTTGTCACCCCCAGAGGTATTGATTTGGTATGGGAACTTTCGGACCCAACAGATTTAACGAGCACGTACTCCGCATATACTCGGTAGGTCTTCAGTGGTACCGGGACTCGATCGCAGGACCTTCCGATCCCGAGACGCTGTCCACTAGGCTCACTACGGCCCTACAGCCTGCTACTTCACCATACCTGTTTAAATTTACGTACCCAGTCTCTATCTAGCCTTATCTCTACCCCTATCTAGCTCTAAAACTACTATAATAGGGTACTTGACAGTAACGTTAAAATACCTTCCAATATTAATTAAATTATAGTTTGAACCCGAATATAACAAACGTATATATATTTTTGCAAAATAAATCTTTAAATAATTAATAAAAATCATTTTCAAATGCCTTTTTTTTTTCATCGGTACGCCACGTGATCACAAACACGTCGATTTGGCTGACGGCACTGGTATGTATAAACAAACCGGTGTGATGTATTTTTGTTTGTAATTAAACTGGTTTTAATCTAACTTACTATTAAAATAAGAATTATATAGATAATGGGTGGAGGTTTTACGGAAGCGGGTAGTTCAAATTTGCTTAAAGTAGATTCCAAAATGGTGTTTCAAAGTTTGTTAATAGTTACTAGTGACATCATAGATACCACATGACAGCCACAAAGCGTTTTCGGGAGTGATTTTTCGTCCTAATTTTAAAATTATTTTTTTTTTCTTTTTATGGTGTATTTGAAAAAAAAAAAATAGGGGTCTAATATTTTTGGCATAAGAATATTTTTAAGCCAATAAAAACATTTTAGTCAAGAGAGTACCCTGTTTTACCAAAAATAACCTTTTATTTGGGTGTATCATCCTAATGATCATGGCTTCATAGATCAAACTGGTTTTTGCATATGTCTTAACCAGGCAACATCTCTAGCTAATTCTATCCTTCATGTTTCAATCCAATCGTATTGACGAGGCAGTGTCATGACCTTCACTCGATTTTTTTATTCGATTTTTTTCACTCGATTCTTTTTTTTTTCTTATTTCCGGTTCTTTCCGTCGATTCTTTAGGGAATTCGAAGTCGTAAGTTGTATGAATGACTTTCTTAAAGAAAATAACGTAGTATTGGATCGTTTTGTTTTCGAATAGTTTTTTTTTTTATTATTTCGATCGCGAAATAACAATGACTAATGTGATTGATTGTTAGTATTATGGTTCAAATAAATGTTTTGATAGTTGATTTCTGCAATTGAATTTAAAGATAAGTTTGTATTTTGAATATAACTAAATGAACCCATTGTTTGATGATAAACTAATCACAGTGTTACAATTTTAAAAAATTGGTGTTTGGTTTCACCAAAAATATGGTTCCTAATAGCTGCAACGGCTTTGTAGTGAAGTGTTTCACCATATTTTCGGCATTTGGTTGAACCATATAAGGTAACAGGGAACAAAACGACCACTCAAAATCTCGAATTTTCATTTCATCTTTAGTTACTGAATCGTGTCTTTAAGAAAAAACTTCTATGATACACATTTGAATATGGGGCTGAACTTTGCAAATTTGGTAGTTAATTTCCATATAACTTTGTTGCCAGCTTCAAATGTCATTATTCCAAAACACCAATTTTCAGCCTTAAGGTACACTTTTCTCTTTTTTCTATTTTACTAGAAGGGTTGAAATTTTCTGTGATGTCGTATGTATGTCTATTTAACACAGTGAACTAAAAATATTAGAAAAAAAATATTGAGTGAGTAAAAATAAGACGATTTTTCTAATTTAAGAAATGCGCATACATTTCTATTTATGTTAATAACTTAAAATGATGAATGTTTTATCGTCAAACTCTTGAGGTTCATTGTGATGAATAGACTTTTTTTATTTCTATAAAAAAATTATTTTTAGATACACGCAATAGTTGTGCTGGTAAAAGTGTACTTAAAGGCTAAAAATCGGTGTTTTAAAATAATGATGTATGAAGCTGGTATTAAATTATATTGAAAATAACTACCAAATTTGCGAACTCCAACACCATATTCAGGTGCGTATTATATAAAAATGTCGTAAATATTCATATTAGTGATTAAAAAATAAAATGAAAATTTGATATTTTGAAGCTTCGATATGTCCCCTGTCCCCTTAACAGGTTTTTTTTTCCCAAAATCTGAAAAAATTGTTTAATCAAAATCATGGTGAAACTTTTCACCACCCTGCCGTTGCGCTACCTACTAATGGCCATTATAATAGTGAAACAAATCACATAATTTTTACATTGTAGATATATTTTTATTAACATTCTTTCATATAATTTAGAATGATAATAACACTTTTTCATGCTTAGCATGTGTTTTCTTAAGAAATAATTTCGGATGTCACTTAATTTTAAAGTTAAAATTATATTATTAATTAAAAATTGTTATTACAAGAGTATGAAAATAATCAATGGTTATGTTAAATTCACAAAAATTTGCACTCAAACTTGATTAAAATATCAACCGAAGCTTTAGTTTAAACGCCAGTAAACTCGTTAACATTATTCAACGAAAATCTTCAATAGAATTTTTCATATTTGCTGAAGAAAACTAACTAAAATACTACTTAAAAACTAAACATTTATTGTTTACAACACTTTTCTCTTTCTTTTACGTAAATAAATGCAATTGTGTAAAGATACTTTGAACTTAATTAATACAATCAATTAAATATCTTGCACGTTTCAAGAATTGAAGAGCTTAGTGGAAGAACGTGCTAAGTGACATTTTTGAAAAAAATGATATTTTTATGTCAATGAACATGTTAATCCCTCCTTAAAAGATAACAAGTGTCCCCTTTTTCATAACATTAAAGTAAAGTATATTTTTTACAGTTTGAAAATTCCATTTCTAACACATCTAAGTGCAAACGAAAAACTTTACCTCTCATTTTCTCGCTTTCACCTTTTTGTCACTTAGCACGTTCTTCCACTAAGCTCTTCAATTAGTCACATAAAATGGTATTAAAAAAATTCCCTGTTGCATGGGATTTTATAAAATTGGTATGGATTAGTTGTAAGTGACATATTTGAAAAAAATATTCCTTAAAATATGGTAAACTAATATTTCTTAGATATTCAGACCATTATTGGAAATAAAATTGGAAAAACACTAATTTAGTAAAAAGCGATTCAATTGCAGTGTACAAAATTTCCGTAAAATTACAGAACATTTTGCTCTTACTTTTTGCATTACAATGTTGTAGTTTTTGTTTTTCAGCAAATATATGTTTTTACGACGTACAGTGTCAGATGAACAACTACTGTGATTGGTTGATTTAAGGATTTATATTCAAATCTTTTATAAATTTTTAATGAAAGTTTCATGTGCGATTATTAAATTTTGTGATCAATTACTTGGAAACCACTTAAGAAAGTGTCGTAAATAAATAAAATTCGAATCAATTTATTCCGTCTTTATTGTAGAATTCACAAATCTTTTACCTAGAGATATAAGACGTGTCTAAATTAAAAAAAAATTGTATTTTTCAAAAAGTTTTAACTTGAATGTTTCAGATGTTGTAACTCTCTTGTTTTCGTTTTTCTGCGTACTACGATTTCATTTTTTTACTTCGGTTTCACTGTCAAAATTACCGATATAGACAAAAAGAAATATTTTTTTTCTATGCAAGCCTTCTTAAACAAATGCGTTGAACAACCAACAGCACGGCAAGAAGTTGGCATTTAAAGAATTCAATAAGTAAAATATTATTAGAAAACTGATTTTCGAATACCAAAACAAAACTTATTCCAGGCAACGAATGTAAACAAACCGTTGGAGCTGTTGCCAACCATAACGTCCCCATTTAGAATTCAACAATCCCATTTAGAATTATTCAGTCGCATTTTATAATTATTATTGTATGTTTATTGTATGCATTTAAATCTATATTTGAACAAACACCTATTCGATTATAACGTTAATACTCTTTTCTGCCACTGACCTGTTTAAATTTATCATTTAATACATTGCTGTATTATTCCATTTCGACACTGGTGCAATTTCTGTGATTCATTGCTCCACTTTTACATAATTATACATTAAGCTGTTTTTTGCCGCATAAATTGTCAAGATAACTTTCAATTTGTTTTTTTATCATCTATTGTTTTATATTTTTTAAATATCTTAAATTAAACTTGTCATTCATATATTTATAGCCAATTTATTTTTCATATAATAATTCATAACAATTCAACAAAGGCGGTATGGGACACAAAATCGTCCAAAATATCGAAAACAAATTATTTAAAAAAAATTCAACTTATTTTAAATTCAACGACACCAAAATTATGCTTCTACGTTATCACGTCACTTCTTCTATTAGGAACTATATTAAGCTTAGGGATGAAGTTTTTGAATTGTGTAAAACTTTGAACCCATTTTTCTCATTGATGGGTTTTTTCATGTTTTACCAAGTTCAAATTGATATAACTTCAGATCTATTTGAAGAATACTTTTAAAACTTGCGCTGGAGTATATTTTCAAACATATTACTTTAATTTGTCTTAAGTGATTAGTTGTAAATGAATTGTTTTTTTATTTATTATTTTTTTAAAAAAATAGTAAACCTGCGAAATTATTAAAACATTTTCAATATTTCTTTAAAAAAATTGTTTGACAAATAACAAAAATCAGTAGAGACAGTTTGTTAAGTACATTTTCCTGTTTATAAAAATGCTAAATTTGTGTTTGTCAATAAATAATTTTTTGACTTATAACAAAAATAAGAAACGTCACTTTTTTGACATTTTATTTTTTTAAAGCAAAATTAATAATTTTTTAAAAACTTTGACTATCTAAAAGTGTTAAGATATTTAGTATACATTTATGGAAAAAAATTATAGTGATATCTGCAATATTAAAAAAAGTTAAAAGTGTAGGTATTGACATTATTTAGATTTCTAAACTTCAATCGGTCTTTATGTACCCCCTTCCCAATTTAACTGTAGACGTCCGATTTTAAACCATTTTTTGTCAGAATGTGTGGTAAAAAAAAAAACATTTATATTTTTTGTGAATCTATCCTTATGCTTTTTCTTCCTTCTGATCATTTGTAATTTGGTGGTCTGTTTTAAATTTGTTCTAACCATCCTAATTTTTAAAAAATTAAGAAATGTATGACACCAAATGCGTATAGTATATACTTTTATTCTGTTATTCTGTCTGTCTGTACGCTTTTTCGTCCGTCTGTCCATCTGTAGTTTTAATGAAACGGTCATTATTTATATTCAATTCTTATAGCTTTTCTTAATAAAATATTGTTTATTTATGTTAGAAAAAGGTATGATATCATATATCTTTACATCCTATTTTTTATATTTCTTGTGTCTGTTGTCATATCTGTACTATAAAATAATATCGATCAATTTTAAATTAAACTTATGATATTTTTACCTTATTTTTGAGCAAAAAAAAGCAAACAGTTACGTATTTTAAGGTTAAACTAATGAAACAAAACATTTTAATGCGGATTTTTTTTTACTAGTTTATACGAAAGATACGCGTAAACTTTCTTGTTATTTCTTCTTCACAAAGGTTAAACATAAACTCAACAAAAAAGAGTGTGGTGTGTGTGTCACTTTCATCTTTTACAAACCCACATACGATACACCTCACCTCCAGTATGTAATTACATGATAATCCCCACTTCTTATACATCAAGTATCTCCCCCAAGACCAGTGGGATCAAAATGACATATTAGATTATCGTTCGAGTTCTGAATTTTAACAAAATTAAAAATGATACGGGGGGTTTGAGAGTAAAATACTTCACACGTGTCATGTGATTAGCCTGCGTTCGAGAGTGTTGAGAATAAAAAAGACTTTAGGTGATGAAGACGGGATTTGAACTTAGTGTTTAGTTTCGTAGGGTAGAAAAAAATAAGGCACGTAGACAGAGGTTTTTGGTAGAGAAGTGGTATAAATTTATAATATTGTTATTTCTGAGATATAATGGATAAAATTATTAATGTTACATCAATTTCAGCACTTATAAAGGTGTGGTAGATTTTTTTCGAAATATACTTAACTACACTACTATGGGGTTGTTTCACGGAGGATCTGGCAATAGCTCTGCGGTTTTGTTTTATGTCTCTCAACAGTGTTGCCACCAGTTTTAGGAGAAAAACACTACGAAAAAATACCATTTAATTCTAAAATTACAAAAACATACCATAAAAATACTAGCAAAGCGTTTCACGTTTTTTTAAAGTCCCTAAAAAGATTCCAAAATGCAGCTAGTACGTTTACGATATTTTTTTTGTAGTTTTAGAATTATTCTAAAATTACAAAAAATATCGTAAAAATACTAGCTGCATTTTGGAATAACGTTTAAAAAAACGTGAAACGCTTTGCTAGTATTTTTATGGTATGTTTTTGTAATTTTAGAATTAAATTGTATATTTTCGTGGTGTTTTTCTCCTTAAACTGGTGGCAACGCTGTTGAGAGACATGAAAACAAAACCGCAGAGCTATTGCCAGATCCTCCGTGAAACAACCCTATTGAAAAATATGTAGTAATCTTGTTTTATTATTCAAATACAACTTATATAAAAAAAAAATACTATTTAAACTAGTGTAAAACGTTGTTAGTCTTATTTATTATTAATTGTTTTATTATTTTTATCGTTTATTATTCCTCAACAAGCTCTTCCGTTTAACTTGAACTAAAAGGAAACGTACCAGTAAAAGTATAATTAGCAAAATAGTATGAAATGAATACAAAACCGACATTGCAATATCTGTTATTTTACACTGAAATCAATTTCAGAAAAGCAAATTGTTTGTAAAAATTAAGTAAATACAAAGAATATTATGAAAAGTAGGGGTGTAAAACACTACACGAATTTCAAATTCTTTCCAATAAATCAATACGTTTAAAGCAAAATATATACCTAATAAGTTAATTTCAATAACTTAGAGGGGCTGGGGAGCCCATTCAGTTAGGTATTCGCATACCAAAGAATACATACCAAAGAATGCCATATCATTAAAAAATATATCGATATATGTATTAAGTATAGCAGATATTATTTTCTATTCAATAGCTTAAGTTTAGGAACACAAATGTATATCTAAAGGTATTTTGTTCATCATTGATTGATACATGAAATCTTGCAGTGCGTCTAATAATTTGTCCAGGGACTGTATCTTTTAACAGATATATATGTAATCACACCATTTCTCAATGCAATTTTAGAAAATATCATGTATGCGTGTGAAAAGGATTGTTTTATAGGGAATGAGCGATTGGGTGTCTCGCAAGCACTCTTTTAAGAACTGCGGTTTCCGAAAATGCTTTAAGATTGATTAGGGGAAGAAAGCCTTTTGGGGGTTCATTTGTCTTTTTGTATTTGAGGCTTTGCTTTGGAAATCAGAATGATGCATAGTGTTTTGAAATTTAAAGAGCAAGCTTTTGAAAGTTTTAATCTTTCATTGTGATTAATTTGTTTATTTGTATAACCAAATTAGAACAAGTTAGGGATGGCGGTTTTTCAGAAAAAAAACTGGTATTTAAAAAAACGGGTTTTTACTACGCCGGTAAAACCAACCCGGTTTTACCGAACCTTAAAAACCGGTTTCAACGAAACCGGTTTTTCAATGGCAAAAAAAAACGGTTTTATTATTTTTTTTTAAAGTTTTTAAGTTTCTTATAAATTAATTGAATTTAATTAATTGAATTAGACCGGCCTCATGAAAAAACCGGTTTCCGGTTTAGACCGGCCTCATGAAAAAACCTGCTTTTCAGTCAAAACCGAGGGCAAAAAACCGGTTTCGGTTTTCCATCCCTAAAGTGTAACAAATAAGGGTGGCGGGAACTATAATTTTTTTTAACTGTTTACAATCTAAGAGATAGAGACGAATAAATCCATCACAAGACTGTAAATTTTTTTGCGTCACATATAATTTTATTCAATTTATAAGTTTTAAAATTTTACTAAATTTTAAAATTTAAAGTATGGAGGCTTAATTTGTATTTATTTTTGCTACAAAAATGTAAGTAAAAATGATGTTAAAATTAAAATTTTGATTTTATTTATTGATAACAAGTTTACGCTTCAGCCAATTTGCTTACCTCTTAAAAGTTTAAGTTGTCTGTCAGTCCCATAGAGCTAATGCATTAGTTTTGCAATCACAACTTTTGCAAAAGAAGTGCTTTGCCATGTTAACCCACTTTTCACCAAGCATGGGAATCATCATAACCTCAATTTAAAACATATTTGAAAAGAAAATAACATCCGGTTATTTAATTATTAATTGATAAAGTTTTAAAATAGTGTCGCCATCTGCTGTATATTTTTGGCATTTTAAAACTTCAAAAATTTATAATTAAATAACTAGATAACATTTTCGTTTAAAATTTGTTTCATTTCGATGTTATGTTGATTCCCATATCTGGGGAAAAAGGGCAACATGCCAAAGCAATACTTCTGCGGAAGTTGTGACTCCAAAACTAATTAGCTCTATGGGACTGACAATCCCTCTTAGTCTTAACTCTGCTTGTTCAACTGTTTTTAACTGTTAATATTAAGTATTAAGTTATTTACACAAAAATAATGAAATTTCGTCTACATAATTTCTTTTTTTCAGGTTAGTTACCACTGTTTCGAATTACATTTCGACTGATATTACTGAACATTAGAAGTTTGTTATAGCTTACACAAAGCAACAGATACATTTTAGCAAACATTCATATTTATTGATTTTTTCTTTGACCCAGTAGTCTCAATTTAACCTTCAGCCAGAAACACACAATTCGTCTAATCTGCTATTAGCAAAGAAAACAATAAAAAAATTTGGATTTTAAGATAATAAAACAATATAGACAGCTTCCAATGTGCAGACATATAATGTTTTTTTACCAGTGGATAAAATAAAGTGATATTTTTCTAGTAGAACACTACATTTTTTATAAAATCTATTTAATACTCTCTACAGGGTTAAAAGATTTGTACGGTCTAAATAAAAGTCCGACCGTCTGGAAAATGGTTTATTCTTAAGCATGTTCTGACCAGAGCCACAATGGTATAAAGTGATTCGACAATTCTTTGCTCACAATTTTTTATTTTTTATTTTATCGACCCAAGAATTGACTTGTTTCAGGTGACGTAAGACCTTCCAACTTTCAGTCATGTTCTCTCTTTGATTGGTTATTTGATTAGTGCTCTGTTCCCATGTGACATATTTGACCAATCGAGTCTAGAGAAATAATTTATTTTCTTTCAGGATTTATGTTACCACTCAAGACCTGAATCATGTCCATTGTGATGTCCATTTTCATGAATCATTTTGGAATGACGTCATAAAATGTAGCACAATGTGATTCTTTGATTGTTCATTAATTGTTTACCAAAAAAGCGGCAAGGCATATTTTTTGCATACAATTCTGCTTAGTTTTATTTTACATTTATTATTTTTTATGCAGTTTGGAGTAGTTTCATTATTTTTGTTATTAATAAATATTAAATTATTCTTCGAAATACAAATAAATCGAGCAGACGATAAGTAATATTAAGTTATTTGTGAAAGAATATTAAGGAAAATAGTTGATTTTGGCTTTTAGAAGTTTAAATTATAGCTGGATGATGTGTTTAGCGATTTTTTTTCTAATGTGTGTAAATCTAGTGTAGAAACGATTGTTGATGATATTTACTGTTATGAACATAGTTGTTTCCCGATTAGAATTTCAGTAAGTATTTAAGTAACAGGAAAGTAGGCTATTTTAGTTCTTTAAGAACTTCTTGTTTTAAGTACAAATACGCTCTGGAAGTCAATAGCCATGACGTATCTCTAGCTTGATGTAGCTAAAATAAAATATACTGTCACAACCAAAACTATATCACTCCAAATATTACATAATGGACAATTTTAATGTCCACGTCTACATTGACGCCACAGTTACGTCAACTATTGTCTGAAATTCCAAAACCAAACCACCGGCTGGTAATTCGCCTAAAGTAGAACGGCCATGCCTACAGTGACTCCACAGTTACGTCAAGGATTATCCTTATTTCCCAGAAACAAACCACGTTTCACCTCGTTTGAAATGTCCATTTAGCCGCATTTACAAGCAGGCTTCCACCGCTTTATGAATTCGCTTTATTTTTCCCTTTGAGGAAATTAGAGGGTTGAAAGGGGCTGCCCGTCATCGTTTTGGCCTTTCCCTCAATACTCTACAACGGTATCGTATCTGTCTATAGTATACCACACATGTGTACACATACTGTTAAAAAGCTGGTGCAAGATTGCGCCGGAATCCTGGAACTTTCTAGATGCCACTATTTGGAGAGTGGATTTACCAATTTTGAGTAAAAGCATATCTTTGAGACACCAGAAAAAAGGTAAATCAACGTTCCTAATAGTAGTGTTAGCTAAAATTGTATAGGATTCTGGTACAATCGTACACCAAAATTTTAGCTGTGCAACTTATATGTGAACGCAGGTTATAAGCCGCGATTACATGCAGGACTCTATCGCGATGTGTTGGCCTTATTTTTCCCCTTTGGGGGAATTAGGGGTTAAGAGGGTTGGGAAAGAACGGTTCCGTTCTACTCTACTACTACTTGCATGGGTTTCAGATTCTTACCGCGGTTGGTTGGTTGGTACATGTTTTTTCGGCTTGCGTTCTTGATCAGAGGCTTGTGTGCTTGATCAGAGACCCGCTTATAAACCTTCGTCAAGTAAGACAGATACAGATAGAATTTTACTGACGTAGAGAGAAGGTATATCCAGGGTGAAGGCGGGAATCGATTCTGCACCCGTTACAGCGCTCAGACTGTTAGCGTAATGGGCTGCGATCGAACCCATTAAGGCAATCCGGGCCCCTCGTACCACGGTATTTTGTGCAGTCGGGGAAGAATAGTAGTTTTCCCGGTTTGCGCGTCTTCCTCCTCTCAAACTATACCACGATACTGTATATTTATATACCTTACATGTTATTGTAGTTAGTGGTTTTATATTTGAATAGTACAGGGAAAAAACAACTTCATTACATAGGAATCTGTCTGCATCAGGATTATTTCGCAACAATCGCGAGTAATCGCCTAAACTGGTGTAAGGAAACCGGTTGCTCAATTTGCTTTTCTCCTACGGCAACCCTGATTCACGCCAGAGATCAGTGGACACGAGCATACGTTTGTACCGCGAAAGAAGAACCGAGAGAAAAACCGGTTTCCTATCACCAATGTCCGCTAAGCACATCAGAATACGGGAAGATTCATGCGCAATGAAGTTGTTTTTCCCCTGTACTCTTCATTTATATTAATATCTTAAATCTTAACATCGTCATTTATGTAGCTCGAAAAAGTTCTGCAGTTGCAACACCTGCTGTCTGTGCTTTTAAAAATCCGAAGTAGTGTTTCCACCATGGCACAAACAAAATGCCATATTAAAATATACTTAAACACACATTTTTGTAAAAAAAATAGGGGGTGTAACACCACACGATATTCAACTTTTAGCCAATAACGCAATGAATTTAGCACTTTTTCTACATAAGCGCTTTGTTGCCGCGTAACTTGTTATAGAAATAGCATTATCGAATCCTTACTTGTACGGCCGTCCAGGCTGTTTCAGAAGTTAAAAGTAAAAAAAAAACCTTTATAAGGTAATTGCAATAGTTTTAAAACCTAAAGAGTTCTATGACAGCTACCCTTTGCACAGAGACGCGGTAGCTCAGTCGTGTGAAGCGTCGTGCTCGCATCGGAAGGGTTGTGGGTTCTGTCCTCGGCGGTGCTCGCAATTCTGATGGTTGCTGGGTTGGCGCTTGTATTCGACTAAAGACCGCCGTGTTGCTAATGGTGGCTGTTGCACGTTAAATTGTCGCGGTCACAAAGTCCTCCATGTTCCCATACCAAATTAATACCTCTGGGGGTACCAGATCAGGGGTTTATCGGCCTTTGATCTGGATCAAAATTCCGATATGTGAGTGAGAATGGATGTGTGAAAGGGACCTTCCTGTAAAACGGATGTGTCATGCTGCGAGCAAAAGTCGGACTTCCTCCCTTGTGGCGCTCAATAAAAACGGAATCCGCCCCACTTCGCCTTAAAATCGGGTAGTTCTCTACTCCGGGCTCGGTTACCGAGTGGCATTAGAAACAAAAACAACCCTTTGCACAAGCGCGATTTTGCCAAAAACAAAAATCTTATTACGATGTTTGACACGTAATTGAAACTCGTGTACCAAATTTGTAGTCTGTAGCTCTTCTAGTTCGATCTGTAGAGTGGTTTCAACAAGACAGACAGCCTGACAAACGAGTAGAAAACACAAAATCTGTATTTCGGATTTTCGACCTGACCATAATGCTTTCATTACCTTATGTTTCGTATTAGGTAGTTGAAAGTAAACACCCCTATTACTATTTCTATACAGAGACCTTGAAAGTCCATCGGACGCCTCTAATGGGTATAAATGCGGTGGACAAAAGAGAATGATATTTTATGAGGAGCCATTACTTTTTTTAACCCATTTAATGCTATCCGGCGTTTTAAGAGATTTGTTCTGTCTAATGTCTGGGGGACTGGTTTATTCTTTGAGCGCTACTGGTGTTTAGAGTAGCAGTGGTATATACAATCAATTAACTTTCTTTTGTTTTTATTTTTGTTTGTTTGTGAGCAATTAAAAAGTTTGGATGGAATTCGATTGACATTTTTTTTTATCTTGTTATATATTTCTTTATTTATTTTCCTTTCTCTAAATTTTAGTTTCTTTCTCTCTACTTCGTTCTCATTATATCGCTGTATCTCTCTTTTTTTTTCCTTCTCTCTCTTTCTCTCTCTCTTTTTCTCGCTTTCTTTCTCTTTCTCTGAAAAACAGAAAACATTACGATAAAATTATTCAATCAGAAATATTTAAAAATAGCACGTTGTATGGTTACTCAATATTTAACAACGATTTGCATGAAACCATTTCATTAATTTTGTTATTGACTACAAGGGATCGAATATATTTTATAAGTTAAATTTTTAATTTTATTACTTTAAAGACCCAAAACAATTAAGACAATTCCTACACAAATATTTTCAATTGCTTGAAAAAAACTTAACAACACAAACTTAAAACGTACAGGACATTAGTGTATGCTGGACCATGAAAATCCGACGTATTTTATTTTTCATCAAATAAAATAAAAAAAGGCTTGTATCCAGATATTTTGTATAATGTCGTTCCATTATTAATAACACACATATTAAAAAGTGTAATTAAAAATAAAAACACACATAATTTGGAACAAGCGGATAAAACTCTCTCAGATATATACACTCTTAAAACAAAAGAGTGAAATTCACTCCTATAGGAGAAGTGCATTTTCGGCACCGGAAAGGAGTGGAAATTAACTCAGACTTAGTTAAAACCGCTCGTTTTAAGAGTGTAGGACGCAGATTGTTTTCTTTTATTTCTTTTACCCACTCCGAAAAAGAGTTAAATTCACTCCTATAGGAGAAGTGCATTTTCGGCACGGAAAGGAGTGGACATTAACTCAGACTGAGTTAAAACCGCTCGTTTGTTTTAAGAGTGTACAATCCCGTCATCAGACTGTCGGGGTTTTCAGCAACACACATAAAATTAAAAAGTTAAGTTTAAAATTTAATTATTTATTTATAATCATCTGCTACATAAAAATAATTTTAAAATTCAAAAAAATTTGATTTGCAGTTAAAATTATTAATTTTTTTGTTGTTGTTGTGACTAATCCTCCTTGGTCTGACGAAGTCAGACCAAGTCCAAAAGATCGTTGACCCGAGGAAAGTCGATAACCAGAAGAGGAAAAAGGAAAACATCCTCTCTGGAAAGGCCGACGCAGTCCAGAATGTGTCGGGAGAGGCCTGCTGAACATGACATTTAGAGCAAGTTGTAGAGATCTTCCTGCCCCCCCCCGAGAACGAGAGACCTTTTAGGTGGCCAATTGCTAGTCCTTATTATTAATAATTGATTATTAATTTTAATATCATGCAGTGAAAACAAGTTTAAACATCAGATAATTTGCTTATTACTCAAAGGGTTTAGGCGAGAATATTAATGATAGCTTTTAAAACTCTTATCATTACAAAATGTTAAGCATTTAACCACTGTTATTATTTTTAAATTATAAACATTATCTACTGATTGACTAAACATTACACCACTAACGAATGACCAAAGTTGAACTAACAAAAAGGTATCTAAATGTTTTTTGACATACATGTTCTTTGGATGTTTTAGGTGTGCAGTACCGACGTATTTACGGAGGAGCTTTAAAATACGAGTTATCTCCCTTTTTATAGAACAAAATGAAAAAATTATAAAAGCAGGAATAGAAATAGCATTTTATGCCCCGACTTTATTTATACCCTTTCATTTTGTATTGATTACAGACTTACGTTTAAAAGAGTTATTGCAAATAAATAGACAGATAAATTCAGTACACACAGGTTAAGTCAAACTCAAAGGTTAAGCGTTATTTTTTAGAAAGCTCAATGAGTACTTTAAGTGCATTACCATTAACGTGTGACCAAAGTTTAACATCCAAACAAAAACGATTACATTAAATAAGTTCTAATAAACAATATATTTTATTTCTTTGAAAGGAAAATCCATATAGAGCTCTTTATACACCGTCATTTTTGTTTTGACAATAATGCCCATTTCCTGTAGGGATTAAAGCCTCAAACTATTGTTAAAATAGACAAGGCATTGCAAAAGTTTAGAGATAGGTATGGTCTGTCGGATTCAAAGGGCTTACCTAACTTCGAATGGAAGAGTGGTATATGGGCAGTTCTACCATAATTTTTAATTTCAGGTATAAAAAACTTGTGAAATTTATTTTTTCAAAATCACTTTAAATATTTGTAAAATGGTTTATAAGGGTTCTAGAATAACAAAAAAAATGTTCAGCAAGGCTCATTTGAATTTTTTTAACAAAAAAATTTAGGGATTGCAGTTTTTTTTAAAACCGGTTTCAAAGGAACCGGTTTAAACTGGCCTTATGAAAATAACTAATTTTCAATGAAACCGAAGTCACGAACAAACCGGTTAGTCTTAAAACAGGTAGGGGCTGGGGAGCCCAGTCGGTTAGGCATTCGCCTAGCATGCGGAAGGTCCCAGGTTCGGGTCCGGGCATCGCCAAAATAACTGCCGACCTATAAACGGCCCGTGCAGCCAAAAATGTCCGACGAATAATACCCCGTGTGGAGGGAGTGCACGTTAAATATCCTTCAAAGTCCTAACGCTGCGTACGATGTCGCCCTTAACGGTTGCGTTGGGTGCCTACCCAGGGGTCGGCTCGTCACTTGACTGTGGTTCGAAAATACGACGCCCGTCGCCAATAGCCCTCGGGTAGCTCTAGTGCGACGATAATTCAAACTAAACTAAACTTACAGGTTTCAGTTTCCATCCCTTGATCATTGTGACGGTTAGGAACGGAAGGTAAAGAACGGACGGTGAGGAAATTCACGATGTTTTCCGCTCTTTTTTGTGTTGAAACTAACTCCAGTTTAATAAAAATGGATTTTTTACTCCTTATACTCCACTTAAACATATTTCTAGTAAACAAATTCCAATTGTTAAGCACAAATTAACCTTAACCATACGGGATTGTAAGGAAAGTAATAAAGCCATGCAGCTCATTTTAGTGGGGTTTTTTAACTTTTGGGCTTATTGGTGAAGTATAGCAAAAAAATGCGGCTACTAACTGAAATGTGAGTTTTCTGCAATACAGTTTTCATGATTGAAGAATCACTGTAGCTCCATCCAGTGCCTCTCTTCGCCACTTTAGTAATGAGGTCAGTTAATGAACTAAAACCCAGGGACAAAGTTAGGAGAAGATAAATACACATTATAAATATTAAAAGCCAAAATTGTATGGAAGAAATTTGTTAAGATATAGTATTAGTTCAATATAAATTCCAAATGAATGTAATTTTTAGCTCTAAAATGTGTTAGTTTGAGCCCTAAACTAAAAATTTAACATTCGGGACATCTGAAGGTAAGGACTTTTCTGCATGGTGTTGTGTCTTAAATTTTTTTTACAGTTTCTTTGCTTTAAAATTCCGTTTTGCAATTATATAAGGACCAGTCTATTAGTTTAATAAGAAAAAATTGAAAAGAAATATTAATTTTTTTAAAGTTATGCCCAAGGGACATAAAATTAAAAAGTATGGTAGAATTGCCCATATGACATATAACAAACTATTCAAAATTCTCCAAGAAGATTTTCAACAATTATTTAAATAAGAAAACTGGTTATTTTGCAACTTTAATAATGTAAAAGAATTTGTACATAAAATATTAATTTGTAACCATTTTATTTTGATTATTACAACAAATTTTACAAAATTATGCTTCAGATGCAGTAATACTACATAAATGAGGGTCACTATATTTTGTGTAGGTTGCATTTTTAAAAAATAAATAAATATAAAGATCTGGTTTTTATATAATTTTTCTAGTTATATTTCATCACATAAAACACTGTCAAATGAGTTTGTGAACGATTTCACCAGAATAATAGTCCATAGCAGTTTCAATTCCGCGTGTTGAAATAATGCTTGCAGCTACTAATGCTTGCAGGAACCTTAATAATTAGCGAAATCAATCTCCAAAATGTTTCAAAATTTTTTTAAACAGTCTTTGAAGTACATATTTTACAAAAATAATAATACATATATTTATTAAAATAATGCAACTCAATAAAAATCGTTTCAGGTTACATAAACAATTCCCAAAAACATATCAAACAAAAACTCTAGTTCGCTACAAAATGAAACAATCCCCTTACCATACATTTTTTTAACAAGGCAATGCTGTTATTTTGTTAAACTTACAAAACAATGTCCTCTTATAAGAAAATAAAGCCAAATGATCATTAAAAGAAAATACTTAATGATGAAGTACACAATGATGAAGTTTTTTGAGTATGCTTAATGATTGTTAGTACCAGCTAATGAAGAGGGCTTGTCTTTTTAAAGGTTGTTTGTTTTATAAGTATCGATAACATTTTTGTTTTATTAACTAGCTTTGTAAACCCGTAGTAAAGTGGGTTTACCTTTAATAACGATAAATTGTATAGTATGTATACTTTTATTTTAAGACAATCGATCCCCCTCCCCGATGGTCAGCACCCCACGGGGATATTAACCCTCACGATGTGTAAGCTCCCTATACTTACATGAATTGTGTATTATCATTATTATTGTTATTGTTGTTCTTGCCGTTGTTGTTGTTGTTGTTGCTGCTGCTTTTGTTCAGATTGTTGTTAATATTGTCATTGTTATTGAAATTATTGAATATTTCAAAGTTATTGTTATTGTTGTCAAATAGCACCCGATTCGTTCCGATGTGTATCATAATTAGTTTCCCGTCATCATCAAGAGTTCCGTAGTCATCAAGACTGTACCGTACACTCTTAAAACAAAAGAGTGAAATTCACTCTTATAGGAGAAGTGCATTTTCGGCACCGAAGGAGTGGACATAACTCAGACTGAGTTAAAACCGCTCGTTTTAAGAGTTAGGACGCAGATGTTTTCTTATTTATTTTACCCACTCGAAAAGAGTGAAATCACTCTATAGGAGAAGGGCATTTTCGGCACGGAAAGGAGTGGAAATTAACTCAGACTGAGTTAAAACCGCTCGTTTTAAGAGTGTAGGACGCAGATTGTTTTCTTTTATTTATTTTACCCACTCCGAAAAAGAGTGAAATTCACTCCTATAGAAGAAGTGCATTTTCGGCACGGAAAGGAGTGGAAATTAACACAGACTGAGTTAAAACCGCTCGTTTGTTTTAAGAGTGTACATGACAGAAGACATTGAACGAAACAGACATGCACTATACCACCTAGGGCGAGTAAACTGCAGACACCACAACTGAAGTGAACATTGGAAAAAGAGCTTGATTTCATAGGAATCTGTCCGCATCAGGATTCTTTGGCAACAATAGCGAGTCATCCCCAAAACTGGTGTAAGGAAACCGGTAACTCACTTTGTTTTTTCTCTCGCGGCAACCCTGATTCACGCCAGAGATCAGTGGACACGAGTCGCACGTTTGTACCGAGAAAGAAGAACCGAAAGAAAAACCGGTTTCCTGTCGCCAATGTCCGCCAAGCACAAAAGAAAACGGGAAGATCCCTACGTAACCAAGCTATTTTTTCCCTGTAATCTTCAACTATGAATGGGACCATTTTAGTTCTTATATAACTAGTCCTTCAGTATAGTCTCTCATATGTTAGATTTATTTTAATGCTTACAACAATAGCCTATGTCATTTGTCTAGTTACTGCTGTTTACCAGCCCACGGCAGTATATCATATGGTTTCGTACTGTTTGTGCGTAACATTTATGTGCGTAAGTATTCCACAATAGTTGCTATACAATTTTTGCTTGTAAACCACAAAACACAACAAAATTTAAATTATAAATGAACTTGAAATCGAGTTGATTAGTTCTGGTAAAACACTAAATATCAACTAACGATTTTAAATAAATAGAAAAGTATGAAAATTTAAAATTATCTACATAAGTCCGAAAAAAATACCTTGCAGATTACCGGCGAATTTTTAGACAACAGTACCGACTTTTCCACTAGGTTCAAATTAATGCATACTGTGGCGGAATGTTTATTATTATTTATGAATCATTTACTTGTATTATATATGTGGGAAATGTTTAGAACTTGGGAATATGGCAATAGTGAATGTAATGTCACGAAAGAGAAATAAAATTATTGTTATTTTCCCAAAATATTTTTTATTCTTTCTAAACTCTGAATTTATATACAAAAACAATCATACGCATAAAACTAAAATTAACCGCCTTTCAGTTTTTTAAATCTTTTTAATGTAAAAAAATATATGAAATACCCATTATCTCCTTTACACGGGTTCTGTTCTTTTTTTTTATATCGCCTCTCTTGTTTTCAACAAAAACTTTTGTAACTTCATTCTCTGTTTTGAGAGAATTCCTCTATTACAGAATCCGTTAAAATGCCAAATACATTAAGTATTTACATATTACATACATTCAATAACAATCACATAAACGCATTCACAATAAACAAACTTTCAAAAACACTTTCCTTCCATTTTCACCAAAAACAACATTCCATTTAAAGCATCAAGCATTCCAAAAAGGGAACAGAAACTGTCATTGTTACGTTTCATGAGCATTCACACATTTTGAATAAAAGACAGACAAAATAAAAGAACACACATTAAATAGTTTTTGGAATACATTTCTCCGAAATAACCCTTCAAATTTGACAGCTTTTGAAAGAAATTACAACCTTTTTTCCGGTTGCAAATTGATGACTGGCGCCCTGAAATTATAGGCTTGGTATGGACTGGAATTAATGAACGTTAGGTTGGACGTGGAATGGGGATTTGTATTTTTCCTATAGAGAATGGCGTAACATGAAGGTATTTGGTGCAGAAAAAGTGAAGCCAAATCAAAGTCGCCAAATTTTCATAGCGAAGGAAGCTAATATTTGATGCAAAAAAATGTGAAGCCGAATCAAAGTTGTCAAGTTTTCACAGCGTAGGATGAAGATATTTGATGTGTACAAAAGTAAAGCTTAAGGGGGGGATGGGCGCGCTGGACCGGGGGTCTCCAAAGCAAAGTGCATCAGTGTTAATCCTATGGAGAAAACATATTTTCTCTGCCACATTTCTCTGGCTGTATTGAATATTTTTACAAGCGGATATTTTATGTGATAAATGTAGCTGATCGTTTTGGATTTGAAAATTATTGAAATAACTTTATAGAATGTATAACACACTTAAATGGTTTTTTTTGCATATGGCTTTATTGGAAAGTAATCCATACTTATACATGATATCATATGATAATGAGATAAAATCATATGATAATGATATCATGAGATAAAATACACAACAGACGATGACAAACTATCATAAAACAGCAACAGTAGAACATAAACGGGGGGGGGGAGTAACGAACAAGTCCCAAAGAATACAGTCCCTGGACAAATTATTAGACGCACTGTATTTTTTTAGTAATGATAAAAACATACCAAAGAATGCCATATCATTAAAAAAAGATGTCGATATATGTATTAAGGGGGAATGGGCGCGCTGGATCACGGGTCTCCAAACTCAAGTGCCTCAGTGTTAATCCTATGGCGAAAAAATATTTTCTCTGCCCCATTTCTCCGGCTGTATTGAATATTTTTACAAGCGGATTTTTTATGTGATAAATAACTTACAGGTCCCGACCTTCACACTTTTTGAAATTTCTTCGAATATTTTTTTTAAATTTATTTTCAATAAATAATTTTACACAAAATATTCGAAGCAATTTCAAAAAGTGAGAGATAGAGACCTGTAAGTTATTTACATTTATTATTTAAAAAAAACCGTTTGTAAAAATATTCAATACAGCCGGTGAAATGGGGCAGAGAAAATAGTTTTTTCGCCATTGGATTAACACTGAGGCACTTGAGTTTGGAGCCCCGCGGTCCAGCGCGCCCATTCCCCCTTAAGTATAGCACATAGTATGTTCTATTCAATAGCTTAAGTTTAGGAACACAAATGTCCTTGTAAAGGTATTTTGTTCATCATTGATTGATACATGAAATCTTGCAGTGCGTCTAATAATTTGTCCAGGGACTGTATGGGTGGAAGATGAATGCGAAAGAGAAGATCCCTTATCTATCCATAATATCCCTTGCCTCCCAGTACAGTGAGGCAAAATCTCTCTGTTCTTGTAAAATCTATTCAGACCCCACGTCGTATGAGCTTATACTTCCGGTCGGGGTGCAAATTGATCCAGACTCGACCAAAGGTCTATAGTAGGTAACGACAGAACCTGAACAGGCACAGAGACACACAAAGAAAGACGACACAAAACCATAGACCGATAGCCATTTTATCACCAAACGCAGACAAACCATGCCTTACCGGTGATTCGAACCGCCGACCCGAAGTATCCAAAAGTAGTCCTACACTTTTGCCCACGGGTCGGCAGTCAGCCATGCACAGCCGATGGTCAGATTCATACCAGAGTCAGTTGTGCACCTATATGATATCTTTGATACCGATCTTGTGTAGATGTTCCACCATGCAGTCGCGGCCTGTAGTTAGTCTGAAATGGGCAACTGCCTTCTTTCCTTGGCCTTAAACTATACTTTTCCAGGTGTAGGAGCTGGGGAGCCCAGTCGGTTAGGCACTCGCCTAGCATGCGAAAGGTGCCAGGTTCGGGTCCGGGCATCGCAAAATTACTGCCGACCTATGAACGGCCCGTGCAGCCAAAAATGTCCGACGAATAAAACCCCGTGAAAGGGAGTGCACGTTAAATATCCTTCAAAGTCCTAACGCTGCGTACGATGTCGCACTTAACGGTTGCGTTGGGTGCCTATTCAGGTGTCGGCTCGTCACTTGACTGTGGTTCTAAAATACGACGCCCATCGCCAATTTCCCTATGTATTCCTAACGTATGTTTTTTTTTGCAAAATAAATCTTTAAATAATTAATAATCATTTTCAAATGGCTTTTTTTTTCATCGGTACGTCACGATCACAAACACGTCGATTTGGCTGACGTCACTAGTATGTATAAACAAACCGGTGTGATGTTTTTTGTTAGTAATTAAACTGGTTTTAATCTAATTTACTATTAAAATAAGAATTATATAGATAATGGCTGGAGGTTTTACAGAAGCGGATAGTTCAATTTTGCTTAAAGTAGATTCCAAACTGGTGTTTCAAAGTTTGTTTATAGTTACTAGTGACGTCATAGATACCACGTGACAGCCACAAAGCGTTTTCGGGAGTGATTTTTCGTCCTAATTTTAAAATTCATTGTTTCCCCTTTTTACGAGGTATTTGAAAAAAAGAGAAAATACTGGTCTAATATTTTTGGCATAAGAATATTTTAAGCCAATAAAACAATTTTAGTCAAGTTGCATATTATGACGCCCGTCGCCAATAGCCCTCGTGTAGCTCTAGTGCGACGATAATTCAAACTAAACTAACCAGGTGTTATGGATGTTTTGCCATTTCTTATCATTACTTGTGGCTTTCAGGTTGTCTCTGCAGGAGTTTTCTATATTTTTATGGATATACTTTTTTATAGTGAATCAGGGGGAATTAAAGTTTGATCACTTGTTTCTTGATTTCCTAAATACTAAATTCCTTCCTGATTACTTAATAGTTATTTAAGCAACTAGTGCCGAAAATAATACTTTATTAAGCGAGTGGCTTTTTTTTCACGAGACCGTAGGTCGAGTGAAATAATGACAAGAGCTTAATAAAGTATTATTTGGCACGTGCTTGCTTAAAATATTTTTTATAATAACGTGCAAAAAAATATTTCTACCAATGAGTGATTTTCATGACATCATTTAGTTTCCATGGCGATATTTGTTTGGCGTGAAATTTGTGTTCTTACTTTTGTCTTATTTAATTTCCTTTAATAATTTTTGTAGTACTTGTAGTTTCCATGCAGATATTAGAAAATGCAAAAGTAATGGACCAATAGAAATATGTGAGTTTCATGACATCATTTAGTTTCCATAGAGATATTCATGACATTTTGTTTTTGTACCAATCAGAAACTCTTATTTACTTTACCGCACTAATGCCGAAAGTAGTACTTTCGGCACTGTCTGTGACGTAAGCACGTAAAGTGTCATTTTCGCAACGATTTATGAATGACTATGATATAAAAAAGTGAACATTTTTGCACGTTGTTATAAAAATGTAATTTTTTGAATGAAAATTGAAAGTCGTGCAGTACATTCACCCCCCCCCCCTTTTTTTTTAAAAGAATTACAATTAGTGCATTTCTAGAATAGATTGAATATAGTCATTAATTTTATTCTAAGACACGAATCTTCAAACTAGCCAAGCTATGTGAGGGCGTATTTTAGTTACGCAAAAGGCCTTCACTTGGTAAACAGATTTTTGATAGGTTTTGCATAGGTTAGCATACCTAACGTATTCTAGCCTCACAGTATTTTGAAGACAACATTTTGTCTTTTTTTTTCTATTGGATATTTTAATTTTATTTTTTGTGTGTGTTTGGGTTTTTAAAGAATTGTTCTGCAGTGAAAGTTTTGAAAGTAATAATTAACAATTTCAAATGTAGAAAATGTTTCTGAAGTTTTATCGATGTTTTAAAAGTAGGTTTATGAGTAAGTGCTGAATTTATAATGCTTTTAAAACTGAGTTTAGTATAGAAGGAAGAAAAACAAAAGAGTTATAGTCTATTTAAAAAATCGTTTGACCTTTTATTGTTATAAAAAATTTGATACTGTTATTTATGAATAATTTATTAAATAAAAAATATTACATGGCAAAAAAATCTTAATTTTACTGGAAAAAAACATATCTAGAGAATAATGCTGTTATTTTCTTTAAACATTTTTCTGTAAAAATGTGGTGTTTAGAGTGAAAACATTTTTTTTTTCAAAGGAATTTATTTTTCAAACTTTTTTGTATGATTTTTGTACAAAACTAAACAGGCTGCATAAAGGTTTTTTATGTTTGTATATAAATATATGTAACTCTTAAATTTAGACTAACGGTTTTATTTTATACATAAAAATTGTGTTTTAAAGCTTATTTAGTGTGTGTTTGCATCATAAAAATATGTTATTTTACAGGAAAAAATACATATTTGCAGTAAAATAATGCCGTTATATTGTTTTTAAAAAAATGTATAAAAGATGCTGTTTAAAGTAAAAACAGTTTTTTCTGTTAGCACTAGACTGCAACCGAACGAACATTTTAACTGTTTGATGAATCTTCGTGCGACGAAATTGTTAATTTGGGATAGCGTTGCACAGAAGAGGTAAAACTCAGTGGTTCAAACCCGTGTCCGACGGCTTATTATTCATCTGTAATTGTGGGCAGCGCTTCTGCTTGTCTCTGAAGTAATAACCAGGGCTGTAAAAAACACTTTTTGAGTTAAAATTGCAAATTGATCATGTAAAATATTCATAAAATTTATCGGTAAACATATAGGATACTTTCTAACACACTATCTGGCATTTTTTGTTGTTGAAAAAACATAATTTTTTTACAGTGAAGGAAAAATATCCGTGTGGAGAATATTGTGCATGTTGAAACTATAGTGAAAAAAAAACCCTGATGCAACTTGCAATGGTTTTTGCCATGGAAGTTTATACCAAAGTGAAATTATCGGAACTTTTAAGCCAGCGACATTTATTATGTAGGAAAAACAGTTTGTAAAAATATTCAATACAGCCGAAGTAATTTAGCTTATTTTTTTCCATTGGATTAACATAGAGAAAATACATCGATTCCATACAGCCGAAGTAATTTAGCTTATTTTTTTCCATTGGATTAACATAGAGAAAATACATCGATTCCATACAGCCGAAGTAATTTAGCTTATTTTTTTCCATTGGATTAACATAGAGAAAATACATCGATTCAATACAGCCGAAGTAATTTAGCTTATTTTTTTCCATTGGATTAACATAGAGAAAATACATCGGTTTGGAGACCCAGACACCACCCCGTTTCCCCATAAAAACCATAAAATGTATTACATGTTCAATCCAACTCATTATGTCGTTCATGACAAAAACAATTATTTACAAACATTTCCTTAACTGAATAAAAACGCACCAAACCTTACCAAAATTCTCCCAGCGTTTAAAGCCCCCTATACAGAATAGACCAAGAAAATATTCTCAAAATTCTTTCGGAAAATATTTCAAAATTCATAGGTACACTTCATTTTTAACCATACTTTATTATCCCTTGGAGCCCTATTGCTTATCTGTTATTATCTCTGTCTATTGTTTTTGTAAACTTCTTTTCCCGTCTTCTTTTGTTTATCTATTTACAGACTATCTTTTAAATCAATACTTTGTCCCTAAGGGTGGTTGAGCCATATAATTCTCCGATGAAAAGATACTTTACCCGTAGTTTTCTGTTTACTTTTCGTGAATGTTTAAGGTTCTTTATACAAACCAAAGTTTTATGAAATATTATAATTGGATGCGGTTTTTTTACATTAATGGGATACGGTAGCCAAAACATTATTTCTAGAAATAATAACATACACTTGTAAATTATAGTGGTTTTATATAATGTTCACTCTAAATAAACATTTTCTAGCAATAAAAACAAATATTTACAAGTAGTTTTTCATTTATTTAAAAAAAAGTCAAAACTTTGAACTTTATTAAAACGCTACTCGTCTTTCAATTTTGAGAATAACTCCACCAAACTTTTATAGTTTGTTTTTAGTAATATTTGTTCAAGAACTGTGCATGGATTTTAAAATGTGAGCTACAATTAAAAAGTAACATGCATTTTTAATAAAACAGGTTAAAAATTTCAACATTCTAACTTAATTAGCAAAAACGACTTAGGGATTTATTAAACACAGGAATTGGAAAGCGCAAAACAGAGAAAAAATGTTGAAAGCAGACGAATACGTATTTAAACTTAAGGAATGACTTAGGAATGACTCCAGAAAATATTTAATAACTTTTTTCTACAAAAGATATCATTATGAAACTTTCAGTAAATGTTCAGAAAGATATTGTGAATAATAAAAAGTAAAACTGAAAAATCGATATTTTGACCAATTTTTGGGTACCGTATCCCCTTAATATTTCAAGCGTAAATATAAGGTTAAGTTGTACGTTTTCCAGATCTCTATTTCTACCCTCTTTGAAGCTTTAACACAGCCAATTCCACCTTGTAATTTAGAACGCTGTCATGTGTTTTATTTTTAATTCCAATTCCCTAATATGAAATATCAGAAAATGAAAGTATTACAAAGGGTCGAAAATCCGAAATGAATATCTTGTGGTTTCTACACGTTTTGGAGCCAGCTGTATCTAAAAAAGTATTTTTTTTTTATAATATCGTGCAAAAAAAACCTAACTTTTTCAAATTAATAATCGTGGCAAAAGTGATGCTTTTAATTAAATCGTGTTTCAAAGTTACTTTTACGCACTAGTGCGACAAAGTAAAATAAGAGCATTTGATTGGTGTAAAATTCTTTATTTGAGCGTGATATTTTATTCGGCGGCTTTGTGATTGGTGTAAAATTCTTTATTTGAGTATGATTCTTTATTCGGCGTCTTATTTCCAATGCCAAACTAAGAAATACTTTCTGCACGGGATTTTAAAATACTCACTAATATAAATAATCATCTTCAAATCATTTGAACGTGATAATAAAATAATTAATAAGCCAATCAATAAATGCCAATTTAATAAATACATTTTTGCACGTTATTATAAAAAAATAGTGTATGACCAACACGTTGAAAATAGCCTTTTTTTTAACTCGTGAATTTATTCAACTCGTCTAAAAAAGCCTTACTTTTCACACTAGTTGCATAAATAACTATTTTTAAACATTGATCAATCTGTCTTAATCCACCTTACGGCTCGAACTAAAAGAGCTACGAACATTAAATATGGTTTACGAGTTCCCATTACGTTTCTGACGTCATAAGAAGAATTTTTAGAAAATCGCTCATGCGCAAAGTGTTTCTGTCATAATTTTTTTTTGGGGGGGGTTTTAAAGTTATCGAATTTACCTTATTGAGTAGATAAATACAAAAAATTTATTAATTTATCGAGTTGTAATTGCGTGAAAGTCATTAGTATTTTACACCCTTAATGTACTATTTGGAACAATTCTCCATTCAATCATAGATGATACAAAATAGGAAAACTCCTTTAAAAAGCAATAAATCAATCATAAACAAAATATGAAATTGTATAATTATACAAATATCAATAATGATAATAATTATAATTTTTAGTGTGTTAAATAACTCAATTTTTCTTTTTTTAAATAAATTTTTTTATCGAAACCACCATACTTCTTTGTCATAAACGTTGCTCCAGAAACGAACAATTTCTAAAAACGTTTTAAAAAATGGAATAAAAATCAAAATAATGAAATTCTTTTTAAACCTTTTATTTACAGGGAACAATCCAATTTGCCGCGGGCTACGTTTTTGAAGACTTAGAACAAAGAAATAGCCCATAACCCTTTTTCGAACAAAACTTCAAAGATTTTCATCAAAGGAAAAAGTTTAGCAAGAGAAAAGTTGCAGAAAAGCAAAATGAGTCTTATTTAAAGAAACTTAAAATAATTGACGTTTTACTACTTTATTAGGAAACAAGAAATGTCTATTGGTGCAAAATAAATTCCGCAAAGTCCATTGGCCCTTTTTCGACACTGTAAAAAATCTTCTTATGTTATAGAACATTTCTGTCGGAAAAATACAAAAAAAAAACATCCCTATTTTTATGTCAAGTGAAGGAAATATTTTTCTGTTTTTTTTAACTAACTACACTTTTTTGTTATATTTTCAGAAATATGAAGGTGTTTATATGGATTTATTGTGTATGTTACAATCAAAATATAATATTTCCTAATGTTTCTCCATTTACCATCGGCTTTTTATAACTAAAACACATAAATTTAATATTTCACACATTTGATGTATTTCGCTACCAGAAAAGTACGGCAGTTATATATTTTGGTACTGTAGCGCCTCGGTAACCCATACCAAAAGGATCCTCAAGGTGGAGATGAGGTACCAAGGCTTTTATACTACTGCTATCGTTGTTATTTAGAATAGTGGTAGGAACGAGATGGTAAATCAGCGCCACCTAGTTGTTGATGGTATATTGAGGTTGCGTGTGTGGTGAACCGCCACACCACTCCCCTCCTGGAAACGAGGTAAGGAACCGGGCGCAGGTTGCTTCGCTGTGCGTTGTGCTGCGGTTGAGTTGTGTGCCGGCGTTGGCCGTTGAGTTGCGGAGAGCGTTGAGTTGAGTTGCGTGCAGCGTTGAGTGCATTAGCATCGAGTAGCAACCGGGGTTGAGCTCAATTGTAGCAGGATCTTCGTTGGAGTGGGTGACGATCACGTCAGCGGGTCACCACTGTAGCGGCCTCAGTAACCCATAGTCTACCAAAAGGATCCTCAAGGTGGAGATGAGTTACCTAGGCTTTTATACTACTGCTATCGTTGTTATTTAGTATAGTGGTATGAACGCAAAGATAAATCTGCGCCCTCTAGCGTGAGGATGATATATTGAGGTTGCGCGTGTGGTAATCGCTACACCACTCCCCTCCTAGAAACAAAACATTTGATGTATTTCGCTACCGGAAAAGTACGGAAGTTATATAGTTTGGTACTTTCCACTTTTTTGGTACTTTTGGTTCTTTTTGGTACTTTGGTACATTAAGCTAACGCAAATCTCGCCAAAAAAGGAATCTTCGGCGACAAGCGGAATTTTCTTTTGACAAAACACAACATATCCCCTATTAAAAGACCACAGTATGCAGTGTTAATATTTACCATTAAAAATATTCTGTTTTGCATTTTTGGCGACTTCATCGCTTGCTTCTGCTAAATAAAAAAAAGTACGAATTATATAAGACATATATTACTAAGACGCATAAATAGAATATTTTATACAGTTATAGTATTTTGCTACCACAAATTTGTGAATAAAGTTATAATATGTGTAAAATATGACATTAGTAAAAATGACAAATAAAATTAAATATGACATATTGAATATGACAAATAATTATTCGAATCAACAAAAATATAGATACATATTATCAATACATTTTTTTAAGGGGATACGGTACCCGAAAATTGGTCAAAATATCGATTTCTCAGTTTTTACTTCTTTTTGTTCACAATATCTCTCTGAACATTTACTTAAAGTTTCATCATGATATCTTTTGTAGAAAAAAGTTAATAAATATTTTCTGGATTCATTCTTATAAGTTTGAATACTTATTGCGTCTGCTTTCAAAACGTTTTCTCTGTTTCACGTTTTTCATTTCTTGTGATTAATAAATCCCTAAGGCTTTTTTGCTAATTAAGTTATAATTTTGAAATTTTTAACCTGTGTACTTATATATATATATGTTGCACAAAATTGTGCATGGAATAAGGTATACTATGTATAGTTTTTTTTTAAATGTTTAATTTTTTTTTGTGATTTTCAGTATAAATGCTTGTTACTTTTTAACTGTAGCTCACATTTTAAAATTCATGCACATTTCTTGAACAAACAGTACTAAAAACAAACTATAAAAGTTTTGTGGAGTTATTCTAAAAATTGAAAGAAGAGTAGCGTTTTAAAAAAGTTCAAAAGTTTGACTTTTTTTAAAAAATAAATGAAAAACTACTTGTAAATATTTGTTTTTATTGCTAGAAAATGTTTATTTCGAGTGAACATTATATAAAAACACTATAATTTACAAGTTTATGTTATTATTTCTAGAAATAATTTTTTGGGTACCGTATCCTCTTAAATGGACGATTTATATTTTTTCTCCTTGAAACTGCATTTTACATGTCTTAGCATGTCCCCAAAAATTTATCCATTTTTGTAAATGCTTTCATTATACACTCTCCTTCAATGAACATTTTCCCATTTTATCGTTACAACATTTTAAGTTTCGTAGTCACATAAAATATTTATGAATTCATTTCAAAATCGTCAATCTTATTTAATAACAAATTTCACAACATATCAAAGAGAATGTCTTTAAACTTTTACGTTTCTATATATATATTTTTTTTTCTAAAATCTTAACATTTTTATAGAAATATATGCATCCCAACTTTTCCAAAACTTTCTTGGCGAAAATCTAATTTCGCCATTTTTCTAACTACGCTTCGGCGCCGCTGTTTGTTTTCAGTACAAATTGCACGCCAAAAAAAATTGCAGCATTCAGTTTGGTAAACAAATTAAAGTTCGCGTACACAAACTGGGAAGTTGCCGCATTTAGAACATCTTGTCTTTGTGCATTGCTTTTCGTATTCTTTTAAGTGTCTTCCACAGAACTATAACAATCTAAGTGCAATTATGACTTAGGTCAGGTTTCTTCTGAATTTATTTTAATGAAAACTGAAAATATAGGACATTTGATAAAAATACTTAGAATGAAAATGGTTCATGTCATAATATAAGTTGGTGTGCTTTTATTATACGATTTTTTTTTTCATTTTTTGGCGAGTTTTCTATTTTCGTTTATGTTAAAAACTTTCTTAACTAGGAGACAGAGAATAATTGCTGTAGACGCTTTAAATTTAGTCTTAGCCATTACTTACAACGTGAATAGAGGTAAGCATGTTTTATTGCATTATATTACTTTGTTTTTTAAAAATGATTTTATGAAAATGTTATTCATGAGAAAAGAATTAAACGCGTCAAAAGAACTAATTGCTAAAAGAAAGTTAATAAAATGCTAGGACTTAGTAAAAGTGTGGAATATACAGCTAAGGTTTATGTTTAGATATATTACTTCCTATGAAACTTTTAATGGGTAAAAAAGAGTTTTTGTTGAAAGATCCGAAGAAAAGTGTCCGATTGTAAGGATGCTTGAATTTTTAATTTTTTTTTGAAAAAATGTATATTTAACATAATAGTTATTTCAAAAACTGATGTTTTTCTTCCGAGGTCAAAAATCTCGCCAGATGGAATCTTTGGCTATAACACATAGTATTTAAAGGACCCCATTATACACAGTTACATGTTACCATTGGAAATATTAAATTTGGCGGTGATTGTACATTTTTGACGACTTTATCTCTTGTGAAATGAAAAATTACTAAAAACCTTTTTTTTTTTTTAACACTTGTAATTTTGTTTTGGAATAACTCTCAAAAAGCGTGCATATAGCCGGACAAAAGATAACTTAACTGTTTAAATGTCATCAAATGTTTAGAGTATGAACTTTTTTTTATGTGTTTGTTATTTATGAGTGTAAGTGATGAATCCACAGTACTATTCATTTTCCATGTATAGAGCATAAAAATTCCTCATGTATAGATTTGAATGTGTAGCTGCCTCAGTAACCCATAGAGTACCAAAAGGATCCTCGAGGTGGAGATGAGTTACCTCAGCTTATATACTTTTATTAGCGTTGTAATCTGGAATAGTTGTAAGAACGTGGCTTAAATCAGTGCCACCTAGTTGTTGATTGCATATTGAGGTTGCGTGTGTTGTGAACCGCCACACCACTCCCCTTCTATAAACAACGAGGTAAGGAACCGTGTGCAGGTTGTTTCGCTGTGCGTTGAGCTGCGGTCGAGTTGCGTGCCAGCAGTTGAGTTGAGTTGTATGCAGCGTTGAGTGCATTAGCAGCGAGTAGCAACCGTGGTTGAGCGCATCGTAGCAGGAGCATCGTTGGAGTGGGTGACGATCACGTCCGGGTCACCACTGAAGCGGCCTCAGTAACCCACACTCTACCAAAAGGATCCTCAAGGTGGAGATGAGTTTACCTCGGCTTATACACTATTATTAACGTTGTAATCTGGAATAGTGGAACGTGGCTTAAATCAGTGTCACCTAGTTGTTGATTGCATATTGAAGTTGCGTGTGTGGTGAACCGCCACAAATGTAATACATTTGACATTTTTATACTACACTATCATATTAACTACAGTATCATTTAAACTCTATCACACATTCATTTACATGTGTAGAGTATAAACTTTAATTTTATGTGTTTGCAGTATTTGAGCGTAGGTACTGAAACCTCAGTATTACATTTTCTAGTGTCTTTCACCTCTTACCAATTCCCACATTATATAGTAATATTTCTTAGCGAAGAAGACCAATGGCTTAGTGGTAGTGCGTCGCATTACCACGCCACAGGTCCGGGGATCGAATCCCGGATTGGGCGAGGCTTACCCATCCTTTCATCCCTTAAGTGGGTCGATAATATGGGTACCAAGTATGCTTGAGAACAAAACACTGGGGATTCCACGTGAGGCTGACCACCTTACCGAGACATATGCCTAGCACCCTAGAGCCCTAGGTCACGTAAGCTGAAATGGGCACGGCAGGCCTTGGCCCTCTAATGGACTGTTGCGCCGAGGAGTAGTAGTTCTTAGCGAAACCATTTAGTAAAACACCCTAAAACACCATTATTAAGATACGTAACCTTCAAATCAATACGAGAAACCAGCGTTGATGAAACAAATATGTATAAGGAACACAACATCAAAAATAAATATGGAGAATTAAGTCACTACCTCCACAAACAATGAGCCATCCTTGATTACTCACAGCAAACAACAGTGGTAGCTGAATACATCTATATTTATTTCTATCACTACTAACGTTGATCTATACTACAAGTATTAATGTGTGACTGTGTACATGTTTGTCTGTCTGGAATTTATCTTTGCGTGAACCACGAAACGTAGAGATGTGAGAAAGGTGTTGTAACCTCTACATTCATATTACAATCTATGTTGCAAAGCTTTATGCAGATTGCGATTGGCAACATCTATGTAACCCAGCAATCGAACGCGAAGCAACAAAGTTTTGAATAAAATATAAATGAATTGCTCTTCTAAAAATGTTCATGTAGAAGTTATTTCTATATAGGATTATATATTATTTTGAAGATGTAGCGATACCGCTACATTCTTATAGATGTAGCCAATCGCAATCTATATAAAGCTTTGCAACATAGATTATAATATGAATGTAGAGGTTACAGTGTCTTATTATTCAGATTGAAATGAATAAGTTATGAATTCAGATTGAAATGAATAAGTTATGAATTCAGATGCTTTAAAATATCCCGTGGGCTTTTTTTTTTGCAATTTATGATTTTTATTAAGACGGTTTCATTGACTTAAAACCGCTGTGAAATCTATGGTCTTGCGAAAAAATAAATGGAAATTGAGTATGGGTACATGTTTTACAATGGGAATGCTTCAGATGATGTAACGCTCTTGTTTTCATTTGTATCAGTCTGGATTTCATTGGTTACTGCTTTCGGTTTCACTCTCAAAATGACCGATAAAGATAAAAAATATTTTTTCCTTTCTATGCAAGCTTTCTATTTTTTTTATTTGCTAAAATTAAAGTTTGGAATCTTCTTAATAAGTCTACCAAGTTTCAAAAGTGTAGATATATATTATAAAAAAAAGTTATTCAACTTCTTATGCGGAAATGTAGGATAAAAATGCAAACGAATGAAAACTTTAAACATGTTTTTCTCCGGTGTTAATTTTTCCTTGATGACAAGGTTTTCAAAACGCTAAGGCTTTTTTTAATTATTTATAAAAGTCTAAGGAATTTTGTATGCAGTCTGTCAAATATGTTGACATTAAGAATTGGTATCAAATTTGTTTTCAAAAGTAATACTTTTTTTTATAAAAAAAAAATACTAAAATCGATATTTTCCAAATATGCTAAAAAAAATTGGGAGAGAGAGAGATTTTCTAGATTGCCTTCTTACATATGTTACCACTTCAACCAACCTTATTTGTTCGCGGTTCCGTTTCAAAACCGCTTTATAAAGAGCACCCAAAAAACACTTTTATCAGTACTCATAACCACCAAATCAATAAACAACCCAATATTAATAAAATACATACAAAGAACCCCCCCAGAATTAAGTCACTACCTCACACAGACAATACCATATCCATGATACTTACTACAAACAACAAAAACCAGTAACTGGGGCTCTTTCCTACTTCCCTTTGTGACGGAAATAACGCGCGTGTGAAGCCATGTGTGTACTGGCTCCCTGGAGGTCTTTTTCTATTGTAGGGCCTCAATTGGGTGGTGATTTCGACGATCGCTGTGATAAGTTGTGTTGAGGAATGTGGGTTGTTTTTGAGGAATTGTTGTTTTGCTTGGTGTTGTGTTAAACTCGTATGTAGTTGTTCGACTCACACTTAACCTCAAATAACATAAAATGCTAGATAGCACTGATTTACAACTGCGTTACTAACAGCCATCTAGATTATGGGCCGTGGGGAGCCTAGTGGTTAAGTTCTCGGTCTCGGGATCGGAAGGTCCAGCGATCGAGTCTCGACACCTCTGAAGACCCACCGAGTAAGAATTTTTTAATTTTCTGAAGAGAATTTTTTAATTCTGAATTTTCTTTCTTTTCTTTTCTTTTTTAATTTTCTAAATTTCTGAAGACCCACCGACCCACTTTAATGTAGGCATTTTTAAAAAATTTGTTTAGTTTTTAAATTATAAATTTTTAAGTGAAACTACATATTTTTGATCTAAAAAACCCTCAATAATATTAAAAAGAAAAAAAGTAAGATAGTTATGCTCAAATCCCTCCAGTGAGTTTTAGAAACTAACTTCTTAAATACGTATAAAAAATTTCAGGTAGATACTTATAGCAGATTCTGAGAAAAAGGTACACGCACATTGAAAAAGTAAGTTTTGAGATATAAGCGTTTAAAGTAAACATTGGTTGTTTCTTACCTATGAAACATAAGATGATTTTACCTAAACAACATTTAAAACAATATATTAAAAATATTTCTAGTACTTTAAACTTTTATTTTAAGATATCATTGTAAAAATCAGATTGGATAGTTTAAGAAACACTAATAACATTGAAATGTCATTTTTGAAAACTTTGGTGGGTCTGGTCCCCCTTAAGAGGAAATGGGAGTGATAGCCGGTTCTCCAAACCGTAGTCTCCTCTCTATGTTAAGCCAAAAGTAGAAAAAAAAATATCTAAGCCAAACAATTACTCATTTGGGTTCAATAGCAAGTAAAAATATCACACACTTCCATTCCTTCGCATCCCTAATGATAAGATCCCATTGATTCTTTTGAGCACTTTTATGAGTATTTGTGGATAGATGTGCGAGGAAAAGATGTTAGGTCGGGTTTCAAAAGAAACTTCTCCGAGTAGTATTCTTATCGGATATGTGTACATAGTTTCGGGAAATGTATACGGCATTGTTCGGAAATGTATACGCACTTAGAGCTTAATAGGAACGGATGGCTGTTAAATTCATTGCAGTATAGTCATAATCATTCTGAGGTTTGTATTGCGAGTGAAAGGATAAAGTATCTATTAAAATCTATTCAAGTTAAATATGTTATGATGTTTTATGTACAGTTCCTGAAATAAAGTCTTTAGTGTTGAGTTTTTACATTAACCCGATGAAATTATTTTTATTTTATTATTGTTATATTATTGTTGATATTGTTGTTTTAGTATTGTTATTGTTGTTTTATTATTCTTATTGTTATCTTATTGTTATTGTTGTTTTTATTTTATAAATGTTATTGTTTTTTTACGGTTTTTGTAGCATTTTCTGAAATGTTTACCCAGTTTGTATAGCTGTAAAGTTCATTGTTAAGTTCTTGCATTATGTCGATGAAATTATAGGTATTCTACTATTGTTATTGTTATTTTATTACTGTTATGGTTATAATATTGCTATTTTTTCTGAAATAAAGTCTTCAGTGTTTAGTTTTTACATTATACCAATGAAATTATTATTTTTATCATTGTTAGTGTGTTTAGTGTTATTTTGTAATTTTATTATTGTTTTTTTATTAGTATTATTGAGTTTTTTTTGTTTTATCGTTTTAATATTATTGTAATTGAGTTTTTTTGTTTTATTATTGTTATAATTGTTGTTTTTATTTTATTATTGTTATTATTGTTGTTTTTATTTTATTATTGTTATTGTTGTTTTCATTTTATTATTGTTATAGTTTATTGTTATTATTTTTGTTGTTATTGTTATTTTGTTATTGCAAGTGTATCATTGTTCGGAAATGTATACGCACTTTGAGCTTAATAGGAACGGATGGCTGTTAAATTCATTGCAGTAGTCATAATCATTCTGAGGTTTGTACTGCAAGTAAAACGATAAAGTTTCTATTAAAATCTATTCAAGTTTAATATGTCATGTTATGATGTTTTACGTACATTTCCTAAAATAAAGTGTTGAAGTGTTTAGTTGTTGTATTATCCCGATGAAATTATTTTTATTTTTTATCGTTATATTATTGTTTTTATTGTAGTAATATTGTTGTTATATGGTTGTTTTTATTTTATTATTGTTAGTGTCATTTTGTAATTGTTATAATAACATTGTTCGGAAATGTATACGAACTTTTAGCTAATCCTCAAATAAAAGGATAATGTGTATAGTAAAATCAATGCTAATTAAATTAGTGTTATGGTATATTTTATGAAATAAATGGTTGCAGTGTTTAGTTCTTACATTATCTCGATGAAATTAATGGGTTTTTTATTATTGTTAGTGATTTTTATTATTGCTATTGTTATTTTTTTATTGTGATTGTAGCATTGTTCAGAAAATTATACGCACTTTGAGCGTAATATGAACGGAGGGCTCTTAAATTCATTGTTTTGGTCATAATCATTCTGAGGTTTGTACTGCAAGTAAAAGGATAAAGTGTCTATTGAATCAGTACTATGTACATTTCCTGAATTAAAGTGTTGCAGTGTTTAGTTCTTACATTATCTTGATGAAATTATTGTTTTACTATTGTTATTTTATTGTTATATTAATATTATATTATCATTATTTTATTGTTGTATTGTTATATTATTGTTATTGGTGTTTACATTTTATTAATGTTATTGTTTTTATTATTATTTTATATTGTTATATTAATATTATATTATCATTGTTATTTTATTGTTGTATTATTATATTATTATATTATTGTTATTAATATCATATTATTGTTATTAGTATTTACATTTTATTAATGTTATTGTTTTTATTATTATTTTATATTGTTGTATTATTATATTATTATATTATTGTTATTAATATCATATTATTGTTATTAGTATTTACATTTTATTAATGTTATTGTTTTTATTATTATTTTATATTGTTATATTAATATTATATTATCATTGTTATTTTATTGTTGTATTATTATATTATATTATTGTTATTAATATCATATTATTGTTATTAGTATTTACATTTTATTAATGTTATTGTTTTTATTATTATTTTATATTGTTATATTAATATTATATTATCATTGTTATTTTATAGTTGTATTATTATATTATTGTTATTAATATCATATTATTGTTATTAGTATTTACATTTTATTAATGTTATTGTTTTTATTATTATTTTATATTGTTATATTAATATTATATTATCATAGTTATTTTATAGTTGTATTATTATATTATTATATTATTGTTATTAATATCATATTATTGTTATTAGTATTTACATTTTATTAATGTTATTGTTTTTATTATTATTTTATATTGTTATATTAATATAACACAAAGGGTGGGTATCGATTTGTTTAAAAACATTTGTTTTGACATTTTTTCTTCTTTTTGGAACTTACTAATGTACGTACTTTTTGATAATGAAGTGATTTAGGTAAATATTGAATACATTTTAATGAACCATTAGTTATTTAACTCAAAATTTCAACAAGCACACGCAGCAAGAAAATATATATGCAAAAATAAAAACAACAGCGAAAGCTTTGAAATTGTAAGAAAATGAAACAATTCCTGGTACCAATACTTATGCCAATGACTGAAATTTACAAACAATGGAATGGGGTGTGGGAGCCCAGTCGATTAGGCACTCGCCTAGCATGCGGAAGGTCCCAGGTTCGGGTCCGGGCATCGCCAAAATTACTGCCGACCTATAAACGGCCCGTGCAGCCAAAAATGTCCGACGAATAATACCCCGTGTAATGGAGTGCACGTTAAATATCCTTCAAAGTCCTAACGCTGCGTACGATGTCGCCCTTAACGGTTGCGTTGGGTGCCTATTCAGGTGTCGGCTCGTCACGTGACTGTGGTTCTAAAATACGACGCCCGTCGCCATTAGACCTCGTGTAGCTCTAGTGCGACGATAATTCAAACCTAACCTAACGAACAATGGAATATAATAGCCAAAAATTTCGCCTCGTAATTCAATATCCTGGTCAATTGACTAACAACAATGATTGAACCACTACAAGACCTTATATTCATTCATGTGGTACTGATGCCATTAAAAACGTAAAGCGTATCCGTTATGTTTTTCGCCTCTAACGGTGGAAAAGCGGGGAAATTCTCTTTGCAAAAATATGCGTTGTCGCTATTGTATATAGTTCTATACATGTGTGAATGTATATTTCTTTATATAACAACACATCATGAATCACATGAAATCCGTATATTTTACATACTGGACACAAACAAATCCCTATACATACCATCAAAAATCCCTTTTTCCTTTCACTTTCCCTTACCAAACCACGATAAAGCAATTCAAACAATTGCTACAGAAAACCTATTCTTCTTCACATTTTTCCGAGAATAAAAAATGAAAAATTCCCCATATTTTATTCACGAAATACAGCTACCTATCCATGCAAAAGAGAGAGAAAAAATGGCGAAACAAACCGAGTTGATAAACAGAATAATATATTTAAATTTTAAATTTTTCCTCGTGTAGCGGTTGTCTGTTGTACTTTGTAGGGAAAGTTTTCAAGAACTTCGTTAAGGAGAAAGGTCCAGTGTATTTCGAATGTTTGCGCAAAATATATTTTTCGTTTGGTGACTTTAATTTGTTTTGTTTGTCGTGTACTTTGTGTTACATCTAAGTTATTTTATTTTGTTTTTGAGTGTTTGTTGTTGTTTTTAACAATCAACTAGAAATCTATTATGATGATAGAATAGACGAAAGTTTTAATATAATTAGACTTAACACAGATGGTTGGTTTCAGAATTTTCATTTTGTATGTGTTTTATTTGTAATAAATATTGAAGGGTTCTATATAAAGAAAACAACAACAATAATAATTATAACCGTAACAATAATAAAATCATTCTAACAATAACAATACTAATAATAATAGCAATAGTTTCATAGGGTTAATGTAAGAACCAAACACTTAAACACTTTATTTCAGGAAATGTATATTAAATTGACTTAACTTGCAGTAGTTTAAATATAAACTTTATCATTTTACTTGCAATACAAACCTTAGAATGATCATGGCCATGACATTGAATTTAACAGACATCCGTGTTCCTATTAATCTCAAAGTGCGTAAAAATGTCCGACTAATTGTACAATAAAGGCCTTATCACACGAGAGCTCGTTCGTTCAGCGACGTCCGTACGCCATATCAAAAACTGGTTTTTGGAGCAGTTTTTGCTCGATGAGCATTTTTGAGTCGACTCGAAAAAATCCGGCTCATTTTTGCTGTTCGAACGGCTGCTCTAATCAAAACGAAGTTCAGTCATGACGTCATGGCCGAGCCTCCTTCTCCTCCAATACCGCGATAATACTGCTTTTAAGTTTGTGATGTCACGCATGACGTAGCCGTTCTCTTGAGACGTTTTTGCTGTCCCAAAAATTGTTCGACGAGCGACGTTCGTGCCGTCTGGTAAGGGCTTAACAATGATATAGAACAACAATAACAATAATGAATAACAAAAACAATAACAATGGTAACATAACAATAGTTTCATCAGGACAGAGCAAGAAATAACACTAAAGCACTTTATGTCAGGAAATGCACATAAAACTGATTTACCTTGCATTGATTTTAATGGACACTTTATCCATTTACTTGCAGTATATAACATCAGAAGGATTATGACCGTGTCACTGAATTTAACAGACATCCATTCCTGTTAAGCTCTGTTTCATCCGTACCTGTATAAGTGCGTATACATTTCCAAAAAATGCTACGATAACAATCCAAAAAATTACTATAACAATAATAAAATAGCAATATTAGAAACAATAACGATGATAAAATAAAACAGCAATATCAATAATGATAATTATAACAGGAACGATAATAATTATAACAATTACAATAATATTAATAACAATAGTGAAATAACTGTAATATGATAATACAAGAACTAAACAATACAACACTTTATTTCAGTAAATGCACATAAAACTGATTTAAATTACTTTCATTTTATTAATCACTTTATTCTTTTACTTGCAATACAAACCTCAGAATGATTATTACCTTGGCGATGAATTTAACAACCATTCGTTCCTATTAAGCTCAAAGTGCGTATACATTTCCCGAACAATGGTAAAGTAACAATAATTCACTAACAATAATAAAAGAACACTAATTATTGCAATAATAAGATAACAATAATACAATAGCAATAAGATAACAATAATACAACAATAGCAATTAGATAAAAATAACAACAATGCGACAACAATAGCAATAAGATAACAATAACAATAATACAACAACAATAGCAATAAGATAACAATAACAATGATAAAATAACAATAGTAAAATAACCATAATATCATCAACATAATGCAAGAACTAAGAAACAGAAGTAAGCAAGTACTAAACAATGAAATTTACAGCCATCCGAAAATTAAGCTCAAACTGGGTAAACATGTCCGAACAATGCTACAATAACACTAATAAATTAACAATAAAAATAAATAAGAAATCAAGTGGGTTTGGGGGGGTGGGGTTGGTAGGTAACTGGTTTACTGCTTATTAGCGTTCTTATGTCAGTCGTAATCGTAAAGGTTTTATTTTTTTGTTATTTATAATAGCCAATACACCCCTCGTAATTTAGGAAAACATCTGAGCAACACCCAACGAAACTTTAATGCCGATTTATGTAGGTCCCCTTTACACGGGGTATTATTCCTCGGACATATTTTGGCTTCACGGGCCATTTATCTGGTGGCAGTTAATGCCACAATGCCCGGACCCGAACCTGGGACCTTTCGCATGCAAAGAAAGCGGTAATTAACAGTGCTTTCTTAGACTGTTCTTTTTGAAGAGTTCCTCATAACTTTGTAAAATTATTAAATAAAAGAACATACTAAAATATGTTCACGCTCTTCAATTATTTGTATTATTATGTATTATTTGATTTTGTAAAAATATATCAACCGTAATAAGATATAGAATATTTGAATATTTGCACCATCTTATTATAAATTCAACTTGTAAAAATGGTTCTTAGATTGATTCTAATGATTCCAATTAATAGTTGTTCTAAAATTTCATTTTCAATAGTTGTTTTAAAATTTCATTTTCAATAGTTGTTCTAAAAATTCATTTTCAATAGTTTTTCTAAAACTTTATTTTAAGTAGTTGTTCTAAAATTTCATTTTCAATAGTTATTCAACAATTTCATTTTCAATAGTTGTTCTAAAATTTCATTTTCAATAGTTGTTCTAAAATTTCATTAAGCAAAATAACAGTGTATCATCATAGTCACTTACTACATCTAAAACAACGAAAGAAACTCCGATAAAACTTCAACAGCATCGTTCATTCTCAACACGATAGTTTCTACTGCAAACCTCTCCAAGCGTCTCAAGAAACAATTCTTTTTCGCCAAAGTTTATTGGGCAAATAAAAAACAACCAAGACCAAATATGCGTAAAAAACTCAACCGTCCGTACATTCCGTTGCTAAATCTCCGTCACTGAACGTGCCTTGTGTACAACAAGAAAAGGGTTTAAATCAATTGGGGTTGTGATACATCACATAAGCTGGTATTACACTGGAGTGCATTAGGGTGTGTTGTTTTAACAAAGTTTTAAATGTACTTGTTTAAGTTTTATTTAAATGTATCAATTTTAGTTTCATTTATATGTATCCTAGTAAAATTGTATGTAAAATTATACAGTAAAAACTTAAAAATTTCACAATTAAAATTTTTTTAAAAAATAAATATGGGGATTTTAATGTAAAATCGCTATGTGACCTTTATCTTATAAGGGGACGCATTACCCAAAATTAAGGGCTGTCCAGAAAATAATTAAACAAACTAGAATGCTGTGAGCTAAGGATATTGCAAAAACTAAGGATTCTTTTATAATGGTGGAGGTTTATTGAAAATGATATAGTGGTTTGGTAAAATGGTTTTTTAAATTTTATGTTGAATTTTTTAATTTTTAATTTTTTCAGCTTGGGAATGGTTAAAACCCTAAGTCTTTTATGTAAATTAATGAAGAGTTCCAAATTTTTTTTACCTCTGTTGAAACATATGCGTTTAACAAAAGTTGGTGTGAGTTGGTGTGAGATATTTATTATTAACTTTTATTAGTAGATGTTGTGGGAACATTTTGAAAAAAAAAATCCATTTCAAAATTCTTTAAATTGTAGGAGGAGTAGCATTTTGTAAAAACGTTAATAATTTTTAAAAAGAACTTACGTTTTAATATTTATCATTTTTTCGTACACGTTTATCGAATGTTAGTTCTTTGTAAAAATAGTTTAATTTTAATGCTAGCGATAAAAATACTGGATTTAATTTTTTGGGTACCGCGTCCCCTTAATAGTAACTGTCATGTAATAGTTTGAAGTAGTCCATTGTGCTGATCACGTTACTGATCATCAACGTTTTGTGTAGATTGCAATCTAGATGCATCAAGTTTAAATATGAAAGATTTTGTTGCACTAATTCCGGTGGTTTCGCATAGAACCTTACAATAAGCAGAAAAAATTTATTAATAAAATATAAGTATTCAAATTAAATGTATAATAGCCTTTTGTAATTTAGGGTTTTATTTAGTTTATTTTTCCTTAGATACGTTGGGACAAAATTAAAATCATACACTACCTTTGTAGTGCACATATAGTTATTATTTGCTAATCTTAACAATAGTGTTTTCAGCATTTCTTACGTACGATTTTTAAATTTGTTATTTAAGTTATGGTTATTGATTTAATAACAAAATACTTCAATTTCGAACAACATAAATTTTGTTTAAGGAATTATTTTCCTATACAAGCAATTTTAAAATTAAGCATTTATTTTTTTCTGAAATTAAATAACAAAACATTTATAATTTAAGAGTACATGCAACAATTCCTACTTTATAATAAGACCTTTACATCAAATTGAACTTAATATTAGCTTTCTAAACATTCTTAGCTTTCTAACAAAGAGAGAAATTCAAAAATGTAAGCAATTAAGTTGTGTTCTTTCATTGAACTAACTTGGAAGAAAACTCCCATTTCCATGAAAAGTCTGTCATACTAAAACACGATGAAATAAAACACTTTAAAATTCAACTGGATCTATATAAGATGAAAGCAAATAAATATAAGCAGAATTCTGCGTATTTTCATAGTAACTTTTGTATTAAGCACTTTTTGATATTTTCCACAAATTTCGAAGAAATGACGTATAATTTCGAAGAAAAGAAATATTGCGATTCGCATTCAAAGAAGATTTCATCTAGCGTTTTATATATGTATAAGTCGGCAGGATAACGTCGTAGTAATTAAAGTTCTTTATTAAGAGTTCTTCATCAGGAGAAATTTAATTTGTCGTCTGCAGTCGACGAGAGAGTGTGATCGAATGCGTACAAAAATGACGAAAAATATCGAGCTCTGCTTCACTGACCACTCAGAGTATGAGAGAGTTGAAAGATCAATTAAAAAAAGTGATGACTAAACAGTTTCTGTGGGAACGAATTGATCTAGACGACTGTTTGTCGCCGACAGGGTGTGGTTGGGATGTTTAAAGTACAAAGTGATATTAAGGATATATGAAAAAGATAATTTAAGTTATTAAGTTTAATTGGGTACAAAATATAAGATTTTGAGGGGGTTAAGTTATAATATGTCATATATATACAGGGTGGTTATAAAATAACGCTCCCTATTCGGAGAGGTATGTAGCTTGAATGAATAATTCGAATGCAACAAACTTCGAGGCAGTTACTAATCAAGAAGGGGGAAAAGGAATGAAATCATAAAAAAACCACTCTCGTCTCTTGACCAGGGTTCTAAATTACGAGGCGTAATTGGCTGTGTTAAAGCTCCTAAAAGAGGCTAGAAATAGGCAGCCGGAATCGATTACATTACATTAAAAAAGAAATAGTTACAATAGTCACCGACAGATGGCGCTGCCATTGCAAACACAATACTGTAAGCATTGGCAAAACCAAGAAGCGGTCATTTCTTGCATTAATGTAATGTAATCGATTCCGGCTGCCTATTTCTAGCCTCCTTTAGGAGCTTTAACACAGCCAATTACGCCTCGTAATTTAGAACCCTGGTCAAGAGACGAGAGTGGTAAGGTAAGGTAATCGTTTCCGGCTGCCTATTTCTAGCCTCCTTCAGGAGCTTTAACACAGCCATTAACGCCTCGTAATTTAGAACCCTGGTCAAGTGACGAGGTCGACACCTGATCGGGCACCCAACGGAACTTCGAGCAAGAGAGTGTTTTTTTTATGATTCCATTCTTTTTCCCCCTTCTTGATTAGTAACTGTCTCGAAGTTTGTTGCATTCGGACTATTTATTCAAGCTACAGACCTCTCCGAATAGCGAGCGTTATTTTATAACCACCCGGTATATATATTTTAATATTATTTTTATTAATTATTTAAAGATTTATTTTGCAAAACACAATACTGTACATACAAATACACATACAAATGTACACAATACTGTACATACTGTACATACAAAACACAATAGTACACATACTTAATTTAATATTGGAAGGTGTTTTAGAGATACAGTCAAGAGCCACTCGTCGCCAATATGCCTCGTGTAGCTCTCGTGCGACGTTAATTAACTCAACTTGACTCATTCAGGTGTAAGCCTCGTTACCTCGCAGCCTTTAACATTTACGCGAATCGTCCTAATTAGTCAAAGTATAGCTCATGCGTGACGTTAATCAAAGTAATCAAGGTAATATAAACCCAGATATTAATTTACCTACATATTCGTGTAGCTCTAGTGTGATGACTATAATTAAACCTAACCTAGCTTAACCTAAGACGACAATATTTAAACCCAACCAACATTTGTCTTTTTCGGCAAGCCAAATGTTTTTTATTTATTTTATAACCATGCACATATACCAATGTCAGGGCCGTAGTGAGCCTAGTGGTCAGCGTCTCGGTCTCGGGATCGGAAGGTCCTGCGATCGAGTCCCGGTACCACTGAAGACCTACCGAGTATATGCGGAGTACGTGCTCGTTAAATCTGTTGGGTCCGAAAGTCCTCTAAGTTCCCATACCAAATCAATACCTCTGGGGGTGACAAGCCAATTCTGGGGATCCTATAGTTGGCCTCTGTCTCTAAAAATTAGATGGATCCACTTATGTGTGTTGTCTGTTGTGTCTGTCTTACTTGACGAAGGTTTATAAGCGGGTCGCTGACCAAGCACACAAACCTGAATATATATGTCTACCAACCAACCAATACCAATGTCTCTACGTACAGCTCTAGGTCAAAATTAACAAAAAAAAAACCTCCATTAAATATGTTTGCGCAAACTTTTGTAAAAAAAATATGGCAACAGCAAGTTATGACTTAGTGATAATGAACGATTTAAATTTGAAACGTGGAAAAGTAGTTCCATGAAGATTGTTTTTATAGTGACACCTCCTGCATTAGTTCTGAAGAGCAACGTTGGACATTGACTTTTATCAGTGACATTTTAAAGAAACTGTACAGACTTCATTTCTTCAACTAAGGAATATTGTAAGTTGACCTATTATTTTTTATTTATGCATGTTAAATAAATTTTATAATTTATAATACACGGGAGTTTGAATCTCAAAGTCACATAAAATATGTGCATACCGTTTTTAAATTTTTTATACGTATGTGACCTCGTTTACATCTTCAGATAATATTTTTTTGACTTAGTTTATATATTTATAATATTTAATATATTTGTGGGAAGTCAAAGATCAGTGTTAATTATTTCTTTATAAAAATGTACGCATAAATAGTATTGTCGGTATGCATTCCCCGTCTATTATTTCTTTCGTAATTGGCAGTTTGTAGATTAAAGCTTATATATTTAATTTTATTTAAATAAACCTAAGTTTTTAACGCCTTTTCTTAGTTTTTGTTGATTGCGAAACGCTTTTTCGGTATGACTTCTAGGGCTAATTCCATGTAAATGTAAGTCACGATTTAAGAGGAGATTAAAAGATTTTTAAATTAAAAAAATAAACCAAATTAAATAAAATACATTACATTATTTAGTTATAATAAGTGTATAGATCAACTATTCCAATTTTTTTTTCATTTAATGTTAAAAGTTGGAGTGATAATCACTTTTTACAAACGTGACTTACACTACAGACAGGATAATTTTGCATGGAATTACCCATAGTTGCACCTGCAAATTTATTGTTTATGTGAGTTATATATTTAAATCTACTTTAATAAAACTTTGAAATTACATTTACGATTCCTAAATGGGCAAACAAATAAAAAAAGAAATTGGTTTAAGTCTATAATCTGACATACAAACCCTTTTTAGAGAACACAAATAAGCCTTAGAAACAATCAACCTACATAAAACCATTTCATTTACCAACCCCCAAAAACAATTCAACAAAACCAAATTAACTTAAAAACATGAATAAACCATTTTAAACCCCAACAAAAACTCTTATAATATATTAAACCAACCTAAACCAAATATTTGACCATTAATACCCCTCAATAAAACGGCAAACTTTTTTTTAAATCCCACCTTTAAATAAAATTATTTATTTCTCTATTTCTTAAAAAAGGTCCTCATCAGCTTGAAAAGCATTGGAAAAACCCTCATTTGAATAACTCCACTGTTTGCGAATTCTCAAGTAACGCTATCTCTGCGACGTTTTTCAAGTAACCGTATACTTGGAGATAGGGGAAACTTTGTGGATGTCAAATTCGGGATCAAACTGGTTTTTAAGTCGTTTTTTAATCATAAAAACAATCTACACTGCTCAAAAGAATTAGGAGAATGCATGGTTTATACCCTTTCCCCCCCCCCCCCCCAATTATTTGTATTAATTAAATGAAAATATGAAATACATGATAAAATAAAATTCACTCCCAAAAAAATTCATGAAATTGACCCTAAATTCATCATGATTACATTCTTACATGTTTAAAAATTGATTACAACTTTTTAAAGAAAGTTTAAAAAAAAAATATTGTTAAAATTTGTTTAAAAGTTATCATTTCAATTCACCCCCCCCCCCCCTTAAATTTTGTTTAAAATATAAGATTTTTTTTCTCTTTACCATGTTATTCTAAATGCAAATTTAATCTATTTCACAAATTTTGGATTTTTAAAATAAAAAATAAAAAGTTTTAACTAAAAGAGTTAACAAGAGTACGGAAAGTGCTCCATTAATTGTTTTGAGCAGTGTATTTTTGTAATAGTCGGAAGCCGATTCAGCACATCTAAGCATGAATTAAGAGTTATTTCCTATTCAACTTTATTAAGCCAGTAAAAGGAGATCATCTGTGTCAAAAGAAAGTCACTGGATTGACATAGAATATATTTTTATGATATTGACCATGCTGAGGGTATTTTAACATGCACATTCGTAAAATGTCTTTATTCATTGACTTATACCAAGACCTGAATTTAAATATTCTTGCTTACAGCTGAGAAAATCCAATAACCTTTAGATAAAAGTTCAATTATAAAACATTTTATGGTAATTTTATGGTAATTTTTAGTTTATAGGGTGATGGAATTTATAACTTAGCTAACATACTTAAGCCTTTTAGAATTCTCTTCACAACTTCTTTTGGTAAACATAGCTTGTTTGCTCATTCATAATTAATATGTATTTTTGCAGATACAAACACCAATCTTTACTAAATTAACGTGCTTTTCGGAAAATGTTAAACGTTCGTTTTTCCCAAACACTTCAATATTTAATTGTTTTAAAAATGCGTTTACATGAAAAAATATATGTAGAATGGTTTTCGGGAGTTGGCAAGTTAAGACTTAGCTCAAATAATGAAAAGTCTTTTAAAAATAAAATTTTACTGAAATGCGCCCTTCATAACTAAAATAACTATTCAAACCATAGATATCATAAAGTATTTAATTGGCTGATCACGTGACCTCCAATTCTAACGACGGGACGCGCATGGAGGCTTTTTAAGGGGGCATAATGGCCAGTGTTGCTGCCACTTTGAGGAGAAAAATACTATGAAAAAATACCATTTAATTCTAAAATTACAAAAAAAATACTAGAAAGTATTTAAAGTCGCTAAAAATATTCCAAAATGCAACTAGTATTTTTACATTTTTTTTTTGTAATTTTAGAATAATTCTAAAATTACAAAAAAATATCGTAAAAATACGAGCTGCATTTTGGTATCTTTTTAGTGACTAAATCCTTTACTAGTATTTTTTTGGTAACTTTAGAATTAAATGGTATTTTTTCATAGTATTTTTCTCCTCAAAGTGGCAGCAACACTGGCCATTATGCCCTCGTATTTGGCCTCCATGCGCGTCTCGTCGTTAGCATTGGAGGTCACGTGATCAGCCAATCTAATGCTTTAATTATGATATCTATGATTCAAACCAACTACTATTCAAAAATAACATTTTCCTACCCTTATAAAAACTCAAGCGCAGCCTTTAATTTAATTGGAGATTTCTGGTCGCCTAAAGGTACAAAAAAAGTATATTTTAAAGAAAGGTGTTTTATACTCAGAATTCTTATTATTTCTTCCTAACTTTATGAATAAAACATGAAATTTGTGGTTTTTAGGGAGTTATTAAAGATATGCCGACGAGGCAAGTCTTGTTTTAAAAGTGTCTGGAATGTATGCACTGAACTAAAGCGAAGTTGTTAATATATCAGAAAATGAAATGTGGTTTTATAATTTATTGTAATTTTTTTTGTGGAATATTTTGGGGTATTAATAATTTGTAAGGTGGTTTTATTTTGTCGAAAGTTGTTTTGGGGAGGGGAATGGTTTGAAACGGCTCCTTCATTAATGAGTTTTTGACTTCTAAAGTGTATTTTATAAGAAAAATATCTTTTAATAAGTACACTAGAATTAATATCGACACGCTTTTTTATATTGAGTGTTTGATTAAACGAAAAAGGCGAGTTAAAAAGTTTTATGAAATGTAAAAAAAAAACAAATTACTGAATCTTTTTATGCAGAAATCGTGCAGTTTTTATGCAGTTATTTATGAAGATCAAATTGGGCCCTGGAGCCCAGTCGGTCACGGCATTCGTCTTGCATGCGAAATAACCCGCGTGTAGCTCTAGGGCGACGATAATTCAAACTTGCCTTTGCATGCGAAAGGTCCCAGGTTCGGGTATGGGCATCACCAAAGTAACTTTTGACCTATAAACAGCTCGTATAGCCAAAAATGTCCGACGAATAATTCCCGTTGTAGGGGAGCGCACGTTATTTCAAACTAACCTAACCCAGAAGCTGAAATCGAGTGACAATGCTAAAGATGAAGTAAGTTCATATTTGAAAGAAAATAATATTTAAATTTTAGAATTCTTTTTATCTATTTCAATCCACATTGATCTGAAAATTGTATAGTTTTAGTCCAGAGCTAAATTTATATTAGAAAATTACGATTTACTCAATAAATATATGGGTTACTATAAAATACACCAAAAAAATTTCTTTTGGGTTTCATTTTAAAGTTTTTTTTAGTTAAATAATTATATCAGAATTGCGCGGTGCGTAAAATTTAATTTTTCAAATAAGTTTTATATAAAATAGGAAAGCAAATCAATAACATGTTTTTATGCAAGGTATTAAGATAATTTAAGTTTTTGATTATTTTTACACCTTCATTTTATAAAAATAACCAAATTTAGATTTTTTAAAAAATTATCCTATGAGAATCAAATTCGCAAATATTTGAAGATTTTAAGGACAGTATAATATTCTGCGAAAGAAGTTATCGACATTAAAATTTGTATGCACACAAAAATAAACACTACCGCAATAAAAAAATCAATTTTTCAATCAACCGGACGTAGAAAAATACACAAAGCATACATTAAAAAACAATTTCACAATTCTACGATCCAAAATAACTAACAGATTTTCTTCTCCAACATTCTACTTACAACTAACCTAATATTTTCTGGAACAAAAAAGATAAAATTAGTTTTTTTTTAAATTTCATGCGTGGCAAAAAATTATATTTTTGTAAGTATATCAAACAATATCAAAAATACTTTTCCATTTCAACCGTAGCGAAGAAACCTAATGGAAGCTGCAAGTACAAAAACCATAACCATTAGGTACTATTTTTATTCAAAGTGCAATTTTCTCTGGAGATTTCGTAAGTGCGCATATTTAGTAGTAGAATTCGGAGAAGATAAAAATGTAATAGTTACGGTAGTTGGAATTTTTCATATTTTGTACTCTGATGTATCAGTATAGAGATATTTTTGGTTGCAGCATTATATGTCCTATGTTCGCTTGGAAAAAGTAACGCAAAATGCATGTTATATTTAATATTTTTTATATGAAATGTGTTAAGTTTTAGTACTTTTATGAGATGTATTACTATTTTAATATTTATGTTTAATGTTTATGCGAGCGTGAAATGTATGGGGAGTTTGTGTGTTTGGCTACAATTCTGTGCAAAATTACTTCGAGCTACAAATATAACCTCAAAGGTCAACATTTTCTCAAATTGAGTAATAATACGATCACGATCAAGATATTTTTGCTATGTCTTTTAATTATTTTAAAGCTGTTTCCGATTTTTATCCCTGTCGTGTTTGTCTATTTTTAAACTCGATTATTTCGTGTTTGTTTTAGTTCCTAATTTTTTTGTTCAATGTACATTGTAATTAGATTTTTATCTATAATGTGCATTTAAAATTGAATAAATAAATAAAATAAATAAGGAATAAAGTAAACGTCAATTTGCTATTAGATATTTTTGGTAAAATGATTTTTATGTTCTACAATTAATTCTTCTGTAGATTTTTCCACTTTTGTATTTGGATTTAAGTCTATACAAATCAGCAAGTGACATTTTTTATCCATAAAAGAAATTGGGCTAATTTTCAGTTTTGCAAAAGAGGAAATATGGTAGAATTTTATGCAGTCTACTTTCCCTTTTCCTACATGTTTGTGGCCCAAAACCTGTAATTCTCCGAAAGCAATATACTATAGTGTGGTAGGCCGACTTTAAAATAAGTCAAACTAAAGTTTACATGTTCTATGTCCGTTTCGAGATTAACACCAACCCCAAACCACCAGTCAAATTTATCCCTTTCAGTCCCAAAGTATTCAATACAGCCGGAGAAATGTGGCAGAGAAAATATTTTTTCCACCATTGGATTAACACTGATGCACTTTGCTTTAGAGACCCGTGGTCCAGCGCGCCCCTTCAATTCCTTCGATCTGTGCAAATAATCGCGCCCTGTTGTAGCTTTAGTTCGAGGACAATTCATATTAACCCTTATTGCTTGACAGATGTTTCAAATTGATCCCCGTCGCTATAAACCCATTTAGCTCTAGTAATACTGGCTATCACTCAGCCAAAAACACAATCACCGCAGACAAGCATTTAATTTTGTTTAAGCAAGAGAATGACTAGTACCAAACCACCAATCCAATTCCTCATGCTAAACGCCTATCTATCAACAGCCCAATTTACATCCTTTCCAATCAGTATAAAAAAAATCCTTCAATCAATCCCCCAAAAACACACTCAGCAGTTCGGGCAATCTAAGCGGAAATAGCGAAGGTGGGGAAAGTAGAGTGGAGTTTAGTTGTATCAGGTAGCTATGGGGGAAGAGTTCCACGTGTTGTTTGGTCTAGTCGTTTATAGACAGGAATAGTGTTATTTTTGGATAACGGTTTATTTTTATTTGCGATTTTGGATTTTCGTGAAACATTTCTTTCAGAGCATGTATTTTCAAATTAAAATATTTTTTGAGAATATGGACCGAATTTGATACTATAATAGGGTTGTTTCACGGAGGATCTGGCAATAGCTCCGCGGTCTTGTTTTCCTGTCTCTAGAATTACTTTTGTTTTGGTTGGTAGAGATAATCGGGTTTGTTTGCTGACCAAGCACACTAACCTGAATATAGGTCTACCAACCAACCAACTTAACCATTCGAGAGACCATAGAGTTAGGAAGGAGAGGTAGAGGGGTCTATGAATTCAAATGGTTTGAAGCAGGGCTGTCAGGTTTTTCGAGCTACTGCGCATCCCGTACTGGCACTGAGGTATCCCAAGATGCACCACTCTAGCCGTGTTTTAAGCTACTGCGCATAACATAGTCACCGAAACTGGCACTGAGGTATCCCGAGATGCACCGCTCTAGCCTGCTCATACTGCGCATATACATGGACCTCTCTATTCTCTTTCCTACCTCTATGCGAGAGACATGAAAACAAGACGGCGGAGCTATTGCCAGTTCCTCCGTGAAACAACCCCATTTTATGTAAGATATTGTCCTAATATATTAAAATATAAATGAATCTGTTTATACCTTTTGTTCTATTAGGCTGGGCTCAAAGAGTTCTATAGTAGGGTTCTATAGTTCCCTAAGAGTTCTATAGTTCCCTACTATAGAACTCTTTGGCTGGGCTGGGAAACGGGGCTGGGGTCAGAAAGGTGATTGCATTGCATGCGAAAGGTTCCCTGTTCAGAACCCAGGTTCTCGGGTAATGAAAATATAACTGCTGAAGTGTAAATGGTCTGTGCAGCCAAAACAGTACCCCGTATAGAGGAAGTGCATGTTAAATATGCTCCATAGTCCTGCTGCGCACGTTGTTTCTAAAAAAATAGCAAAGGTCTCTGGTAATGAAAATACAGTGAAACCCCGATTTTACGTTTCTCAAGGGACTGGGTAAAAAAAACGTAAAATACGGGAAAAACGTAAAATACGGGAAATAGTACTTAGAATGCAAAAATCTCTTTCTTAGTATCGCGCCATTTATAGGTACATTCGCGGCACGAGCTTCTTTAAACCACTTTACTAAGATATCTTCCAGCTCATCGTACGGCCAACTAAGCCAAACCAGGATCCATGAGAAAAAACCGGTTTCAGAAAACGGGAGCCTGTGGAATGGGAAAAATATTTCTTATTTTAGAACAATTTTTCTTTTACTTTCCAGGGAAAACGTAAAATGCGGGAGAAATTCCATAAATAACAAACTTACACTCCGGGTTAAATTAACATTACAGTATACGGAAAAAGCTGGGACCTGATGAAAAAAACGTAAAATGCGGGAAAAACGTAGATTCGGGGGACGTAAAATCGGGGTTTCACTGTATAACTGCTGAAGTGTAAATGGTCTGTGCAGCCAAAACAGTACCCCGTATAGAGGAAGTGCATGTTAAATATGCTCCATAGTCCTGCTGCGCACGTTGTTTCTAAAAAAATAGCAAAGGGTGTCAGCTCGTCGCTTGACTGTAGTTCGTCACCAAAAGCACTCGTGTAGCTCTAGTCTGACGATTATTCAAGTCAACCCTATATTAAACTATCTTTCATACCTGTAGTATATGGTCGTATGTCATGTATTGTGTCATGTATGGCATATATTCACTAATATCATCGTTCTCTATCAACGTACGATTCATATTTAAAAAAATATATGTAATAATGAGGGAAAATCAAGCTTTCATAATTAAAAAAAAAATTGAATTATTTTAATCTTCATTGGTGTTTTACTAACTTAATTAAAATATATCAATAATATTTCAAGATAAAGGGTAAAATAAAATTGCTTATGATAATCAATTAAAAGCTTTTTTGGGCTAAAATTTTATCGATGTATATAAATTTATCAAAATGTAAATATCAATTTTAAATTTAATCAATAAAATCATACAAAATTATTTAACGTCATTAAAGGCTAATAGAATTTTTAAAAATTCGCTTATATTTAATGAGATTCAAAGTATGTATTTCCCACACTTACCTTCAGTATGTTTTACATACGCCTGTTTCAAACAACCTTCTCCCACGTATCTAACATAACAGGTAACAAAACACAATCCAGTTCTTTCTTTTCCATCCTGAACCCCTGTAAAATTAATGATCCGGGACCTTTGAAAGGGAGGGCCGCAGATGGCCGATGGAATAGATATTGGTTCGATATCGATTTAGTGATTAAATGATTAAGGACCGAACCCTCCCTATCCCCTGTTCTATTTGAGGATGAATTCGGTACTCAATTAGTTTAAATCCAAATGAGGTTTCGACAGGGGAGGGAGGGGATGGTAACTTTGTACAACAACACTACGTTTGATATTAGTAATACAAATTTACTTAATAGATATTTATCAAAGAAGTAACTTAGTTACTAAACACCGAGATAAATATTTAAATATTGTCTTGGTTACTAAACTGGAAATATGTAATTAAGCTAAAACACTACATAATTTATAAACTATAGAAATATTGAAGCTATTAAAGTAAAAAATTGATTTTTAACCCATTGAAATCAAAATATTAAGCTAAATATTTTCTTAGTTACTAAGCTAAAAAAATATCTAATAATTAAGCTAAGACATTATTTAATTATTGAACCATAAAATTTATCTGCTATTAAAACAAAAAAATTACCCATTCATGACGATTTTGAATGCTATTTAACACTTTAATTTAACGTTTTTATTCAGAAATCAAAGATTTTAAATATAATTGCTTCACATAACTTTATTTGTCAGTACATCAATTGTTTCGGCCAATTAAAACCAATCCAGCTTATATTTACTTGCCAAACACTGTAAATGGGTGAAATCAAGGAATTAGTTATTAAGGTGAAAATTTACGTAAGCTAAAAATTAATTCTTTAGCTAAACATTACCTAATTATTAAACTAAAAAATATTAATAAACAAAATGGACAGACCAATAAATACCTGTGTGTACTATGCATTCAAAGTCGCCAATAGCCCTCGTGTAGCTCTATTGCGACGATAATTCAAACTAACCTAACTATGCATTCAAGTAAAGTACCATGTAAGGTTTATAAAAATAACTAAAAATTGTCTAGAACCATTTTGACGCCAGACTGATGGGTAGAGTGGTGGATTACAGCGTTATGCTGCATTAAATACCTTTAAAAATGTTATATCTTCGTGTACAAATGTCTTCGTATTCAAGTAGAAATTGGTACTACCACTTTTAGCTTTCACACTTACGTTTATAACTTAAGAAGTGAAAGGTATTATAATCGTCCCATCCGTCCGCCACCCACTTTCATAACCCAAACTAAAAATGATACAGGGAAGTGTAATATTTCAAAAACATCTCGCACGTCGAAATTGGAAGATATTGAAAATTTCAGAAGAAAAATCGAATTCGAAGTAATATAATTATTAGAAACATAGCAGTATTTAATGCTCTTTTAGAAAGAATAATGAAGCCATTTTTATTAGAATTAAATTTCTTTTGGCATTCACAACAATCACTTGAGAAATTTTATTTCTTTTTAAATAATAAATAAAAAGAAATTTATTTTTGTGTCAAATCAGTGTGAAATGACGTCAAATATATTTCACAGATTCTTTGATTGTTGACATGAAATGTTTTGCTTTTATTAAAAGTAACGAATATTTATTTGTTGAATATAGATTAATTTAGCAAACGATAAGAAATAATAATTGAAGTTTAAAAAAACACACTGAAACTAGCCCATTTTAGCGGGTAAATGCTTCTTATACAAACCTACTTGTTTTATTTTAATCGAAAATTGGTAAGAAACGTTAATGTGCCATTTTTAAATGTATCTAGACTTCTAAAACGTTTCTAAAAAAATTCTTAACCATAAATATTTGCTTCTAATATTGCTAACGCTCTATTTTATTCCTTCAGTGAAAATGTAAGAGCTTATCGAAATAGATTAAGAATGTCAATAGAAAAATTTATTTTTCCCTGAAATTGTACATTTCTTCAACACTTATGTAAATATTGTAAAAATGCTTAATACAAATGTTATGACTAAAATTCGTAGAATTTTGCATATGCATTTCCGCTTGTATTATTTTCTTTTATTCAAATTTAATAGTGCTTGATTTTTTTTAAAAGGATTTTTCTTTATAAAGCACACTATACTTGGAAAACTAATATTTCTGCTCTGTTAATTCAATAAAGGGGTATCATTTTCAAAGTTAAGCTCTGGAAATGTTTAGAAAGTTAGTCTTTAAATTGTCATTCGTTCTTGTGTGGGATTTTATTTTAAATTAAGAATTGCTTCATGTATTTCGAATACAAAAATGGCTTGGTGATTTGGTTCTAGAACATTAAATATTTGATTAAAAATACACTGCTCAAAATAATTAAAGGAGCTCATGGTTTAAACCCTTTCACCCCCCCCCCCCCATGATTCCATTTGGAATCATCAGCTTCACTAAGTTAAGCTCACAATTATGTATCGTTAGATAAAAGAATCGTGTCATTGGAAGAATTAAATAATATTTGTTTTAATTAAATCAAAATATGAAAAACATGGTAAAATAAAATTCACTCTAAAGCAAATTTAACCAATTAAATTGACCCTAAGTTCTTCATGCTTGCATTTTTTAGATGTTTATAAATTGATTTTAACTATTTTTAACAAAGTTGAGAAAAATTATTGTTATAATTCATTCAAAAGTTATGGTTCCAATTTTTCCCTTGCATTTTAGTTAAATAAAGATATTTCGCCCTGTTTTTTACTATTTCATTCTGGGTGCATAATGAATCTCTAACAAATTTTAGATTTTTAGAACAAAAATTAAAAAAATTGGGTTTGAAAAGGTTACAAATGTGCGCATAGTCTCCCTAATTGTTTTGAGCAGTGTATTTTACACATAGGAAATGCATTCTTAACCCTTAAATAATTTGTGAATACCCTTTACAACTTAAATTCCACATAAAAACGTTAAATTTAATTTCTTAATTGTTTTTCAGGTCACTTTACTTGTCCTGGATAATTTTTTTGGGAAAATGGTTTTCATTTGTCTTGTATTTTGTTTGGTTAGATACAATTAAGTATAACACTCATTTTCAAGTGGCAAATTTCTTGCCAACTGTCGTTAATGAAATTATATCGCTTTCGCCAAATAATATCAACTATTTATCTATATACTTATGTCTATAATATCACCAATTTTTGTGAGGAAATAAGTATACATAACGAGCTTTAACCCTCTGAGGGATAAGCAAATTAACTGAGGTGTAAACTTGTTTTCTCTGTAAGAGGTTTAAATTACAATTTTTAACTGGTTATTAAATTTTAACATTTTTTTATTTTTTTGTAGTAGATTGTTATAAATGGCTCCTCCATGCCTTAAATTTTAAAATTTAATAAAATTATTAAATGTATAATTTTTTTAAAATTTTGTGTGTTGATGGAAAACCTGACATTCAGGTGACGGGTTTATACCTATGTATCCCTCAGAGGGTTAAACAAGAAGTTCATAAAGAACTAAAATAGCCTACTTTCCTGTTACTTAAATACTTACTGAAATTCAAATCGGGAAAAAAAACTAGGTTCCTAAAGTAAATATCATCAACAGCCGTTTCTACACTAGATTTATACACATTAGAAAAAAAAAATCGAAACACAGCACCCAGCTATAATTTAGACTTCTAAAAGCCAAAATCAATTGTTTCCTTAATATTCTTTCGCAAATTAACTTAATATTATTTATCGTCTTCTCGATTTATTTGTAGTTCGAAGAATAATTAACTTTTTTTAATAACAAAAGTAATGAAACTACTACAACTGCATTAAAAAATAAGAAATGTAAATTAAAACTAAGCATAATTGCATGCAAAAGTATGCCTTGCCGCTTTCTTGGTAGATAATTAATAATCAAAGAATCAAATTGTGCTACATTTTATGACGTCATTCCAAACTGATTCATGAAAATATTATTTTGCTTCAAATATGTTTAAATAAAGTTTCGATGGATAGAACCGATTTTGAAAGGGGGGTACAGACAGACGGACATCGACCGCATGTCAATACCTACTTTTTCATTTTTTTAATTCTTTCGAATTAAAAAAAAGTAGGCTAAAAAGGTTACGAGCTTTAAAAAGAGTAATTTCCCGTTTTGAATTGCGCCGTTGTGTCTTACGTAGTTTGTAATGCTGAATACGTCGTCTGGATTACGTTTATCTCTACCAACGGTTTTGTAATAATATGACCTTTAATCTAAAAGTGGGAAAAACCTTTTTCGGAAAATATTTCGAACAAAACTATTAAACATATGGAAAATCGGAAACCATATTGGGGAAATGGATCGAAAATTGCGAAAGAAATACATAAACTTAAAAAAAAACACTTCAAAACTAATATGCTAGTCTTTTTTAGTTTTCTTTTGACACAAAACATTAAGAGCGATTGTCAGTCCCATAGAGCTAATACATTAGTTTTCTAATCACAACTTCCGCAGAAGTATTGCTTTGCCATGCTAGCCATTTTTTCCCAGGTATGAGAATCAACATATCATCGAAATGAAACAAATTTTGAAACGAATATGTTATCTAGTTATTCAATTATATATTTTTGAAGTTTTAAAATGCCAAAAATTACAGCAGATGGCGACACTATTTAAAAACATTATCAATTAATAATTAAATAACCGGATGTTATTTTCTATTCAATTTTGTTTTAAATTAATGTTATGATGATTCCCATACCTGGTGAAAATGGGATAACATGGCGAAATAATTCTTTTGCGTAAATTGTGATTTCAAAACTAATGCATTATATCTGTGTGACTGACAGTCCCTCTTAATATCAAAAAATGTAGAACTGTTAGAAAAAAAACTGACTTCATATTTTGAATCAGCGAATCCAATATAACCAAAATCATCTTTGAAACCTTATGCACCACTGCCCTGTGTAATTAATTAGTAACTGGATAACCACTTCCAGCACCCCAAACAACTTAAGAAAACGAATTACACTGTAATTAATACAAACTTGACACAAAATACCATAATGCACAAAATAATAATATACAAAAAAAAAACCACTAACTTCCCAATTAAACCAAAACACAAATTAAAACCGGGACCGCAAATAACGCGATGAAAAACGTTGAAGTGTTTAGCCCCGTTCGTCGAGTTTAGAAGAAAATGGAGATGCTTCTCAGCAAAAACCAATACTGAAACGGGTTTGCCAAGTGAAGCCATCGATTGTCTTGTAGTAAGCCCAAACAATCGCTCTCGGAGATCTATTTGGCTATTCTAAGGGGATACGGTACCCAAAACATTTCTAGAAATAACAAACTGGTAAATTATAGTGGTTTTATATAATGTTCACTCTAAATAAACATTTTCTAGTAATAAAAACAAATATTTACAAGTTTTTCATTTTTTTTAAAGTCAAAATTTTGAACTTTTTAAAAACACTACTCTTTCAATTTTGAGAATAACTCCACCAAACTTTAATAGTTAGTTTTTAGAAATATTTGTTCAAGAACTGTGCATGTATTTTAAAATGTGAACTACGGTTAAAAAGTAACATGCATTTATACTGAAAATCACAAAATACATACAGTACATTTTAACTGCAGTCGTGTTTAACATTATGATAGTTTATTGGTGACTTTTGATAATTGTAATTTAAAATGAAGTCGCCAATGAAGGTGTTGGACTATATAATATATAATATTATATATATATAATATTATATAATATATAATATATATATAATACTCTTGTTAACTCTAAAAAAACGCATCGAGAATTATTTGGCATGATTTTAAAGTGGAGTTTGTGTAGGCTTACTGCATCAACATAGTGACTTTGAATCTCGAATACAACTAATTACAACATATTTTTCGTACCAGTGAAAGAAATTCCTACACTCTTAAAACAAACGAGCGGTTTTAACTCAGTCTGAGTTAATTTCCACTCCTTTCGGTGCCGAAAATGCACTTCTCCTATAGGAGTGAATTTCACTCTTTTTCGGAGTGGGTAAAAGAAATAAAGAGAACACGCGTTACACTCTCAAACGACGTTTAACTCCTTTGTGCCGAAATGCCTTCCCTATGGGAGTGAATTCACTCTTTTCGAGTGGGTAAAGAATAAGAACATTGCGTCCTTCACTCTAAAACGAGCGGTTTACCAGTCTGAGTTAATTTCCACTCCTTTCCGGTGCCGAAAATACACTTCTCCTATAGGAGTGAATTTCACTCTTTTGTTTTAAGAGTGTACCATCTTAGGTAAATTAAGATCTCTTGCTACAGCATACAACTCCGCAAACGATTCTTTTTTTCATATAAATTAACTTTTTAACCCATTTGGCTACTAACGGGTCTTGTTATCCCAACAAATGTTTAAAAATCACTAATGTGATGAAAAGCACTTAGAAACTCATTGTAATATGTCCGCAGTCAAAATTAACCCTTTCAGTCCCAGTGATGCCATTTTGCATCATCATGTTTCTGATCATAATTTAAAAAAAAATAATAGGGCTGACATATATTGGGATTAATAAAAAAATATTTTATAATAGAAAAAAGTTTGAAGAATCGAATGATGTGCTTTTTGATATCATAAATGGCTATAGACGATCATATAAAAAATTCTAAAATAATGATGCCAAATTGTCATTGGGACTGAAAGGGTTAAAGAATAAAGTGATTCGTTTTTACATCTAACTAACGTTGAGTAAACGGTTTGTTTGAGCTTACTAGGGTTACTTGGCGACCTTCTGACGGCTTCCCTTAATTTCGCGCCAATCGTTTTCCTCTAAACTCTATGGCCCCGTTGGTCTTTATGTTAACAACCGTATAATTTACTAGATGAGGGACAGAAAAAAATACGTTTATTACTTCATATTTTGTATAGGATTTCTAGATTAACTAAAAAATGCGGGAAATGAGAAACTTATGTAACCCTAAACTAATTGGCGTTTTCTTTTGATTATTTTTAATCACTGTAACCTTATAATGAGTTGGGTTTGAAATTAATGAAACTTCTAATGAAATAAGTGGTGGTATCTAGTTTTTGTGATTCAGCACCCACTTGGCATAACACATTAAATTTAAAATATTTTATTTTGTAAATACCGTGTTTTTATTTTTTTTATAGGAATATATATAAGTAATTTTATTTAAACACTCAATTTAAAATGTTTAATGCAAAAACATTTTAGCTGTTTGATAATGGCTGCAATTTTAAAGAAAATACTTTTTTTTAACAAATCTGTAGAAAATATTACTAAGCAAATCAAACTGGAATTTTTTAATGTATCAAGTATTGAAACTATTGTAGTGTTTGCCTGTATAAGGACAGTAAACCAAAAATTTACTTGCCCTCTACACCCCCCCCCCCCCCCCGATTTAAGCATTCCACTCCCCCATTAGACATTAGTTTTAACGTTTACAAACAGAAGAGCTTAATTTAGCTTCCACACTACGTTTATAACGTAAAATGTAGAAGGTATTATAATCGTTCAGTCTGTCTGTCACCCACTTTCATAGTCCAAACTACAAATGTTACGGACAAGTGCGAGACGTCAAAAAATTCAGCGCATCGAAATTAGAATACTTTAAGATAAGAATTCGAAATCGAAGTACTTCAATTGTTTAAAAAACTGCAAAATTGAATGCTCATTTAAAAATCATAGGAAGCCATTTTTATTAGAATTAAATCACCATTGCCATTCGCAACAATCGCTCGAGAAACTTTAATTCTTTTAGACAATAAATTAAAATAAATTTATTTTTGCGACATCGATCAGTTTGAAATGACGTCAAATATATTTCACTACGAGATTCTGTGTACGTTGATATGAAATATTTTGGGTTCTATTTAAAAGAAAGGAATATTACATATGTATTGTTTGAAAAAAAAAATTGCAAACGATAAGTAATAATTATTGAATTTTCGAAGTAATATAAATGAAACTAGCCAAATTTAGCATGTAAATGTTTAATATAGACTTAATGCTGTGTTTGGAGCTTTTCTACCTGTTAAACACAACTGTTGTGTGGAAGCGGGTTAAGTGACGGATTCTGTTAAAAACCTACTTTTTTTGGTCCCACATAGAGTACTATTAGAATAAAAATATCAACTTGTATAAATTACATTATTTTTCAGACTGCAAAAAATATTGAGAATTGGCGAGATTTTCATCCATTTACATTTAGCTACCATTATGAAAACCAATTAAGTAACCCTGTTTAGATGCCATTAATTCCTGTTGTAGTGATATTAATTATTGTAATTAATTACAGTAATTAATTATACCTGGTGATTTCCATTTACTGCAAACTACCGGTTGTGTTTAACGAATGTTGATTAAAAGTAGGGGAAAAAATGTAATCTCTGGTTTTGCGAGAGAACTGAAATTGCCAATTAGGGTAAGGTTGTAATTAATAGATTTGTAATGTTTTCTTTAAGTGTGATGATTGTTTTTTTTTTATTTCAATTTAATGTTTTTGTGTATTTATAATTGCATTTGGGGATAAAATTTTAATTAAGTGCATAAACTGCTTTGTAATTGGTACTCAGCAATATAAAGAGCTAAAAAGAGTGAGGTGGTGACCGGTGTTGTAGATAAATAATTATCGGAATTATCATAATGTTTTTAAGACATTTATATTAACTAACCACAGCACTGAACTACATAAAAATAATAACAAGTAAATATGTTTCTGAACATCACAGGTCCTTGTGTCTTGAAGGTAGGAGCAAATGTGATGTCTTGTTCGGTTCGAATCTCGCGGGAAATGAATTTGTCCCGCCTTTATGATGCAGGGGTTAAAAGAATATATAAGAATTTATACAATTGGGTGAGAAATTTGATTGACAGAACTTTAGTTTTAGTTTGTAATTTTTAAGGATTCGGTTGCAAAGAGAAGTACCGTGAGCAAAAGTTTTACTTCCCAAACTGGGGCTCAAAATGGGGTCCCGAAACAAAGAAAGTTAATAGAAATTAAATTAAATGAGATTCACCACAAGAGTATGGATTTAAAAAAAGTATTTAAAATCATAAAAAATAAGTTTTTTTAAACCTAGCAACTTGTAAACTGTTAACTTTTTAAAGCTACTATTTTTATTTGAAATCTGGATGTTTTGCTCAAAATGTCTGCATTATTCTGTAGAAAAAGAAATAGGTTTGCAAAAAGTAAACTGCTTTTAGAACCATTCTGAAATATCTAAAAAATAAGCACCTATAACATCCATCAATATGGTCATTGCCTTAATTCAATTATTTTTCAAAAAATTTAGTAAATTGATAGCGAAATCAAAAAATTTGGAAAAATTTCGAAAAATTTGGAAAAAAAATCGAAAAATTTTATTTAACCTTTATTCATAGTCTAATTTTAAAAATTAGTTTTAAAAAAGATATTGTTCCTATTTTAAAAAAAATCGCATTTTCTTTTAAAATGTTTCAATTACTAGATAAAAATAATTAATTATTTTTTAACCTAGTAAAGTGAGACATTTTAGCCAGCTACCTTTTTGATCTGCAATTTACTATAATAAGTCAATCTCTAATTACATTTACAACAAACACATTTGCTTCGTACTAATTCGATTTTCGGATAAAATTGTTCGTTACTACTACGTTTCTGAAATTTACTGAAAAAAAAATCTTTTCCGAAATATTCACGGAAATGTCAATTTCTACCTCTGGTTCAGACTAAAATAATTCGTAAACAAACTAAAGTGATTTCGAAACTTCACTTTTATTTCGATATTCCAGATTGGAAATTCCATTATTACATTTTGTTCCAAACATGAAACTTAAAAAAAATAATATTGAAATCCTATTTCACTACTTTTGTCAGTTGCGAAATAAGGTCAACTTAGGTGGAGAAAGTACTCAAAGTATATTATCTAGTTTTATGTTTATATTTTTAGCTTTAAGGGTAAACAATTGAGTTTTTCTACTTAGTATTGTGTATAGGTAGGTGTTCTTTTTCAATGTTACACGATTAAATTTAGAAAATTGGATAGTTTACTATGATTCTTAAATTTACAATGGAAGTATAAACAACATGCAATTGTTTATTTTGCTAATTTTAAGTATAAAATTATACAATTTTAATCAAAATTTAACGATTATAAAAGACTATTAAAAATGTTAAATTTTCTATTCAAGAAATTTTAAAATTCTAAAAAAAACTTCCGACGAAAAATACCCCGTGTAGAGGGAGTGCACTTTAAATATATCCTTAAGTCTTAACGCTGCGTACGATGTCGCTCTTAACGGTTGCGTTTGGTGCCTACTCGGGTGTTGGCTCGTCACTTGACTGTGGTTCTAAAATACGACGCTAGTCGCCAATAGCCCTCGTGTAGCTCTAGTGCGATGATAATTCAAACTAAACTATGAAAAGCTCGAAAATATTTTACTTTTGTGACTGAAGCTTCAAAAGTTAATAATATAAACCTGAGTAGTTTTATAATTTATTTATATCCTAATTTATTTTTATAATTAATTAATGACTCATAATTACAGTAATGAAGACGTAAACATTTTAAATTAAATGTATACTTTAAACGAAAATAAATTTCATTCAAATTTCTGGCCTCAAGTATCTACTTTATTTATGCATCAACCATGGACAATTTCATGAATTTTTTAAAAAAAATATTTTCCTTTAATATTTAACTTTAGACTAAAATTCCTAAAAAAAAATGGTGTCGGTAACAATCGATGTTAGGGATACCGTTTCGAACTGATTGCCACCGGATGTTACAATCTTATTCCTTCTTCAGATGAAAACCGAATAGTTTTGTTTTTAGAATAAAACTTTAGACAAAAGTTTCGTAGAAAAAATGGTTCGTAAAAAAATGTAGATAGATTTTGTGAAAAATGTGTTCTTTTTATGTTATACGGGGCTTATTTGGGGAATTCAATTCTATGCTGATGGAGTTGAATGTTATAATCGTCTATACTAAAGAAAGCATTAAACCGGTGATATGCTTCTACGGTTTAGTAATTTCAAATTATAATAAAAAAATTCGTAATCTTTTAAAAACTCGGACTAGCTTAACAATTATATTAATACGGCTCATTTGGCTGGATCTTAACCCAATGTTTATGCTTTGCATCGATTAATTTTATAATATTAAATACGTCAAAGAAATAGGTTTTTTGCAACCGTGAAATAAGTGCGTTCACTCCTTTAGTATATTTTTTTTTAAAGAATTGAAATTAGAGTTAAAGTCCTAGCCTTTTACAATGTCCTTGCTTGCATGACCCATAAAAAAAAATGGAAATATGTAATTTTAACGACGTTAATTAGCTATTTTCATGGAGGACTTTAATCCCGAGCTTTTGTTCATTTTTCTTCCATTATTGTCTATGTTTAACTATAAAACTTAACACCATAGAGCTAAGCAATAGTTTGAACTATTTCTGCAAAACATTCTTTCAACAATGGTATCCTTTACATATAATATATAAATCCATTTAATTGAAAGAAACATACATCAAATTTGTTGAATTATAGTTGATCAGCCTGTTAAATAGTGTCGCCATCACTGTGACGTGGATTAAAAACCAAAAATCATTAATAATAGTTAAAGTTTTGCCAAATTAATTAGTTATGTTATTCTATGGGACAAACTATCATTATATTGGAAGTTTTTAGATCACTAATCATTAGTTTATGTTAAACTGACAATTTCTTAACGGATCGAGTATAATTTTCATTCAGCGTGTTTGTTGCCACTCTATTTCTAATAAAAAAATGAGTTTCGACAATGGTGTCAATAACAATACAAGATGGGAAATGTATTCCCAGATGATTGCCACCGGATGTTTGCATTTCTTTCTCCCTTATCCTTGAAAAATGGAAGAAAAGGATACGGTCATGTTTCACCGGAATAAACAACGAAGTTTATGTAGAGAATCTCGGAACACAAGGGATAGAATTTTTAGAATTGATATTTTTCTTTTTCGAGTATATTCAATTTCTACGTTGATAGTATTAAGATATGTAGTAGACGGTGTATGTTATAAAAAAATCTTTCATGGGACCATGGACTTCCATGGCCTACATATTAGTATTGTACATTTTTTATATATAAAATCAAATTATTCAGAGCTTATAATCTATTAATAATTTAAATATCCAGTAAAATTTTAATATACTATTTTTGATAAGTTATAATTAAATTATTCCGTGTTTCGAATTATTTGTAATTTGTTAGCATTTACGACAATAGTTTAAGATGCCCCCTGACCTTGGAAATGTCAAGTTTTTATAAAATTAATGTTTTTATTGTTTTTAATGAAAGTCTACACACTTTTAACTTGCCAATAAACTTTACTTTTTGAGTTAATTTAAGCAAACCATGTATTTTAATCCTAATGAAGTAACGCATACAAAACTTCGAACTTAAAAAGGAAATTGTGCTTTAGTAATGCTATGTAAGTTAATGCTATTTTTAAGGTAATGACATGTTCAGAATATATTCATTATAAGTTTGCCTATGTCTTATTTTGAATTTTAAAACTCGGAAAAATAACTGAAAGATTTTATCGGCCTTTAAATAAGTAAAATTTCTTTTTTAAAAATTCAATAAACATAACGTTGATACTATATAATTTCTTAGTTATGCCAAATATTCCATTTAAAAGTATTTATCATATCCACTAAAATAAATTTTAAAGTTTTAAATCCAAAGACCCTCCATACTAGGGAGCTATATTAAATACATCGCTATTAATAAAATAATCTTTCACGAGTTATATTGAAAGCATTTTATAAGATGGTAAGTCTTAAATAATCTAATTAGCCTAAACAAACTAAACTCTTGTCAAATTATTACCTGAATACGTTGTTAATAAGCCACTTTCTAAATTGATATTTTATAAACTCGATAATAAAATAAAATTGAGTGCTTACATAGGCTTCTTTCAAAATTAATTTCCTCAAAAATAAGGGTATAACTTGAAACATCTGTTAACCCTTATAGAAACTGATGCTAAAAGAGTTTTGTAAAAGAGTCGTCTCGCCAAAAGAGCGATTTCGCGCCAATGATCGCAGCGGCGCGATAGAAGAATAAGCGTTTTTTTTCACCCACGAACTTTCATTCGAAAGACTTGAGACTTTCCAATTATAGACGTTGACTGTGTGGTTTCGTTTTTGACTTTTAAAATGATGTTTGTGTGAATGATGTACGGTCTCGAAGTGTATGTAAAAAATGTCAAGTAAAATCAGTTTCAGAGATGATTGCTGAGTTTATTTTGCGTGTGAATAAAAACTCAGTCACAATTCAAATTGTCATAAATCATGGAAGTTTAGGCGTTGTGAAAATATTTCTGGAATCTATCAAAGTATGTAATATTAAAGCAAAAGCGCGGAATTTCAAATGCTTCATTTTTGCAAATTTTATCAGAGCAGGTTGGACGTGACATTTTAATATTATTAAAGTTTAAAATGTTAGTTTGCAGCCTATGCTTGAAATTGGTATTGCTTTAATAGACTATGTAACGAGGTTTAATAAAGTATTAAATAGTAATAAAAGGTGCAGTCCCGTCCGTACAGTTATCACGTAACCGCTTTGTTAGGCATGATATTACTAGTTAGCCTGTGCTGGCGAGCCCATCAGTTACATTGCTCACATGCGAAGGATCACAGTTAGCTACCGGCTTCGCCAAACTATATATCTGCACCTTATAAACGACCCGTGAAAGTCATATACATCTACGAATAAAGTTGGTCTACTAAACGGTGTCAAATGTCATTTATTTGTTCAATAAAATTAGACGCGTCGCAATAGCCTCGTGATAGCTACTATTTCGAACGTTATTATTCAAAACTAAACTTAGGCATGAAATCAACTTAGTTTAGCTTGATATATGCTAGAGTCTGTTGGGTAATATGTATATATTTGAAAACAATGCCTTTTACATTCTACAAAACGAACAATGGATTAACTCTTTAGTGTACTAATGAGATAGAAAAAAACTTAAATCTTACACATTATTGAAATAATTTAACTCATTGGCCTAATTTTATCTTTAAGCTCCCTTTTAGGACCTAAACTTGTTTTAATTATAATTAATTAATTATACAAATGTTCAACCAATTAACTTTCTTATATACATTCGCTTTTCTATAGTTACTACAACTTGTAGAAAGAAACTGCTCAGTGTTAAAACCAAAATAAGACTTTTAACAAAACCTTTCTAAACTGTCCTTTTACAGCAGCTAACTGTTTTATTTGGCTCATTTTATCTGAGTAATTCGGGGTAGCCAAGGTGTAAATTGCTCAAACGATTTTCCCTTATCAGTTTAGAAAACGGGAGTGGATCTCGGAAGTAAGTGGGACGGAAGAGTTTAAGAGGATTTTGTTCTATGCGGGTAGTAGAATGTTTAACAATCTTGAATGATTCATTTTGGATTTATTTCCAGTTTAAAATTGGGGATTTGAAAACATTGTCTCGATTACATTATATTGAGCAATCAACATACAAAGAATCTCGTATTGAAATATATTTGACGTCATTTCATACTGATCGATGTCTCAAAAATAAATTTATTTTAATGTATTGTCTAAAAGAATTAAAGTTCTGAGCGATTGTTGAAATGGCAATGGTGATTTAATTCTATTAAAATGGCTTCCTATGTTTTAAATGAGCATTAATTTACAGTTTTTTAAATAATTGAAGTACTTCGAATTCGAATTATTTTCTGAAATTTTCTATGTATTCTAATTCCGATGCGTTGAATTTTTTGACGTATCACACTTGTCCGTAGCATTTGTAGTTTGGACAATGACAGTGGGTGACGGATATACAGGCAGATGGAAGGACTGAACGATTATAATATCTTCCCCTTTTTAAGTTATAAACGTAGTGTGGAAGCTAAAATCAGACAAAACCAACCATTCATTTGACCGCGAACAAAGATCTCGGTACAATATCCCAACCTAACAAAGATTTCTATAAGCCTTTATAACAAGAAATGTAAACTATTCCACAAGCTCTTGTGCTCTAAGCGACGTTCATAATGTTCTGAAGCTATGGAATTCATGTCATGCCATTACCAGTTCATCTTAAATTGAGCTACAAATGCATTAAATTGTGCTGAATTGGAGAGTAATTAGGGCAGCTATTATCATCGCTATGAAGGAATAGTTATGTTGCTTAGTGTGAGGTAATAGTAGTGGTAACTTATTTTGAAGGTCTCGGGAGATTTGTGTTTACATATTTGCGTATGTTCCGCCAATTCTGTTTAATCTATAATTTTTTTTTAATTAAGTTATTAGAACTAACCATTGAAAAAAGCTGTTTTTTTATCTTCCACACTATATTTATAATGTAGAAAATCCAAGATATTATAATCGTTCAGTCTATCCATCTGTTCACACCTCACCCACTTTCATAACCAAAACTACAAATACTATATGTAAGTGTGATGCGTCAAAAAATACAGCGCATCAAAATTAGACGGAAAATCTCAGAAAAAAAAAATCGAATTCAATTTTTATATAAACAAAATTTAATGCTTATTTAAAAAAAAGCATAAAAAAACCGTTATTTTTATAATTATATCACCACTGCCATTCACATCAATCGCTCGAGACCTCGCTATTTTTGTGACATAAATCAGTTTGAAATGACGTCAAATATATTTCACTAAGAGATTCTTTGATTGTATGTTGATATGAAATGTTTTGCTTTTATTCAAAAGCGAGGGATAGTTGATGTTTAATATTTGAAATATAAATTTAGCAAAATAAAAGAAAGATTGAATTTTCGAAATAAAATAAATGAAGCTAGCCAAACTTAGCGTGTAAATGTTTAATATAGAATAATACGGTGTTTGGCGCCTCTTTTACTGTTGAACAGAAAAAGTTGTGTGGAAGTGGGCTAAGTGACTGTTACAAACCTACTTGTTTACTTTCAATCTTCCAATATGAAATATAAGACAATGAAAGTATTGCTATTGGATCAAAAATCCCAATGGAGATTGCGTTTTTTCCGCAATTTGGGTGCTGATTACGAAAAGTTGTTTTTGAATTATTCGACTATCTGTCATTCTATGTGTCTGAAACCACACTACAGTCCGAACTAAGATATACCTCAATTTGGACCTAAAATTTGGTAAACGGGTTACCAGTATCTATCGGACGTCGTAACGTTTTGGTGAAAAATGTGCTTGAGCAAAGGCTAGCTGCCATAGACCTTTTGGTTTTAAAATTATTGTGGTGAATCTCATTTAATTTCCATTAACTTTCTTTGTTTCGGCACCCCATTTTGGGAAGTAAACCTTTTGCTCACGGTACTTCTCTTTGCACCCGAATCCTTCAAAATTACGAACTAAAACTAAAGTTCTGTCAATCAAATTTCTCGCCCAATAGTAAAAATTCTTATATAGTCTTTTATCAATCCCTGCATCGTAAAGGCGGGACAAATTCATTCCCAGTGAGATTCGAACCGAATAAGACATCACTTTTGGTCTTTCAAGCCAAAAGGACCTGTGATGTTCTGAACCATATTTACTTGTTATTGATTGTTATATGCAGTTTGTGCTGTGGTTATAGTTAAATTAAATGTCTTAAAAAAACTTCTGATCATTCCCATTTATTCATCTACACACCGGTCAGCACGCCTCAGTTTTAAACCTTATGATATAAATTTAGCATCTATATGTTAATTTATGAGTTGTAGTTGAAAGTGGTGAAGCGTCACACACCCCTAGTTTATGCTAACAAAGCATGATATTGATGTATACTTGATTTTGCTTGAATGTGCTTGCATTTTAAAGAACAATGAATAATTTTTATTTCAATAATCATGCATCATTTTTTTTTCGTCTGACTACAATAAAATATTGACGGCTCAAAGATTTAAAAAAATTATTCTGTAGAATTTTATCGTTTGCATTATTGTATACGAGTATTCTTAGTAGCTTCAGCCCCCAAGTCGTAAATGCAATATCTCTGACAATTTTTATTTTCAAAGAATTAAAACTTGAGCAAAGCAATAATTAAAAAAAACTCACTCATACGAAGTAATTTTGTTTTAATTAAACTAATTTTTAATTTCAAGTACCTCCAAATATTTCCCAAAATATACTCTTAAAATACATTACCTCTTTTGATCTTCAAAAAAATATCAAAATTAAAAGTTCTCCTTAATCAAATTGAAAGCGTGAAATCTTCAAACAACTACAAAAACCATTATCAATAACTGAGGCAAGAATCTTAGTTCTTTCATCGCTGAAACTTTCAGATTCTTTGATGTTCGTTTTTCTTTATTCGGCAGAGCTTTAACTCAATTTATATTAAAGCTTCTTCTATAAGTTTTGTGAACCAGAAATGAAGGGTTTCGAGGGAAAATAAATAACTTAAAAGACTGGAAAAATAAAAGAATAAATGTCTATAAAACGTGTAAGATATTGTATTGATTAATTTTAAGTTATTTGGTATGATCTTGTTTAAGATTTTTTTTCTTCTTTTTGTCGTCTACAAATTAAAGTACTTGATTGAAGAAAATTTTTCTTTTTAAACTAAAAATATTTGAAATTTCTATGCTTGAATAATAATTTAACAAGTGAATATTTTTTATATTTTAAGTAATTTTATACCTTAAAAATTGACTCGACATAGTATTCTTATTTCAAACTTATTTTCCTAAAAAAATAAACGTATTTTATATATTTTAAGAGTTATTTCCCAAATACAATTTTTCGTGCATGGACAGAATTTTTGTTGTTGTTGATATCTAAAATGTTTAAGATTGTCAACGTTTACACAAATGCTTAAATATTAAATCTTCATGATAAGTAATTTTAACTATTAGGTTTATTTCTAATAAATTATGGTCTCTTTTTTTTTAATTGTGTAAAAAATGTCACTAGATGAAAAATTTTAAAATTTACCTGGTTTTAGCTTTCACACTACGTTTATGACGTAAGAAGTGGAAGGTATTATAATCGTTCAGTCCGTCTGTCTAGGAAACAAGCCAAATTTAGCATGCAAATGTTTAATATAGAATATCAATTCTGTGTTTGTCGCCTTTCTATCTGTTAAACACAACTGTTGTGTGGAAGGGGGTTAAGGGACGGATTCTGTTACAAACCTTTTTTTTTTCAAGTTTACAACTGTGTTTTCTACGCTATTTGAGAAGTAGGTAAACACTTACAATAAAAAAAATATTTTTTATTACAAAAAACACTAATTTTAAAGGTTTCTTATCTAAAAATAAAAAAAACCAATCAGGTAAATGTTTTTTGAAGAATCATTTAAAAAAGTGTTTAAAACATCGAACTGATGGAATGAAAGCAACCAGTAGAATTTTTTCTTGCAATGTAGGTTGAAAGAAAAATATTTAAGTGTCCCCAAATTCAATTTAAATTCCTTTCTAAGAAAGAAAATATGATGATTTATAATAACATTGAATTTAAATCATAAAATCATCGAAAAGCAAGCCCGTATCCCCAAAATATGTATTTCTTTGTTTCTTAAATCAATTTTATTTGCATTATAAAACTCAGTGATATGCTTACTAGTTTTTTTAGTTTTGCTTGTACTTTAAAATAAAGAGGTTTCTATAGATACTGTTAACTTATTTAAAATATATTTAATACATTACGTAATTTCAATACATTTAAAGCTAAAAATTCCTATGAAAGCTACTTTTTGCTCATACGTGATATTCTCAAACAAGTAGGTTTGTAACCGAATCTGTCACTCTGCCCGATTCCACACAACATTTGTGTTCGACAGGAAAAAAGTCGCCAAACATAATAATAATTCTATTATAAACATGTACGATCTAAATTTGAATAGTTTCATTTATATTTCGAAAATTGAATAATTATTTCTGCAATAATTATTCAATAATTATTATCGTTTTCAAAAGTTAATTTACAATTCAAAGAATACAAGTGTAATATTCCTATCTTTTAAATAAAACCACAATATTTCATATAAACATACAAAGAATTTCTTAGTGAAATATATTTGACGACATTTCAAACTGATGTCGCAAAAATAAATTTCATTCAATTGTTTAAAAAAATTAGTTTCTCGAGTGATAGTGAATGGCAATAGTGATTTAATTCTATTAAATGGGGGGGGGGGCTTATGCGTTTTAAAAAAGCATTAAATTTTGCAGTTTTTTAAATAAAGTACTTCGAATTCGAATTTTTTTGCTTGAGATTTTCAGTGTCTTCTAATTTCGATGCGCTAAATTTTTTGACGTATCACACTTGCATGTAGCATTTGTAGTTTGGGTTATGAAAGTGAGTGACAGACAAACTGAATGATTATAATACCTTCCACTTTTTACGTTATAAACTTAGTGTGAAAGCTAAAACCTTAAGGACGTCCGACATTTACTAAGAACTCGTGTGCCAATTTCCCTGTCCGTCTCCTACTTCGATCTCTAGAGTGGTTTCAGACAGACGGATCAGAGTTAGAAAACATTTTTTTTTTAAGAATCGGGACTTTCTGAAACGTGCAAAAAACTACATGAATCAATAAAATAAATAAGTTAATTTCTCTGAATACTTTCTTATCTTTAAGATACATTACATAGGAATTAGTATTACGCATTTTCATCGGTAATTGGCTTCTATCACGATAAGTGTCAAGCACAATTTCTTCACAAACAGTTTAGTTTTCAGTTATCTATAATAATAAGAGTCTGTCTGTGGGATCGTGAAAGACCTAATACTTCCCAGAAATATTTGAAAATTTTAATATAGATCCCCTTTAATACCTACATGTGCACCTGATGCTTATTTTTTTCATATTCGATAGTTATTTTTTTTAATAATATTTTCAAATCATACGTCATCCATCTAAGAGTGAGGGGCCATAACAAGGTTTGAAGACACATGGGCTGGACCAAAACGGGCTTGACGTCATCCGTCAATAAACGCGAAAATCCAGTTAGACATCAGTTAAATAATTACTAAATAAATGTCTTTTTTTTCCTAAATTTTATTTTGTTTCCTTATTTCTACTTGTATTCGTTAAATTTTTATAATATTACTTTAAAAGTGTTCATTTGTTATTGGTAAACATGCCATTTAATATTTCATACAACCCGATAGGTATAGCAACACCACTTTAAATTTTCAAGCTCGCCAAATATCGCCAATGAACAGACCGGCCATTATATTATACCTGTACCGTCTAATGAAGTCATTTTTCTCCCATGGTCAGCTGTATGTTTAATGTTCTAGAGTAGGTAAATCTGAAATTCTTCATGTATTGGCTCCAAACGGAAGGAGTGCAAATATTGTGTATCTGGAAGTTTTACATTAACTTTCGAATCTTTTTTAGGATGACAACCACCGTTTTATGTAAATATTGGGTAATCAATCTCATTGAATCAGAACTCCATTCCAATATTCTTTACGACAAATTTTCTATTAAGAGGGACTGTCAGTCCCATAGAGCTAATGCATTAGTTTTTAAATCATAATTTTTGCAAAAGAATTGCTTTGCCATGTTATCCCATTTTCACCAGGTATGGGAATCATCATAACATCAATTTAAAACAAAATTGAAAAGAAAATAACATCCGGTTATTTAATTATTAATTGATAAAATTTTAAAATAGTGTCGCCATCTGCTGTAATTTGTGGCATTTTAAAACTTCAAAAATATATAATTTAATAACTAGATAACAGTTTCGTTTCAAAATTTATTTCATTTCGATGTTATGTTCATTCTCAAACCTGGGACAAAAGGGCTAACATGGCAAAGCAATACTTGTGAGGAAGTTATGATTAGAAAACTAATGCATTAGCTCTATGGGACTGACAATCCCTCTTAAGTTAACGGGTTCCCAGCAAGGCGGGACCATACCGCTAGTAAGGAATAAAAATGTTGCGTTATGTCTTTTACGCACTTTCATTTAACAGATACTCTAAAACCACTTTTCGCATAACCCTTCAGTTCCATGCATTTTTTTGCAACCGATTTGACTATTATAAACGAACAAAATACTTCAATAGAAAAAAAAACTCCTGTAGCAGTAAATATTCACAGGGAACAGATTCCTGCCCACTATTTTACTAAACGGCTCTTAAATATCCCGTGTATTTTATCTGTATCTCTTCGTTAATGATGCTTTGGCACGTCATTGTTAAACAAAACGAACCGCTTCATTGTACCACAGATTTGATGGTAATCTCACTATGTTATATTGGGGGCGGGGAGACCAGTCGGCTCACTATGTTATATTGGGGGTGGGGAGCCCAGTCGGCTCACTATGTTATATTGGGGGTGGGGAGCCCAGTCGGCTCACTATGTTATATTGGGGGTGGGGAGCCCAGTCGGCTCACTATGTTATATTGGGGGTGGGGAGACCAGTCGGCTCACTATGTTATATTGGGGGTGGGGAGACCAGTCGGTAAAGAGCTTGGCTTTCATGCGGAAGGTCCCCAGGTTTTGGCCCTTGTATAACCCAAAAAAAATAACAACCTATAAGCGGTACGTTCAGACAAAAACTCCGATGGATGATAACCACTTGTTGAGGGAGTGCACGTTAAATATGCTTTTCAAAGCCCGACGCAGTGTACGATGTCGTAATAAAAAAATTGCGTTTGTTGCCTACTCGGATGTCGGCTTGTCACTTGATTGTGGTTCTAAATTACGACGCCGATAGCCCTCGTGTAGCTCTAGTGCGACGATAATTCAACTCAATAACTCCATCAGAAAGTATATTTTTATCAAAATTGGTAGAATTTTATATATAAAGAATAAAAATGTTACGCTGTGTCGTTTCTTCTCTTTGATTTTACTGAAACTCTAAAAAAAAACCATCAATTTACCCTTCTACATATTTCATGCACATTTTACACACGATCGAAGGTCATAAACGAAAAAAATAAATAAACCCTCCTGTAGCAGTAAATATTCACAAGGAACAGATTCCAGACCACTATTTTACTAAACGGCTCTTAAATATCCCGTGTATTTTATCTGTTCGTTAATGATGCTTCGGCACGTCATTGTGAAACAAAACGAACCTCTTCATTGTATGATAGCTTTATTGGTAAATCCACTATGCTTTCGAGGCCCGAAACGTACATTTGGTAACCATTGAGCTAGAAGAAACGTGGAGTGAGGTGTGTGATTCACTGAACAGGGCAGCAAACGAGCTGGTTCAATAACGAAACGCGGAGGAATACACGGCACTGCAGCAGAAACGAACCGGGCAGAAAACCTAGAAACTTGCATATTTCGCTATTGGGTTCGTCTTCGCTGGTTCTTAGTTAGTGATCCACATGGTTATTTCTTAAAATAGTTAGAATTTAAAGTTAAAGAAAGTTCATTTCTTTCGAAATAAAAATGTTAAAATACATTTAGGAGCCCAAGTCAATATGATAGAGGTGTCTCATACAAGCACTGCATACAAGTGTAAGGGAAATAGTCCTTTTCTGCCCTGTTCGCTCAAAAGGGTGCGAGTGGGTTTTCGGCTCGCTGACACTGCACTCCAGTTTCCCTTCTAGCTCAATGTTGGTAACACGGTTTTTGAAAGAAATATATCGGGTTCGAATCCAGTCTCCAGCCAACACCTATTGTAAACAAGGCTTCATTGAATAAATGCTTTGTCTTACAATTTCTGGTTACACAACAACTAAGTAAAAATGTTTAAGGAAGAAATGGCTTGATAAAATGATGTACCAATCTCTTTTCAGCTCTATATACACGTATCAGTCGTTTATTTGTTTAACAAATGAGTTTTTCCAGCATTAAATTTAAAGGCATTATGTATTCAAAAAAAAAAAAATGCCCAACTATAAAAAACTTGTAAAGCTTGTACGTACATTTATAACCCCCAAAAATTATGTAACTGTATGGTATAAGACATCAAATTCTTTTAAATTAATGGGACCCTAGCCAATTTTTCTTCCTTTACCCATTGGGGCTGGGTAGCCCATTTGGTTAGGCATTCACTTTGCATTGCATGCGGACGATCCCAGGTTCGGGTCCGGGCATCGCCAAAATAACTGCCGACCTATAAACGGCCCGTGCAGCCAAAAATGTCCGACGAATAATACCCCGTATAGAGGGAGTGCACGTTAAATATGACCCAAAGTCCCAATGCTGCGTACGATGTCGCCCTTAATGGTTGCGTTGGGTGCCTACTCTGGTGTCGGCTCGTCACCTGCCTGTGGTTCTAAATAGGGTACTTGACAGTATCGCTAAAATACCTTCCAATATTAATTAAATTATAGTTTGACCCCAAATATAGCAAACGTATGTTTTTTTTTTGCAAAATAAAACTTTAAATAATTAATAATCATTTTCAAATGGCTTTTTTTTTCATCGGTACGTCACGATCACAAACACGTCGATTTGTCTGACGTCACTAGTATGTATAAACAAACCGGTGTGATGTTTTTTGTTAGTAATTAAACTGGTTTTAATCTAATTTACTATTAAAATAAGAATTATATAGATAATGGCTGGAGGTTTTACAGAAGCGGATAGTTCAATTTTGCTTAAAGTAGAATCCAAAATGGTGTTTCAAAGTTTGTTTATAGTTACTAGTGACGTCATAGATACCACGTGACAGCCACAAAGCGTTTCCGGGAGTGATTTTTCGTCCTAATTTTAAAATTCATTTTTTCCCCTTTTTACGGGGTATTTGAAAAAAAGAGAAAATACTGGTCTAATATTTTTGGCATAAGAATATTTTAAGCCAATAAAACAATTTTAGTCAAGTTGCATATTATGATGCCCGTCGCCAATAGCCCTCGTGTAGCTCTAGTGCGACGATAATTCAAACTAACCTAACTTCCTTTACCCATGCCAAACATACTTTTAAACATTATTTGTTATAAAGCATGTTTCTAAATATTTTATAAATAGTATTTTGCATATGGATATGTTGAAGATAGAAAAAGAAAAACATATTCCGAACTTATTTAATCTGCAGAAATATATTACGAGAATAACTTTAACGATTTGTGTTAACTAATAAAATAAGACCATATAAATAAATGTACTACTCTTTAGAATTGTACATTTTGGTTGAAAAAAAATCTGCCGAAAATCAAAAAAATTTCGAATGAAAAAGAATTCGTTGATGAACATTTAAAAAACTTAAATGATCGCATACGTTTATTAATTTGAAAATTAATTTTTTTTTCTAAACTTAAGGGGGACCGGAGCCCTCCCTTGAAGCCCATGTTAAAATGACCTTTTTATGTACCTTTTTCTCAATCTATTTGATACATTTTAATGAAATTTTTTGCTAGTTATTAAATGGATGTTCAACTATACTCTAATGGAGACATTTTCAAAAAATTTGTTTAGTTTTTAAATTAAAATTTTTTAAGTAAAACTATAAATTTTTGACCTAAAAAAAACATCAATAATATTAAAAAAAAGTAGTATAGTTAAACTCAAATCCCTCCAGTGAATTTTATAAACCATCTCCTTAAATACGTATAAAAAATTTCAGGTTGATACTTATTGTAGATTCTGAGAAAAAGGTACACGCACATTGAAAAAGTAAGTTTTGAGATATACGCGTTTAAAGTAAACAATAGTGGTTTCCTACCTATGAAAACATAAGGGAATTTTACCTAAACAACATTTAAAAAAAATATATTAAAAATACTTCTAGTACTTGAAACTTTTAGTTTAATATATCGTTGTAAAGCTAAGATTGCATAGCTTAAGAAACACTAAAAACATTGAAATGTCATTTTCGAAAATTTTGAGGGATCTGGTCCCCCTTAAACGTAACAAAACATTTAAATAAAATTTAAAAAAAAAACATCTCTTTAAATGTCACAACATGCATATTTTCTTGTCCTCTCTAAACCCTACACTGGGACTTGCATTTAACCCACCTCAGCAATTGATCCTTGTAGCAAACCCGGCACGTGAACTTGCAGTTTCAAATAATCTTATTGCATTTCCGATAAAACCGGACAGTCGTACCCGACTACTGGTCTTCGTTGTCAGTTGTCGTAATTTGTCATGGTGGGCTGGCCGAGTAGGATTTGTAGGCTGTAGTTAAACTTTGATTGGACAGTGTTTTACTGATGAATTGTATGGTGTTTTAACCCTTTATACATCGAACTAAGCTTAAATTTGGAATATTTGTCTTTGAATAATTTAATGTTAGCTGATGCAGTTAATTAGATATGGTAAAAAAAAATAGGTGCCGAATTTATTTTATTTTTAATTATTTTCTTTAGATATTGTAGTATTAGCTTTTGCAGCTAAGGGGATACGGTACCCAAAACATTATTTTTAGAAATAATAACGAACTTGTAAATTATAGTAGTTTTGTATAATGTTCACTCTAAATAAACATTTTCTAGCAATAAAAACAAATATTTACCAGTAGTTTTTCACTTATTTAAAAAAAAGTCAAAATTTTGAACTTTTTAAAACTACTCCTCTTTCAATTTTGAGAATAACTCCACCAAACTTTTATAGTTTGTTCTTAGAACTATTTGTTTAAGAACTGTGCATGGATTTTAAAATGAGCTACAGTTTAAAAAAATGCATTTATACTGAAAATCCCAGAAAAATTAAAAAATATTAAATCAACATTTTTTTAAAAAACAACTATACATAGAAGACCTTATTCCATGCACAATTTTGTGCCTCATTCATATAAGAACTTACGTTAAAAAATTTCAAAATTCTAACTTAAATAGCAAAAAAGTCTTAGGGATTTATTAAACACAATAATTGAAAAACGAGAAACAAAGAAAACAGGTTAAAAGCAGACGAACTACGTATTCAAACTTATTAAATATTTTCTGGAGTCATTCCTATAACTTTTTTTCTACAGAAGATATCATTAGGAAACTTTCAAAACATGTTCAGAAAGATATTGTGAATAATAAAAAGTAAAAACTGAAAAATCGATATTTTGACCAATTTTTGGGTACCGTATCCCCTTAAGAGGTAAAAATAACTCTGAAGACAATAGCTGCTTTCACATGTAAGGTATAGAAAGATACGATATCTGTGTAAAATTTGCGAGACGAAAGTCCGAATACCAGCAAAACTATTTCCTCCCCAACCAAACGCAAAAAATACTGCTATAGAAATCTGAACCCCATGCACGTAGGAGAGTAGAACAGAAACATTTCTAACCAACCCTCTTAACCCCATCCTAATTTCCCCAAAGACGACTAAAAACAGTACCTTTTTCAAGGTATGTGTGAACGCGGCTATTGAGAAAATTTTTTGGATCGTACGGTTTTAAACTGTAAGCAAATTTCAAAAATCTGAAACCCATGCACGTAGGAGAGTAGAACAGAAACATTTCTAACCAACCCTCCTAACCCTCACCCTAATTTCCCCAAAGACTACTAAAAAACAATACCTTTTTCAAGGTATGTGTGAACGCGGCTATTGAGAACAAATTTTGGATCATACGGTTTTAAACTAAGCAAATTTCAAAAATCTGAAACCCATGCACGTAGGAGAGTAGAACAGAAACATTTCTAACCAACCCTCCTAACCCCCACCCTAATTTCCCCAAAGACGACTAAAAAACAATACCTTTTTCAAGGTATATGTGAACGCACCCTGTATGTGTACCGCATCCCCTTAATTAGAATGTAAAAAGGGGAAATATTATTGGCACATAAAATGCTCTTTCTGTCCTGAATTTTCTCTTCCTTACAATTTATGATTACTGAATTACTGAAAGTGATACTTTGTTGAATGATTGTTTTGCCTTTTCAGTCTTAAATGTGGTGAAACCGCATACTGCATCAAAAAAAGCCTCGATACCATCTATTTTCAATCAAAGGAACAATGAAAACTAAAACAACGGCTTATCAACGGCTAACCACAGCACAGTACGAGTCGTTCCTATAGAACTCTTTGCTTAACGCAAACAGTTTCACTTACAGCGTTGTTATACAAAAAAATATCGAACTATGCAACATAACGCAATGTAGGCGGAAAACTGGCACAGATGCCATTACTTTAACATGGCTAAACGTGTCATTCTTCCACGCATATAGAAATGTAGAGTTTTATTTCACCATTCAGATTCCGACCTGACTGGGGAAATTGATAGAAATTGATTGAGACTTTCTAAGCAACCGATTGGAATAAATGACCCTGGATATACTTTAAAACAAGAAGTTCATAAAGAACTAAAATAGCCTACTTTCCTGTTACTTAAATACTTACTGAAGTTCTAATCGGGAAAAAAACTAGGTTCCTAAAGTAAATATCATCAACAGCCGTTTCTACACTAGATTTATACACATTAGAAAAAAAAATCGAAACACAGCACCCAGCTATAATTTAAACTTCTAAAAGCCAAAATCAACTATTTTCCTTAATATTCGTTCGCAAATTAATTAAATATTATTTATCATCTGCTCGTGATTTATTTGTAGTTCGAAGAATAAATATTTATTAATAACAAAAGTAATGAAACTACTCCGAACTGCATTAAAAAACAAGAAATGTAAATTAAAACTAAGCATAATTGCATGCAAAAGTATGCCTTGCCGCTTTCTTGGTAGATAATTAATGAATAATCAAAGAATCAAATTGTTCTACATTTAATGACGTCATTCCAAACTGATTCATGAAAATATTATTTTGCTTCAAATATGTTTAAATAAAGTTTCTCATGCCATTGTTGATTTGGCAACAGTGATTTAAATGACTCAAAATTGAATTTCAATGCTAATTCAATGGGAAATTCGCCAAAAGATAGTAGATTTATGTCCGTCCGGACGTACAGACAGACGGACAAAAAGTATGAAAGTTGGGTATCTGAGGTCATAGCTTTCTAACAAAAAAGAATTTTTAAGATCCGATGATTAGAACCGATTTTGGAAGAGGGGTACAGACAGACAAACGGACAGACAACGGACAGACAACGGACAGACAAACGGACAGACAAACGGACAGACAAACGGACAGACAAACGGACAGACAAACGGACAGACAAACGGACAGACAAACGGACAGACAAACGGACAGACAAACGGACAGACAAACGGACAGACAAACGGACAGACAAACGGACAGACAACGGACAGACAACGACAGACAAACGGACAACAACGACAGCAGGCAACAGACAGGCAGAAAGACAGGCAGACAACGGGCAGACAACGGGCAGACAGACGGGCAGACAGTCGGCAGACAGACGGGCAGACAGACGGGCAGACGACGGCAACAGACGCAGACAGACGGACAGACAACGGACAGACAGACGGCAGACAGACGGACAGACAACGACAGACAGACGACAGACAGACGACAGACAGACGACAGACAGACGACGGACAGACAGACGGACAGACAGACGGACAGACAGACGGACAGACAGACGGACAGACAGACGGACAGACAGACGGACAGACAGACGGACAGACAGACGGACAGACAACGACAGACAGACGGACGACAGACGGACAGACAGACGGACAGACAGACGACAGACAGACGGACAGACAGAGGACAGACATAACGAACAGACAGACAGATGGACATCAACCGCATTTCAATACCTACAGTGATTTAAATGACTCAAAATTGAATTTCAATGCTAATTCACAGGGAAATTCGCCGACAGATAGTAGATTTATGTCCGGTCCGGACGTACAGACAGACAGACGGACAAAAAGTATGAAAGTTGGGTATCTGAGGTCATAGCTTTCTAACAAAAAAAGAATTTTTAAGATCCGATGATTAGAACCGATTTTGGAAGGGGGTACAGACGGACAGAACGGACAGACAGGCGACAGACAGACGACAGACAACGACAGACAGACCGGAATAAGACGACAGACAACGACAGACAGAGGACAGAAGACGAACAGATGACGGAAGACAGAGAACAGATGACATACGAAAGACGCAGATGGACATCACGATTTCAATACCTACAGTATTTAATGACTCAAAATTGGAATTTCAATGCTAATTCAATGGGAAATTCGCCGACAGATTGTAGATTTATGTCCGTCCGTCCGGACGTACAGACAGACGGACAAAAAGTATGAAAGTTGGGTATCTGAGGTTATAGCTTTCTAACAAAAAAAGAATTTTTAAGATCCGATGATTAGAACCGATTTTGGAAGGGGGGTACGGACGGACAGACGGACATCGACCGCATGTCAATACCTACTTTTTCATTTTTTTAATTCTTTCGAATTAAAAAAAGAAAAGTAGGCTAAAAATAATTTAGTGGTAGATAAATTGTTAAGAATAACTGGTTGTAATGTTTTTTTATTTACAAAATGGAATAAAATGTCGTAGTTGACCTTCTTTGAGGCAATAAAAAAACGATAAGTAATAATTATTGAATTTTCGAAATAAAATAAAAGAAACTAGTCAAATTTAGCATGTAAATGTTTAATATAGAATTATAATGCTGTGTTTGGCGCCATTTTTACCAGTTAAACACAACTGTTGTGTGGAAGCGGGTTAAGTGACAGATTCTGTTACAAACCTACTTGTTTCATTTCATGTTAAATTCAAATGATATCTGATCACTGTCGTGTCACGCTTTCTTTACAAAATATTACCTATACGCTAAAACAGTAACGTGCAACGCATTTAAACCAATTGAAACAACTTTTACATTTATACTACTATGTTTTACAAATTAACTGAACTTTTTTTTATTATAAATAAATATATATTAGAAACCAAGGCCCCACTTTCAATGTGTTAATATAAAAAAAAACTTTCCGTTTGCCAGCCTCGCAATTTTATGGAACATAACCCCCTCCCTTCCCACCCTATTTTCATTTCGTCTGCGAACACCGAAAACTTCACGACCAGCTGTTGGCAACGCCACGTGTTCCTAAGATTACCGAAAATTTCATTTTCGAAGCCCCCCTCCCCCTATACTCCCAAGAGGAACTAATGCCTATTTTATGTACTGTATAAGAAAGAGGTTTTCATGATTTAAGGTTTAGAAATAGAAGAGTTTGTAGGTTTGGGAATTTTCGATAGAACCGTAGGGTTGAAGTATTAAATATTTAAGACAGTAGATATATTTTTAATAGTTTTAATATCGAGCTGGAAACATTGTTTTCTACCATTCAGTTTTACTTGACAGTATCTAAAATGTATTATGTTTCGAAGATTTAGTTTGGTTTGCCTAAATTTGCACTAAAGCTACCGGGTGGCCCAGCGGGTAGTATTTGAAACAAATGAAAAAATAAAAACAAATAAAAGACACGAGGAGAATTTAATGACGGTTATTGAAAGGACATATTGGGCAATTAATGATAAAGAGGTTCGAAGTGCCAGCCATATTTAACAAGGACAGCAGTTACGCAGTTCTCGAATCCAACCATACTCCATACCCATTACCCATACCTTCCTCCATACTCCTGCCATACTCCTTTTGTTTGGCCAATTCTTTTTGTGGAACTTCTCACAAAAGCTAAAAAAAGCTTCCCACAAGAAGAATTGGTCAAACAAAAGGAGTATGGAGGAAGGACTAAGGTATTTGTAAGGAGTATGGAGTATGTTTGTATTCGAGAACCGCCTAACTGCTGTCCTTGTTAAAGATGGCGGGCACTACAAACCTTTTTATCATTAATTGCCCAATATGTCCTTTCAAAAACCGTCATTAAATTCTTCTCGTGTCTCTTATTTGTTTTTATTTTTTCATTTGCTTCAAACACTACCTGCTGGGCCACCCTGTAAGTGAATATATATTAAACCCACGCTTTATCTTCGTAAAATATGACAACAAAAATTTAGCCATCCCAAAAAAAACGCGTTTTGAAATATGTTCAAGTTATGAAAGAGGCCAAACAGGAAAATAAGCCTCTGAAATTAAACATTTCGTCATACAACCGCCATCAACTTTAAAGCTCATAAGAGCCCGTTTCAAAACCCTTTTGTCATAAACGACAATATTTGTTCATGTTGGATTGAAAAAACTGTAACTGGGAAGTTTTCTGATGCGGTTTGAGAGTAGAGTTGGTAAAGCATTTTTATAACCACCTTGTATCACTGAATAACAAGAGTATTGTATTAGAAAACTGGGTACTTTTTAATTTCGCAATTCCCGTAACTTTGACTCTTTGGTAACAATCAAAGAGTTCTATAGTAGGGTAGAGGAACAGCTCGTACTGAGCTGCCATCGGTAGCCATGGCTCACTACGGAGCCCGAATAGAGTGGCAAAAGTGCTAGTTAATTTATAATTTTGATACTGAGAGAGGAATTACACCCAGGGCAAAGGCGGAAATCGAACCCGCACCTGTTACGGTGCGCGGTCTGCTAGCGTTATGACCTGTGATCCAAACCACTCGACCATCGGGCCCCACGTGCCACCCTATATTGTCTCCGTGTTGGTTCATGGTGCTGTTGCCAGGTTCAGTCTCTACCCTACTATAGAACTCTTTGGTAACTAACGGATTTTTTTAGGGAGGACATTACAACACAGTAAAGGATCAAGTTAAAAGATCGCAGTATACACAGTTAAATGTTTCTTTTGGAAATATTCAGTTTGGCGGCAAATTTACATATTTTAGCGGCTTTTCGGTAATTTTTCATTCCATTTTAGCAATAACTGAGTTGTCACTAATCCCAGGTGAAGTGAATTGTGTTTTTAAAATCTTCTTGTAAAATCTAAAAGAAACATAACTATGGCAATACTTTAAATTTGCTATCGCATCTAAGTTTCGATAACTTATAGGCGACAATTTTAAATTATATTTGTTATTATCATAGTATATTTAACTATATAATATATTTAGTTTTACATATGTTTAATTACATACTATTTGTAGTAAGAATACATGAGATCACATTGCATTTCTCCAGCAATAACTTTTGGTCACTTTTAAAATCGCTACAATGCCTTTGGCCATTCTTTTAAATCGTTATTTGTTTTATAATGTACAACGTGCTCGAATCGTTTTTAGTTAATAATTATTTTGTATCCTTGATTACAAAAATAAACGCCAACGTTCTAATAAATGTCAGTAACACCCTTATTAACCCACCATCACCCAATAAAAAAAAAACCACGGCTAATTCATCACAATATAAAAGACAATTTAAAAGAATGACCCCTTTCTACTTTAAGCAAAAAAAATACAAAAGCCACGTCTAGTTTTGCCTTTTAAGAATAAGAAACCGTTCAGCGATTCTTACGACTTTAATATCTAATACCGCTCATAAAACATTATAAAGATGGGGGAAAGTTGTGTGATGTTAAACATAAGAAAATATTATTTGGTTGTTTTAACCTATTCTTTAGCACAATCAGTTTATTTTTCTTTTTCTATATTTTATTATTACTCGGTTGGTAAGTCGCTTGTATTTCATGCGAAAGGCCACACGTTCGGGCCTGGTCATCATCGCCAAAATAAACGGTCTGTGCAGCCAAAAATGTCCAACTTATTTTACACTATGTACAGGGAGTGCATGTTAAATATGCCCCAAAAGGCCTGACGCTGCGTACGATGTCACTCTTTAAAAGTGACATTGGGTGCCCAGTCAGATGACTGGTTTTAAATCACGACGCCCGTTGCCAATAGCCCTCGTGTAATCTAATGCGACTATATTACACCTAACCATCATTTTTTTTAATTAATTCCTTGCAATACATACTTTGAAATGTATAATTGTTTGAAACGCATCTTTGTGCAAATATGTAAGTTTTTTTGTTTTGTTTTTTCGGGAGTGAAAGGTGAATAAACTAATCGCTCGATAAACAATAGGGTACTTGACTAAAATTTTTTTATTTGCCTAAAATATTCTTATGCCAAAAAATATTAGATCCGTATTTTTTTTTTTTCAAATACCCTATTAAAAGGGGAAAAATTAATTTTAAAATAAGCACGAAAAATCAATCCCGAAAACGCTTTGTGGCTGTCACGTGGTATCTATGTCACTAGTAACTATAAACAAACTTTGAAGCACCATTTTGGAATCTACTTTAAGCAAATTTGAACTATCCGCTTCTGTAAAACCTCCACCCATTATATATATAGTTCTTATTTTAATAATAAGTTAGATTAAAAACAGTTTAGTTACAAACAAAAAAACATCACCGGTTGGTTTTTATACATACTAGTGACGTCGGCCAAATCGACGTGTTTGTGATCACGTCACGTACCGATGAAAAAAAAGCCATTCGAAAATGATTTTTATGAATTATTTAAAGATTTATTTTGCAATAAAATATACGTTTGTTATATCTGGGTTCAAACTATAATGTAATTAATATTGGAAGGTATTTTAGCGATACTGTCAAGTACCCTATTCTAACAGTAATTATACACTTCCCAAATAACTGCTATTTGAAAACAAGCTCAACAACTGTTATATCAGTCCCCCATTGTTACATCACAAAGAACTTCTGGGTATATTTGATGGATCGGGCTCTTATGCGGGTACGATGTTCCCCGTGTCATATGGACAAGATGGGAAAGGGAGGGTCTAATCAGTGTTTTTTTATTCGCGTTTAGATCTTACCTTGCTTTTGTATAGGGTTGCTTTTATTTGGCGAAATTTCATTTATTCCGTTAAAGTCATTGTATTAAGCTCAAATATTTGATAAGAATCTTTAGATTTTTTTTTAAACTTAATAACTAAAATATAAATTTTCACTTTCTCTACTTTCCTTCTGTGAAACATTCTAAAAGTCCATGTTCCTTTTTTGACCTCGTTCCTCCAGAAGAAAATGCTATGTACTGTTAAAACTCGAAATCAACTAGAATTAACCATTGATAACAAGTTTTATCTGAGGCCTTTAGTTAAAACTAGTTTCCTCTAGCTAAAACTAGACCTCCCAAGCTAATACTAGTTTTGACGAAATAGATTGGTTTAATCTAGCTTTACATATTTAACGTGTATCAGAAAACTAGAATTAATAGCACGAATTCGGCTTATAGGTTTGGATTAAACTAGTTAATTATTACTGAAATGCAATGAAGGAGTTATGGTTATTAGAAGACTCCATTAAGAACGTTATAGTTCGTTTTATAAAAAACTACATTGTCGCAATAAAATTATAAAATTCCTCTTTCCGAACATTTGGTAATGGATTCATGTTTAATAAATTTAAAGTGGATAATTTAAATTTCGCAGTTGAACAACTATTGCCAAACGGCGCTTTATGGAACAAGAAACAAATCTTTCTAAGTTTACGTATTACGACTTCTTTTAAAAAAACCCCAACGTTCTCAACAAAATTCTGGTTTTTGCTAATTTCACCCAATTTTAACCAATGAAATTGGTCAATACTGGTATTAGCCTGGGGAGTCTAGTTTTAGCTAAAGGAAGCTAGTTTTAACTAATAGCCTTAGTTAAAACTAGTTCTCACTCGTTAATTCCAGTTCTAGCTGTTTTTGGGTTTTAACAGTAACATATATATTTAGATGTGTTTTGCAAGTAATTTTAAAAAGAAATAAAATTGTTTGAAACTGTCTAACGGTCACATAAGTTAATTTATTGGAATTTGATGTTTTGAGCTGTAAAAATGCACATTTTTTATGGGCTTTGAATAAAAAAACCTCTCTATATTTTTTTCGATTAATAGTCTATTCTAACTTTTCTTTCAATCCAAAATGTCGTATAAATTTACCGCTGAAAAAACCTGAAGGTATTGGTATAAAAAAAGTTATACATTTTATAAATCAACTACTATGGTATTGGTATTTTTATAAAGCTTGATAATTCTAGTTTACGGTAGAAAAGTTAATAGTAAGAAAAATTATAAAAGTTGTAAAGTGAAATTTACAAAAGTCCACGCATGTGTACGTTCGTATGGAGAAAAGTTTTAAAGATTATTTTATAAATTATTCCTTGTGTATTACTAGAAGTATAATAAACATTCATGTTAAGCTTGATAATTGAAGAGCTTAGTGAAAAACCATGATAACCTAAATATAAAAGGGGAAAATGGGCTGTTGACTTAGTCCCTGGAAAAATTATTAGACACACTGTATTTTTTTAGTAATGATGAAAACATACCAAAGAATGCCATATTAAAAAATATGTCGATATATAAGGTATAGCAGATAGTAGTTTCTATCGAATAGCTTAAGTTGAGGAACACAAATGTCCTTCTAAAGGTATTTCGTTCATTAATTGATACATGAAATCTTGCAGTGCGTCTAATAATTTGTCCAGGCACTGTAGTTGCGTTAAAAACGTTACTTGCAAACGGCAAAAAATACTTTAAATTATATGAAAATGGAGAAACTTTATATATTAAAGGACTTAGCACTTTCTTCTAAGCTCTTCAAATATCAAAGCATTTTTACAGTCAACAAAACAAATTTTATTTTAAAAACCAAATTAGTTAAACCTGTAAACATTCAACTAAATATATATTACGCCATATCGGAGCTATTTTGCCAAACACAGAAAGCACTTGAACGCACGTAAAACCTATTTTTCCCCCCATCAGGACAAATTTCCCCTCATCAGTCTCGGCAAATGATGTAAAGCGATTGATGTCACGTGACAGACTGCACCTGCCGGCTCATTGGTCTAATTTGTCCCTTTCCCCCTGCATTTCGTGTTACGTGGGGGGAGGGGGATTTTCGTGATTTCTTTGTTGGGTTCCTAGACTTGGCCAATTTCTGCCATTTTGACTATTTGTGACCCGCACGATAAAACAAATCAAATTATTAGCCTTAATTAATAGTTAATCCATAAACAAAAACGTACGAAAGATAGGACTACTCGATTTTTGGGGGGAGTTGGTCAAATCTTCCTCTCACCACCCGTTGCAATATAGTGCATTTTTTTTGTTCACTCTAGACTAATTAGCGTCAACCATTGAGCTAGAAGGAAAACTGGAGTGAGGTGTTATTCACTGAACAGGGCAGCAAACGAGCCGGTCCAATAACGTAACCCGGAGGAATACAAAGCACTGCAGCAGAAACGAACCTGGCAGAAAACCTAGAAACTTGCCTATTTCGCTATTGGGTTCGTCAATGGCGTCAACCAGTCTAAATTCTAACACCGGTTTCCATCAAAATTGTTCTATATTTATAAGACTTCAATATATTACTTAACGGGCAGGCGTTTGGTATGATATTCATAGTTTTTCGTGATATTTGCTATTGGAAACAGGTGGGTCTTTATTTCGAATAAACCCAATCATCTAGGAGGCGTCCATAAATTACTTGATTTAGTTTCCTAGTTTCATTTAAATTTTATTTCGAATTCAATAATTATTACTTATCGTTTGCAAAAATTTATTTTTTAAAGAATAAATATGTAACATTCCTCGCTTTTAAATAGAATAAACACATCTCATTTCAACGTACAAAGAATCTCGAAGTGAAATATATTTGACGTCATTTCAAACTGATCGATGTCGCAAAAATAAATTTATTTTAATTTATTGTCTAAAAGAATTAAAGTTTCTCGAGCGATTGTTGCGAATGACAATGGTGATTTAATTCTAATAAAAATGGCTTCCTATGATTTTTAAATGAGCATTTAATTTTGCAGTTTTTTAAATAATTGAAGTAATTCGAATTCTTTTCTGAAATTTTCAATATTCTAATTTCGATGCGCTGAGTTTTTTGACGTATCACACTTGTCCGTAGCATTTGTAGTTTGGGCTATGAAATTGGGTTACGGACGGACGGACATGCATACAGACAGACGGACTGAACGAATATAATACCTTCCACTTTTTACGTTATAAACGTAGTGTGGAAGCTAAAAAAACAAAATTTTAAATTCACCAGAAAACAAATCAAATAAAAAAATTCGTTTCAAAAGTCTCAATTGAGATTACGGGGGGGGGGGGCGCAAAAATCGCCAAATCTAATCATGTGAATAATGGACCCCCCTCCCCCTTCTGGGGGGCGTAATGGTAAAGATTAAACGGTCCCCTGCGACTAAGTCTTTTGAGATCGATAATCAGTTCTATATTGACCGTGGACCTAATGTGCTATATTTTTGAATTTCCTCCACAGTATTGCTTTACAGTCTTTGAAAATTTTAATAGCTGTAGTTTAACGACTGATTTGGACATCTTTAAATACTTTAAAACTCCTAAATTTTATGTTACTGTATGTTGATATAAAAAGCTGTATTTCTTTTATAAGTGTGGGCAATAACTACATATTCTCCGAAATGCAAATAATTTCATAAATTGGCTAATTTTGGCTATTTTTTGGGAATTTTCATCTAGCAACCCTTGACAAAAGGAAATAACAGGGGGAACCGATGTTAAAACTAAGCAATAAAATAAATATTAGGGGTACATGGATGTCTTAATATTTGATGAGGACATGTTTCTGTTAAAGAATCGACGTTCGGTTTTGTAGTTTCTTCCGATTATAAATGTGATTTTTGCGTTATCAAGAACAAATCTGGGGTTGTTTTTGAAATTGTAATTTTTATTTGAAGAGCAATGGCTTAAATTGCCGATTAATGGCTATTGAAAAAATAAGTATAATAATGTTTTGTCTATTTTGAGTATCAGTGTGACTGCATATTTAAAATCCATTAGGGAATACTTTATTCTCAATGGATGTTTATATTCAGCAAATTTCGTTTGAAATATCAATTATCATTAAACAGAGAAGTTTTTAGACGCACTGTATTTTTTTTAGTAATGATGAAAACTTACCAAAGAATGCCATATCATTGAAAAAGATGTCGATATATGTATTAAGTATACCAGATAGTATTTTCTATTCAATAGCTTAAGTTTGGGAATATAAATGTCCTTCTAAAGGTATTTTGTTCATTGATTGATACATGAAATCTTGCAGTGCGTCAAATAATTTTTCCAGGGACTGTATATTAAAGCATTTATAAACAATATTTTATTTTAATTGGATAAGCCAAGGTTGGTACAAACACCCTTTTCTAAATCACTATGGGCGCATTTGAAATACATATAGAGTTTGTTGTTTTAGCCCTCGTGTAGCTCTAGTGCGATGATAATTCAAACTAAACTATGCAGTTTGTTTAAACATTAGAAGACTAGTATAGGTAAAAGTTATTTTATTCTTAAAACTGGCCATAAAAGTTAATATTTGATAGATAACTCGTTACAATTTAATTAAATAAAAAGGAATATTGCCTTATCATTAATTGTTTCGTTTCATTGTTACAGATACTGTTCCTGGTATATCACCGTTTATTATGATATACCAGGATATATATGGATATATATATATCCTGGATATATATCCAGGATATATATTTATATATGATAAAAAAATCCGAATGTGATTCTAGTCTCCAAAAAATGTGATTTTTAATATTAAAACTATTTATTACAGCACGTTGTAAAAAAATCTACCTGGAAATATGACGTTTGTGTAAATATTTTTGTGTGTTACTATCGGTTAAAATATTTTATGTTTATACTCAAATTAAAAGTTCATAATTGATAATTCGTTATAATTTAATTAAATAAAAATGATTTTTTGACTAAACATTAATTTGTACGTTTCATTGTTACAGATACTGTTCCTGGTTTTTACCGTCACCTTTTATTTTATGAATGTAAATGCCTACTGACTTCTGACGAAAGTATTTTAACTACGCTAAAAAAACTTTTTGTGAAAGTTCAACTGCATTTTTTTTGTGCTAAAGACGTGTTCATCAAGCCATTTAAAATCATCACAAATTAGCTTTAATTCTTCATCAAATTCTACAATTTATTGGATGATTAAATGTTTTAAAAAATATATCCGGGAAATATGGACCTTACGAAGACAAAGATCGATACTAGGCCGCCCAGATCAAAAGAAGACTGGATAAGAAATATACGGATGATAATCGGCTCCCAAAAATGGGATTTTTCTGTGATAAAACACCTCGTTTCGCTCAACCCATCATTAATAAACGTCGACAGATTCCACTACAAAAAAACTCTTCTCGAAATGATGGTGACGGACGACAGAGGGACAGAAGACGCCGTCCGATTCTTAATCGAACACGGCGCCGACGTGAATTTGAAGTCTGGGCGTCTGTTGTTAGACGCTTTCAGATGGTGCCGACGCAGACCCGAGATAGTCAAAGTGCTGATTGATAGTGGTGTAATTCTTAAAGACGAATATGGTGGTGTGTCGGCTTTGTCTGAAGCAATCTTCGGGGATTTCGAAGTCGATGTGTTGAGCATGATTGTGGATGGAGGGGTTGATGTTAATCACGTCGATCAACGTGGTCAGACCCCTCTCTGTCGAGCATTAGACTGCGGAAGGGACTTTGAAGTCGTTAGGTTTCTGTTGGATTCTGGAGCAAGAGTTGACGTTTGTCAGTGCCATCGGACGCCGTTGCATTGCCTATGCTCTTCTGGAAGAAAAATAAAGATCACAACAAGAGTCGTTGAGTTGCTGTTACGAAACGGCGCCGGTGGCGGCAATATCGTCGTTGACGGTTTCGAACGAACGGTTCTACACAACGCCTTGAGGCACTCGTTCTACGAAGAAAGAGCGATGTGTATCTTGATCCGAAACGAGATAATCGACATACATGCCAGGGACTCGAGGGATTCCACGTACTTGCACGAGGCCCTCTATAACGCATCAGCATGTACCCTCGGAGTGGTGAAGTGTCTAATAGAACTAGGGGCGAAGGTGCACACGGTTGACAGGTCAGGCGAAACGCCACTGCACGTGGCCCTGCTGAATCGCTCATGCGACATTGAGATCATCAGGTACCTCCTCAAGCAAGGATCGCCCGTGAACGTCCCCAACAGGGCTGGCGAAACTGCAACCGTCATTGCCGTCCATAAAAGTCAATGTCTGCCCATCATCAGGTTGCTGTTGGCCTCTGGCGAACGCGTCAATCACCCGCGATGGTCGTCCCTAATGGTAGCCTTCGACTGCTTCGCCACGGTCAGAAGTGTTTATAACATCGCTGTGTTCCAGACTCTACTGAAGTTCGCCTTCTTGGAAAATCCAGGACTTGACATCACGAGAGTGATAGAATTGGACAGAGCTAGATGTGGCGATCCTAATGTTTGGAATAGGTTCTGGAACATGTGTCTTCTGGAAGTGGATCAATTGACGAGGCTGAAGACCTTGAGCGGCATGCCTCTGCTCAACGTCTTCGGCTACGGGACTTTACCCGAAACCTCCAAACCGGACATGAGGAACAGTTACGAATCGTTGACTGACCACGAAAGCAAATGCATTATGCAGGTCTTGAAATACAACAGACTCCCTCTTTATGCTGAAATTTTAAAAGCCAAGTTAGGGTCTGAGTTTTTGCTCGACACGTTTTGTGATATTCGTTTGAGCGCCTTTTACGAGGATGATAAGAATAAGAAGTTTTCCGTTTTGACAAGCCCGTGCTTGGAGTATATTGGGAAATTTTTATCGCGCGATGAGCAGCTTTTTATGATTCTTCATTCTCATGATGTCTTTGCACCAAGTTCAAGAAATCAAAAATAAAAAAACGTTATTAGGGTAACGAGTACAGTGATTGGCCCCCTCACAGTGATTGGCCCCCTCACAGTGATTGGCCCCCTCATTCATTATTGAAAATAATGATGATAATAAGATGTTAAAGCCCAAAATGTTGTTGCCAACTTGACAAACGTTGAATTTTAAAAACCTTTGTCACACCTATTTTGGGCTTTAACATCTTAGTATTTTCAATAATGAATGAGGGGGCCAATCACTGATGGTGCCAATCACTGTGAGGGTGCCAATCACTGTACTCGTTACCATATTCAGTAAAACGACTATGCAGTCTATTGGTACGAGCAGTTTATTTTGTTAAAACAAATGATCTAGGTGAAAGAAACTAGCCATGCAACTTTTTTTTAAATGTTACTGTTGTTCAAAGTTTGCATTTTTATCAATTTAAACAGATGAAAATGAAACTATTGTAAACTTATACAAAATAAATTGTTTTGGAATGAAATAACTGTTTTTTATTTCACTTTGTAGTTTTACTTGTTCAACCTCAACGTAAGATTTACTTAAATAGTAGATGACTCATAGTTATTTTCTTAAGACTTAAACAAAACTGCAACTTATGCTGTTCTATTGCACTTTCTTAGAAAATTTTATAAACTTAATAGGATAATTTTAAGGGAACGCGGTACCCAAAAAACTAAATCCAGTATTTTTATAGCTAGCATCCAAATTAAACTATTTTTACAAAGAACTAACAATCAATAAACATATACGTAAAAATAATAAATATTGAAAAATTAATTTTTTTTTAATTAAAAAATTTAAAAATTTTAGCGTTTTTTCAAAATGCTACTTCTACAGTTTAAGGAATTTTTTGATGGATTTTTTTGCAAAATGTTCCCACAACATCGCTTAAGAACCGTCGTCAACATCGCTTATAAAAGTTGGTATGGATATTTAGCTAACAGTTAAACAAGAACAGTTATGTAGCTTTATGAAAACTATATAATAAGATTTTTTGTGAATTTTCAACTCCACCATTTTTTTTAAAATATAACTATTCACACTAGACCTTGTCCCATACCAACTTTTGTTAATGGCATATGCCTCAAACAGGAAAAAAAATTCTGGAGCTCTACATTAATTTACCTAAAAGCCTTAGGGTTTTAACCATTCACAAGCTGAAAAAATTAAAATTGTAAAAAATCAACATAAAATTTCAAAAACCATTTTACCAAACCACTATATCATTTTCAATAAACCTCTACCATTATAAAGGATTCCTTTTTTTTGTAATATCCTTAGTTCACAGCATTCGAGCGTGTTTAATTATTTTCTGGGCAGCCCTAAATATTGGGTAAATTTTGGGTTTTTCCCTTAAAAGTTAGAATAATGTATATATTTAGTAAATTAAGAAACTAGCAATAGGTTTGGAATATAGTTAGCCTGATTTACTGATTTATCCACTGATTAACTTTCGGACTAAACTCGTCAAGAAATCTTAATTTATTTAAGTTAAATTTATTTGAAAAAAAAACTAGAAAAAATTATACTAGTATTTGCACAATGTTTTATAGCTAAATGGTTGAGTAAGAAACTTAACTGTACTGCGAAATGGCCGTACGTCTGGTTACCCTAAATATCGTACTACTTAGGCATAAAACGAATATTTCCTGACTGAAAATTTTGCCCACTTTGAAAATAATTTGAATTTTTAAAAACAAAAAGTAATTCAACCAATTTCAGTACAATCACAAAAAATATAGATGCTGTTTTACTTTAGAACAAATTAAAATGGATCCAACTTTTTTTATTACTTGGTTTATTCTTATTTAATTTAAGAACCATACAAAATTAACTAGTTTACTTGTAGTTAAATGTTTTTTTTTAAATAAAATCACATTTATAATTACAAATATAGAAAAATCATGCTGTTCACTGAATTAAAAATAATTTATTTTCCAATTAAAAATAAATTAGAACCATGCAATTACATGAAACTAATTATACATTTAATTACATGCGAAGCCACAAATCCCTGAAAATGATACATTCTAAACCTTCGCCAAAAACTAAACCCAAGTAATCCCAAAACCCCATAAAACATTTTTAAATAAAAAAAATCGTAATATGACTTTTAGCTTTACTTTATAGAATCATCTCTTTCTCATTAAACGCATAATTCACAATCTACAACGTGATATTTCTAACACATTATCAGCCCTAAGGATTAGAATGTGTCTGCCTAATTATGCACGGTCACGGTTTTGGCAGCAGAAAAATGCGCCAAATCTTTTCCGGTTATCGCCCAGTTTATTCGATAATGGCAGGAAGGGGTTGTAAGAGAAAATCTCGCCAAAGTCATTTTAGAAAAAATGGTACTTGTGTAGCATCCCTTCGACCACTTTCGGCAAAATGACGAAAACTTTCACCAAAATGATATTTATAAATAATTAATATAAACCCATCAAACGTAAATAAAAACAAAGAAATCACAATTCAGAAATATTATGATTAAAATAATTTTTAATAACAAGAATAATTTGTTTTAGCTTTAACACTACGTTTATAACGCAAAAAGTGGAAGGTATAATTGTTCAGTCCATCTGTCCGGCTGTCACCCACTTTCATAGCCGAGCTACGGATGCGGTTCTAAAATACGACGCCCGTCGCCAATAGGCCTCGTGTAGCTCTAATGCGACGATAATTCAAACTAAACAAATGCTACATACAAGTATGATCCGTCAAAAAAATCTGTGCGTTGAAATTGTAAGACATAAATCTCAGAAAAAAATGAATTCGAAGTACCTCGATTATTTAAAAAAATATTGCTTAATTAAAATGCTCAAGAAGCCATTTTTATTAGAATTAATCACCATTGCTATTCACAAAAATCGCTTGAGAAACTTTATTTCTTTTAAATAATAAATTAAACGGAATTTATTTTAGTGACATACATAAGTTTAAAATGCCGTCAAGATATTTCACAAAATGCTTTGATTGTATGTTGATATGAAATATTTTCCTTCTATTTAAAAGCGAGAAATATTACATATGTTTTCTTTGAAGCATAAATACAGCCAAATAAATGAAACTAGACAAATTTAGGGTGTAAATGTTTAATATAGAACTAATACTGTGTTTGGCGCGTTTTTTAGTGTTGAACACGAATTATGTGTGGAAGCGGGTTAAGTGACAAACTCTGTTACAAACCTACTTGTTTACAATACATTTTCATGTGCAAAACAGAGCGTTAAAGGATTTATCAAACGTTGGCAGATCAACGGAAAAATACACCAAAAAACAATAGATGGGCTTAAGGTGAAAATATCTTTAGTAGTAGAAAATAATAATGTTAATGAACGTTACAATACCAATAAAATTATTATCTCAATATTTGAAATAAAAAGGTTATTCTAATAGTCCATTTAAAGTTGAGATACATGTTAATAGTAAAACAGCTAAAATATTTGTTCCGTTACAATATGCAAGTAAATACTCAGTATTGTTTTCAGATATTCGTAAAATTGATGCATCACTATTAATCTTAACGACTACTTTGTGCATGTCATGAACACCTTCATTTCCGAATAACAACGCTAATTTTAAGTTTTAGCTTCCACACTACGTTTATAACGTAAAAAGTGGAAGGTATTATAATCGTTCAGTCCGTCTGTCTGTACGTCCGTCACCCACTTCCATAGTCCGAACTACAAATGCTACGGACAAGTGTGATACGTCAAAAAATTCAGCGCATCGAAATTAGAATACATTGAAAATTTCAGAAAAGAATTCTAAGTACCTCAATTATTTAAAAAAACTGCAAAATTGAATGCTCATTTAAAAAGCATAGGAAGCCAATTTTATTACAATTAAATCACCATTGCCATTCGCAACAATCGCTCGAGAAACTTTAATTCTTTTAAACAATAAATTAAAATTAAATTATTTTTGCGACATCGATCAGTTTGAAATGACGTCAAATATATTTCACTACGAGATTTTTTGTATGTTGATATGAAATATTTTCATTCTATTTAAAAGCGAGGAATATCACATATTTATTCTTTGAAATATAAATTAATTTTAGTAAGCGGTAAGAAATAATTATTGAATTTTCGAAATAAAATAAATGAAACTAGCCAAATTTAGCATGTAAATGCTTATTATAGAATATCAATGCTGTGTTTGGCGCCTTTTTACCTGTTAAACACAACTGTTGTGTGGAAGCGGGTTAAGTGACAGATTCTGTTACTAACCTACTTAATGTTTATTTAGCTAAACCTCAGCAGGAAGCTTATATATAAATATAAGCTTCCTTAAGCTTATATTATTTGTTTAGCAATCGTCGGTAATGGGTAAATAGCCTCAAAATAATACCCTTATCTGTCTTTTTAAATGAGTTGTTAACAATTATATACCACCAATAAGTTTACGAAATTATATAACAAAGAACTTCTTATGTAAAAGGTTTTTTTTTAATAAAATTTTGTGTAACAGAAATCGCACCCTCTAAATGCAACTATAATAAGCGATGCGCAGCCAAATGTTACAACCTTATTTCTCGGTACTTAACTTACCCTTTGGCAAAATCTGCACACAAGTGCTTACTTTCAGATTCATAAAAGAAAGAAAAAACACCTCCCGATATAATGAAAAGAATGTCATAATATCCAAGACATTATTTTTTTGAGAGCACCCAAATTATTTTCCCTTGGTCTTAACGTGTACCCTGGAGCTAAAGGTTTAGTCGTAGAGGTGAAGTAAAGAGGGGGACTTGGCGAAAAAAATTAAGAAGTCGCCAAATCGCAGCCAACTGTCGCCAATAATGTATGTTTAGAAAATTAAGAAACTAGCAAATATTTAGAAAATTAAGAAACTAGCAAGAAGTTTGGAATATAGTTAGCCGGATTTGTTTCAGTGATTAACTTTCGGACTAAACTCATCATTAAATGCACAGAAATCTGAATTTTATTTGAAAAAAACCTAGAAAAAATTATACTAGTATTTGCACAATTTTTATAGCTAAATGGTTGAGTAAGAAACTTAACTGTCCTGAGAAATGCAGGACGTCTGGTTACCATAAATATCGTACTACTTAGGCATAAAACGAATATTTCCGGACTATGAAAGTTTTATCCATTTGAAAATACGTTTTGTTTTTTAAAAATTCAAATTATTTCAACCAATTTCAGTACAATCTCAAAACATATGCACTTTAATTAACCGATAAAAATATGGTTTCGGACGTAGTGTGTGAAAAAATAAAAGAATCACTCGTACTTCAAAGCAAAATCACATTTTATTCTTTAACCAGCAAATCTTTAAAGAATGTTTTTAGTTCAACTTCTACAGGGCCCTGTAGAAATTCAAAGGAAGCCTGCGCCATATTATAAGCCTGACACACCCACTATTATTATCAGCGGATGGAATTCAACTGATATCTATGTTGACATCAAGCCTTGAAACGAGTTTTTGCGAACTAAACCAGGAACTTTTGCTCTTTTACTTCCGAAAACCAAAGAAAAAAAATAAAAAGTAACTAAAATCTTGTACAAAAACAAGTAGGTTTGTTACAGAATCTGTCACTTAAACCGCTTCCACGCAATATTTGTGCTCAACAAAAAACTCGCTGTTTGTACACCTCAAAAAGAAATTCTCCAAACAGGGCCTTTAGCTAATAATTTATTTCTAATTCAAACTTTTAAACGCCAAAATTAACTATTTTCATTCGCAAAAATTAATAATTACTCATCGTTTGCTAAATTTGTTTGAAATTCGAAGAATAATGATGCAATTTTTTTTAATAAATATTTTTTAATAAATGTATAGTTCAGCTATTACTGAACCATGATGGTTAATAAAGGCCATCACACTAGAGCTATTAGTGTTTTTTTCTTTATTTTTTCGCCAAATACGTTGCCAAGTTCGCCAAATTATTAACTAAAATTCGCCAAATAGACGATTTCTTTTAAAATATTTATAAGCTGGTCGGTTGTTCGAAGGTCATTGTGTTAGAGCTGTATATGGGTGTGGGTATCTATATCTATTTCTCGCCAAATTATCTCCCAAAACGCGCCAAATGAGCTAAAGGTTTATGTATTTATGAGGGAATTGTGATGACATTTATGAGTGCATTTTATAGCGTATTTTTCATTTGGAATTTTAAGGCAATGAAACGGGATTTTATAATTTATAACGAGCGGAAACAATAATAAGTTTATGATCCTATAACAGGTTATATGGTACACATATTTGGAATCTATTTGATATTTTTTATTCCGTGCGAAGAACGGGTATAAATTTGCTAGTAATGAATAATCAAAAGAACTCTATTGTGATATGACATCAATCCAAACTGAATCATATCACCTAAATAAATATTTTTTCAAGAGTTTTATTTTTATTTTAAATAAAGTTCCTCGTACGTTTGACGAAATGACAACACTGAAAATATTGAATGAAAATGGGATTTGCATGTTATTTCAATGTAGATTAAATTTTTAGTTATTTAAATTTTAAATAAACTTCTAATTTAAATTTTTTAATGAAATTTGGGATGTAACCTAGCCTGATTTTTTGCATTTTTTGCTTCTTTCTTGTATCCCACTTGTTTGTGCGACTTGCGGTTCGTTTTGTGAAAGTGGTTGACAGACGGACTGAACGATTGTAATACCGTCCACTTTTTACGTTATAAACGTAGTGTGGAAGCTAAAATGTAATAGCGCCAAATCCAGCGTTTTTTTAGGGTGCATCCCAGAAGCAATCAGAGCTTCATTTGACAATCTTAATTTTCCTCTCGGCAGTCCCTCCGCCTTATTTTAACTCCAATGGTTTAGTTTAATGAACGAGTTGGACGTGATTAGAATTTAGATAGTCCCAGAACTTGCCGGCATATTATACTAATGATCCCGTTTCTTGCAAGCTTTAGTTTTGGAATAATTTAAGATGATTTTTTTTCGTTTGCCCTGGCTTATGGTATAGTTTTAGAATTAAATTGTGTAGTGTAGGTGAGGAGTGTGTAATTTAATTTTTGTGTAAGGATATGTTATTTAAGATTTATTGTGATCGTTTTTGGTTTATAGTAATTGAAAGTGAATAAATTAAAAATTGTGTCTTTAAACGCATATTCAATTTTGTTAGCTAACTTAAAATAAGGAATACATTTATTCATTTAAACATTGATAAAGATTCTATCCGAATCTTATATCTCATATACACTAATTATTATTTTACAATGAATTGGGAAAAAAAATTGCTCTGACTTATGGTGAACTAATTTAGGAAAAAGAAATGCCTTGGTTATGTTGTACTTTTAGAATAGTATAAAATTGTGTAGTGTAAGTGAAGAATGTAATTTAATTTTGTACTTATGTGTAATTTATTATTTATTGGGATATTATGTGTTTGGTTTACAGTAATTGAAAAATCATGATTATAGTTTTAGAAATGAATAAATGTCTAGATTTTGTCTTTAAACACCAATACAATACGCAGAACAGTGTCGTCAAACTTTCTGTACACGCACGTTTTTGGAAAGGCTTCTCTGGTCTTGTAAATTGAGTAAGCCGGGGCTAGCTCAGATATCGGCCTCTTAACATGACAGAATATTAAATTTGAGATTATAGCCAATACGTACCGGGTGGCCCAGCTGGTAGTGTTTGAAACAAATGAAAAGTTAAAAACAAATAAGAGACACGAGAAGAATTTAATGACGTTTATTGAATGGACAAATTGGGCAACTTATGATAAAGATGTTCGAAGTGCCCACCATCTTTAACAAGGACAGCAGTTAGGTGGTTCTCCAATACAACCATTCTCCATACTCCTTACAAATACCTTCCTCTATACTCCTTTTGTTTGACCAATTCTTTTTGTGGTAAGCTTTTTTTTAGCTTTTGTGAGAAGTTCCACAAAAAGAATTGGCCAAACAAAAGGAGTATGGCAGGAGTATGGAGGAAGGAGGAAGGTACGGGTAAGGAGTATGACTGGATTCAAGAACTGCCTAACTGCTGTCCTTGTTAAAGATGGCGGGCACTTCGAACCTCTTTATCATTTATTGCCCAATATGTCCATTCAATAAAAGTCATTAAATTCTTCTCGTGTCTCTTATTTGTTTTTATTTTTTCATTTGTTTCAAACACTACCCGCTGGGCCACCCGGTAGCTTTAGTGCAAATTTAGGCAAACCAAACTAAATCTTCGAAACATAATACATTTTAGATACTGCCAAGTAAAACTGAATGGTAGAAAACAATGTTTCCAGCTCGATATTAAAACTATTAAAAATATATCTACTGTCTTAAATATTTAATACTTCAACCCTACGGTTCTATCGAAAATTCCAAACCTACAAACTCTTCTATTTCTAAACCTTAAATCATGAAAACCTCTTTCTTATACAGTACATAAAATAGGCATTAGTTCCTCTTGGGAGTATAGGGGGAGGGGGGCTTCGAAAATGAAATTTTCGGTAATCTTAGGAACACGTGGCGTTGCCAACAGCTGGTCGTGAAGTTTTCGGTGTTCGCAGACGAAATGAAAATAGGGTGGGAGGGGAGGGGGTTTATGTTCCATAAAATTGCGAGGCTGGCAAACGGAAAGTTTTTTTTATATTAACACATTGAAAGTGGGGCCTTGGTTTCTAATATATATTTATTTATAATAAGAAAAGTTCAGTTAATTTGTAAAACATAGTAGTATAAATGTAAAAGTTGTTTCAATTGGTTTAAATGCGTTGCACGTTACTGTTTTAGCGTATAGGTAATATTTTGTAAAGAAAGCGTGACACGACAGTGATCAGATATCATTTGAATTTAACATGAAATGAAACAAGTAGGTTTGTAACAGAATCTGTCACTTAACCCGCTTCCACACAACAGTTGTGTTTAACTGGTAAAAATGGCGCCAAACACAGCATTATAATTCTATATTAAACATTTACATGCTAAATTTGACTAGTTTCTTTTATTTTATTTCGAAAATTCAATAATTATTACTTATCGTTTTTTTATTGCCTCAAAGAAGGTCAACTGCGACATTATTTTATTCCATTTTGTAAATAAAAAAAACATTACAACCAGTTATTCTTAACAATTTATCTACCACTAAATTATTTTTTTAAAGTATATCCAGGGTCATTTATTCCAATCGGTTGCTTAGAAAGTCTCAATCAATTTCTATCAATTTCCCCAGTCAGGTCGGAATCTGAATGGTGAAATAAAACTCTACATTTCTATATGCGTGGAAGAATGACACGTTTAGCCATGTTAAAGTAATGGCATCTGTGCCAGTTTTCCGCCTACATTGCGTTATGTTGCATAGTTCGATATTTTTTTGTATAACAACGCTGTAAGTGAAACTGTTTGCTTTAAGCAAAGAGTTCTATAGTAGGGTAGAGGAACGACTCGTACTGAGCTGCCATCGGCAGCCATGGCTCACTACGGAGCGGGAATAGAGTGGCAAAAGAGCTAGTATCGGTTTAGAGGCTAATTACACTCTTAAAACAACGAGCGGTTTTAACTCAGTCTGAGTTAATTTCCACTCTTTCCGTGCCGAAATGCACTTCTCCTATAGAGTGAATTTCACTCTTTTCAGAGTGGGTAAAAGAAATAAAGAAACAATCTGCGTCCTATACTCTTAAAACGAGCGGTTTTAACTCAGTCTGAGTTAATTCACTCCTTTCCGGTGCCGAAATGCACTTCTCTATAGGAGTGAATTTCACTCTTTTGTTTTAAGAGTGTAGAATGAAGCTATTAGGTTTTGACTATATTTAACTGGCTTATAAATTTTACCAAATGCAGCAGTTGAATTGAAATTTTGGTACTGAGAAAGGAAGTACACCCAGGGCAAAGGCGGGAATCTAACCCGCACCCGTTACAGCGCGGAAACTGCTAGCGTTATGTCCTGCGATCCAAACCACTCGGCCGTCGGGCCCCACATGCCACCCTATATTTTCTGCGTGTTGGTCCATGGTGCTGTTGCCAGGTTCAGTCACTACCCTACTATAGAACTCTTTGGCTTTAAGGTGTTGGAAGATGCCTACTCTTTCAATATGCCATTCGAAAAAAAATTAAATACAATACCTAATTTTCAAAACGTTTTAAAGGAAATGGGTCACGTTAATTTTTTTTGCTCCAAACTTTTGACATGCAAATGGAGTTGTTTCACGGAGGATCTGGCAATAGCTCTGCGGTTTTGTTTTCGTGTCTTTCAACAGTGTTGCCAGCAGTTTTAGGAGAAAAACACTACGAAAAAATACAATTTAATTCTAAAATTACAAAAACATACCATAAAAATACTAGCAAAGCGTTTCACGTTTTTTTTTAAAGTCACAAAAAAGATTCCAAAATGCAGCTAGTATTTTTACGATATTTTTTTTTTGTAATTTTAGAATAATTCTAAAATTACAAAAAAATATCGTACAGTAAAACAAGAAGTTCTTAAAGAACTAAAATAGCCTACTTTCCTGTTACTTAAATACTAACTGAAATTTTAATCGGGAAACAACTAGGTTTATAACAGTAAATATTATCAACAATCGTTTCTACACTAGATTTACAAACATTAGAAAAAATCACTAAACACAGCATACAGCTATAATTTAAACTTCTAAAAGCCAAAATCAACTATTTTCCTTAATATTCTTTCGTAAATTAATTAAATATTATTTATTATCTGCTCGTGATTTATTTGTAGTTCGAAGAATAATTAAATATTTATTAATAACAAAAATAATGAAACTACTCCAAACTGCATTTAAAAAATAAATGTCACTTAAAACTAAGCAGAATTGTATGCAAAAAATCTGCCTTGCCGCTTTCTTGGTAAACAATTAATGAACAATCAAAGAATCACATTGCCTTACATTTTATGACATCATTCCAAAACGATTCATGAAAAAAATATTTTGTTTTAAATATTTTTAAATAAAGTTTCTCTTGCCATTGTTGATTCGGCAACTGTGATTTAAATGACTCAAAATTGAATTTCAATGGGAAATTCGCCGACAGATAGTAGATTTATGTCCATCCGAACGTACAGACAGGCGGACAAAAAGTAATGAAAGTTGGGTCTCTGAGGTCATAGCTTTTTAACAAAAAAAGAAATTTTAAGATCTGAATGATAGAAATGATTTTGGAAGGGGGATACGGACAGACAGATAGACGGACATCGACCGGATGTCAATACCTACTTTTTCATTTTTTTAATTATTTCGAATTGAAAAAAGAAAGAGGCTAAAAAAGGCGGTTGCCTATGGTATTTTGTGAAATACTTTTTTTACCACAGCCAAACCTTACCTGTAGCGCGCAGACTGCTAGCGCCACCCCCCCCTGGACTTATCTCTCAAACGACGTTAATGCAATCAAAAATATCTCGTCGAAACAGCGTCTTCTGGTGGCAAATTTTCGAAATACTTTTATTATGAAAAAAATGGAAGAAATTATGATCATATTCTCGGAAATCTCAATCATTTTAAAGCATTTGCTTAATTTGTTTATTAATTTTTCAAATTGTCGATTAATTGGTGGTCACCCTGTACATTAGTTGTAAATAAACACAATTTTTTGGTGTAAATGGGCACTTACACCATTGTCACACCAACATGGCGGTCCGCCTCATTTTTTAGAGTGGTAGTCTGTTATGCATGAGTCTATGCCTCAAAGTGACTGATGTGTAGATGTTTGTATTTGCGATTTCGAATCAAACGATACATGATATTGCTTGGTATATATCGTAAAAGAAAACCCATATATCTCCCAAAGGTTTTTTTTTATTAAATTTTTATTATTTTTTTATGCTAATTTTTTGATTAATGTTTCAAATTTCGATTTTGGTTGTCACCTAAATTATTGTAAATTAAACACAATTTTTTGTTAAATGGCACTTAACATTTGTCAACAATATGGGTCCGCCTCATTTTTAGATTATAGTTGCTAGATGAGTTATACCTCAAAGTGACTGATGACTGTAGATGTTTAGTATTTGCGATTCGAATCAAACGATACATGATATGAAGAGTACAGGGGAAAGACAACTTTATTTATAGGATGTGCCGTTATGAGTCGCTTGGCGGACATTGCGACAGAAACGGTTTTCCTTTCGGTTCTTTTACGCGTACCAACGTTTTGACTCGTGTCGCTGATCTCTGGCGTAAATCAGGGTTGCCGCGAGAGAAAACAAATGAGTAACCGATTTCCATACACCATTTAGGTCAATGACTCGCTTTCATCGCCAAAGTCCTGATTGAGAAAGTTGCTACGAAATTAAGCGGTTTTTTTCCTTGTACTCTTCATATTTCTATTAGTGTATCGTAAAGGAAAACCATATATCTCCAAAGTTTTTTTATTAAACGTTCATGTTTACAGAAAATAGCAGTAATAAGAGTTATTTTGGTGATTGATTGGAATAATTACATGTGAGATTACTTGTGAGCTAGTAAGAATTTGATAGAAAAAAACTAGTTAAAATATCATTGATTATGTGTTTTAAATAAACTTATTGGGCATTTATTAAGGGGACGCGGTACGCCAAAATTGAAATCCAGTATTTTATCGCTAGCATTATTATTAAACTATTTTACAAAGAACTAACATATAAACATATACGAAAAATTTAATATTAAAACGCAAGTTTTTTTAATTAAAAAAATTAAAATTTAACGTTTTTCAAAATTCGCTGCCACTCCTACAATTTAAGAATTTTGTAATGGTTTTTCTTCAAAATGTTCCCACAACATATATTATTAAAAGTCGGTATGGATATTGAGCTATCAGTTAAACAAAAAAAGTTACATAGCTTTATGATAAAATGGTCAAAATAAAAAAAAATGTAAATTTTCACCTTCATCTATTTTTAAAATCATTCACAACTAGTCCTTATCCCATACCAACTTTGTTAATCGTATATCCTCAATGTAGGAAAAAAAATGGACTCTACATTAATTTACCTAAAAGCCTTAGAGTTTTTAAAAATTCATGCACAAGCTGAAAAATTAAAAATTTAAAACATCAACATAAAATTTCAAAAACCATTTTACCAAACCACCTATCATTTTAATAAACCTCCACCATTATAAAAGAATCCTTCTTTTTTTGCAATATCCTTGGCTCTCAGCATTCGAGCATGTTTAATTATGTTCTGGGCAGCCCTAAATTTTGGGTAATGCGTCCCTTTAACAAGAAAAATACACTTAAACCACTTATTTCCAAAATTCAAGAAAAAGCTCGGTTTACACTCAGTGGTTCCGGTATTTTTCACCATATACTTACGGTATAGTTACATTGTTTAGAATTTTAAGTGTGGAAAAATATGTAACCGTATAAATTTTTACTACATTAGTGTATTACACAATGCCAGTTCATAGGCGACTTTTGATAATCGTCAATTCAATCTCACGAAGTCGTCAATGACCGGGCCGGTTCCTATATCTTAGTTATACTTTAGAGAAAGTAAGATCATTGAGGAGCTCGATAGACTTTCGCGTTTTTTCCCAGTGCATTTAGTTTCGAGACCATCTCATGTCGGTTTGGCTGAGAATGAACTGGCTGACGGACTTGCAAGGGCAGGCTGTGACCAGATCTTAATAGGGGGACAACCTGTTGACTTATTCAGAAATTGGCTCCATTTACAAAAAGACAGCAATAGTATGGAGTCCCCCTCAGCACTCTTGGTATGGCGTTAAGAAACCAGGCGAGATTTCTAAATTGCAACTATGCAGGCAAGACCAAACTGCTCTCTCCAGATTCAGGACGGGACACATAACGAGTTTGAAGTTTGAGGCCAGAACCAAGCTGTTCCCTGACTGCCTCAACTGTCGTGGAGGTGCTCAAGCCAGTCCCGAAAACATACTCCATTGCCTTGGTTTGACGTGGAAGGACGTCAACGACGACCCACTTTTCTTTTTGGACTTGTTCAGGGTCGCACACATCATGAAACTGGTCTAATTTTGACCCCAGGAATATGTAAAAAAAGAAAGTAACTTTTTACAACTCGACCCTTCATTTGATTGATAATCAATAGCTCAAATTCCGTATAAAAAGGACTAAAAGTGAGAGTTAACATTGGTTGGTTGGTAGACATATATTTTCAGGCTTGTGTGCTTGGTCACAAAGACCCGCTTATAAACCATCGTCAAGAAGGACGGACACGACATACACGACAGATGCTGCCATCTATCGACACGTCCACAATTTAGACATGTCCCTGAATTGGAGGGAAATAGTCTCCAGGGACCTGTACCCGTGGGAAACTACGCAATGACCGCCCACAGGACTTTCGGACCCAACAGATTTAACGAGCACGTACTCCACATATATACTCGACAAACACAAACATCCATGCCTTACCGAGATTCGAATCCGAACCCAGAGGCTCCAAAGGCTAGCTCCCTAACCGTTGCGCCGCCGAGCCGGCTTTAACATTGGATATAGGTCACTTTTCCATGCACGGCACAATACAGTACTTAAGGTCATCCACTGACCAGTGACCAATTTGATACGGAAACTCTGGTCGATTCTGGAGTGATAAATAAACGCGAGTGGAAGTTGAAGTAGATATGTTGAATGAGATCTTGACCTATATGTTTCTGATACTGAAAATGTGTCAAGGTACTTCCTAGGATTTGGTCAAAAGCTGGGTAAATAGCTGTTCGTTTCTGTGAAGAAGGAAATAGGTGCCGGATTTTGTTTTGAAAATATTGAAACTTGAAATATTTTCTTGTATGATTCGCGAGTGGTTATGATGTTATGGGGTTCAGTATTTTTGTACGGTATTGTTTTTTTAACTTAGAATAAACTAGGTGAAACATCTTAAATCATTTATAAAAATACTAGCTCGTTGATATTAAGTGGAATGGGCTTGTTTCACGTGGGATCTGGCAACAGCTCTGCGGTCTTGTTTTCATTGTTCTCGAATTACTTTTGTTGATATTCGAAATTTAGTTTTCTAAGAATAAGTTAATTTAGTTATTTTTTAAAATTACAACTTATTGCTGTGCTGTTGGTAGTTTTAATCATTTATGAAGGATAACTTGAAAGAAGTTGGAATTTAAAAAAAAAATAACAACTAAAATATTCTTAGAAAACTCAATTTGGAATACAAAGGCAAAAGTAATTCGAGAAAAAATAAAACAAGACCGCGGAGCTGTTGTCAGATCCCTCGTGAAACAAGCCCATTAGTAAAATTGAGAATACTAATTTAGATTTAGCTATTTTCAGATGACGTAATTCCTCTCTACCTTTCATTCAAGACTTTCTTCCGATCAGTTCTTCGATTGGTGTTCTGTTCCCAAGTGGCAATGATTCACTAATTTAGGCTTGAGAAAATAATAATTATCATTAAGCATTTCTGTTGCCACGAAATACCTGAAACATGCCCAAATGTACTATCATTATGCCTTTTAGCTTCCACACTACGTTCATAACGTGAAAAGTGGAAGGTATTATAATCGTTCAGTCCGTCTGTCCGTCACCCACTTTCATAGCCCAAACTACAAATGCTACGGACAAGTGTGATGCGTCAAAAAATTCAGCGCATCGAAATGAGAATACATCGAATTTTTCAGAAAAAAATTCGAATTCGAAGTGCTTCAATCATTTAAAAAACTGCAACATTGAATGCTCATTTAAAAAGCATAGGAAGCCATTTTTATTAGAATTAAATCACCATTGCCATGCGCAGCAATCGCTCGAGAAACTTTAATTGGTTTAGACAATAAATTAAAATAAATTTATTTTTGTGACATCGATTAGTTTGAAATGACGTCAAATATATTTCACTACGGGATTCTTTGTATGTTGATATGAAATATTTTCATTCTATTTAAAAGCGAGGAATATTACACATTTATTCTTTGCAATGTAAATTAATTTTTGCAAACGATAAGTAATAATTATTGAATTTTCGAAATAAAATAAATGAAACTAGCCAAATTTAGCATGTAAATGTTTAATATAGAATTAATGTTGTGTATGGCGCCTTTTTTCCTGTTAAACACAACAGTTGCGTGGAAGCGGGTTAAGTGTTTTTCTACAGAGTAGTGCTTAGCATAGCCAACACTACAATGCATGATTTTTTTAAAGAAATTTATTTGAACTGGAGCTGAACATATTTTTATTTTAAACATCAAATCTATTGTCTACATTAGGTATAGATTTCATTTCTACTAGCAACATAAGTTTTAGCTCCTTTTGATAAAATTTAATAGATAAATATTTTAATATGTGTGTGTGTATATTAAATTTTATCAAATGGAGCTAAAACTTATGTTGCTAGTAGTTATGTTGCTTCTTTAACTGATTTTTTCAAATATTTTAGAAATTGTAATTAATCAAAAGGTAGGTAGGTTTTGAATTATCGTCGCACTAGAGCTACACGAGGACTATTGGCGACGGGCGTCATAATTTAGAACCACGGTCAAGTGACACCTGTGACGAGCCGACACCTGAGTAGGCACCCAACGCAACAGTTAAGGGCGACATCGTACTCAGCGTTGGGACTTTGGAGAATATTTAACGTGCAATCCCTCTACATGGGGCATTATTCGTCGGACATTCTTGGCTGCACGGGCCGTTTATAGGTTGGCAGTTATTTTGGCGATGCCAGGACCCGAAACCTGGGACCTTCCTCATGCAAGGCGAATGCCTAACCGACTAGGCCCCCCAGCCCCCGTAATTAATCAATAATCCAACTACAGATAAAAACCACATCAACACGTATCCCGGTAATTTCAACCATCCCCGATACATAAAAATCAAAACAATAAATATCGGTATTGATCCATAAGCATCCTCCCATCCTTATCCAAAAGCCGCGAATTACTTTATAGGCCAGATACGTGACAACAATAGCTCCTCTTCCTTCCTGGGCTTGAATAGAGATCCTACTGCATGGTACAATGGGTTAATTGAATTGAATTAAATTAGGGGGGAGGGTGTAATTCGACACGACTTTCAATTACTACTAGATAAACCAATGCAATTGAAGGTAATTATAAACCATGTGAGGTATATTCAATAACTTGAAAACCTTAAAAGTGCAGCTACCCTTTGCGCATGCGCCATTTTCCCAAAAGCCTTATAAAGTCGAGCAGGTACTGGCAACTTGTGCACCAATTTTGAAGCATGTATTTTTTTTTTTTCGTTTTTCAGGAATACCTTAAGGTATACATAAACACTAGAAAAGGCCAAAAAATAGCAAAATTAGGCATTTTTTGTTTTTAAATTCATTAGAATCTCCATTCTTCCTCTTTAAAATGTTGTAAAGTTTGTACTGATTCTCCACTCTAATAAAAAGTTACAGAGGTTTTTTCTAATCTTCCAAATATATGAAAGTTTAGCTTTTATAACCTTTAAACTCAATTTTCTCAAAACTTTATTTTTCTCATGTGTTACTTTGCTTAAACAATGATAACTAAAGTTAAAATTAAATATTTTGTCAAACGAATTGTTTATTTATTTGTGGAATAAGTTGGGGGAGGGCGTGAACATCAAAAAAGATTTGGTTTTTAAATTAATTTTATATTGCATGTCAGTTATTTTTTTTTCTAAAAAAATGATTTTTTTACATAATGTTGCTTATTATAAAAAATTATAAATAATAATCTTAAAGAGCCACAAACTTGGTTTCAGGTTCACTAACTAGGTCTAAGTTAATTAGTTCTTGAGTAATGAGTGTTTAAAAAACATGCTAATTAATGCATAAAATGCTAATTAATTAACATTTTAATTTCTTAAAAATATTTTTACACGTACCCTCATACATTTATGAATAATATCAAATATAAAAAAATGATTTTTAAGTGAAATATTTAGGAAAAAAAAATCAAGTGTATACGTACACCTTAAAAAGCAATAAAAAGGGCTTTCAAACAGACAGAATAACAGATTATCTTACAGACTGACCAATGTAATTTTTTTCATTTACAGATGCTCCATTTCTACATTTTTACTAAGCGCAATTCCATCAAAGATAAAAAAAGAAAACCTAACGCTAAGTTATTTAAACAATATTATATTAGTACTCGTACTTATAAAAGTACAATCATTATTTAACCTCCCATGTGTTGTGTATAACACAAAAGAAACACTCAATACGGTACAGAAGAATTCCCTAGTTTATATATTAATATTCTAAAATTACTACGATTAAATAATGGGGGCGTCATTAATTAAAATCGTCTGAAAATTGCTTTTGGAATTTCGTGGTTTTAGAGCAGTTAATATAGGGGTGAAAACTTTACAATTTAAAATTCCATTGTAAAAGTAATTGTAAACAATATCTTATTAACTGATTTTGAATAGTAATGCCTAACATTATACAGGGTGTCCGTAACAGAATGTCCGAGTTTCAAATTGTAATAGTATTGTGGTTGAAGTGTAATTGTAATGTGGTTGAAGGTGAAGAATAAAGAATAACTCCAACAGTTGCAGATAAGCGCATGCGCTTGTACCGCTACATCGTTTTCACAGTTGCACAGGCTGTTGCTTCCATTACTCCGGACTTGCTGCAGACAGTATGGGAAGAATTACATTTTCGTTTGGATGTGTGCCGTATCACTAAAGGTGCACACATTGAGCACTTATAGGAAATTCCTTCAATGTCATGTATGATTTGTTATATTTAGTATAAAATAAAATCCTGTAATATACCATTAAAACTCGGACATTCTTTTACGGACACCCTGAATTACTAGTAAACTACTAAAGTACTGCTAGTACTTACAATAGTACAATCACTATTTAACCTCGAAAACTTGAGTATACCACAAAAGAAACGCTCAATACGGTACAGAAGTACGCCGCAAAAATATAATTAGGACGTAAATATTTAAGGCTCTTACATCGGGATGTAATTCTACATCGCGCTGTAATTCTACATTGGGCTGTAAACATTTTGAATAGTAATGCCTAACATTATATTACTAGTAAACTACAATAGTACTGCTAGTACTTACAATAGTACAATCACTATTTAACCTCGAAAACTTGAGTATACCACAAAAGAAACGCTCAATACGGTACAGAAGTACGCCGCAAAAATATAATTAGGACGTAAATATTTAAGGCTCTTACATCGGGATGTAATTCTACATCGCGCTGTAATTCTACATTGGGCTGTAAACATTTTGAATAGTAATGCCTAACATTATATTACTAGTAAACTACAATAGTACTGCTAGTACTTACAATAGTACAATCACTATTTAACCTCGAAAACTTGAGTATACCACAAAAGAAACGCTCAATACGGTACAGAAGTACGCCGCAAAAATATAATTAGGACGTAAATATTTAAGGCTCTTACATCGGGATGTAATTCTCTCGGGGTCATGGGCCAATAGCGCCGCGAAGTTTTTGTTTTGAGGAACATAAATCAGAAAAGCCTGCTTGGAATTTCGAGGTTTTAGATTTGTCTGGGTTTGCGGGGCATTATACCGTTAAATGTGTATGGAAGAAGTTTTAATAGTATTAAGCAAAAAATCTAGTGTAAAACCCTCTAAGGGATACATACCTACAGTCCCTGGACAAATTATTAGACGCACTTGAAGATTTCAAGTAAAATATTAATTACCGGGTAATGTAAATTATATTGTACCGTTTTATTATTTTAAATTGATTTGTTTTTATTTTTATATTATCCAATGAATTACCGATTTATTTGACATAAATAAAACAGCATTTATTTAGAAAAGCATAAGTTTATTAAGTTTTAAGGAAAAGTGAAATTAATGTTAGTAAAAGTCAATATGTAGTTGAGCCACCTTTAGCCGCTATCAAAGCTTTCATTCTGCGCGGCATGCTATCAATGCAAGACTGTACTGTCTCCTGCATTTGAGGATGATGATTCCATGATAATAATCTGATTGATGATAAATAATCTTATAATAGATAATTAATATAAATTAATCTTAATCATAATTAATCATAACTATCTTAAAATAAATACAAATATGTAGTTTACAACAATTCTTTTAAATAAAAATCAATAATATTGTAGTTTAAATATACCATTATTGCATAAAAACTCTTAAGAAACATAAAATTACTAAAAATAATACAGTGCGTCTAATAATTTGCCCAGGGACTGTATATGGCAAGTCAGTTATAATATCCCAGAGAAAAATATTTTTTTTTATAAATTTAAAGAAATTAAACTTTCAATTGACAATTTTAATTTTCTCACAGTGAAAAAAAAAAGTCTACACTTTAGCCTAAAGTATACTCTTCCTTCAGAGGGTAAAATATTAAATATTTCAAAATTATTCTTGTGAAATATTTAAGGAGATATTATTTAACGCCTTCGGAAAAGCGATTTTCTAGTTTCGTGGTTTGAGGGATAAGAATTTCAGGATTTCATAGGCGAAAACGGAATTTTGAAGCGGAATTTGAAAGTGTGTCGTAAATTTTTAAGACGATCGTAAATAATATCTTATCAATAGATTTTGAATATTAAATATATTAATAATTAATGAATAATTAGGATAAATATTTAAGTCCTTCATTAAGACCTTCACATCGTGGATCGTCTTTATTCTCCCCCCCCCCCCAAGGCAGAAAAGCGCAATTGCTATTTCGTAGCTTTCATTTGCGGGAAGGTCGTGTTATTGTCAAAATTTCAAAACTTATTTTTCTTTTATAATTGTTAATACAATTAACGTGTTATAAAACTATAAAATTTGAAAAATAATTATGACAACATAATAAATTATAATAATTTCAAGAGATAAAACAGGCTTTCCATCTAAATCATACACATATATGAACATATCTAAGGAATGCTAGGTATAGTCTGGCTGCCACAACTTAGCATCCCAAATATTTCGATTGCGGAAGATTCCACTGTGAATTAAGGTTAGGCAGGGTTGCGAGCTCAAGGCGTTTGGCAAGAAGAGGGGATTGTTGGTCGAGTTCGATTGTAAATAATGTATCACACTAGAACTACACATCAGTTATCGATGATAGAAGATTGTTGTTGATTGCTGGTAGCGGTTAGCGATTATACGTGTATTTCTTTGTTATCTTAACTTGATCATCAATCGATATAAGAGTGAACCCGATGCAAGTTCGATCTACCTTCAATTGATAATTGTTTCTAAACCTTAAAGAAGTATGCGCCCATAAAAGCAATGAATTGCCAAACATAATAACTCTTGCCAACCAAAACCTCCTTACCTTTTTTCGAAGTGGACTGTTCCACAATCAAAATATTTGGGATGCCAAGTTGTGGCAGCCAGACTATATCCTACATACAGTTATGATTTGAATTAATTTTAATATTTGAATATTAAGTTTTCCATTACAATTAACAACAAAAATTTAAATGTAAAAATATTTATAAATGAAATGGTTTTGATATTTCATTTTCTTTACTTCAATGTACGAAAATCCCTTCTCCTTAAATATTTAGAAGAAATTGGTAAAAATCATTTTAAAGAACGTAACACGTAACACATTAATAAAAAATCTTAACGTTGATGTATGGAAAAACTTTGTCTTTAAAAATTCACTCTAAAGTGTCGGTTTTGTTTTGCTGAAGTGTGATTTGCATATAACGCGTGGGGTTTATAAAGATAACTTTCGTAAAAAAAAAACTTTTTATGATGCTTCTAATGCAAAAGCTTTCAATTCAATTATTAGGTCATGCAAGGCTTTTAGAACGTGATAATATAAAATGTGTGAATCGGGAAGTAGTTTAAGATAAATTTTGGGGTTTATTGCTTATGAATAATATATTTTCATCGATCGTTTAACTTTCTACATTCTAATTAGGGTGTACACTCTCAAGATGAGATAAAATGCTATTTTTATAGTTTTTGTAGGAAATTAAAATTAAAATTTTGTAACAACTAAAAACATATTAGCTACCGTTCGTTTCAATAGAAAATATTTTAAGGTTAGATTTATAAAAAGATAGGCAATTGTTTATTATTATAATTTTATAAATAAATATTTCTGTATTATTAATTGCTTAAGTTAAATTATTTACACACCTCTGAAGCCAAACTATTAGCTACCCATATTGCTAAAGGACAGACTCTTAAGGGCATATAACACGAGCGAAAATTCGTCCAACCCAACCCTCCATTCCATAGGGTACGTGACAGTATCGCTAAAATACCTTCCAATATTAATTAAAATATACTTTGAACTCAAATATAACAAACGTATGTATTTTTTGCAAAATAAATATTTAAATATTTAATAAAAATCATTTTCAAATGGCTTTTTTTTCATCGGTACGTCACGTGATCACAAACACATCGATTTGGCTGACGTCACTAGTATGTATAAACAAACCGGTGCCATGCTTTTTTTTGCAATTAAACTGGTTTTAATGTAACTTACTATTAAAATAAGAATTTTATAAATAATGGGTGGAGGTTTTACAGAAGCGATTTAAACCAAAAAAATTAATAAGGAAAAGCTACTACCAAGTCGAACTTCTTCCAGGCAAAAAAGAAACAATTGCCACATACTTTTGACACTGCCCACCATTGTTTAACCTTTCGGCCGTGTCGTGTAGTGTCAGTACATGGCGCTGTAATGTCAGCCATGATCGCGTAATGTTTGTGTTTATGTGTCCGTGTTGCTGTTTTTTGCTCAACTCTTCTCAGGAAATGGGAAGGCGTTGGTGTTGGATGTTTTGCTGGCAGAACTGGTGTGGCTAGCCAAATAGGTCCACTAGACGTTTTCAAGGTTTTTTTAATGCGGAAATGATTTAACGAGGGTTTTTGTTAAGAAAGCTTCTTTTAAATGTTTTTAATAATTGAATCTTTAAAGCTGGCTCAATGAGCGGGAAAAGTGTATCAGCTTCTCAGACATAGCCGGCTTTGGTAGAGTACTGTCATCCTCATATTGAAAGCTTCGATGTTGCAATTTGGATCTAAGTGTACGTGTGTTCTGAACTCATGAATAAAGTGTTATTGTGTAAATAGAAAACGTCCTTGCTGGTTCCTGATCGGTTTCTTAATCCTACGAGTGTGATTGAGCGTGCTTCCGTCAACCATCTTTGGGTTTTGGTGACGCCACAACAGAGAGATTGTGCTCCACTATCACGAACGAGTCAATCACGCCACAACAATCCAATACGGTATTTATTACTTTTTATCAAACGAATTTTTAACACGAACTATCACATCAAAAGACTTAAAACACTACGGATCAATTTCCGTTAGGAAAAGGTTGGCAGAAAATATTTATAGCTATATTGTTAAACACGAAAATTAAGAATCTTCTTTCAACATCTTACTATCAAAACACTATAACAAATGCATCAAAAATTTTATTTTACAAAATCGTATGCTTCTAGAGATATGACGTTTTTTACGATGTTAATCCAGCTAAGGGTGAAATCGAACTGAAATTCGCGCACGATGGCCTTACAATGCGATCGGTTTAAGCTTCGACCTGCAAACGTTCTCGATAAACAGTGTTTAACTTCCCAAACTCCTCTCTTATTTCATAAGTCAACTTCAAATCAATAATTGAAACATTTTTGCTCTGAAACAATCAGTCTTTCAATATACTTTCTTATAGGGAAGAGTTGCTGAGTGTTTGCAACTATGGTCCAGGTCGTTAGGCTAGTTACTACAGTTAACCTGTCCACGGCAGTAGTAACTAGTCTAGTTTAAAGAACTATGTAGAAAGTTACCGTATTACCTAAGTGAGTCAAACAATCTCGGTCCGGGTTCGACAAGGTCCTCGATCGAGTCCGTACACAATGAAAGCCTACCGAGTAATGACGGAGTACGTGTCGTTAAATCTGTTGGGTCACGAAAGTCCTCTAAGTTTCCCATACCAAATCAATACCTCTGGGAGGTGAAAGCAATTCTGGGGATCCTAGTTGGCCTCTGTCGTCTAAAATTAGATGGATCCACTTATTGTGTGTGTTGTCTGTTATAGTTTCTTATAATGACGAGTTTATAACGGTGCTGAAACACATCAACTCGAATATATATTCTACCAACAACGAACACAAAAGAACTAGTGTAGTAAGTAGATTAATAACGATTTAAACTAAACAAAGACTGAGAAAAAACGATTCCGCTTCGACCAAGTCAAACCTAACAAAAGAAACGGCACCGATCCAATACGAGATTTATTACTTTTTATCAAACGTATTTTTTAACACGATCTATCACATCAAAAGACTTAAAACTTTACCGATCAATTTCCGTTAGAACGCGAAAAGGTTGGCTGGAAATATTTCTCCGGGGACCCGGAAACATCATAAAAATTCTCTTACGTATAATTCCTGTGGGGACTGTATATTCTGCAGAACTATGTGTTACGAAAAAGATGATATAGGTAGTATTGTTTTTCGAGTACGTGTACTTGGTATTTTTGATGGATTTATCTTATTGGAAAGCGTGGGGATCCCTAGAGGGTTGCTGTTTTAAAGTTTGTTATTGAAAATGTGTTTTTGGCTTTTGAGAGTTTTGTTGTGAAATGTGTTTTTGTTTGGGATCATAAATGAAGATAATGTTAAGTAATCACGATTCAATTGCATAGTTTTGTTAAAATTTTATGAATGATATGGTTAACAGGGGAAAGTCAATAGGGATATTAAAATTTTCTTTCTGATTCTTTGTTTCACAATCTTAATTGAAGAGCTTAGTGGAAAAGCGTGCTAAGTGACATATTTGAAAATATTGAGATTTGTGTGTCAATGAACATATTTTCCCATCTTAGAAAGTTAAGTGTATTTTTTTTAGCTTTTTTGAGAACCATTTTTTAACAGATCTGGGTGCAAACAAAAAACTTTTAAAGCTCATTTTCTCGTTTTCACCTTGTTGTCACTTAGCACGTTCTTAAGCTCTCGTTCTTAAGCGTTCTTCACGTTCTTAAGCTCTTCAATTGTGAAATGTATCTTGACCTAATTAAGAAATGGTAAGGTTTATTTGTTAAGCTGCATTTTTAGAGTTACTTACATTTATCCACTTCAATATGTGGTGTCCTTATTGTGTACCATTATTACTTACTTATACCTCTTTCACTCCAACATGGAACATAGGGCCTCCGTCATGGTCCGCCACCTCACCCTGTTGGCAGCAACGGTCGTAATCTCTCCCCATGACTTGTTAAGTTCTTTTACTTCCTTGTTGATTGTTCTACGCCACGTTGTTTTTGGCTTCCCTCTTTTTCTTTTGCCTTGCGGATTCTATTCTAAAGCTTCCTTTACTTTGAATTTTTCGGGCTTGCGTAGCACATGCCCGATCCACCGCCATTTCCGTTTTCTAATTTCATATTCTATTGGTTTTTGATTACATGTTTTTAATATTTCAGCATTTGTTACTTTATGGAACCACTTGATTTTAAGAATTTTTCGAAGGTATTTGTTAATAAAGATTTGAAGTGTGTACCATTATATTTGAATAATATTTTTCATCTTTCATTTAATATGTTTTTTATTACCATATATCCCCTTAACTATACAAAACTTATTGATATTTGTAAAAATAATGTTAAAAGGGACTTTTACAGTGACTTTTTATCTTTTTCATGAAATATAAATCAATCACCCAATCAATATTTTAACATTGCGTTTGCGGGTTCGAGCACCGGCTGAGTCGTCGAATTTTTCAGGATGGCAAAATGGCCGACACATATATCCAAGATTATTTATTTAGCATGCAAAAGACCACTTGAGTACCCATTTGTCTTGGGTTCTCTCGGCAAACTTGATCTCGGCATACTTCTACACCCACAGAGAGCTCAGGTTCATTAAAATCTGAAATTGGTAGCGAGAGTCGCCTCTAGATGATGCCACACATAAAATGGCCACACAGGTTCTGGAGAATATGTCGAGTCTGCAAAGGCTAAGTCGCCAAAAAAGTAGCCCCGTTTAAAAAAATAATTGAGGTTGTTGAAATATATCATTAATTCCCAGAAACACCTCCCATTTTAGCTTCCAAACTATGTTTATAACGTTAAAAGTGAAAGGAATTATAATCGTTCAGTCCGTCTGTCCGTCACACATTTTTAAATCCGAACTACAGATGCTACGGACAAGTGCGATACGTCAAAAAATTCAGCGCATCGAAATTAGAATACATTGAAAATTTCAGAAAAAAAAATCGAATTCGAAGTACTTTTCAATTTTGCAGTTTTATTAATAATTATTCTCATTTAAAAAGCATAGGAAGCCATTTTTATTAGAATTTAATCACCATTGCCATTCGCAACAATCGCTCGAGAAAGTAATTCTTTTAGACAATAAATTAAAATGATTTTTTTACGACATTCACCAGTTTGAAATGACATCAAATGTATTTCACTACGAGATTCTTTGTACGTTGATATGAAATGTTTTGATTCTATTTAAAAGCGAGGAACATTACATATTTATTCTTTGAAATATAAATTTTTGCAAACGATAAGTAATAATTATTGAATTTTCGAAATAAAATAAATGAAACTAGCCAAATTTAGCATGTAAATGTTTAATATAGAATTAACGTTGTGTTTGTGCAAAGGCTAAGCCGCTAATAAAGTAGCCCCGTTGAAAAAAAATTAAGGTTGTTGAAATATATCATTAATTCCCAGAAACACCTCCCATTTTTATTTAAAACGAGTTTAACGCACATAAATCAAAGACCTTGTTTTCATTATTAAGATACTTGAACAACCGTGCACTTAAAACGGATAAAAGTACTTTTGTTTTAAGCCATGAGATTTATCGACACTTAAGTGCTTTCACGAAATGTCACTTTTCAGCGCGTTAGAAAAAAGTTATATTTGTTCTAGTTATCTTTAATCTAAATGATGAATTTCCTGCTGACAAATCCTTTTTTGGTTTGTTAAGATAACTTTTATATTTAATAAAATTATTTATACGACTAACAATACGTTAGGTAATCTATAATATTAAAAGAAATAGTCCATCTGTTTGTCTGTGGATCGTGAAAGACCTACTTATACTGCTCGGAAAAATTCGAAATTTTTAATATAGATTCTTTGTAATACTTACGTGTGCACCTGAGGCTTAGTTTTTTCATATTTGATTAAGATTTTTTAATTAATATAATTATTTACAAAAATACGTCATCCACCTGAGAGTGAGAGACCGAAACTAGGGCTTGACGTTATCCGTAGATTAACATGAAATCCAGTAAGAGAAGAGCCGTTAAAAAATTGACACAAATTCGATTTCTACTTTTAATTTTCAATTTGAAAGAAACTTTAGCGCGAGCAAAAACTAAGTATAAACACAAAATATCAAGAGGTTTTAATTTGTAGGATTGTTATTTCACTATCGTTATTTGATTTCATTTATTGATTGTAGAATGATTACCACATTTGGGTTGTTAAATTTTAAATATTGCCAAAAGTCGCCAATAAACAGACCGACTATATTATTACAGCTGTGTCAAAAACAAATCACCGTTGTTACAGGTTAACCCGTGCGACGCCGGGTTTAGAAAGCTAGTCTATAATATGAGTTACGGTTCATGTTGATAATAGGCTAATAGTATTAAAGACTAGTTATTATTGATAATATTAAAATGCATCACAATGCAACAGACAAAATATATGCAATATACAGTTTCAGATGTAACACATGTAAGCAACTTATTTAACTATTACCAATAACATTTTTCTGATTATTTTTTTTACTCATTTAATTACAGAATATTAAGATAATATTTTCCATCATTACTTTTAAAAATAAGTTTATAAGATAACTAATTTGTCAATTTTTGGTACTTAGAAACCTATTTGATATCGCCTGAAACATTTTTACAGTATTATTTGCGGTAAAATACAAAACATAATCCACTTTTGAAAAAGCAATCAATCAAATAATGTTTAAACATTGTTGCAAATCTCCTTTAATTCCCGAAAACACAATTTTACAAAAATAAATCCCCGTCAATGCTTTTATTTAATAAGTTACTTAAAAGACAGTTTACTTACAATGGATACAAGTAACAAGGCTGTTCAGAGACCGGAGATTTCTTGATAATTAAGTGCTTTTAAGAATTGTCACTTTAAGTTATGGATTCTAAAAAAATGTTTAATTTGTTCGTAGATAATTGTTATTAATGAAGACATCTTGATTACTACGATCAATCAATTGATTAATAAACGATAAAGGTAACGGTTAATTACAATAAACAGTTGTTGTCAACAATGACTAGTTAATAATAATAATAATAAAAATAAATAAAAATAATAATAATAATAAAAATAAAAATAATAATAATAATAACAGATTTCGCACTTTAACCAAAACAAATTCAGGAGACTTTTTTTAAATACACAGTGGCGCAAATAAAAGTGGCCCCGGCATTGAGCTAAGAATGCAGGGAAATACTTGACAAGAAAAACTATTGTAGCCGTCTGAAAGCCTCCAAGTCGAATTCAGAAATTATTCAAGCGTTCAATAACTTCCCCCGGCAAACCTATTTTTTCATCGGTTGATTAGGTTGTTACTAGGCTAGAGCTTCACATGGACTATTGACGAGTCCAGATCTTAGTACGAGCTGTGTAAGTGTGCGTTGATCAGATCAGTGCACATGTGAAGAGGGCACAGTTACAGGCAAATAATTCGCCAAGCGTCTGTTTGGGCTTAATTTGAAGCGATCAATGGCTTCACATGGCAAACCTTTTTGCATTTGTTTTTAACTTGGCAGCATTTCCTAGTCTTATCTCTTCTTCTAAGCGGGGCCACTTTTATTTGCGCCACCCCGTATTTCAAATGCTTTCCCAATGGAAATTTTCTTACGCATTTCTAATTGTAGATAATGTTAAGTTATATTTTACACCAGTAGTGCAAAATTTGGTTTCTGAGGTTAGTATAGATGTAAATAGTGACCATGAGTACTGCATTTTGCAGTGCAATTAAGTTTCTTATTCACATCTCTAACTATAAAATTCGTGCAAATAGTATTCAGTATTAATCTTTTATAGTTCTTTTTAAAGTAACATTCTTCAACTTAATTAGATTTGATTTTATAGTCAACAATTTTGTTAATGTTACAAATCCAGTCAGGCTAAGTAGAGTTGTAAATAGTTAATATTTAAAAGTCTATTTGACATCGCCAATACAATTACATTATTATTCACCATAAAATATCTTACTCAATCGACTATAAACTCGAATACAGCAATCAATCAATTAATAAATAAACATTGTACCAAAACTCCATTAATTCCCTTCAAAACACAACCCTCAAACCATTAAATCCACGACCTTTATTAAATGACAGTTGCACTTTTAAAGAAATAAAATAACAATGTTGGTCTAAGCCGGGGAGATTTCCCGACAATTAAGTGCTTTCGGGGAAGTGTCACTTTTTAGCCCAAAAGAAAATGGATCTTAGCTCCAGTTATCTTTAATCTAAGTGATGAATTTTCAAAAGAAACCTTAGACGGCGTTGCCAAAATAAATGCACTTAACTTTTATAACAAATTACTTAATCTGTTAAGTCCACTGACTGGGAGAGGAAAGTTGTTGCATTTTGTGTCGTATCTTTGGAAAAATATTGACTGATTTCGTTACTGCGAAAAGTATGTAGATTAATTGGGATGTTAAGTTAAAGAATTATTGTTTTTTGGTATATATGTGTATAAGTTATTTTTTATGTATTTGTTTTTTTATCAATAATCTGCGTTTAGCGCTTGTATATTATGAGTTTGTTTCTGGCATTAAAAAAAATATTTTATCGGGTAAGTTATGAGATCCAAATTAATCGGTAAAATTATGTTTTTACTTTCAGTTACTTAGTATGAAATATAAGGCAATTTAAGTATTGCGAAGGAGTCGAAAATCCTAAATGGAGATGTTGTGTTTTTACGCGGTTCAGAGGTTGCTGATTCTACAAAAAAAGTAGCCAAACACAATATTAATTCTATTATAAACATTTACAAGCTAAATTTGGCTAGTTTCATTTATTTTATTTCGAAAATTCAATAATTATTTCTTATCGTTTGCAAAAATTTATATTTCAAAGAATAAATATGTAATATTCCTCGTTTTTAAATAGAATGAAAACATTTCATATCAACGTACAAAGAATCTCGTAGTGAAATATATTTGACGTCATTTCAAACGGATCGATGTCGCAAAAATAAATTTATTTTAATTTATTGTCTAAAAGAATTAAAGTTTCTCGAGCGATTGTTGTGAATGACAATGGTGATTAAATTCTAATAAAAATGGCTTCCTATGCTTTTTAAATGAGCATTCAATTTTGCTGTTTTTTAAATAATTGAAGCACTTCGAATTCGAATTCTTCTCTGAAATTTTCAATGTATTCTAATCTCAATGCGCTAAATTTTTTGACGTATCACACTTGCCTGTAGCATTTGTAGTTTGGTCTATGAAAGTGGGTGATGGACGGACAAACGGACTGTACGATTATAATACCTTCCACTTTTAAATTGAACATTGCTCAGTCTGTCTAAACCCACTCTACAACTCGAATTAAAGGAGTTGCAGACTTCAAATTTGGTTTACGAGTTACATGTACCTGTCAGACGTCATAATAAGGTTCCCGTAAAAATTTAGCGCAAAGTGGGCCATAGATTTTTTTGGTTATAACGGTATGGCTGAAATACACTGCTCAAAAGAATTAGGGGAATACGCGGTTTAAACCCGTTCACCCCCAATGATTCCATGTGGAATCATCAGCTGGCGATTTGTTTTCTTACTAAGTTGAGCTCGCACTTATTTATCGTTAGATGGAAAAATCATGTATTTTGAAGAAATAAATTATCTTTGTTTTAATTAAATGAAAATATGAAAAACATGGTTAAATAAAATTCCCTCCCAAAAATATTTATGAAATAAATTGACCCTAAATTCTTCACGCTTGCATTCTTAGATGATTAAAAATTGATTTTAACCTTTTTTTTTAACAAATAAAGTTTTGAAAAAAATATTGTTAAAATTTATTCAAACGTTATGATTTAAATTTTTGTCCCCTTAAATTTCAGTTAAAAACTTAGGGATTTTTTCCCCTGTCTTTTACCATTTCATTCTACTTGCACAATGAATCTACAAATGTTTTAAAAATTTGGTGACTAGGTTTACCAACGCATGATCCATATTGTTTCACATGATAAAGGTTCCTATACTGCAACGGCTTGTAATGTGAAATTTCACCTTTTTTTTCGGTGTTTGGTTGAACCATTTTTTGGATTTGGAAAAAAAACTGAGAAATGGTTCAACCGAATACCAAAAATATGGTGGAACGTTTCACATTCACCGTTGCAGCTATAGAAACCAAATATCATGGTTGAAACAAGACGAAAATTTTAACAGTGTATTTCTACAAATTATTTTGATTTTAGAATAAAATAAAACGTTGGAACTGAAAGGGTTACCAAAGTACGCCAAGTGCTCCCCAAATTGTTTTGAGCAGTGTATAAAGAGAGCTGCATAAAATGGTTTTCTCGAAAATAGCTTAAGCGCAAAGGGTTGCAGCCTTAAAACATTTTAGATTTTAAAATTGAAATAATCTTATAGGGTATATACAGTCCCTGGAAAAATTATTAGACGCACTGTATTTTTTTAGTAATGATGAAAACATACCAAAGAATGCCATATCATTACAAAAGATGTCGATATATGTATTAAGTATAGCAGATAGTATTTTCTATTCAATAGATTAAGTTTAGGAACGCAAATGTCCTTCTAAAGGTATTTTACTCATCATTGATTGATACATGAAATCTTGCAGTGCGTCTAATAATTTGTCCAGGGACTGTAATTACCTTTTGAAATATACTGATTTATTTAGTTATAATAAAAAACCGTGTGGTGTTGCTCACCCATTGCTTTTATATCATTTCTATTAAAGAAATTACACATAAAACTGAGAGCGTGTATTGCTAATTTTCAATAGATTCACCTAAAATATTTTAAAGTGTCTGATATTCGTGATTTAAAAACTAAAATGCGCCCTCTAACGGCAAATATTAAAAAATGCGTTTATAGGAGAGAAAGTATTTTTATAGGCATATGTATTATATTTTCTTTCTTGTGATCCTTAAACTATATTTTGTGGACCATTAATTTTATTAAAAAAAATTTTGCAATCAGAATTATTCTTAATTGTAACTATATTCAATTTATCAATATTTTACATGTATACAAAGAGTGTGTTTTGATAATTCGAAATTCGTTTAAATAAACTAATAAGTTTAATTTAGTTTGAATTATCGTCGCACTAGAGCTACACGAGGGCTATTGGCGACTAGCGTCGTATTTTAGAACCACAGTCAAGTGACGAGCCGACACCTGAGTAGGTACCCAACGCAACCATAAGGGGCGACATCGTATGCAGCGTTAGGGCTTTGAAGGATATTTAACCTGCACTCCCTCTACACGGGGTATTATTCGCCGGACATTTTTGGCTGCACGGGTCGTTTACAGGTCGGCAGTTATTTTGGCGATGCCCGGACCCGAACCTGGGACCTTTCGGATGCTCGGCGAATGCCTAACCGACTGGGCTGTCCATTTCAATAAACCAAGTAATTTTGTAGGTTTCTTGGGTTCCGACTTTGACTGCAGTAATATTAATCTTGGCAAATAACTGTTTTTTAAAATTAATATTTAAATTATTATTCTTGTCAGCGGAGGAAAAGTTGGGAGATTATTTTGTCTTGCATTTTTTTTTATTACAAGTGAAGTCTCTTTTAATAATATTTAATTTGTGATTATTGATTTTTAAAATGATTTTGTTTAAAGCATTGAATATCCTCTTTAAAGGACAATAATAAAGATAAGTTATTGTTTATGAAGTTCATCGTGTCCTGTTTCTTTTAGGTTAATGAATGCATCTCCATATTAATTATGTTTTAAACACATTTTAATAGTAATTGGAGACTTTCGGTACTTTTAAGAGGGATTGTCAGTCCCATAGAGTTAATGCATTAGTTTTCTATTCACAACTTCCGCATAAATATTGATTTGCCATGTTAGCCCTTTTTTCTCAGGTATGAGAATCAACATAACAGAAATAAAACAAATTTTGAAACGAAAATGTTATCTCAAGTTATTTAATTATATATTTTAGAAGTTTTAAAATGCCAAAAAATTACAGCAGATGGCGATACTATTTTAAAACTTTATCAATTAGTAATTAAATAACCGGATGTTATTTTCTATTCAATTTTGTTTTAAATGGATGTTATGATGATTCCCATACCTGGCGAAAATGGGATAACATGGCAAAGCAATTCTTTTTCAAAAATTGTGATTTCGAAACTAATTTATTATCTCTATGGGACTGACAGTCCCTCTTAAGGTATGGTAATTTCAACAATTTATGATGAAAAAACTAATAAGTATATATTTAAATTATATTCGGGGTTGCAGCCGTATAAACCCGTCACTTGAATGTCAGGTTTCCCAGTCGGCACTTTTTTAATATAACTTTTAAAATTAAAAAAAACAACAATTACTTTACAATCATCATTTTCAACTATTTACTGAATGAAATGTAATTAATTTTTAAAAAAGCTAAATTAAAGAAAATTTAAAATTATACCTGCAGCAGTAAAGACAAGTTTAAACTTTGTTGAGTCATAGTACGTTGTAGACATAACTTAAAAGAAATTTGTCTTTTCAGTTTCTCGTATT